>JARHVA010000258.1:0-684166 GCA_037957365.1 Torreya grandis
CCTCCTTTCCACCTCACCCTTGCCACCTTGGATCCTCCCTTGGATCCCTCCACCTTCCTCTTAGCCTTTATTATGCCAAATCTTCTCATTATCTTCCTCCCACGCCCATTTAAGCATCCTCATGACCGTTCTTCCCACAATCCCTCGCCCGACGGCCTGCAAGAATGGGCAGAGGCTATTTTTAGTCTCTGTCCCCATTCTGCCACCACCGACGTCGACGACCCTTCGGCCGACGTCGGTGATAATGCCGGCATCGATAGCCTTCAAGACTCCTTTCTGCATCCATTCCAACCCCCCAGCCCCTTGAGCTCACAAACAGATTTCTCTTGGCTTTTTGGCATTCGTTTCTTCTCCCTCTGGACCTCGTGCAATAGCAGTAATAGGTACAAGGATTCTTGAGCAGAGATTTCCTCTTGCAAAGTCTTCTGTGGTCTCAACAACAGCTTTCCCACTCTTCATTCAGCAAGCAAACGGGTAAGCACAGTCTATTATTTCATTTCATTTCTTTTCTTAGTGTTCAGTTGTTTGGCATCTGCTGTCTCCCACTCCCTCTGTCCTACCCCTTGAGAGGCTGAAAAGCCTTCTCAGGGCCTGTCCTTTATCCACCTTCCTTTCACTCTTTCATCCTTTCAGTGTGATCCTGACAACTCCCTCATCCTTCCCGCCAACAAAGACTCTGTACAGGGCACCTAATCAGAACCTGACCATTCCCCAGTCCATTCAAATTCATCCCTGAGCTCTACCTCGACCTTGTTCACAAACTAGACCCATCCACAGTCCAAAAACCCGACTACAGGCCACCACCCCGACCGACGCCGGTTACTTCCCCGACCGACGTCGGCAGGGTAACCGAAGTCGGCAGACCAGCAAACCGACGCCGGCAACATTCCCGACCTCAGCGACTGTCATCAGCGCGACAACTCCTTTCAGGTAATCATTGATTTTTTTCTTTCATTTCTAATTTGTTTATCACTCCTATATTCTGGCATTCTGTATCTCCTTAGTCTTTTATCTGTCTGTTATCAGTGGGTTGACCTCCCTTGAGGAAGTTTCCACACTTCCGGGAACAAGCTTTCGCTTGGCAACCCATTGCCTATCCATCTAACATTTTCTTGTCCAAGTTTCTTTTTCCTTGTAGGTGTCATTCCTCCACAGCCAAAGAGGGGTGCCCACAAACGTCTGGATTACAGTGCACAATCTTTATGCAGGTACTTCTAGCCTTGTCCATTTCTTTAGTTTCTTTATTCATCTTTTGAATGTAGAAAGCGAATTAGCGATAGAAACATTCTGGCACGCCCGGTGGGACCCTTAGGTTCTTCCTCGGGTTCCTCTTCCTTTCATTCATTTAGGTGCATTTAGGCTCCTTCCTTCTTGTCTCTTTCCTCTATTCCAAATGACACTATAAGCGGGACTAAAATGAATCTTTCTTCCTTGCATTTCTAGACTAGTCTAAACATCATACTCTCAACCCTTTCTCAAACTTGTCTTCATAACAAATCTCACATTTCGACTTGGGCTTAAAACGTATCACACTTTCATTTCTGCTTGTGCTTGCATTAGTCCACATCTAGTAACTTAAATCCGCATATTGAATAAATCGTAGACACTTGATGTTACACTACCAAACCACATGCACTAAAATGAACATAAAACTTACTTGAGACAAGGCCTGACTAGGATTTCATCCCCCAGCGGATACCTTACCCATCCCGGTGACCTTACTTGGATTTCATCACCAAGGGGGAAGCCCACTCCGTTCTCTGGCGGAGGATAAACTCTAGGTGAGGTATATCCTGGCTAAGCGAGACCAGCTAACCACTGGAATCGTGAAGTGAGGGGAGCTTGCTCCTTAGCACCAGGCCACGTACCAGACCTAACACAAATTTTTGAGCACCTAAAACAAGACCCGAAACTAGCTCTAGCTTGCCTCTTCTAGGACCCTTCTTGCAGCCAATCTCCCCAAACATTCATCTAAGGCATAAGCCACAAGATTCTAAGGTTAATTCCTAGGATTTATCGCTTAGGCTTGACTGTCTCTCTCAGTTCTTCTCTTCTCATCTGTTTGTTTGAGTGAGTGAGGACGCTTTCTTCATTGTTTTTCCAAGAATCTTAAAATCTTTTGGTTCTCTGGAAAATACAGTCACCGGCATCGGTTTTGAAACCGACGTCAGCTTTCCTCTCTTACCGGCATCGGTTATCTGACCGACGTCGGCCATATTTCTTACCGACATCGGTTTTTCAACCAACGTCGGTCTCTGTCACTATCCTTTTTTTTCAAAGCCAGCAGCCTAAAACCTGTCCCTTCTCTGTCAAAAACTCCATCCTGGTTTTCTGAAACAAAAAAACATAGTTTCTGAAACCTAAACCTTTTTTGCCTTGCATGGTTTTGACTCGTAACCAAGCTAAGGCTCTTGTCAACCATGCTAGCCGTCAACCACTTCCATCTACCCCGTCCGTGACCAAGCCTACAATGGAGTTCAACTCGGAGACTGAAAGAACTCCTATTCGTCCAACCCTGCCACAGACTCCTATTGTCCAAGAAGGGGACCAAGATTTCGAACGATTTTTGGACCTCAATGTCAAGGCCTTGCAACAATATCTCGCGCATAGCCAAATGCAAGACTCCTTGGGCAATCCAATCTACGGAATGCCAACCTCTCTTGCCGCGACTATGGCTGTATCGATGGCATCTGTAGTTTAACCCTTGGACACTCAAGCCATCGCTTTGACTGCTGACCAGACTTCGACCAATCCTCTAGGTGTGGCTTCTCCCTCTATCTTTGGGCCCACTTCCACCAGGGTTTTGGCCCCCTATCAACATCAACCTGCTCAACTGCTATCCACTCCTTTTCAAAACCTTGTCATCTCTATTCCGCCTACCCTGGCCCCTATTAGCACCAGGGTGGCTTCTTATCCCTTGGCCCCCATTACCACAATCCAACCCCTCGTGACAACGTCGGGCCTAGCTATGCCTTCTACCCAACCACCTTTAGCCTCTTCATCTATCCCTACGACTAGTTACCCCTACGTTGCACCTTTACGGGGGCAACCGACTACGTCGTATGCCTCCCCTAGTCTCTTCCAAGCGCCCCACAACTTAGGGGGTGCACCACCCATCAATCCGTCGGCAGATATCATCAAGATGCTGATGGACAAGATGACCAGTCTAGAGACCTCTGTTTCCGGCTCACGCAATGCTCTCTCATACGAGCAGATCTACAACGAGCCCATTCATCCTTCTATTCCAATCTGACCATATCCTAGCCAGTGGGAGCTTCCGAAGTTTTCTCACTTTCAAAGCAAGGAAGACCCACAACAACACTTGTGGGCATTCAGACATGCCTATTACCTCATTGCCTATGACGATGCGTTGCTCTTACGCACATTTCCTATGTCTCTCTCGGGTGCTGCGCTTGACTGGTACAGCTCCCTTCCCAACCATTCCCTCTTCTCATTCACACAATTGGCCCAGCTCTTTCTCGATCACTTTTCCATCAACATAACCAAGAAGGTCTCGATCACGGACCTCTATTATATCTGGCAATTCGAGGATGAGTCCATAGCCGACTTCATTGCTCGATGGAGAGGCCTCATCAATCAACTCTCTTTTTCTTTACCCCAGGCTGAGCTTATTGAACTCTTCTCCCAAGCCTGTGCCAGACATATTTCTTCCACCCTGAGGGTTCAAACCTTCCGCACCTTCGATGAAGCCTTCACGATGGCCCGCAAGCTTGAGTTGCGTGCCATCGAGGAGAATAAAGTCAAGTTGCAGAGCAAGAATCCCAGCTCTAAGACCAATGACTCTTCTTTTGCTAAGCCATCATCATCTAATTCTAAATCCAAGGCTTCAGCTAATGCTATGGTTGTTAGACCTTCATCTTCTTCAACCAATCAGCCTGAGCCATCCACGTCTCAGAGCGCCACTTGCCAATTCCAGCAGAGATACGTACAACAACAGTATACTCCTCTTGGAGAATCATACGCGTCTGTGCTAGAAAAGCTTGTTAAGCAGGGGGTCCTCAATCTCCCTCAAGTCTGACCTCCTCCACAATTTGATCCCTCACACGCCATCCCTGCGTGGTATAGGGAACAAGACTTCTGCAGCTTCCACCATGTTAAGGGACATGACACAGAAAACTGCAAAACTTTTAAGAACATAATCCAAGACATGCTTGAGAAGGGGGACCTCATCTTAGATAATCCCAATGTGCCCCCTAATCAGGCCATTGACATCTTTAAATAGCCATTCCCTAATCATCTGCCAACTCAAAACAATGTTCGAACCTTAATTGACGACAATCATGAACACAACATTTGAACAGTCAATACGGTCTCGCCTTTCGTCCCCAATCAACCTCAAGAGGTTAGTCCATCAATCAGTCCATCACATATGGATGAACCTCTTTCCCCGACTAGTTCTCCATCGACCTCTCTCATCTTGGAGGATGCCTCGGCTTTACCAGCACCACCGGTCTCGCCATCCTCATTTCTCCTGCCTATGGAGGACCCGACCCTTCCTACTCCTCAACCGCAAGTGGAGGGCACCATCATCCCTTCCCTTTACCCGCTTGAGGAGCCTCGCTTTCCAAATTCTTCTCCACCTAGGGAAGAACCTGTATCCCCTTCGTTTCCATCTAAATCTGTCTTGTCTTCACCATACCATGCATCTCAGACTGCTACACCCATCTCGTCTTCAACCCCGCAACCATCAACATCTTTTTCTCAGCCATTTTCCCGGTTAGTGGAGAAAATCAAACTTCTCCCTCCGAGGAAAGTGACGCCTCAGGTGTTGTGGGAGCATCTTAAAGCCCTTCAACACACCCGTGCCCTCTCATCACATATTGCTAATCTTCCCAAGGCATAATCTCTTCAGACTCTTGACAAAGACCAGACTCTCAAACCTCAACCAAACCCGTCAAAACCAAAACCTGCATCTCTCTCGTCTAAGCCTATCAAGTCACTTGGCATTCGTCCTGTCTCCACCCTCACTCACCCACAAGTGAAGGTGGACCTAGACCAGGCCTTGACCAGTAGTAGTCTTCCAACCAAGTCAAAGAAGACTGCCAGACCACCGACGTGAACACCTCCTTCCTCGTCACCATTGCCATCCATTTTGGGCCCCCATCCTTCGACCCTGGCTAGAATCCTTCCCACTCCGGCCTCCAATCAAAACTCGTTGCCTCCTTTGCTTCCTCTGCCTACCTCCAATCGTCCCTCTCCCAAAAAGGCAGTACCAATCACCAAGAAAGTGCCGTCTTCGCCTATCACTGCGCCATCAACCCATAAGGTCGTACAAAAACCTCTTCCAACCTCGCCAAAGCAAAAGTCACCAACCTCGCGTATATCAAATAGCACAGACCCTCTAGTGGGCTCATACTCATTGATATTGCGCTGACCAGACTTCCAACATAACCCTTCCACCCATCAAGCCTTTCCAACCTCTCGGGTCCAAGCCCTCCTGGTTCGACGACACGAAAATTTGCTTATATCATCGTACACCAGGACACGATACCGAGACTTGCTATGCCCTCAAAGCTGTCATCCGCTGCTATATGGAGAAGGATACTCTTCTCCTTGAGGACACTCTTGACCAGACCCTAGCTCATTCCCATCCAACCTCTTCAAACACGTCAACATCTCACTAGCAAGACATGACCCCTTCTTCACCTCCTATTTTCGAAATCAATGCTATCCGTATAACCACTAGGTCACAAAAGGACAAGGCAAAAGAAAAAGCTATCATTTCTTGGACCTATCCCTTCATCAAGCCACCTCTTGTACCTAAGCCTAAAATTTCTATCCTTGGTGCATCCCAGCCTTCTTCATCTTCTTCTTCTGGGCCAATTCATGACTCCATGCTGAAGCAGCTTCACCAGACGCCTATAAAGATGTCTCTTTATGACCTTATCCAAACCTCGCCTCAACACCATCAAGCCCTCATCCAAGCCTTGCAGGCAGCAGAGGTCCAACCCGAGGACCCCCAACCACTCGCTGCCCTCGTCCATTCTTTATCTCCTATTGCCTCCATCACATTCAGCGATTCTGAGATTCCCACATCTAACATGGAAGATCAGGATGCCGCCCTCTTCATCACTGCCTATGTTGATCAGACACGCATTAAATGTGTTATGATCAATGGCGGCGCTAGCATCAACATAATCTCTACCCATGCCTTTGATCAGTTGGCTCTTCCCAAGAATTGCATCTCCAAAACTGATGCGATCTTACGCTCTTTCAATGACACCACCACCACAAGCATTGGCACAGTCATCCTTCACATTTGCGTTGGTCCACGCACAGTCCCGGAGCTCTTCTATATCATCGAAGGAGATTTTCAATACAACATCCTACTGGGCCGACCTTGGATCCGTGCCATGGCCTATGTCCCCTCCACCCTGCACCATTGTGTGAAGTTTGAGCATGACGGGGAAGTCCAGACTATTCCCGCTGACCCTTCACCCTTCAAGACTTGCAACACAACCTACCATCCCAATGATGTCCTCATTCCCATCAAGCTGTCAACTCCAGCACCGCCTCCATCTGCGGAAGCTTTGACCAGTTCGCAATCGGCGGTCGCCCTCACCCCTCCTCTTCAAGCACCGACCAAAGACCCCATGGAAGACATCTTCCAACGACTATCACTTGGGGAATATCACTTGTTGACCCTAGACATGTTCCAAACTCCACAAGAGTATGGACGCCTTCATCTCAGTCCCAATTACGACCATCGAATCGGGATGGTTGTGCCTTATGGTCCTCCTCACCTCCAAACCAACTTTGTCTATGGGGGGCTCAATCAAGCTCCTACCAACGACAATTCCCTCTCTTCACCCCAACCTTTCACATCAGATTTCTCATTTCTTGGCAACCCCGCCTTTGCACACACTTACCTTTACAGGTGTGCATGGAAGGGTTTTGGTTTTGGATGTTATGAGCAGGGCTCCCATCAGCCCATCGAGCTGCTCAATGATGATGATGTCAAGAAACGGTATGGCCTGGGATATCATGACCCCACTCAGGCTCCTTCTGACCTTTGTCCTGAGCCAACAATTGACCAATCTCCTCCAAACTCACCCATCTCTCCTTCGTCACCTACGGAGTCGGTGGTTTCCATCCCTCCTAGTTTTTTTTTCCATAAACACCATCCACTTGGAACCCCTGACCTATCAGCTCAATGGAGTGTCCAGGTCTCTCCCTCTCATCTTTCCTAACATGATAGAGGATGAGTCGGCAACCATTCACACTGTCCACTGCGTTGACGATGACGCCATCCTTTCCTACATGGGTGCCGATGACTCTTTCATCCAGCGTTCCCTCCCTTCTGAGACCCAGGTTATGTTAAATGAATTAACCATTGACATTAACCTCCCTTCTTTCGATGTTCCTCACGTCTTAAAGATTGGCCAATCTTTAGACACTCAGGAGCAGCTTGACTATACCCAGTTCCTTTCCGACCATAGCAAGGCCTTTGCCTGGACTTACAGCGACATGCCTGGCATTGACCCCACCATTGCTACCCATAACATTGTCACCAAACCAGAGGCTAAGCCTGTTAGGCAAAAGCTTCAAAAGATGCATCCTCGCGTTGCGCTCCTTATCAAAGAGGAGCTTCAGCGCCTTCTTTCTGTCTCCTTCATCCAACCCATCGATTATCCGCAGTGGGTCTCTAACATCGTCCCAGTTACTAAAGCAACTAGGGGGATTCAGATCTGCATGGACTATCACAACCTTAACCTAGCCTATCCCAAAGATGACTTTCCTCTTCCTAACATTAACCAGCTTGTTGATCTCACGGTCGGCCATGAGATGCTATCTCTCATGGATGGGTTTTCAGGATACAATCAAATCTTGATCGCACCGGAAGATCAGCACAAGACTACCTTTATCACCCCATGGGGGACTTTCTGCTATCGGGTCTGCCTTTCGGCTTGAAAAATGCTGGTGCCACATATCAGCGCGCCATGACCTACATTTTCCACGATCTCCTCCACAAAATCATGGAGGACTATGTGGACGACCTTCTCGGCAAGTCCAATCTCCGTCGCGACCACTTGACCATTCTCAAAATCATCTTCTCTCGCCTTCTTCAATACAATGTCTGCCTTAACCCCAAGAAATGTGTCTTTGGGGTCCTCTCAGGCAGGCTTCTCTGCTTCATCGTTTCTTTCTGTGGCATCGAGATAGATCCCGCCAAGATCCGCGCTATCCTCGAAATGCCACCCCCGACCAATCTCAAGCAGCTTCGTAGTCTACAAGGGAAGCTCCAGTCTATCCGCCATTTCATCTCGTAGCTTTCAAACCGCTGCCAACCTTTTCATCATCTCCTTAAGAAGGACGTCTCTTTTAAATGGGATGAGGACTGTCAAGAGGATTTTGAAGCCCTCAAAAGCTATTTGGTCTCTCCACCAGTCCTCATTCCACCTAAAGACGACCAACCCTTCTACCTTTATATCTCTGCCACCAACCATTCGTTAGGTGCCATGATCGCGCACCGAGACGAGCATCATCATGAGAAAGCGGTTTACTACATCAGCCGAACACTAGTCGACTATGAAACTCGGTATACTCATACCGAGAAACTCTGTTTGGCATTAGTCTTTTCTACTACCAAGCTCTGCCATTATCTTCTCAACCATAAAACCTTTGTCGTCACTCACACTGACCCTCTCAAGTATATGCACTCCAAGCCATATCAGAATCAATGTATGGCTCGGTGGCTCATGCTGCTTGCTGAGTTTGACCTCAAATTCATCCAACAAAAATCTATCAAGGGGCAAACCATCACTGACCAACTGGCAGATGCCCCTCTTCTTGACAACCAACCTTCACAGTGTGAGTTCCCTGACGAATCTATCGCCACACTTTCCACCGATGACACCGTCTACCAAATGACCATGTTCTTTGACGGCTCTAAATGTCAACTCGGTGGGGGTGCGGGGGTCGTCCTCATCCCACTCGAAGGGGAGCCCATGCCTCTATCTTTCAAGCTCGACTTTGATTGTACCAATAATATGGCCAAATACGAGGCCTTAATTTTGGGACTTCAGACTGCCCTTTCCCTCCACATCAAGTCCATCAACATCTTCAGCGACTCGCAGCTCATCGTCAATCAAGATAACGATTCATACCTCTGTAAAAATGAAGTTTTGCAGAGGTATAAAAATCGTGCTGACCTTCTTTTGGCATCTTTCGACCATTATCTCTTGCAGACTATTCCACGCTCTATGAACAAGTTTGCTGACACCATGGCTTCTCTTGCTTCGCATATCCCGTCTTCATCATCATCATCTCGACTTTTTATCACGGTGCATCATGTACCCTTGCCTTCATACATCTCCCCTCACATCGACCATATCAACACTATCAATTCTGGCCCACAAGATGACTGGTATAAGCAACTAGTGGACTACTTGTCTCTTTCTGTCACTCCTCCCAACCTCTCTAGCAATGCGCGGTGAGCCTTCATCAAGCTCACAACTCGCTATACCATGATAGGGGGTCTTCTTTATAAGCGAGGCTTCGACAGCCTCCTTCTTCCTTGTCTCACCTCCACTGAAGCTTCTCGAGCCATAAAACAAGTCCACGACAGGATTTGTGGCGGACACTTTAGTGGAAACTCAGTTGCCAAGCGCATCCTTTGCCTGGGTTATTATTGGCCCACCCTTCATCAAGACTGTAGCAACTATGTTCAGCGTTGTGTCAAGTGTTAGCAACACTCTAACTTGCTTCATCTCCCCAGCCATGCCTTACAAGTCGCTAAGGATTTATGGCCTTTTTCTCAGTGGGGCTTAGATCTCATCGGTGAGATTAACCCTCACTCGTCTCTTTGTCATCAGTCCATCATCACTGCCACTGAGTATTTCACCAAGTGGGTGGAAGCCATTCCTCTTATCTCCACAAAAGCTGACAAAATTGTCGACTTCATCAGCAACCACATCATTTGTCATTTCGGTGTCCCTCACAAAATCATCACCGACAACGGCAAGTCCTTCAAAAACAAGACTGTCCAAAAACTATGCGACTCATTTGGCATCAAACTCAGCTTTTCTTTGCCTTACTACCCACAAGCAAATGGGCAGGCTGAGGCTTCCAACAAAATTTTGACTAAAATTCTCATGAAGGTGGTCAACGACACAGGAAGGGATTGGGACATTCATATTCCCTTTGCTTTGTGGGCCTACCGCACTAGCATCCGAACCTCTATGGGTGCTACTCCTTTCTCCCTCATGTACGAAATAGAGGCTGTCTTACCTCTCAAAGTACAAATCTCGTCTCTCTGCATTTCCCTGCATGACATTCTTTCCAACGATGACTTTCATTAAGATCGCTTAGCTCAACTTGAGTTACTTGACGAGTGCTGTCTTGCTGCCCTCAATCATCTCCATGTCTACCAAAGTCGCATAAAGTGAGCCTATGACAAAAATCTGTGAGAACGAGATTTCAACATCGGAGACCTTGTCCTCAAAGAAAATCAGCACGTGACCAATATGGAGCGAAGTAAACGAGGCAAATTTTCCCCCAATTGGCTTGGACCTTTTATCATCACGCACAAGTATGGGTCAGGGACTTATCGTCTGTCCTCCCTCGACGGACGGCCAGAACCTGAGCCTCTTAATGTGTTGCATCTTCAACCATTCTTCTGTTAGTTGAGTACTCATCTACTTGACACGTAACTTGAGCTCATCCCTTGAGCAATCCTCATCCTCTTAATCCTCATTCCTTTCAACCCTTTTCCCCTTTAACAAGTCCTCTACAACCCTTTTATGATGCATGGCTGCTTTGTCCTAATAAAAGGGCATCCTTGAACTTCTATAGTCTTGTCCATGACACAAAAAATAAAATAAAAAATCAAGATGTCAAAACATAATCTAAGGTCACAAAATCAAATCAAAAAGACAGACTGCTCCCTCGAAGGACAGCTGTACTATCATTGCTGTATCTAATAGACTGATCCCTGGAAGGACAGCTATTCAAACATTATATAAAGCAAAAATATAAACCACTCCCTCAAAGGATGGCTATGACTAAATCTTGCTACAAATAGCAACCTTTCTTAGAAGCTTCCCACATTGATCAGCTTCGCAACATGACCATAAATCAAATGACATCTCTATGTAGACTTCCCGCATCGATTAGTCTGCACCAAAATAAAATATATATATATATATATATATATATATATATATATAGAGTCATGGACTTGGCTTGTAGTTGTCTCAGGGTCTCCTATAAAAAGGGGCAAGGTTATTCTTGCTCTTAAACTGGGTTACCCTATCCTCCTCCTATTACCTGCTCAAGGGACTTCGAGCTCACTTTAATGTCAAAGTGATTCGATTACCGCCCTAACACAACACTGGTCAATGACGTAATGCATGAACGGGGCTTTTGTTCTAATAACCCCTATCTATGCTCCCTTTCTAGTCCTTGTTAATGAAAGAGCGATTCGCCTTTCACCTTTTCTCTACACTTTGGTCACATTTAACCACATCAATTGTCGACTCAAACCAAGCTATTTTTTTCATCTTCATAGTCTCAGACATCATCCTCGTCCATTTCACATAGTTTCTATGGACACCAGTACACATGGAAACTATCGACCAGACCCAATTTATGTTAAGCATAAACCAATACTTGTTGAAGCATAAATAGACCTCCATTCATTTTTAGCATACATCCATCACGACTATGGAAACTTGCTAGGGATGAAAGACTCTTGACCAATTCTACAGAATACACCATCTGTAGCATCATCTTATCCTCATCTTACCCTCATCATTTTGCCACTTGACCACATCCAATCATCGACCAATCTTCTCAATTCGTCCGAACTACATTGGTCTGAGGCCCTATAAACAGGGCTATGTAGGCAGCACTCAGATAACACATCCTCTGAGGTTAGCTCGACCACCCCCGTTTGTTCGTCTCTTTGATGGACAAACCTTCTCTTTTGCGACCTTGACCTTGACCACGACCAACTCAACCACTTTGACCAAGACCAATCTTTTTCTTTGACCATTCCTCCCTTTTAGGGAGAACTATATTGGCCTGAGGCCCTTCACACAAGGGCTATGTAGGCAGCACTCAGATCACATGACATTTTCTGAGGTTAGCTCAGCCACATCCTTTCGTCCATCCATCCCCTTGACCAATGACCATTGGAGATCATGTGTATCTCCTTCGACCTTCGACTGGTTCCAAACCAATGTTGCCTTGGTTGTTTTTGCGTGTGTGCTACCTCACGGCTGGTTAGCAGAATTGTCTGCAGACTATTTTTGACCCTTCGCAAGTATAGGATCGCAAGCCAGTTGATCCCTACTACTTATGGCATTTTCGTGTTTCTGGGAGCACTTCCTGAGCCTGGAATACCTGGAACAAGATGACCATTTGGAGCTTCAGCTTAGATTGAGTAACCCGATCAGCATACGACTAAATGCTGGGGCCCAGTTACTTCAATTTTGGCACTCCTTGACCCTCGACATGCGACAATTTGACCCGATCATCCCGTGAAGTGGTATACGTGTAATCACAACTATTGCAGCATTTTCCCTCACATTCTCCTATCCATCTCTCTGTCAAATCGACATTCGATCTCCAGTTCCCTTCTCTCGACTATCACTTTGAGGGGGGAACACCTCATTCTTTTCCTAGGGCAACCAACTCCTGTTTTTGTCTTGCAGTTCATCAAGAACAACCAACAAGACAAAAAAGGGCAAATGTAGACACCACAAATGTGTCTGCACCTTGGTTCTCCCCCCTTGTCCACCTCAAACCCATATCCTAACCCTTGGCCTTAGTCCCCTCCACTTATTTGATTAAAATAACTTAAATATTTCAATTAAGTGGCCCCCTTTCCACCTCACCCTTGCCAACTTGGATCCTCCCTTGGATCCCTCCACCTTCCTCTTAGCCTTTATTATGCCAAATCTTCTCATTATCTTCCTCCCACGCCCATTTAAGCATCCTCATGACCGTTCTTCCCACAATCCCTCGCCCGGCGACGTGCAAAAATGGGCAGAGGCTATTTTTAGTCTCTATCCCCATTCTGCCACCACCGACGTCGGTGACCCTTCAACCGATGTCGGCGATAATGCCAACATCGGCAGCCTTCAAGACTCCTTTCTGCATCCATTCTAGCCCCCCGGCCCCTTGAGCTCACAAACAAATTTCTCTTGGCATTCTGGCATTCGTTTCTTCTCCCTCTAGACCTCGTGCAACAGCAACAACAGGTACAGGGATTCTTGAGCAGAGATTTCCTCTTGCAAAGTCTTATGTGGTCTCAACAACAGCTCTCCCACTCTTCATTCAGCAAGCAAATGGGTAAGCACAGTCTGTTATTTCATTTCATTTCTTTTCTTAGTGTTCAGTTATTTGGCATCTGTTGTCTCCCACTCCCTCTGTCCTACCCCTTGAGAGGCTGAAAAGCCTTCTCAGGGCCTGTCCTCTGTCCACCTTCCTTTCACTCTTTCATCCTTTCAGTGTGATCCTGACAACTCCCTCATCCTTCCCACCAACAAAGACTCTGTACAGGGCACCTAATCAGAACCTGACCATTCCCCAGTCCATTCAAATTCATCCCTGAGCTCTGCCTCGACCTTGTTCACAAACCAGACCCATCCACAGTCCAAAAAACTAGTCCAAAAACCCGACTACAGGCCACCACCCCGACCGACACCAATTACTTCCCCGACCGACGTCGGCAGGGTAATCGAAGTCGGCAGACCAGCAAACTGACACCGGCAACATTCCCAACCTCGGCGACTGTCATAAGCCCGACAACTCCTTTCAGGTAATCATTGATTTTTTTCTTTCATTTCTAATTTGTTTATCACTCCTATATTCTGGCATTCTGTATCTCCTTAGTCTTTTATCTGTCTGTTATCAGTGGGTTGACCTCCCTTGAGGAAGTTTCCACACTTCTGGGAACAAGCTTTCGCTTGGCAACCCACTGCCTATCCATCTAACATTTTCTTGTCCAAGTTTCTTTTTCCTTGCAGGTGTCATTCCTCCACAGCCAAAGAGGGGTGCCCAAAAACGTCTGGATTACGGTGCGCAATCTTTATCTAGGTACTTCTAGCCTTGTCCATTTCTTTAGTTTCTTTATTCATCTTTTGAATGTAGAAAGCAAATTAGCGATAGAAACAATTTAATGCTTTTGATAGTTATCCTTCAAGGGAGCAGTCTACCTTATATTTGGGAATTTCAAATAAATTTTGAATAGTTGTCCTTCAAGGGAGAAGTCTATAAATGCTAGGAATGACCCATGATTGCTAGTGATAGGAAGTTTATTATTTTGCTTTGATTTTTCTTGACATAGACTTGCTTAGGCTAATGTAGTGGTGCACCTTTATGAAGGAAAATATAGAAGTACAAGAAGGTGGACCAAGTGTTAAAAATATTTATGTGACAACAATCATGGGGATCCATCCTAAAAAGGGATGCAAAATACCATGAGAATCATGCCATAGGTAGAGCCATGATACCCATTATTCAAGATAAGGCTATGTCAGTGATATATAATCACATGATTCATTTTTAATTAGTTGCCCCTAAAATAGGGAGATGAATGTAGGTGGATAGTAAGGAATGAGCTTAAGTTAAACAAAAGGTAGACTTGATCCTTCTTAATAAAAGAATGGGTGCAGATGCAAAGCATTGAGGGGCTCAAGTTCTAGGTAAACTTTGAGAGAAGATAATTGGTAAGCTCCTAATCTATACTTGTGGGTTATGATATAAGGTCCAAGCCAATTGAAAGCAAACTTTCCTCACTTGGTTTTCTCCATATTAATTATATGTTGATTTTTCTTTAGGATGAGGTCTTTGATATTAAACTCTCACACTTTGAGGTGTTTTTTATAAGCACTCTTGATATGCTCTTGATAGACATGGAGATGGGTAAGGGCTTCTAGATGACACTCATCAAGTAGCTCAAGTTGGGCTAAATGGTGTTGATGATATCATCCTCAGAAATAAGATCTTAGAAAGATATGAAAAGAGAGGGAATTTAGATTTCAAGAGGTAAGATAGCCTCAGCTCCAAACACAAGTTAGAAGGGTGTAACACTTGTAGGGGTTCTAATGCTAGTGCAGTAAGCCCATAAAGTGAAGGGAATGTGCAAATGCCAATCTCAAATAGATTCATTAACCATTTTAGTGAGCATTTTATTAAGAGTTTTTTAGAGGCCTTAGCCTATCCATTTTCTTGTGGATGATATAGTGAGGAAAAACTTATCTTAATGTCAAATACATCACATAGACCTTGGAATTTCTTGTTCTTAAAGGATTTATCATTATCAGTGATAATATTATGAGGAACATTGAAGTGGTAGATGATATGATGGTTGATAAAGTTTATAATCTTCTTCACTTTAGTCAAGACTAGAGGAATAGCCTCTACCCATTTGGTAAAATACTTGATCATGGTAATAATAGAGTGGTGTCACTATGAGGAATGAGGGTTGATTTCACCAATAAGATCTAGGCCCCATTATGATAAAGGACAAAAATTAGTAGAAACTCAAAGGTTATGGCTAGGTGCATGATGTAAATTACCATGTTATTGACACAACACACTTTGTCACATAATCACAACAATCTTGGTTAAGGGTAGGTAAGTAGTAGTCAAGATGAAGGATGTGCTTAGCTATAATAAGACCACTAAAGTGTCCTCTATAGATACATCATGCATTTCCTTGATATCATGGGAGGCTTCATGACTAGGAAATCAATAAAAGAGGAGCCCATCAAAGCTATGTTTATAAATAATCCCACCCATAATGGTATAGTGTGAGGTATTTTGATAAACACTCTTTGAGCATTCCTAGAAAGGTCAAAAGGAATAATGATAAGGTTGAGGTAGTCAAAAGTTTGTTGATACCAAAGGTCAGGTTGGGTCTCCTTCAAATTGAAAATGGTGGGAGAGTCTAGTTTGACATAGGATGGTTGGGTAATCTTATGAATAATAATAGATAGCTTAGAATCTAAGGGTGCAGATAGGATTTGCAAGGCCAAGGAAGCCATGGTGTTGATGAACTTATTAGTAGATCATAGGGTTGATTAGATGTGGCAATGTTTAAATAATACTAAGATCTCATCAAATAACTATTTATACTATTATAGAACATCATTCTTACACTGGTAAGAGCTATTGATTTAATTGACCACAAGTTGGGAGTCACCAAATATATTCATTATTTTGACCCCTATGGCTAAGGCAGTCTAAAGGCCTATCAGTAGGGCTTCATACTTAGCCATGTTATTGGTACATTTAAAATCAAGCTTGAAGGACAAAGGGAGAGGTTCACCATCAAAGGGGATAGGATGATACTATCTCCCCCATCACATTGACATTTGGATCCATCAATTAACATGGTGACCTGATAGGTAAAATATGCTAGAGAGAGGGTTGAGATGGATTCATTAGAAAATTTAAGAGAAGGAGGTTGGTTATTTGCTAAAGGTGCCTTAGCTAATTGGTCAGCAATGAATTTCCCCTTAATTGAGTTTTGATGCAGGAACTCAAGATCAAACTTTGCTAAAAGCATAAGCCACTTGGCCATATGCTAGTTTTGGTATGGCTTGGAGTGCATGTACTAGGGTGGGTTAGTGTTAGTTATGGCATAGGTCTTATGGTTAAAAAGGTAGTGGCAGAGTTTTGTGTATACAAAGACCAAAACTAATCAAAGTTTCTTGATATGGGTATACCATGTCTCATATTTTACTAGTGTACAAATAATGTAATATATAGTTGCTTTTTGTGTTATTCATCTCAATGAGCTAGCATTTCCCCTAAGGAATGGTTGGTGGTAGACATATAAAGGTAAAAGGGTTGATCATCCTTGATAGGGGTGAGAATAGGTGGTGACAAAGGGTATTTTTTGAGTGAATCAAAGGACTTTTAATAATTTATATTCCACTTGAAAGAGACATCCTTCTTTAGAAGGTGGTGGAAAGGTTATCACTGGTTTAAGAGCTGGGAAATGAAATGATGAATAGACTAAAGCTTCCCTTGCAATATTCAAAGTTACTTAAGGTAAGTAGGAGGGAACATATCTAGGATGGATTTGATTTTGGTAGGGTCAACTTCTATTCCATGAAGGGAAATAATGAAGCTAAGAATATTTCTTGACAAGACCCTAAAGATGCATTTCTTAGGGTTAAGGCAGACATGATAATGGATGAATCATTCAAAGATGATCTTAAGAATAGCCAAGTGATCTTTTTGGATTTTAGATTTCTCGATAAGGTCATCTAAATAGTCTTCTACAATCTTATAGATGAGGTCATGGAAGATATAAGTCATGACACATTGGTAGGTTGCACCAACATTCTTTAACCTGAAAGGCATAACTCTATAGCAAAAGGTTACCTAAGGGGTGGTAAAGTCAGTTTTGTAATGATCTTTAGGAGAAATTAAGATTTGATTGTAACCTAAAAACTTGTCCATGAAATATAACATCTCATGACCAGCTGTAAGATTAGTAAGTTGGTCAATGTTGGGTAAAGGAAAGTCATCCTTAGGGTAGGAAAGGTTGAGGTCACAAAAGTTCACACAAATTCATAGTCCCCCTAAGGCCTTGCTAATAGGTATGATATTTGAGACCCATTAGGGGGTATTCAATGGTTGAATGAAGTTTACAGATAGAAGATGTTGAAGATCTTATTTGACAAGAAAGGATATGAGAGGATGTAGGCATCAATGCTTCTACTTGATAGGTTTGGCATCATGATGAGTGACTATGTTATGGGTATCAATAATGGGGTCAATTCTAGGCATATCAATATAAGATGAAGTGAATGTTATGTTGTAGTCTTGGAGGAAAGATGGGAAATCCCAAAGTTATTTGATATTCAATGATTGGCCCAGTTT
This sequence comes from Torreya grandis, assembly GCA_037957365.1. Classification (NCBI taxonomy): domain Eukaryota; kingdom Viridiplantae; phylum Streptophyta; class Pinopsida; order Cupressales; family Taxaceae; genus Torreya; species Torreya grandis. The sequence continues at coordinate 17,866 of JARHVA010000258.1, forward strand.
AACAATGTAAGGGGTGTCCAAAGTGCCTAAGTTGATATCCATAGTGGATTCATTCAACATGGTTAAGGTCTTGGGAGGAAGGGATTTGTAGATTAAAGAATTTGGGATACTAAGGTAGGAGAGAATAGAATCATCATCCTAGTACTAAATAGTGTTAATGGTAGGAGAATCTTTCCCTATCATATCAAGATGGGTCAAAAGAATGGTGATGGTTTCCCCTCCTTCTAATAAGTCAGGGGTACAAGAGTGATCATGTTGATGAAAAAAAAGTTAGGTGGGATGATATCTTCATCCTCACATGTGAGTGGAGGTGAAGTCAGTGAGGAAGGGGGGTCTTTTTCAAGAATGGTGATGGTAGGTGGTTTGGGTTGATTTTTATTAGGTAGGATGAAACCAAGGCCATGTTTCCCACGAGATTTTCTAGTCTCGATGGTGACCAACTCATGTGGGCCCTGTTCATACCACCCAAGGCCAAAGCCTTTCCAAGCACACTGATAAAGATATGTTTTTGAAAATATTGATTTATCTAGATAAGAAAAATAGGTAATATATGGTTGAGGTAAAGAAGAGGTGATAGAAACACTGAGGGGATTTTTAGGTCCCCCATAGACAAAATGGGTATGATAGATTGGAGGTCCAAAGGAAAATGACAATTTTGATTTTGGGGTCATATCTTGGTTGGTTGGTGAGTTACCCATACTTGTGGGGAGTAGGGAATGCATCAAGAGCTAAAAGGTGATACTCCCCTAATGAGAAACATTGGAACATAGATTCCAAGGGTTCCTTTATAGGGATTTGTGAAGAAAAGATGGATGAGATAGTTGATGCTTTGTTGATGGTTGGTGGTTAGGTTAAAATTATTGAAGGTGTGCTATATGGGGGTATGAAGACATCATTGGGGTGATAGGTCATGTTTCATGTTGAGAAAGAACTTGGGTCTACTTGGATGGTGATGACCTAGCCCTCATGATCAAATTTGATGCAATGGTGGAGGGTAGAAGGAATGTATCCCATAGAGTGAATCCACTATTATTCTAATAAGATGTTGAATTAGAATTCACTTTCCATGATAGAAAATTTTGGGTAGTGTACGAGGTCTTAGATGGATATGAAGGATGATAGTTCCCAAGCTAGTGACCATAGCATCATTGAAGGAATAAAGAATGGCTGAAGATTTAGACATGACATTGTCCAATAAGTTGAGTTGGTCAAAGGTGTGAAAGGAGATGATGTTAATGTTATCCCCCCATCAATCATGACCCATTTGATATGTTTTTGGTTGATGTAAGTGATAATAAATAGTGGGGGATTTGGGTCCTCAGGTTGGATGGAAGGTATTTTTTGAATCCTTAAAGGTGACAAGGTTAGAAATTTGAAGGGCACCAACAAAGGTGACTAGAGGTTGAGGGTCATCGAGTTGGACCCCGATGGATTGCAAAGCCTCTATGAGTGCTTAGTGGTGATGGGGAGAGGTAGAGATCAACTCATACAAGCTCATTTTTCCCAATGTTTGATGAATCTACTTGAGAATAGCTCTCTAGATTGATATTATAGAGCTATATTGGGGGCACCTAAAATAGACACCTTGGGTCTAGTTGAAGATGGAGACAGTTGGGCATTGGTTGGTTGGGGGTTAGAAGAGGAGTAAATCTAGGGAATAGACACCTTAACCTTCTCTTTATATTTTTACTATGATCTAGTGACAATATTGATAGTATAGATAGAAAGAGAGGTTGAGGTAGTAGAGTGGTCAGATTCATCTTCACTCTTAGGTGAGAGTGGAGGAGTGGGTAAGTGTTCACCATGTTTGGTAGGTATGGGTGACATAGGAGTTTCATCTATTAATAGATCATCCTCATCATAAAACTGATGGATAAGATTTTGGAGAGCTTTAAAATTCTTTGTATTATGTCCTGGTGTCCTATGGTATAAGAAAATCAAATTGTCATTGAACCATGATGGTTTTAAACGTGAAGGGTAGAAGGTTTTGATGGGTAGTAGGCTCAAGGAAAAGGTTTGTAACAACCTTTGTATAATTGTTGAATATGATTCAAATAAAGGTGTTTAAGGTCTTGATTTCTTGGTTATAAGGGTTGTAGTCTTTTGAGGAATAGACTTCGCCGTTAGATTGGTGGTGGAAGGGTTTTGGTTGGGATTGTTTGGTTATGGTTGGTTTGGAGGTGGATGATTTAGAGGTGGAGGGTGAATATTTAATGATATGTGGGAAGGTAGATGTAGACTTGTTAGTTAAGGATGATGGGTAGTTTGATGATTTGGTAGAGGCAAGTATAAGTAGAGAAATAAGAAAAAAGTTTAGTAGATGAGGAATAGGTGATAGGGATGGTAGAGGGATGGGGCCCTAAGATAGAAGGTAAATGGGAAGGTGGTGGTATGGTTCTAGTTCGAGGTAGAGGTTTGGGTAAATCCCCTCTCTTGGTGGTTTTGGTTAGTTGGGTGGAGGTTTTGGTTGATTACTTTGGTAGAGGTCTTGGTTGGTCCATAGAAGTGGTGGGTTGGTCCACCAAAGAAGGGGTTAGAGTTTTTGGTTTGATAATTTAAGGGAGACCTAGTTGATTCAAAAAGGTAACTTAGTCTAATTTGGGTTTGAATGATAGACCCGTAGGTTGGGGAAGTGGAGTGGTAACCTTATCCTCTTCTTCAATCAAATGATGCAAGGTTGAGATAGATGGATTCCTTGTGAGAGGAGTGGACATGGGGATTTATTCCTTGAAAATGATTTCTATGGGATGGGTGAGTTGCTTAGTAACTAGTGAGTAAGGTAAGATGGGTGCGTGGTTTGGTATGTTAGTCGAAGGGGAGGTTGGTAGCTCCACTATCTCAATGAGTGAAGGAGGAGAAAGGGGTATTTCTTTGGTTTTGGTTTCCATAAGGGGAGATGGTAACTCTGCTACCTCAATAATGTAAGAGGGTGAGGGATAGGTAGATTGGTGAGTGGGTTCTTTAGAAGAAAGTGTGTCAAGAACCATGTTAATAGTATGGGTATTAGGAGAGCACTCAATGTTGTTACTCTCATTCTTGGTTGGAGTGTGGTTTGGAAAAGGTTGCCTAAATATAATAAGGGCTTAGTTTGGTGGTGTTTGGAGTTGTCTAATGTGAGCTCCCTCTTGTCAATGAGGGATTGGATAAGGTTATTGAAGGTATTGAATCTATTTATGTCATGTCCAATAACTTGGTGAAAGGCACAATGGTCATTCTCAATGTACCATCTAGGTACAAGGTGAGAAGCATCAATTTTTTGGGGTGGTTTGATAGGTGGAATTTGGATGATGTTGGCTTTGATCAATTTATCCAAAATAAAAGCATAAGACTCCCTAATGGGAGTGTACTATTTTAGAGGAGCTCAATTTTGGTTTTGGTTTTGTGGGTAGGAAGGGTTTAAAGGATTGGTTTGATGGGGTTGGTTGATAGTTGAGGGTGGAGTAGTTTTTAGGACAATTGAGTTTGTAGATACTTTTGTTTTTGTGTTGAATTGATTAGTGGTTTTGGTGGAGGAAGGGTCATTGGGCTTAAATATAGAATTCTTGTTGCACAGTTTCAACTTCCCCTTGTTGATGGCTCAATTTTTAATTTTGCACACCCTAGTAAAGGTCTCATCAAAGTTTTAAAAGTTTGAACCTATAGAGTAGGTGTGATATGTTTGGCACAATCCTAAGAGAAGAGATATATGAGTTTAAGCTAAGAGAAGGAAAAGGAAAGTTAGATAATTAGGCTCCTCTAATGAGCCACAAAATTAACAATGGATTCATCCTCAAATTATTTGGAGTAGAGGTCAGTGATAGAAAATTTCTTATAAATGTTGATTGAGAAGTGATCCAAAAAAGTTTGGGAAATTTGGGTGAAGGAGAATGTTTGGGTAAGGCACTATACCAATCTAAGGCTGGGCTGAATAAAGACATGGGGAAAGTGTGGAGAAGAAAGGCATCATCATAGGCAATGAGATAACAAGCATGCCTAAATGCCCTCAAGTGTTGTTCAAGGTCCTCCTTGCTTTGAATTTTGTAAAATTTTGGTAATTCCCATTAAGGAGGATATGGTTCAAGAGGAACTGATGGATGGATGGGTTAATTATAGATTTGATCATAAGAGATAAGGTTATGTGATCCAGATATGGATGACTCAAGGATAACCATTTTGTCCATTAACATCTTGACCAAGTATGTTTGAGGTTGTTGGGGTGCATAAATGTATGGCATGTTTTGTTAGGGTTGAGTGGATTGATGTGTGGATAACTAATGGATGGTTAATATGATGCCATGTATGGATATGAGGTCACATAAGATTGGGTGGAGGGTGCCCCATATGGGTTAAGTGGCACCTAAGATCAGGTTATGGGTGGAAGCATGTACACTTCGGGATTATAAATGTATTGATGATATGTCATGTGTATATGTTGAGGGGTTGTTATTGGTTGGTTTATGTATGGTGTTGAAGTGGTAGGTTGAGTTTAAGTGGTAGTCCTTGTGCTAATGGATGGAAGGGTATAAGGTATGGAAAGTACCAAACTTTGGAGTGGGGTAGAGATTGGTGGGTTGGTAGGAAAAAGAGGAAGGGTAGAAATAGAGGTAGAATTTACCCCTATGGTAGATGGGGTATAGGTAACAATTGGAAGTGTTGGTTAGTGTAGGAGGGGTTTCGTTATATGTTTGAATGTTGGGTTGAGTTTTAGTGGTGGTGGTGGTTGGGATATTGGTAGAAGAAGAGGCTTTGGTGATCAAAGGTTGGGTGGAGGTAATACCAACCATAAGAGGGGGAGGCATACCATAGGGTAGATTCGTAGGAAGACTAAAACAATAGAGGTGTGGTGAGATAAGGTGTTTAGGTAGTGTTGGAGGGCCACATGGTTGTTATCAAGGAAGGACACAAAGTTCACATCTCCTTGAGAAAATATTAGAGGTATGGTATAATGGGTAGAATAATGGGGAGAGCCCTCCACATCTAAGGTGTAATCCATGGAAGAGGAAGAGGAAGAATAAGGTGGTTCTTGATTGGTTTGATTCCTCAACTAGAGACTAGTAAAGACCATGTGAGGAATGGAAAGAAATGAAAACCACAACTCAAACAAAGAGCAAACAAAAGAGAAAGATCTAAGGAAAATAATTCATACACTAAAATACGTTATCTCTTAGGATATCTTTTATCTTGATTTTGGCTTATGCCTTAGTTAGAATGTGTGAGGGAAGTTGGCCTGTAGAATAGGTCCTAGAAAGAAGTCTATGTTTGGTTTTAGGTTGTGTTTAGGAGCTCAAGAGAGAAATATGTATTGGATCAGGTACATGTCTTGGTACTTGGGACTTTCTCCCCTCACTTCATGGTCCCACAAAAAGTGTAGATGCTTAGCCGATATATCCTTTATCCAATGTTTATACTCAGCCAAAGAACTGAGTGGGTTCTCCCCTTGGTAATGACTTCCAAGTAAGATTATTGGGAAAGAGTAAGGTTATCACTAGTTGATGAAATTATAGTTGGGCCTTGTCTCAAGTGTGTTTGATGTTTTATTATGCAAGTGGTTTGGTTTGTGTAACATAAGTGAACTACGATTAATTATGATGCCTTTAATTAAGCTATGTGAGCTAAGACAAGCAAGCAATCAATGTATGAACTTAATTTTAGACCCAAAATAAATTTTTTATTTCTTTTTGAATGAATACAAGAAAAAATATAATGCACCTAAATTCAAAATGAAAATGCAAGTTCTAATCCTATGATGAGTTCTTTTTTATTTTTAGAAATGCAAGCAAGAAAATGACAATTTTTTTACTTGTTTTCTAGGAAAAAAGAAACTAGAATTTGCATTTTGAAGGAAAGAAAGAACATTTAAATTTTAAAAAAGAATGTAACTAAATTACTCTTTTATAATGCAACTAAATGTCCTAAAACTATGAATATAATAAAAACTCAACTGTCCCATCAAGCATGCCAAAAAAATTCTATATTTTCTTGCTTTTATTAGTTGTATAAAAACAAACTAATTATGGGTGTGGTAGAAATACTTGGTTGAAAGTGCACTTGTGATCCAGACAAATGTTGAGAACTAATCTTTGGCTAGGAAGGAATAACCTAATGATAAGAAAGCACTAATGAAAACTTGTTCATTAAATAAGTAGTTGGATGGATTGCTTAGCGTGAGCTAGATCCTAGAGGCGAGAGCTTCCTAGGAGGCTATTAATCCACCTAATTTAAACAAATAACTTTGTAAATAAAAGGAAGTACTTGCATCAAATGAAAAAAAACAAATGAAATTAATACAAGAATGATTGCTAAAAATATGACTAAATATAGTAATTAAATACTAGTGCTAAAATGTTGGTTTATCAAAGTTATGGTTTTGGTTTGGTAATATGACAAGGGTTAAGAAAATAAGGTTTGGTTGGGGTTAATAGATGGTTAAGGTTGTAAAATTATTTAAGATGGTCAAAGGGGTAAATGATGTTCAAGAAGGAAAAAAGGGTAAATGGTGGTCAAGAAGGCAAAAAAGGTAAATGGTGGTCAAGAAGGAAAAAGGGCAATTGGTGGTCAACAAGGCAAAAAGAGGTAAATGGGTAAATGGTAAGAAGGTAAAGGTAAGAAATAATAGTAAAGAGAAGAAGAGTTTATGGTGTTAAAGGTATGGAGGTCAAGAAAATAATAAGGCCAAGGGGTAGGTTTGGAGGTCAAGAAAAGAGAAGGCCAAAGAGATGGAAATTGAAATTACAAAATTTAACAATTTACCTCGTGAAGATACATGAAGATGTTGATGAAGTTGATGTTGTTTTTGATGCTTTGTAATGGCTTGTAATTTTGGTAGAGTTTTTTTGCTTTAAGCTCCTCTCTCCAAGATGAATAACCTATAAAACCTATAATATGAAATGCTCCAACCAAAGACTAACCTCCATGGGTGAAAGGGGGGTCATATTTATAGCATTTGATGCCAAGAAACATGACAAAGGAGCAAATAGTGGAAATGTGGTGCCATTTTCCAAGTGGGTGGATAAGTGGGTTAAGGGGATAAAGGTGATGGGATTCCCACTTCATAAATCATGTCTTTCACTTTGCTAAAGTGCCTCCCACTTTGCTAATGTTTCTAAAATGGGTGGAGATAATGCCCGTGGACCTAAATGAGTCCAAAATATTTTCCACCACCCACTTCTATCTTTTCCCCATGGCTGGGTAAGTGGTCATGAAGGACAAAGATGGTGGGATTCCCACTTCATAATCATGTCTCTCACTTTGTAAGTGTGTCCAAAATGAGTGGATATCATGTCCATGTGTCCATATGGGTCTAAAATACCTTACATCACCCACTTCTATCTTTTTCCAAAGCACCCAACATGTGGGAACCCCACTTTAGACACCACTCTAATGCATGACGCCAAAAGATGATGTTGAATGATGGTCACTTATAGATAAATTCACCATAATCTGGAGGGGGGACCTTATTATTATTAATGATATAATTAAGCACCTTTTTTAAGGGTCTCAATTTGGGTATGATGTTCCACTTCAAGCCACCTCACTTCCAAGACATGTCACTTGCCATATTATTGTTGTCTCACCTACCATGTCACCTACTACGTCACCATGAATAGTGACATTCCATGTCATCATGAATAGTGATAGTGAATAGTGACTTGGAATAGTGTTTCAAAATAGTAATTTTAAATAGTACTATGTGAATAGTGACTTGGTTAGGTTAAGAGGGTTGGGTTAAGGGTGAAGAAGGTTTAGGTGGTCCTTAGGGTGGGCCCAAGGCATTTAGACATATAGAACTACTTGTGTGTAGTTTTATAGTGTCTACAGTAACCTTGATGTTTGTTAAAGTTCAAAAAGTTAAAAATCCATACAATACCCCTTCCCAAGATCTTGGATTAGTTACTCAACTACTACACCTATCAACTTGTTATAAAAAATTAGTTTATTAGAATTGAACATCACTTTAAAGAGTTAGAGGAAGTTGTACAGACATGTTGAAGTCATATGAAAGTGAAAACATTAAAAAAGTGTCCTCTAATCTTTTAAAAGTAAAAAAACACATTTGGAATAAGTTTGGAGTTCAATAGTTTCATAAAAACAATTCTCTACTCCATCGACTCCTTCACAAGCTCACATAGGCAAAATTAAGGTAGACAATATAGCTAGGGGAGAGAAGGTGGGAGCCTAAAAATTTGGGAATTGATTATAGTATTGGTCAGATTCAAACTTTAGGTATTTATTATTATATTCATCTTATTATCTCTATGAACAATCACTAAAAAGTTAAGGATTTAAAATCTACTAGTCAACTGTGATAGGGTTTTTTTTAGCTTTCTAAAACAAATTTTGAAATCATATCTACATGAAACTAGTTGTAATAGATTTTAATACATCTATATATTCCTTCCATAAATTCACTCATCTTTTACAATGTGTGGATGTCCTTTGACAAGAAAAATGGTTCTTGTGAGTAGTTTGCAATTGAATGTCAAACTTTCCTATGTTTTTTTATTTTTCTAGGTGGCTTGATGCATTTGTATGGTTATAAAATGTTATCTACTCCCTCCAAAATAAATTCATGTCATTCCATGTAGCCAATTATTATGTACATGATTCAATGGTCACTTCTTTCATTCACCATTGTAGACTATATATTGTGCGTTCTATGTCTCTGCAAGTTAGTTGATTTGAGTGGTTTCAAGTACATGTTTCCAAGAATTTAAATTTATATATTAATTTTTGAGGTGTTAATTATATTTAAATAATTTTATTATAGTCCTAATGACCATGTTGTACTCTCCAAGGTTCAAAACTTCAAAGGTTGCCACACAGTCATCTTCAACAACTTGCAGGTCTACAACTTCCATGGAGGTTCAGGATATCAATGTGTCTTGAAATTTTTTTTAAGAATGAAATGTTGTGTATATTTCAAGACAAGTTTAATGTATTAATTAATTCCTTCCAATCACTTAGAGTCAATATTGACAAGCAAGCTAACTGTCCAAAGTATGAACCTATAGGAAATTAACTATATACATAAAGTTTGGATGTATTTGAATAAACTTTAAATGTGATAATGAAGTTTTAAAACACTAAAAATGCCTTAATACAGCATCAATTACTTGATATTCATTGAGGAATATAGAGAGTGATAAGAGAAGGCTAAATAGCAAAGTAATCTACATAATTAACTATTCAAGGGTTACTTACAACCATTATTTTATAGAATTTGCTTTAACAGTGAACAATGGAAAAGTACAAGAGTTTTAAAAATATCAAGATAGATTAATGGCATCAATAACATGATAGATCCACTGTGGGACTCATGATTTATAAGAGGAAGGTTAGAAGCCTAATACATAATCAAGACTATTCAAATGCCACCTACAGCTAGCTAACATGGAAATGGACTTGAAAATTAAAGTTTTAGGGTCTTAAGACATTTAAAATGGTCTTTATATATGACCACAACATGAAAAATACATTTTAGAGGTTGGAAAATAGGGTTTATTACCTAAATAGACCTAACATATTCAAGCTCTAAATGAATGTTTACACAGTCACGCATAGTCACCTATAGGTCTATCTAGGTAATAGAGGTTACTTAAAATCTTGGAAATAGTGGAGTGAAACAAATTTGAAGTCCTTAAAAAATTGAGTTCAAGGACACATAAACTCATTAAGACTAAAATATGACTAAATATAAGAAGAGACCAAAACATGGTTAGAACTTAGTCACACATAGTCCTTGGAAATAAGCATAACTTTGCCTGCCTAGTCAAGTTTAAGAATCTCTATAGGTTTAAAAGAGAGAAAGTTAGGTGTTGAAATTGTAAATTTATGTCAATTAACATTCCATTATAATCACTTGATGATGTAAAATACTCAAACCCTAAGCACCATGCCTACTCAGTCCAATGCACATACACATACTCAAGTGTGTTTTCTCAAGTAAGAAATTTGTGCCTATTTGAGAAGTAGTCCAAAGGAATATATGTAAAATGAGAGTAAATTAAGTGAATATGATCAACATAATGTTAATATAGGTTCATCAAATATTCAAACACAATCAACAAGAATGGGATACAATTGATGGCCCTCTTTTAAACCCTACAAACTTACTCTTCATACATAGTCCACTCAGACAACTAAGGAATTAGATTGGTGAAGTTGAGTTAAAGACTTGGAGAACTTTAATAATATGGAGAGGGATTTTAAAAATTATTCCATTAACTTAGACCTCTATTCAGACCCCTACATAGTATAAAATGAATACACATGCCTAGACTTGTTTTGATAGTCAGGTCTTGAAGAAAGGTGATAAAATGTAAGTGGAGTTGGATGAAGTAGTGAAAACCTTGAGGAGGTAGTGAAGAAAATTTAAAAACATTACATGAATTATAATACATCTAAAAGTGGTAATAAAGGTGAAAATAAGCAGCTAGGGTCATGCAGTCAGCCTCGTCTACAAACCATAAGCTCATAACATGATATATTATAGGGAACCCAAGGAAGAAGTTGTAATTTAAAATTATTATAACATGTTAGGATTGACATTTCAAACATTTTTAGATCATTTGTAGCACAAAACTAGTCCAGGAGAATCACCTATAGACCTAAAACTTGCTTAGCCCTTATAGAATACCCACTTCCATCCTAGAAGGCTAGATTACTTCACCTATTATGGATCACATAAGATGCATGGGACCTTGTGATCCTATTGGAAGTTAACTAACCCAATTTAATTCAATTTTGTGTAATTTTTTGGAGGATTCATATGTCCAACTTTATGTATCATCACTAAGAAGTTGAAGTACTTTTAGGCTACCTAAGAGAGTGATATTGACTAAATGTAGAGATGGACTCTTAAATCAAATTAAATCCATAAATTTATTATTAAACCTCTTTTATGTTGTTCTATACTCCAAGTAGATCATCCACATGTTCTTCATTTATATGGACTATTGTGCATACTACCTAGAATACCCTATTTTTGTGTTTTTTATGTTTTTCAGGTGTTCAAAAGAAGGTGAGAGATTAAAAATCATGGGATGAGGTTAATTTTTACTTTTAATAACTTTTAAAATCCATAAATTTTATTAGGAACCCTTGTAAGTGAACAAACCAACTTCATTTTTCAAGGTAATCCAAACAGGCTTGTGAAGAGCTTATTTTTTACCATTTCATGGTTTAGCTATAAGCACATTGTTACAAAATTTAAACTTAGCATGCAGGTTGGTATTTTAATGGTTAAAGTGAATCAAACACTTCTCAAATGTTTGATAATTTCAAGAATATTTTAGATCCAAAATTCACTTTCTAGGGCTAGAGGCCTAATTGGCAGAAGAGATAGGCAAAAAAGATTGACTTCCATTTGAATTTAAATCCTAAAACTTGACATGGGACTATAAGATGATATATGGTCCTAAAATATTATTTTATTTTGTTAATATAATTTATATAATTTCTTTGTAATGAGAAAAATAAAAAAAGGCTACAAGGAATGCAGCCTAATTGAGGCTTTTGATAGGGAGTGACCTATTGGGACTAGTTTGAGGCCTCAAAATGGATTGGTGAAGGTAAAATATGATGTAAATAGGCCATACATGAAGTTTTTATGAACTATATTAATTGAAACCAAGTTTTGACACTTATGTGAAAAATAGGCCTAAGGAGATGAAGAGCCTTCTAGACACCTTTCATGAGAAAGAGGTGATGTGTCAAGAAGAACCTATTGGTTTTAGATGAGAGGTGTCAATATAATATAAAACATGCATTAGAAACTGATTTGATCACCAAAAAGGCCATTTATCCTTCAATGTGTCAAGAAGGAGAGTTTCAAGAAGCTATTCAAGGTGTCAAGCATATATTTGAACCTACCACACCATTTGGAAAGCTGGAGCATCTGAAGATGAGATACACATAGAATCCTAAACCATTGTATATTTTCCCTAAGTCTTATTATTTTTTTAACTTACATGACACTTGTCTAGCTTCCCTCGCTTTCACACTTCTTCTCTTTTCTCACACTTTTGCTAAATATTGAGCCACTTTGGATTGGAAATGGATCCTTTGTTAAGTGTGAAGTAACTATTCACAAACACTATTTATAGGACACTAGTCACATGACACTATTCATGGGTCACTATTCATGGATGAGGTGGCAATGGTTAATGGTTAGGTGAGGTAGCTCCTACGTGATGTGACATGGCCCACATGATATGTTTCATTTTTGGAAAGGTAGGATAGAGATGTGGCATGAATTTATCCAATAGACACATGTGTTTAATTTTAAATTTTCATATGGGGAGCATGTGGGTTGTATATCTTGAGTGAAATAAGTGAGTGGATGTGTGGGGTGTAATTTTATGGAAGATCCACTATCTTAGTGCTTGGCTAAGGATAAGAGATGAGTTAGCATCTTTTGGTCTTTAGTGGGTGAGTGGAACACCAAGTTTGTTACATGTGAAAGTGGAGGACAAAAGATAGATTGTCACATGGAGGTGGTGATGCTTTGTATAAATAATTTCCACTTTATTTTGGATTGTGCATAAAGTGGTAGACATTGTTTAGTATCCACTTATGTATCCCCTTAGAATGTGGTGAAATTTCCTTCTCTCTTATTATTTTATCCATTATTCTTTCTCTTTGTAATTTTGGATTTAAGTATGAGGTGCATACTTGGTCATCAAAGTGATTTGAGCTTGGTTAAGCTTGGTTAATTATTTGTATACTGTGGTTGATGTTTGGGTGAAAGTTTATGAGCTTTGTAAGCATTATATTCAATAAAGGAAGACAATGAGAGTGTGAGAGATTAGAGAGATGTGTAGTGATAGGTTTTATCATAGGTGTATTCTCTAGATGTTTTTGAAATAATAGCTAATCAATTCTCCATAGACGTAGACAAATTTGGTGAAACACATACATCTAATCTTAAGGCTTGCATTGTTTTTCTTTTATTTGTTTCAAGTTAATTTATGCATTCATATTTCCTCTCACTGCAACTTATGGGTATATATATGCATTTTATATTATATACTAACAAGTGGTATTATAAAAAGGTTGTTTATTGTCGAGGATAATTTGTAGGAAGCTAAATATTATATCTTGAGTGGGATGTATGGTAGATGAAAAATCAAAGGTGGAGAAGTTTAATGGATAGAACTTTGGATTGTGGAAGATGCAGATGGAGGACTACCTATTTTAGAAGGACCTCTGCTTACCATTGGGAGGTTTAGCCAACTATCCAATGTCAATGATAGATAAGAGTTGGGAGTTAATGGATAGAAAATAACTCACAACTATCCATCTATGCATTGCATCTATATTTGCTTTCAACATATCCCAAGAGAAGACTATAGAAAGTTTCATGAAAGCATTAAGCAAGTTGTATGAAAAATCCTCTACCTCTAACAAAATATTTATTATGAATAAATTGTTCAATATAAGAATGACTAAAAATATCTTAGTAATAAACCATTTAAATGATTTCAATACAGTTACTAGTTAGTTAAATTTTGTTAACATTAACTTTGATGATGAATTCAGTGCTCTTCTAATTCTATGTTCTTTGTCTAAGATCTAGAATAACTTGGTCATGGAGGTGAGTAACTTAGTCTCAAACAATGCCAAACTCAAGTTTGAGGATGTGGTGGGTGTTATCCTAAGAAAGGAAATGTGAAGGAGAAGCAATGGTGAAATATCCACATCAAGAAATTCTTTCTTCTTAGATACTAGAGGGAGATCAAAGGATAGAGGAAGAGGAAATAATGGTAAATCAAAGAAAGGTTATAGATTAAAATAAAGAGGAAAGATGGATTGTTGTCATTGTGGGAAGTTGGGTCACACAAAGAAAGAATGTTAGGCTCTTTTTGGAAAATTAGGCAATGACTAAAATGAAGGTAGCAAGGAGGTAAACATAATGGGTGATGTGCTACAAGATGCCTTAATTATTTATCTAGATAATATTAATGAATCTTGGGTCTTAGATTCAGGAGCTTCATTTCATGCTAATCCTAACAAACACTATTTTATAGATTATGTTCAAGGTAATTTTGGACACGTGTATCTTGGTGATGATGAACCTTGAAGTATTTTTGGAAAAGGTAGTGTAAGTGTGAAATTGTAGAATGGGAACACTTGGGTGCCTAAGGATTTAGGCACATCTGAAGTTTGAAGATAAATCTAATTTTTACATAATAATTGGGAAGTGATGGTTGTGTGTTCACTTTTACTAGTGACTCATGGAAGGTTATAAAGGGTGATCTAGTGGTGGAAAGAGGTAATGAGGATGGTAATTTATATTTATCCATTGTTAGCACTAATGTATCTTGTGATATAGCTACTTAAGGTGGAGATACAACTTTGTGGCATTACAGACTTGACCACATGAGTGAAAAAGGATTGAAGATCCTTCAATCAAAGTTAAACTTACTAGAAATAGACTTGAAATTTTGTGAGCACTGTGTGTATGAAATACAAAAGCATGTGTGGTTTCTAAAAGTTAGACCAACCAAGAAAACAAGGAAGTTAGAGTTTGTGCATATGGATGTATAGGGACCTGCTCAGGTATCTTTACTTGGTTGTTCAAGGTGTTATGTCATATTTATTGATGATGCAACTAGAAAAGTTTGGGTTTATTAATTAAATATAAATATGATGTATTTGACACATTTAAGAGATGGAGAGCTTTAGTTGAGAATGAAACAGGTTTAAAGCTCAAGTGTCTCAAATCAGATAATGGTGGAGAATACCATAGAAAGGAATTTGAAAATTACTATTCACTTAACATAATCCTTAAGCAAAAGATGGTTCTAGAAACACCACAATAGAATGATGTATCAGAGAGGATGAATAGAACCATCATGGAACATGCTAGGAGCATGAAGTTACATGTAAGATTACCATTATAATTTTATATGGATATGGTTGATACATCCATGTACCTAATAAATAGAGGACCTTCAACAACCTTATATGGTGGCATACCAGAGGAGGCATGGAGTGGTAAGAAGGTTGAATATTCTTTTCTAAAAATTTTTAGTTGTTAAGCTTTTACACATATTGATAAAAATAATAGGTCCAAGTTAGAGGCTAAATCTCAAAAATGTACTTTCATTGGTAATGGTACTAATGACTTTGGATTTTGATTATGGAATGAGGAATATAATAAAATCATCAAGAGTAGAGATGTTGTATTCAATGATAAAGTCATGCACAGGGAACAATTAGTGTATAATAATCAAGAGGAAGCCAAGAAATAATACATGGTGTTAGAGGACATAAAAAATGAAAGTGTCCTAAAGGTATTAGTATAGAGTGTGCAAGAACAACAATAACCCCAAACTCTTTTTGTGAGAATAATACTAGAGTAAGTAGACCACCTAAAAGGTTTATCCTTCGTTTAAGTATTTGTTACTTATTGATGGTGGTGAGATAGAGAGATTTGAATAAGTAGTGAAAGTTGATGCCAAGGATAAGTGGGAGAAGGCTATGTATGAAGAGTATGACTCTCTCATGATGAACCAAACATGGGGTTTGGTGAAGCTTCCAAAGGGAAATAAGACATTACAGAACAAGTGGTTATATAATATGAAGGAGTAAGATGGAGGTAAAAATAAATACAAGCCTACATTGGTAGTATAAGTTTTTACATAAAAGAAAGGTATAGTTTTTGATGAAATCTTTTCTCCTATTTTTAAAATGACTTCTATTAGAATTGTGTTGAGTATAGTTACATTGGAGGACTTACATATAGAATATTTGTATGTGAAGACTTTTTTCCTTCATGGGGATTTGGAGGAGGAGATGTATATAGAGTAGCCATAAGGTTTTTAAGTCAAGGGTAAGGATAAGTTTGTGTGCAAAATGAAGAAGAGATTGTATGATTTAAATAAGCTCCAAGGAAATGTTATATTAAGTTTGATAGTTTTATGTTGGATCAAGTCTATTCTAGATGTCATTATGACCATTGTGTTTATTTCAAGAAATATGAAAATAAAAGCTATATTATCCTAATTTTATTTGTGGATGACATGTTAGTGATAGGTTCTAACATGTAGGATATAAATATACTCAAGAGATAGATTGGAGATTCTTTTGTTATGAAGGATCTAGGTGTTATTAAATAGATTCTTGGGATGAGAATATCTAAAGACAAAAAGAATCAAAGTTTGACACTATCACAAGGAGAGTACATCAAGAAGGTATTAGAGAGGTTTGACATGCAGAATGCTAAACCAATTGGGACTCCTTTGGTGGGACAATTCAATTTATCAAAGGAGTAATATCCCAAGATAGAAAAAGAGAGGAGTCACATATCCAAGATCCCTTAGTCATCAACAATTGGTAGCTTAATGTATGCAATGGTTTGCATGAGGCCAGACATTGCCCATGTAGTGGGAGTGGTGAGTAGATTTATGAGTGATCCAAGAAAGGAACATTAGAAAGTAGTGAAGTGGATTCTTTGTGACTTCAGAGGGACCACAGATACAGTTTTTTGTTATGGTAGATTTAAAGTTACTTTACAAGGATAGGTTGATTTAGACATGGTAGGTGATTTGGATGGTAGGAATAACACTATTGGGTATGTTTTCACTATGGAAGGTATAATGGTGAGTTGGATCTCACTTCTATATAAAGTGGTGACACTTTCTACCATAAAGGCTAAGTATGTTGTTGTTATAGAATCAAGCAACAAGATGATATGCCTATAGAGATTGATGGATGAGTTAGGACACCAACAAGGAAAAGGGATAATTTTTAGTGATAGTCAGAGTGTTATTCAATTAGCTAAGAACTTAACATTTCACTTGAGGACAAAGCACATTCAATTCAGGTATCACTTCATTCGACCATTATTGGAGGAGGATCAACTAAAGATGGAAAAGATACATATGGATGAAAACCTTGTGGATATGATAACTAATATGGTCACAAGTGTGAAATTGAGATTATGTTCAACTTTAATTGGTCTTCATGGATTAATAAGATCAGGATGAGAATTGGTTTAGAGAATGCAATAGTGGGAAGTTTTGAATACTAACTTTAAGTGAGAGAATTGTTAAGTGTGAAGTCACTATTCACAAACACTATTCACAAGATACTATTCACATGACATTATTCATGGGTCACTATTCATGAATGAGATGGTAATGGTGATTGGGTAGGTGAGGTGGCTCCTAGGTGATGTGGCATGGCTCATAGGGTATCTTTCATTATTGGAAAGGTAGGATAGATATGTGGGATGAATTTGTCCACTAGGAACATGTGTTTTCTTTTATTTTCTCATGTGGGGATCATGTGGGGTGTATCTCTTGAGTGGAATAAGTGAGTGGATGTGTGGGGTGAAATTTTGAGGAAGATCCACTATCTTAGTGCTTAAGGAAAAGAGATGATTTAGCATCTTTTGGTCTTTAGTAGGTGAGTAGAGCACCAGGTTTGTTGCATGTGAAAATGGAAGACAAAATATAGATTTCCACATGGAGGTGATGATTCTTTTGTATAAATAATTTCCACTTTGTTTTGGATTATGCACAAAGTGGTAGACATTGTTTAGTGTCCACTTATGCATCCACTTAGAATGTGGTAAATTTTCCTTCTCTCTCATTGTTTTCTCCATTATTCTTTCTCTTTGTAGTTTTGGTTTTAAGTATGAGGTGCATACTTGGTCATGAAAGTGATTTTGAGCTTGGTTAAGCATTTGTGTGCTTTTGTTGATGCTTGGGTGAAAGATTATGAGCTATGTAAGCATCGTATGCATTAAAGGAAGCCAATGAGAGTGTGAGAGATTGGAGAGGTGTGTAACTGACATGTTTTGTCATAGGTGTATTCTAAAAGTGCTGATAAAATAATAGTTAATCAATTATTCATGGACAACCAAATTTTATGAACCACATATATCTTGTCTTATAGTTTACATTGTTGTTCTTTGATTTGTTTCAATTTAATTCATACATTCATATTTCCTCTCATTACAACTTATGAGAATATTTATATATTGTTTATTATATCCTAACATCCTCCACCTAAGTATGGAAAATTCCTACTCATTTTTAGCCTTGAATAAATAAATAATTATCTAGTTTACCTTCTCCATGAGTTATTTTTAATGTGTATGTTAAGTTAGTTGATCTTGCTAAGTGATAGTTTCTCTTCCTTAGCATGTGGTCCTTGCTTGAATCCATATTTAGCTTTGAATGTATTTTTTAGGTCTATTTAAATATTATAATGAAGTTTTCATAAGTTTATTGAGTTGTATCTTTACTAGTGTTAAGATATGACCTTGTGTTTAGTCCTTCCAGCTTGAGTTGCTTCACAAACCTCCATGATAAATACTAATGCAAGGGGTATTTTTGGAGTATTATCATATGAAAATTAGGCTTGTGTTTGAAGTATACTTAAAATTGGTTTGTAGTGTCCAGGTTATAATTGATGAATCACCTTGTTAGGATAGATTTATTTCATGTTCTCTCCATCTCTTTTCATCCAAGAAAACAAGTAGCATACGTGATAAGCCATCAAAGACAAATATAGGGAGTTATACCTTAAATATAAAGGTTTAACTTTGCTATAGGCAACCCATAGGATTAGAGGTAATATAATTTTCTACTTAATTTAGAGGATGCTTGAACAACATATCCAAAGGTGAAAAATTGAGTGACAATAGTTATGGCACGCCTAGTGGGACTTAAGGTCTAAAGAGTGGAAGAAATGTTTTGTGTGTTATTTTACCTATTAGCTTTAGGAAGCATTCAACAAACACCAATGGTGACTCTAAATGCAATTAGTTGGTTATAAGCAACCTAAGTACTTATTGTAAAAGAATTTGCTAAAATATTGTGTTCTTATTTGACAATTGAAGCTGGTATGTTTGGATATGATGGGAGTTTCCACTATACAACCCCCTACCAACCTTGTCATGACCCATATTATGCCTCTCAATATCTCTATCAAGATTTTTATCAGTCCTATTAGCCATGGTAGTCATATGGTCAGCCTAATCCCTCCTTATATGATCATGATGTTATTTAACAACCCTATGAAGAAGCCTATAAGGAAGGCTATCAAAAAGAGTAACAATAAGTGTCTCCCTATCATCCTTATGATCCATAGCAACCTTAACCTGATTCCTATTATTCTTATCATAAGGAATTAGATGTGATTAGAAATCAATATATTGGGAAGCAAGATATAAAATCTTATAAGCTCAAGCTAGGAAACTAACTCAATAAATTTAAACTTGCCTCAATCCCCATTATTACCCTCCTCCTACTTTAATTCCACTTAAATCCAAATCCTTGCTAACACTCATGCTAAAATCAAAAAAATTGATGAGAATATGGGATAAGGAAATTGATGTGATCCCTATTCATCTCATATAGAAGTTAAGAAAGTCAGTTCAATTCTTTATTAATGAGTGGAAGATGGTTGAAGAGGAATCCAACTATGTCATCAATGATGATTTTCATGAAATGAGGTGATACATCCAATGGTGGGTAGATAGACTAGAAAGGAGGAAAAAACAAGAGCTTAAATATGAGCTTGTAGCTGTTGAAGAGCCTCAAGAACACTATGAATAAAGTGGAGCTCTTGTTGAGGAAGGTGTCTCTCTCATTACCCAACACAAATTGTCATCTCCATATGAATTCATTAAATATGCCTCTTGTAGTCATACTAAAATGCAATTTGTGAAACTTGAGCATGACTTGTGACACCCAAACCATAGATCTCTCCTACTCAATTACACAACCACCTTAGGCATGTTTTCACTATTTCTTAGTCATCCAAATCCTTCTAGATTCAACCCATACTATCCCAGACTCCTCTCTCAGGCACAAATCTATCCTCCAATGTCCTTTTCCCCCTAGACAATAGTGTCATAGGTTGGACTATAGCATTGGGACCTAGGGTGTCCACTTTCTAGCATTGTTATCCAAGTCTACAATAGCCTCAAATGGTCATATTTTCTTGAATCCTTATCTTTTCCCTTGTTAGCCTAATGCAAGTTCATCTAACCTAAAATCACTAGTTTCCATATAAAATCCCATTAAAAGGTCATTTAGAAGGGTTGGAAATTATTCAAAAGGCACAAGCTAGAAATATACTAAAGAACACTCAAGCAAATCTTCTTATTCTTTACATATAGCTAACCACTATTATTTCCAACCTATCTAAGCTTTCACACTAGTCACAAATCATCTCAAGCTTTCCCAAATTCACATACACTTGCATTACATACATAGGATTACACAATATAAATTCAAATTGGGATAACTAGATTGGACTTGATCCCTCTTCGAAGTATTGGTATGTAGGTAGTGTGCCCACACATGGAGTGTGATCACATGTTTAGTGCATATAACACATTAAGCACTTTTTCTAGTTAGATTCAAGATCACCTATCAATCATGAAGAGGAACTAGGGTCCTTGAATACAAAATCAGTTACACACAGAGCTTCACAAATAATCAAGACTCAATATTTCAGGCACAAGGTCTCTCAGAGTAGACAAACAGAACCCAAAAAGCTTAGAAAGCTCAGACGCTAAGGACTACAACACCAAAATTTGGACTACAATGCTGGACCTCTAGGTGTCCCATTTTCAATGCTCCTATATAGGTATAAAATAGACTTTTGGATCCTATTTTTGATAGTCTACCTAGCCAGATTAGTAATTTGCAGCCTCTATCACCTTCGTCTCAACCTAGAATCAGCTAAGTTTTACTCTCTATCCCCTTGTTTGCTATTTTTAGAAATCAATTAAGCACTTCTAGATTCAATAAATTAGTAGGTTAATTAAGGCACATTTATTTACTAATTTTCCCCTTAATCTAGACCCCTTTGATATTTAGGAAATTAAACCTATAGTTTCCCAAATTAAGTAAAACATTTGGTGAACCTGACTTACTTCAAATTTTGGTACAAAAACACAGAAAACCCTAGGACTAATTATTTCTAATTTTTTGAAATATTTTTCTAATTTTTTCCTATATTTAAAAATGAAACAACTACAAATTAATTGAAATATTTTCAATAACTCACTAAAACACCAGTTTGCACATACTAGGACTTATTTGCATACAAACACTTTCAAACCACTAGGAAAAATATATTTTTAATTTTAGAAATATTTTCAGATTTTTCCTAAATTTTTCAAGCTCAATTCTACAAATTTATAAAATAAAATTCAAATTACTACATTAATTTTGAAAAAAATCATTTCAAATTGCTAGTTGCATCAATTAAACCCCAAATTTTTTCAAGTAATATTCCACTTATTTTCTATAAATTTTGATTGAATATTAAAAATAAAAAATCACTTCAAATTTGAAAAATTCATAGTAAATTCCAAAAAAATTATTTGTCTCAAAACCCTAGTTACATCTAGTAGGTCCCATTCAATAAAGTCATTTCTCATAATTTTCTAAATTTAATCTTGCATACTTAGCTCAGAAAATCAATTTCAATTTCAAAATTTCATAATATTTTGCAAATAATATTTCTAAAATATCCCTAGTTGCATTTACTAGTTCCTACTTTGGTATTTTTGGTATTACCTTACATGTTTGATAGCTTCACATCTTTTTTTGCACAAATTCTAAACTACTATTTTAGAATTTTGCAGTTATTATATGCAATACTTTCCAATTTTAGCACATTACCTATTACAACTTATTGCAAAACATTCAGACACATTTCAAATTGTTTTCCTACTTTAACAATGGCCTAATATACCGGCTTTGATGAAATTGATAAAAGAGATCTTCAAGAACTCTTAACCAAATAGTTGAATATGCAAGATGACATGATTAGAATCTTCCAAGAGGAACAACAAAAGGTAACCAATGGTCAGTCTTCTCAAATTACAGAGCCACCGATTACACATGACACTATGGGGGAAACTATGTCACAGCAACTCCCTATAGCAACCCAACCTTCTTCTATGCCACCAACTATAGCTAGTACTTCCCTATCTACTGATGTGGTATCCCTTGTAAAATAAACTTGATCTCTTCTAGATCTACACATGCATTAGACTCCTTCACTCTATTGCATACACCTTTGGCATGATATATAACTACTACACCCTTTACACCTAGATTTGTACAATCTAAGCTCACTCTTTATGATGGCAAGGGTGATCCAGAGACATATTTGAGAGCCTTTCACATAGCATGCTTAAATTAAGTACCAAATGATTGGATATTAACTAAATTATTTCCAAGGAACCTCAAGGATTATACATTACAATGGTTTTATAGTCTACCAAATTAGTCAGTTAATGCATTCAATCCTCTTGCCAACATGTTCCTAACACATTTTAGTATCAATATCAGTGACAAGGCTTTATATGCCAAAATTTCACAACAAAAACAAAAATCAAATGAGCCTCTCACCGAGTATGTTCTTAGATACAAGACCATATTGGCTCAGATAACTATCCTTATGGTAGATCAAGAGTTACAAGACTTGTTCAAATAGAGTCTTCTACCATTTTTGAATGAGACAACCATGTTTAAACATTTCTCTTCTTTCACTGAACTATGTCACAATTTAAAATAAGGAGAAATAAAAATCATTTAAATGGGAAAAATTAAGTACACAGGTACACCAGATACAACTAATAAGAGTAACAACAAATCCCCATATAAGGTCAAATTCAATTATAGTAAAGGATTGACTCAAAAAATAGTTAATGTGGCTTTAGAGCCCTCATAGAGAGTTAATTTATCAACACCTCCTCAGTGACCTTTTACAAATCTACCAATTCTTCTAGCCAGAGTTCTATAGTAGTTATTAGAATGTAACATCATATCTCTTCCTCCTATCAGATAAATTGATCTAGCAAAGCCTCTTCCATAGGAATATGACTAGAATGAATTTTGTGACTATCAAAGGGCACCAAGTCATACTAAAAATAGGTGTATTAGTCTCAAGCATAAGATACAAGATCTAATTGATGGTAATTAAACTAATCTAGGAACTTTAGCTAAGCCTCCTTTGGCCAAACCAACTCAAGATAAGTCACTCAAAATCTTTTTAGATCTATTTACATAGAATGGAAATTCAGAGACATAGGACACATTAGGTATACATCATACATATTGGGCACATCTTCCACTAGTTACATAGAGGGAATCAACAACCAATTCACATCCATTGAGCTACATGATTGGTACTTTTCATTATAGCATTCTAGTTCAGCATTCCATCTCCTTTTTTGAGTAGGAGATTATTGACGATGACACATATTATCATGTGATCTTCATTAGATCTTTTATTCATGGTCATCCTATTCATAGTGTTCTAAATGATAATGGATCTAGTGTCAACATGTGTACTATGACTCTACTACAATACTTGGGTTATATAGAGTAGGATATTACTCTAAAAAATATAGTTATCAGTGGTTTTAGTGGACATAGTCAGACTACATTAGGTGAGATATTTATTCCTCTACAAGTTAGCCCTACACACATGACCACCTCATTTACTATAGTTCCTAGTGTGGGAGTTTTTAACATGTTACTTGGTAGACCTTGGATATAAAAACTTTGAGTAGTTTCATCTATAGTACATCGATTCATGAAATTCATTCATGATAATTAGGTTATCATAGTTACTAGAGTTCCATACAAGTTTCCACTTCTATTTTTAGAGCCAATTTTAGATCCATTACCAATTCTAGCTCTACCACCATTTTTTTCTCCAATTTAGCATCAGACATAGATATGATATCCATCACCAGTACAAAGGGTTAATACACCTCCATAGCTTTAAGATTCTAGACAAATTCCATCCACAGTATTCACACCTAGAGTAGTTTCATTGAGATCTCATAGATCTATACATAGAGCACATGTTCAATGAGTTTCTCTTACTTTTATATGGATTCCTCAGAGCCCTATAATTTCATCCACTTCTCAAAATTATCGAGTGTCCCTATAGTTAGTTTTTACTTCAAAGTTTTTAGAGAATTTATAACATATATAACTTTCAGAGCTAAAGTCTTAGCATTTCCATTATGTTTCATGATCACACATGATTCCACTCTTTGATATAGGACACCATGACAGGGAGTCTCATCTGAGACTCATTGGTTAATATCATTTTTTTCTAGCATTGATTGTACATATTATCTCTTGCTTGATTGTGCATAGTTTCCTCTACTTGATTGTACATTGCTCAAATATTTCAAAATATAAAAACAATATAATATTTCAAAAATAAAAAACATGTCAATTATATGCATCATCTATGTTTCAAATTGCTAATCATTATGCGAGACTTACATTACATTTTTCTATGTTATTGTTTGTCAATTTATCTACATTACCAAGATTCACTTGTTCTTCTTTAACTGTGTGTAGTACATCTAGATCCTTGATTACTTCACTTGACCTATCAAGGGGGCATTCTAATTCTATATTCCAACTACATATTGATACATCTACCCACTAAGGGCATACTCTACATGACTACACCATCCAAGTTATGTCATTTTTACACTATACACTCTATACATCTTGTTGTAGTACATTCCTTACTTGATTACATAGATATCACATCGACATCCATTAGTATATATCACACTTATATATTTCATAACATATACATTAGTCTTGTATTACATATTTTATATACTCTTCCTTCTTGATTTCCATAGTTAGATGCATGTTTGTATTTCTAGTACTTTGCATGCTTCCACTCTTCACTTTGATTAGCTAGATGTGTTTGAATTTTCTAGTTCATGTTTATTTCCTACTTGCATTCTAGGACATTTGCCAATGTTCCTTGTTCCTATCTATATGTGTGTGCCTTTGGACACTTTCCAATGTCTTTTGTGTGTGACTTTCATGTGCTTATGGCCCTTATTTCAATCTTTTTTTGTTCCCACTATGTGTGTATGTGACATTTGAACATGCCTTGTGTGCTTATTTGGCCCCTTGGCCACCTTTGTGTGTTTCTTTCTTATTGATTTGTATGATTGTTGATTGCTTATCTTTGTATGCAATGTCATGATTCCAATCATGTATTTACCTTGCATATTGGATGCCATGATGAACATCATGCTCCATCCCTCCATGCCACTAACAACTAACATTTTAAACTCCAATTTAATCTTATGCGCATGCTATTACATTGTTATATCTAGTTAGGTATACCCATGTGGATCTAACAATCTCTCTCTAAAACTTTTTCTATATCTTGAGATAATGTATATCAATGTTATATCAAATATTTTCACAACTTAACACACTTGCAAGGCTTCTTCTTCTGAAGTTAGTCATTACAGGGTCTTCATTCCTAGCCTCAAAAGAGGGGGAAACAAAAAAGAGTTTTGTCATAAAGATCATAGCTCCTAATGGCTGAAAAAGCAATTTTATAATAGTACAATCCAAAATCCAAAACTTAGCATAGACAAACTAGACCAGACAAACAACAGAGAATCCAAATTAGTCATCAGTTTTGACTCTAGACAACAATGCCAAAAATGGGACTAAAACACTAGACCCCAAAGTGTCCAGTTTCTAATGCTATTATCCAAATAGAAAAATATTCAATTTTTCCAAAATCATGGAGAGAGGTGAGTTTAGTCATAGTTTTATCAGTATAGTTTAGTCCAAAAATGAGTAGTTTTTAGCACTTATTTCACTTAGAGAATCTAGATATAGGGGGAATCATGTGTGGCATGAGGGTTTCCATTTTTAGTTTAGACATGGTAGTTGATAAAAAATTTAGTTCAAAATCTATGTTCTGAACACTAGTTATTGGAGGCAATGTGTGTGGCACATGGGCTTCTCTATTTTTGAGTTTATTACATTTTTTCACACATTCCTAGTGGTTGTGTGCCTTACTCCATCTATAGGTGGTTGGTATCACATTCAATTAAACTTTAATACAAGCTTAATTCCCATGTACTTGAGTTCCTAAGTGGCTTCCTAATCCTTTGATTCTAGTTTTAAGAGGGGCTTCTATACAAGTCCAATCTTCATCTTTCAAAGTGGCCAACAGTGGTCTAGTTTCCAATTTACATTTAGCTATCCACACTAACATTTCCAAATCACATCACATTTAGGGGCTCCATGATCCATCTCATATGGCATTCATTTATACTATTATTTTCTTCATTTAGCTTCACATCATGGGGAAATGATGGAGCCAAAGGAATAGCTAGCCTTTATATTCTTGAGCCACCTATTTAGAGGGATTGGATACATGGTCTAGACATCTTAGCACATGCATGATTTTTTAACTTCACATAGTTGGTGATAATCGAGCTAAAGGGCCTACCTTTGCATTCTTGAGCCAACTTCTAGGGGATTGAGCACTTAGCTCATTCATCTATATAACACTTGGTTCAACATACTTTTAGCATTACCCATCACAACCTAGTAGCATAATAGGTTTTGTATTAGTTTGTATACTTGATGAGGTGTATTCATTCCTTTCTCTTCCTTCCTCTCTCTTTACCCAGCTTTATACATTATTATTTTAGATATAGTGTATCTACTAAAAACTAATCTACTTTTTATGTCCTTTTTTTAGACTTACATAGTACAATGTGCTCTCACTACACACAATATAGTATTACATAGCTTCTTGGGTTTAGCCTCATAGGTAAGTTTAGGTGTGCTTCTCTTTTTCTCCTTTATCCTAGTATTTCACTTTGCTACATACTCAGAATAAGGTGGGGGGGGCAGAAATGTAGTCATACTAAAATACAATTTTTATAATTTGACCATGACTTATGACACCCAAACCATATGTCTCTCCTACTCACTTACAAAACCCACTTAGGCATGTTTTCATTGTTTTCAAGTCATCTAAAGCCTTTTAGATTTAGCCCCTACTATCTTGGACTCCTCCCCCAAGCATAGATATATCCCCCAGGGTCCCTTTCCCCCTAGATAAAGCATCATAGATTAGACCACAACAATGGGACCCAGCGTATCCAATTTTCAATGTTGTTATCCAAGTCTACAATAGCCTCAAATGGTTAGATTTTCCTGAATCCTTGTCTTTTCCCTTGTTAGCCTAATGTGATTTCATCTAACCTAAGATCACTAGTTTCTATGTAAAATTCCATCAAAAGGTCATTTAGAAGGGTTGGCAATCATTCCAAAGGCACAAGATAGAAATATACTAAAACACACTCAAGCAAATATTTTTATTCTCTATATATAGCCAACCACTATTATTTATAGCCTATCCAAGCTCCCACACCAGTCATGAGTCATCTCAAGCTTACCCAAATTTGCATACACTTGCATTGCATACACAAGATTTCATAATACACATTCAAATTGGGAGAAATACATTGGCCTTGATCCCTCTTTGGAGTATTGATATGTAGGTAGTGTACCCACACATAGCATGCGATTGCACATTCAGTGCATGTTACATACTAACCCCTTTTTCTAGTTGGATTCAAGATCACCTATCAAGCATGAAGAGGAACTAGGATCCTTAAAGACAAAATCAATTACACATGTAGCTTCATGAATAACCAAGGCTCAATATTTCAAGCATAAGGTCTCCTAGAGTAGATGAATAGAACCCATAAATCTTAGAAAACTAAGACACTAGGGACTATAGTGCCCAAAGTTTGACTATAACACTAGACCTCTAAGTGTCCCATTTCTAATGCTCCTGTCTAGGCATAAAACAAACTTCTAGATCCTATTTATAACAATTTGCCCAAGTAAAATAATAATTTTTAGCCTTTATCTCCTCCATCTCAGCCCAGAGTCAATTAAGTTTTACTCTCTATCCCTTTGTTTACTATTTTTAGAAATCAATTAATCACTTTTAGATTCAATAAATTAGTAGGTTAATTGAGACAAATTTCTTTACTAATTTCCCCCTTAATCTAACCCCTTTTCTATTTAGGAAATTAAACCTATAGTTTACCAAATTAAGTAAAAAAACTCCATTCCCAATCCCATCCATAAGCCATTCACTTCACCTCATAATACCTCTCCAATCCATGAACCAATTAACCAACCTCCCACCTCATCCCTTCTTAAAGGATAACCCATCCTATGGTAGCTAAGTGAAGAGGAAAAAGACAAAGTTACAGTTGATCAAGAAGATGACTCAAGCATTTATTATGAAAAACTCACTATAGGGACTCCCCTTGGTCAAGATAAGCATAAGTTAACCTTATTGAGGGAATAAAGATAAGATTTTGATGATGTTACATGTACTCACAAAGAAGTTGATCAAAGCATGGAAGAAGAAGCTTTATATAAAGACATCACAATAGCTAAGTTGAGTGAGATTCATGAGCATGATCAAGAAGTTGAATTTGAAAAGACAATAGAAAATGAAGCTATTATTGACTCCATGAGACAACATGACATGTGGTAGGAATAAAATGACATATGTGATGAGTTTTAAGTCCTTTAAAATCCTACACCTCCTACTGGTCAAGTTGAAGACACTCTTGAAATTGCCTTGCCTCTTGATGATGTACTCCCAAAAGAATATTTTATGCCATCCAAACTTGTTGAAGTTACATCTAACTCTAAAGTTGATCAAGAGCTCAAGTACCAAGAAGATGATTTGTAATAGGTTATGATTCTTAAAGAGAAAGAAGGCAAGGATGATTAGGACCATCATATTGAGATTATCCAAGATCTTGAAAGTATTTATAAGGTTGAAGGTCATGCACACAAAGAGATTGAACAAGATGTCTTTATAGAGGAAAATGGTGAATATTAGATTAATTATGCTAAGGTCCTTTAGAGATTTATGATCTTGTAACTAGTAATAAATATGAATATGTTCTTGAATATGATTTTATTCTTGAAGGACAACATGACAATATTCAAAACACCAATATAGAGGTTGACCCTATAAGTCAAGAAGTGATAATGATTGAGACAAGCACAAACATATAGAAAGCTCATGAGAAGGATATTAGAGTGAAAGAAGAGTTCATCTTCATAGGTGACATGTTTGTAGTTATCATCATTGCATTTGAAGACATGCCAAGAAGATTGACAAGCATGAAGGAGATGAAGACACCAAGAATAAATCTCAAAAGTCAACTTGCTCCATGCACTCCTTCATCCCATGGAGCCAAAGATGGTGCAAGCTTACCCTTTGATTTAGGAGGAAGATTTATCTTTAAGGTTAGTTTATATATAGTCTATTTTGTTTAAGTTCTCTTTGGGTTTCCTAAGTGCTTGAGAACACATTTGTATGTCTTGTTTTACTCATGTCTTTGTTTTTTTGTGTTATGAAGGTAATCAGTTTGTTATGTAATTTTCAAGGTTTGTTAAGGTTTGAAACTAAGTGTAAGAGACCCTGTTGCCTAATGGAAATGCAAGGATACTAGTCTTATTAGCATTTCAAGCATGCTAACCATGGTTAATTTCCAAAAATGTTGACCAAATTTGACCCCAAGTCAAATATGGTTATCCCCTCCAAATTCAAACTTGTCATGTGTTCATGTCATACTTATATAGTCCCTAGGAATCTCCATTTGAATTTTTTAGCAATTATTAAGGTAAGTTTGGAAATATTAAGGTAAAGTCATATTGAGGTCATATAGTGGTCTAGGGGTGTCATTGAGAGATAAAACATGGTCAATTTGTGTCATAGGTGATTAGAGTTTCATTAATGTCATTTCATGTCTAAAACATTTTCTAATACCATTTCACGGTGGTTTGGAAACTCTAATGTCCATTTGCTAACTTAAGGTGTTGAAATTGAATTAAAATGTGATTTTTGGATAACCTTGATGTTTATCAAAGTTTAAAAACTTTAATATCCATAGAATACCCTTTAAAATATATTGGATCAATTACTCAACTACCACACCTATCAACTTGTCAGAAAAAAAGTCAATTTCTTGGAGTTCAACACCAATTTGAAGAGTTAGAGGAAGTTATGCAAACATGTTGAAGTCATATGAAAGTGAAAACATTCTATAGGTGTTATTTCATCTTCTAAAAGTCACAAACTAGTTTTGGAAGAAGTTTGGAGTTCAGTAGTTATAGAAAAATACTTCTCTACTCTATCGACTCCCTCAAAATCTCACATAGGTAGAATTGATGTAGATGGTATATCCAAGAGAGAGAAGTTGGGAGCATAAAAAAATGTGAATTGATTTTAGTCTTCGTCAGATTCAAACTTTGGGCACTGGGTCTCAAATTCATCTTCTTAGATTTATAAATAATTGCTAAGAAGTTAAGGGTCTAAAATCTACTAGTTAACCATGATAGGAGTCTTTCTTGAGCATTCCAGAATAAATTATGAAATATTATTTATATGAAACGAGTTGAAATATATTTTAATACATCTTTATATTCATCCCATGAATTCACTCATCTTTTTGGCATGTGTGGATTTCCTTTTATAAGCATAATTGTTCTTGTGAGTAGTTTGTAAGTGGCTATCAAAATTTCTTATGCTTCTAATTTTTCTTGGTGGTTTGATGCATTTTTATAGTTATCTAGTGTTATCTAATATTTCCACAATCCATTCATATCATTCTAATTAGACAAGTATTACTTATAATCTTCAATGGTCACTTCTTTCATTCACCATTATAGACTATATACTATGTTTTGTGTCTGCAAGTACATGTTTCCAAGAAATTAAAGCTGTGTATTCATGTTTTATGTGTTAATGAAAGGGAAAAAATGGTCTTACAGTCCTAATGGCCATGCTATACTCTCTAAGGTTCAAAACATTAAAGGTTTCCACACACTCATCTTTAACAACCTATAGGTATGTAACTTCCATGGAGGTTTAGGATGTCAATGTGTCTTAAAAAAGTTGTTTAAGAATGAAATTTTTTGGATATTTCAAGACAAGGTTAGTGTTGACGTAGTGAGTTGCACCCGGGGTAGGAGGCCGAGCTCCTGCCTTTCACATGTCAAAATGGAAACTCCCCTCTCACCTATGGGACTAGTGAAGCTAGAGGGGAGAGTCTCTAGGTAAGGGCTAGCTCCCTTTGATGCATTTGAGTTGTTCCAATAAGTGCTAATATAGGTATATAGATATATAATGGGGGGTGAAAAGGGAGAAGGATTATAGGAAAAC
Organism: Torreya grandis; assembly: GCA_037957365.1. Classification (NCBI taxonomy): domain Eukaryota; kingdom Viridiplantae; phylum Streptophyta; class Pinopsida; order Cupressales; family Taxaceae; genus Torreya; species Torreya grandis. The sequence goes on from JARHVA010000258.1 coordinate 48,895, forward strand.
AAAGCTACTCTAAAAGAGGTGATGCACCAAATAATTTGACCTACTCACTCTCACACTTGAAGCTAGAGAAACACATACGTACACTTCAAACTGGAAAAAGGACCAGGCTATAAGAAGCTTAACAGGGAGGCTTAAATGGAAAACACAGAAAATAGAGACTCACCATAGGTGTTGTGGAAGGGACACACTGTATAGTAGATTATTTCTATCTCTGCACTTCCAAGTATAGTTCTTCTTGTCACCTACAGGAATGGCACCTTATAGACACCAAGTGTGTTGGTGTTAAACCTGTGGAAGCATTAAGAAGCAATGACTAAACACAAATTGACACTCAAGCACACATAGATATCTAACCATAATAGAGGTAAAAATGCATTTATTTATTTCAAGTGAAAATTTGCCAGGGCTTCACCTTACAAATGTGAAAGATCCTTTTCCAAATGACAAGTCTACAATATATAGAGGAAGGAAGGAGGCCTTTTGGTGCCCCTTTTTACAAATGACCCATTTGTGCTCCAGTCATTGGGAAGAGCAATCCGCTTAAACATCAATGAGAAATTATGAGCCGCATTGTTTGTCTGCTTGTAAGACCACTCCTTCAAGGTGATTACACAATTTTTCTACTCATTAATGTGAAATAAATAAAAATGGGTCACAAAATCAGCCATTTGCACCTCTTAATGATCAATTTGTAGACACTGTATCACCTACTGGAGTAACTTCTTGAATTGGTGCCTCCCTTTGCCACCTAGACTATCTGCCTATTCCTACACTTGGCACTTTTCTCTCTTTGTTCTTTGGGCTCTTTGTCTTCTTCCTACTTTGTCTCCTTCTACTCCTTCAGCCCTCAGGGGTGATCTTTGGGCAGGTTGTTGCATTCCTTGGGCTCTTTCCATCGTTGGCATGCAAGCATTTTAAAAACTAACAGCTACTTCACCATCTTAAATTTGACGTCCGTGCACCCATCATCACTTGAACTTTTCCTTCAACTTTCTTGCTTTGGCCTTTTCCTTTGTTTTAGACCCTCCTGAAGAGGAAGTGTCCCTTTAGCTCTAGAGAGATGCCCTTCATTTGGCCTCTAGGAGCCCCCCACAAGGGTACTTGCCCTTTGGCGGCCTTTGTCTCTTTGGCCCTTTCTACGGGCCTCTTTTACTTCAAGCTTTTTCCTACGAATAAAAATTCTATGAGAATTGGCCACTTTGACTCCCTGAGTCCTTTCTTTAGGCTGGTGGCCTTCCTCTGAATTCCTTTAGACTTTTTGTTTGAAGGAATTTCTTCAAACAAAAAGTCTGAAGGATTCAATGCCTTAAGAGTTTCTGTGCATTTCCTAAAAACCTTCAACTGCCTTCAAAGTACTCCTTACCCTCCACAAGGGATTTTGAACCTAGAAATTCCCTCTGCAAGCACTTCTACCCTTTGACTTTAGGATGCTCCCTTGAACCAAGTCATTGAACTGACTGGTTGAACCAAAAATGGTTCAACGGTTCAACACTGTGCACCACTCATTCATTGAACCGAGCCTTTAAACCCGTTGATTGAACCAAGTGATGAACCCATCGATTGAACAAAGTGATGAACCCACTAACTAAACCAAGCATTGAACCCATCGATTGAACCAAGTGTTGAACCTGCCGATTGAACCAAGTGTTGAACCCACTGATTGAACCAAGTGTTGAACCTGCCGATTGGACCAAGTGTTGAACCCGGTTCAATGGTTCAAAGATGCTAACTCTTGGAAAGATTATGTCATTGAACCACTCTTCCTAACTTAAGGAAATGTGTCTCTAAACCATTTTAGCTCTCTTTCCCTATGAATTTATTCAGGCAAGAGTCTAAAGAAGCTTTGTAAAACCTTGCACTCTCTGAACTAGTTCTTCATCTGTCAAAAGACTACACCTACAGAGTTCATAGAAAAACTCACTGCTGAGTCCATAGAAAAAACAAGCCCTACAGAGTCCATAGAAATAGACCTGTAGAGTCTATAGAAATAGACCTATAGAGTCTATAGAAATAGACCTGTAGAGTCCATAGAAATAGACCTGTAGAGTCTGTAGAAATAGACCTGTAGAGTCTATAGAAATAGACCTACAGAGTCTGTAGAAATAGACCTACAGTGACATCTAAGACATTTTGAGATCATTTTTAGTCCAACCATTCTAGGATAATCACCTACAGACCTAAAACTTTCTTAGCTCTCATAGAATGCCCACTTCTAGCCTAAGAGGCTAGATTGCTTCACGTGGTATGGATTAGAGAAGATTAATGGGACCTTATGATCTTATGGGAACTTCAATACCCTAATTTAATTCAATTTTTTGGAATTGGTTAGAGGATTCATAAGTCCAACTTTATGCATCATCACTAAGAATTCGAAGCACTTTCAGGCTACCTATGAGAGCAATGGTGACCAGTTTGTAGAGATGGACTTATAAGCACATAAAATGCCATAAATTACTCTTGAAACCTCTTGTAGGTTGTTCTATACTCAAATTATATCATCCACATATACTTTACTTGTACAGACTACTATATAAACTACCTAAAATACCCTATTTTTGAATGTTTTTTGTGTTTTTCAGGTGTTCAAAGAAGGTGAGAGATTCCTAATCATGGGATGAGGTAAATTGGGAATTTTCATAACTATTAAAATCCATAAATTTTCTTAATAACCCATATAAGTGACCAAACCAACTTCATTTTGTAAGGTAGTCCAAATAGGGTTGTGAAAGGCTTAATCTTTTACCATTTCATGGTTTAGATATAAGCACATTATTCTATAATATCAAAATTGGCATGGAAAAATTAATTACACACTTCCCAGAGGTTTCATAAGTGTAGGAAGGGTTTAGATCCAAAATTCACTTTCTAGGGCTAGAGGCCTAATTAGGCTTAATTGGCATAAGAGATAGGCATAAAAAATTGAATTACATTTGGATTCAGATCCCAAAACTTGACATGGGAATATATGAGGATAGAGGGTCATAAAATATTCCTTTATGTTATCCAGATAAGTCATACAATTTACACACAAGGAGAAAAATATAAAAAAAGGCTACAAAGAATGAGGCCTAATTGAGGCTTTTGGTAGGGAGTGACCTATTGGGGCTAGTTTGAGGCCACAAAATGGATTTATTTAAGTCTAATATGATTTCAATATTCCATCCATGAATTTTTTATGAGATAGAGTAACTAAAACCAAGTTTTGACACTTGTGTGCAAAATATGCCTAAAGAGATGAATAGCCTTCTATACACCTTACATGAGAAAGAGGTGATGTGTCAATAGGAACTTGTTGGGGTAAAAATAAAAGGTGTCAATATCAGATTAAACATTTATGATAAATTTATATCATCACCAATAAGACCACTTTTCTTTCAACATGTCAAGAAGAAGGAGAATTTCAAGAAGCTAGTCAAGCTATCAAGCATACATTTCAACCTCCCATGCCACTTAGAAAGCTAGAGCATCTAAAGAGGAGATACAAATGGCATTGTATATATATTTAATATGTTCTATAACTCCTCTTCTTTTTTTAACTTACATGATACTTGTCTATCTTTTCTCTCTTGCACACTTCTCTTACACTTGTGTTATATATTGAGCCACTTTGGCTTAGAAATGGATCCTCCACCTAAATATGGAAAATCCTTAATCATTTGAATCCTTGAATAAATAAATAATGATCTATTTTACCTTATCCATGAGTTTTTTTCAATGTGTATGTCAATTTAGTTGATCTTGCTAAGTGATAGTTTCTCTTCCTTAGGTTGTTGCCCTTGATTACATCCATATTCAATTTTGAAAGTCTTTTATAGGTCTCTTGAAGTGTTATATGAAGCTTTCATAATTTTAATGAGTTGTATCTTCACTAGTGTTAAGATATGACCTTGTGTTTAGTCCTTCTAGATTGAGTTGCATCACAAACCTCCATGAGAAATATTAATGCAAGGGGCAGTTTTGGAGTAGCATCATATGCATATTAGGCTTATGTTTGAAATGTACTTATAGTTGGTTGGTAGTAATTATGTTATAATTGGAAAATCACCTTGTTATTATAATTTTTTTAATCTTATATCTATCTCTTTTCATTTAAGAAATCAAGTAGCATAAGTGATAAACTATCAAAGATAAATTCAAGGAGCCAACCCATCAATCTAGAGGTTTACCTTTGCTATAGGTGGTTAACCCACATGCCTATAGGTAATTCAATGTTTCACTCAATTTTTATGAGGCTTGAATAATCTAACAAAGGGTGCAAAATTAAGTGATGATAGGATTATTGTGGTAATTTTGGCTTTAGATATTATGTTGTCAACTAATTTTTATGGTAAATAGTCATCATGGGTGGAGATATTTATTACATAGATCCTTGTTGGTAGAGGTGATAAAAAAGATAATTTTTTTTGGATAATTCTTGAGGATGGTGGGTTAATGAATTACGTGGAGAAAATTTCAGGCTCTAACACCCATATTTCACTGGACTTTGCTTGGGGATGGAACATCCACATAGTGACAATGAAGGATGTTATCATGGTCTTAGAATAAATAATTACCCAAGTAATGGGTATGAGTTATCATGGGAGGGTGTCTATTAAAACAAAAAATAATGGGATGAAGAAATGAAGCAATTCCATTTTCCTGGTGAATTCCCAATTCTATATCAAGGAGGATATTTTCATGAGGTGCTTCATGTATACAAAGGGAAATGAAACTGATCTATTAATCAATCCTAACTTGAAGAAGATAAATCCTACTTACACTTATGATTATTGATACATTAGATATTTAGGGTCATGACCAATTTGGATCTGCTAGACCTATCAAGGGACATCTTACCACAATAACATCACTATAGAGGGTTCCAAAGCCTCTAGTCAAGCAACATTATGCAATAAACCTAGATAGGTCTTATGTTATCATATTCACAAGTTATATGCAAAGAAAATTAGAATCTAATATAATGCTCAACAGAGGTTGTGGCGCAAGGTGGGGTTAATAAACATAAAATTTAAACATGCATAGAAGATCTATACTCAAGTAAATGTATAGGAAACCCTAATACATGGGAGAGAATTACAAATTTAAATCTATCTACTCTTACAAAGGAGGAACCAAGTTAGGAATACTTACCTTTGAAGATGAACCCATCGATCCTCAATCACTCCCTTGGCCAAGGTGATTTGCAGGAGGTTGTTTTGGTATGTAAGGATAACAAGGATAAATTAGTGATAGGCTACATAACTTCTCTATGCATCAAAAATACTAATCCACAAGATAAGATTTGTATCTCAAAATAAAGCATTGAGAATCTAAGCTATGTTCCTCAAGTAGAATGGTGGATAAGTAGATGTGTAATAATAATAATATTTTTCTTATCTTCTCTTTAAATGGAAAAAATGGAAGTGTATATATAGATGAATCTAACCCTAAACTTTTCTAAAATTTTAACTAATAGGGTTAGCCCAATTGACTCCATATTATTATTTGCTAAAAATAAGTTAGGTCTCAATTTAGGTCATCCAAATCTTACCTAGACCTATAACATGCTTTTAATAATTTGAATACAGGGTTTATGGGGCTGATAGGGTATTGTAAACCATCAAAAAGGATTTTAGGCTTAGGTAGGTGCTAATGAATGTGGTGAAATCTTGGAAGAGTGTGTAATAGAGGAGGAAAGGATTAGGGAAGTACATAGGAGATGGTTGTGTAGATATCAAGTGGTAGTATAGGGGACAATAATATTATGAAGCACCAATGGTTAACCCACCCCTTTCTCAGTGAACCCTTTAAGGTGTGCACTCAAAGAGATTGAGACTCGATAGTTTCTTGTAAGAGAGAAATCATAAATAATGATAAAGTTTGAAAATATTATGTGTATTCATATTCCCCAATCAAAGTTCTTCATGTGTCACATAGGTGCAACAATGGATGGTGCTTCGATAAAAGAACATATCAACACACAATGCTAAAGTTGAATAAATTTTAGTAAGAAGAAAGTGAGATAAATGAAAGGACAAAATTAAAAAACACATACCTTAATGCTGTAGATAAAGAATGATATGAAATAAATGTGAAGGTTTCCATTATAGGGAACATTAGGTGAACATATAGAAATTAGCAAAAAATGATTTTTTTATAAAAATGCATGTAATATGTGAAAATATTATCTACAACATCCAAATTATAAAACATCTTATGGTTCATAAAAAGAGTTAATAAAAAAAAAGATATGACTAAAAAATGGAATATGATGGTAAATAGTTGACAAGTAAATAATTTTGAATAGAAAATATAAATAGGGTAAAAATAATGCATTTTTTAGTTTTACTATTTTGAGAAAAAAGAGCTTTGAGAGACCCAGTTTGAGACTAGAGAGCAACCATGGTAATGAGATGATAGTTATGATGGGGAAGATGCCTAGAACCCATAATGAGTGCATCATAGGTAAGAAAACATGAATTTTAAAATTTGATACAACCTTTATTGTTTGATATTTTATAGAGACATTGAATATATTAGTGCATGGTAGATACATCATGGCTACCAAATCTATTAGATCATTTAACTAACATGGATAGAGCTTAATTGGTCACCATAGGCTTTTGTGACATCATGGAGATGAGGTGGATCCCTTTGAGTGTTTATCTCCTTGTCATGTTCCTAGGATCATGGAAATGGTTAACCAACACTTTTTGATGGGAGGTAAATGGGGATGCCATCAAGGTGGTGATCACTTTGGAGGACATCCATGCATTACTTGGACTTTTGATAGGTGGGACACTAATGATTATTGATATACTAGAGGATGAAGATGAGAGGTAAGTATGATCGTAATGGGATACAGGCTCAAATAGGATCCACCTTAGGTTGAGGATGAGCTTGTTCAACGTTTACATTGTGGCCATTCTGAACATATGGAAGCCAATGATGGTGACAACATGACTGATGTGTCATAAATCAGATGGTAAGGTATCTTCATATGTAATAGCCTTGTGATAATCCATATTAGATCAAGGAGAACTCTATGATTTTGGGGCTATAACTTGGGTCCAATTCATGCATGATATATATGGGATGTTGTCCAGAGGGCAGAAGACCATGAGACTAGTGATTTTACTAAGTGCATGGATATATGAGAGGTTTTCCATGTATCAACTAGCTAGGTTACCTCATGTGAATGATGATAGGTTTCCTCAAGTATTGTGATGGAGACATGACCATGTAGTGAAGTTCATGCCTCATGTGCTAAAATTATAGACTATCACATGAGGGGAGATCATATGGAAAACCTACACTCACATAGCTACCATATGGCCTAGTTAAGCTACTTTTATGATAGGGTTGGTATGGGTATGGATAATGGGACATTAAACTTCATGGTGGATACACATCCAATGGTACACATACTAGGATAGATGGGACTCCCCCATTTAGAGGCTCCTCTAGTAGTGCCTGCTTATTGGGTATGACATGCTAGAGAGCCAAGAGGGAGGGGAAGTAGAGGGGTACCTATGGATATACCAGTGATCAAGCCTCAACATGATAAACCATGGGCTGATCAATCATGATAGTAGTTGATAATATATCTAATGGGAGGATATTCAATGGATATGGATGTAGGGGAGGATGGATCACAACAAGCACCACAACATAGGCAACAAAAAACATCACATCCTTATCAAAGATGGAGATGTTGTTAATGTGAGGAGTTGTAAGTGATTATTATTGTATAGAGGGACCCAAGAGAATCTCCAATACATAATAATTACATAGAAGCACCCATGAGGAGAGGATCATGACATGCTCAAGTGGTGACTCCTAGGTTTTCACTAGTGTGAATATGGTAGATAGAGGAGGTACTCAGTGAGAAAAAATGAAGAGACCATAAATAGTGACACCAACACTACTAAGAAATGTTTTAATTTGATTTAAGTTTTTAATATAAGACACTAGTTGCATTGTAATTATGATATATATATGATTTTATATGTGTGTGCGTGTGTGTGATTTATTGCCTATATAGTTTTGGTTTTAAATATATAGTGATATAAGAGGTCAAATGGGGAGCTTTGGTTATTGTTGTGCACCATGACATTTTTGATAGGGTGTTGGCACCATACGACCCTACTACTCTAGATGATCATTTGGTTCTATTTTTCCTAGCTAAAGTGGTCTAGTTTATACTAGTGTGAGAGGCAACAAGGTAGGTTTAGGCATGCGGTGATGGGATACAACCATTGACAAGGGTTAGATTAGGAGAGGCACAAGCTTGGTAGGCCATAACATAGGAAATATCTATGAACATGGTGACCACCATCTATTTAGGAAAGGTTCAAGCTCAAGTGGCTAATCTATAGGGATAGGTTATTGGATTGAGATCCAAAATGGCTCTTTACAACATACCATTTAGAGGGGTTAATACTAGGCATCGATGTGTAGTGTGGATAGGCCACATGATAGACATGGTGGAGCCTATCTTTAGAGCTAGAGTTATTGTATTTTATAATTTTTATTGTATAAAACACATGATATATATATATATATATATATATATATATATATATATATATATATATGTTGACATTTTATTGATCTTATGAGTTTTACTTGGATTTAGATGTGGATGTATGGATATATTTCTTTTCTAACGCATGTATTTAGCCTTTGTTATATATGTTATGGGAAATATATGATGAGTGTTTTCTTTTCTACAATTATGTGATACACATGCATGGTTAAAAATAAAATGGAAAAATGATTTGAAAAAGTATAAGTAATCAAAATAGATACACACTATATCATGATGTGAAATGTGTAAAAATAAGAGATAATTAAATATAATAAACCAAAATATGGTATTAAGGAACAAATATTTTTAAACCATGTAAAATATTTGCACCAAATTAAAACAAATAAAAATCACACTATACCATGTTGGTAAGTATGAAAATATTATAATAAAATGGAATGAACATAAATAATCAATGGTACAAAAATAAAGCAATTAAATCAATCAATCATACTAAATCACATTGGTAAGTATAAAAAAGAAAGATAAAAATGTAAAATGAAATTAAATTTATCACACTAATTCAAGATGGGAAGTATGGAAAATTTAATAAAATGGTTGTAATGATACATGTAATTGAAAAATAAAAAGACAAAAGTGAAATATCAATGAATTAATTTTTAAAACATACTATATCAAGATGGGAAGCATGTCAATGGCATGTAACTCATAATCTAACACTACTTATGTCAAATTTGACACATGTAATATCATTATGACTTGGTTATAGTAAGAACTGGGTATTGGAATATTTGATGAGGAGGGTCTGGTCCTATCCATGGTATTACACTGTAAATCACAAAGGGAACACCAATGAGGTGGAAACAATAGTGGGAATTATTTTAAAAGAAGTTCATAATGTGTTAATTTGTGAGGAAGGCCTAGTCTTATCTATGGTCTTACACTGCAACTCACAAATAGAAACCCTAGGGGGAATGATCAATTAACAAAATAATATTTCTCAAGGGGAAATATTATGGATGTTGTAAATGAAAGAGGGAATGTAAAAATAATTAAATATTCATCTATGAGAAGACCTTAGGAAACATGAGTCAAACTAGGTACATAAGAAAGACACTAAGAGTCTAGTGACCATCAAAATATAATGGATACCTACTCACAGTAATCACAAAGTTGTATAGGCAAATAGGTGAGATACTAATATTGAATCATGCTAGTTATATGAATAAGAAAATTAAAATGGACTTAATTTTCCATGGCATGTTTCCTATTCCTCAAGACCTTTTACAGAACCATCGGTCTACTATGAAGATTCAGTACTTGTGTGAGAAAGTAGGGAACACTAATTTTTTTTTTCAATTCTCATTTTCCAATATACTATCATACCACACCCTAATGGACCTTGAATCTATCATGAGACCAACTATGGAGTTTGAGATTCGATTAGAAAAAGGAGATGTGCTATGAATCACATCTTTTAGTGTGATTTGAATTTTGAAATGGTATGTTTCCTTTTATTTAAATGATTTGGATTTTAACTTTTATGGATTTTATGATTCCTCCTCCATAGAAATTTGGAATAACCAACATGAGTCATAGAAGTGATACACATGAATGAGCTTTAGAATTTGGTGAAAAGAAGCTAAGTATCTAAAAATATGATTGACTAAACACTGAGGCTTGCCTATTAACCAATAGGTAATCTCAAGTTTTAATTATACATATGTTTAGTATGTGAAAGGATATAAGGTAATAAAGGGAGATCCAAAGTAGATCATAAAAATATGATGATAATGAGAAGTCTTGTTTTCTAACTGATCACATGGTAAATAAAGATTACTAAGGGGAATAAATTTTGTATAACCAAGTCCAAATAATAATTATCTAATTTTTTGAGATAAGGTAGAAAATAATCATTAGGAAATAAAAAGATATCTATCAAATAAATGAACTCATAAATATAAGCATGAAATCATGGAAAGAATGAAAAGAAGACATAAGAAAATATGAAATAAAATTCAACCATACACAACACATAAAGTATAATGTAAAGACCCATGTGAAATAGATAGGTGAAACTAAATTTGACACATAGTCAAATGATATAAGATATATAAATATGGATCATAAGTCTAATCCAAAATTAAAATAAATAATAAAGTGAAATAACACCATGATGTTTTCACAAATACTTATAAATTTATCCACAAATATTATCCATGACATTTTAAATATCTCTATGAATTTGGATCCTAAAGATAGCCAAAATTGTTAGAGGTACAATATACTAGGGGTGAATAAGTGGTGACAAACAATCTAATTTAATTTCTAAACCCTTGAAAATACTTAAGCATTCAACACAAACATATAACAGTGAATAATGAATATAATACAAGATTACATACACCACACAAAATCTACGTGGAAAACCCTCTTGGGGAATAAAACCCAGTCTCAAGCCTAAAATCACATGGAATACTATCCTATAAGATTATCACAAACAAGATACTGATCAAGTCATTTTGATCGGGAACCTTCGATCAAGTCCTTCTGATCAAAGGTCTTTAGTGAAACCTTGTTTCACAAGGAGCAACTACCCCTAGGAAGATTAAGTCCTTTAAACCCTCCTTGAGAAGAACACTTCCACCTTAGAACTGATGTCTTCAACACCTAATGATGAACCTTTGATTATCTAATTGCATAAACTCTCTTTCTAACTCATGTAGGCCTCTCACATAGGTATGCCAAAATATCTCTCCTTTTACACTCAGACAGTCCTCATAAGCACACTTCTCTTTGTACAATCTTCAAACTAAAATAACACTATACTTTCATTTGAAACATGACCTATAGATCAAACACATAGTCTTGAATCTTCTCTTCTCATCAACCCAACAACTGGGCACTCTGAATCTCCTCTGCTTTCATTTGCTTTCCAACTCTCTTATATACAAGTCTCTTACATATAAAAACTAGAACCCATCACATTTGGTTTCAATATATATAGAGAAATCATGAATTATTAAGTCCATAATAAACCTTATCAGACACAAAACATTCCTTCAACCTTAAGGTGTCTCAAATGGGTCATACTTAAGCACAACACACTTTCAAATAGGCCTAAGTTACTTTTAGGTCCTATGGAGACCCATTTAGATCTTTAACACTTATCTAAGCATAATAAAAACATATGAACACTTATAAATACATAATTACACTAATTATGTCCCCTAATATATCCTTGAATGATCACAGTCACCAAAACACTCTTATACTAAAGCCCAATTAACTCAAACACCTCTCTATATGCATAGTCATTATGAATGAAAACACAATCAACTTTGAAACCTTTGTTCATACTTTATATGATTTGTCAAAACTTCAAAAAGAACTTAGAGCATCCTCATGGAGTCTACAACACTCCCCAATATCCAATTCACCAAGATATACTAAAATAATATCACAATGAGCTTGAACAATCTTCTCAAGTCACTTGCAAAACATAAACATAATAAACTTTGGACATTAATATATTTGATTGTACACACTTTCAGATCTTTAAATCCATATAGCTAGATGTACTTTGGAGTTATCTACCACTTTTATTTTTTAATTTAGTAGCAAATTCAAATTCTATCAAAATTTAAGGTCCAAAAACCAGGCACTGGTCTTTCTTTCATGAATTTAAATATTCAAATACAAGCAATCATAATTAAAATTCAAACACTATGTTTGCATCTCATGTCCTCTCAACTTTAGATCAAATACACTCCATTGATCTTGATCAATATTTTACACATTGGTGACAAAGTTATATGTTAATCCTTAGTCACATTGACCTCATCTGATGCAGTCTTATAGTGTTGAGTCCACACACTCCATCAATATCTATGGATCAACCAAGTTTTTAATGATTAATTCTCACCATTCAATCAATCTGTAAGAGCACCCACTCTCTATTGGATCCTTATCTTGTACCTTTCCTTAATCATTAAACATCATGCACCTATCCTTATCTCACTACTTCCTAACTTCTTAGAGAAACGTGCACCATTGATCTTGCTCAAACTTTAATATGAGAAAAAATGACTATGGGGACCCTTTCAATATGCCCAAGTAGCCATTTTTGAACCTTAATAACTTCTTCTGTGATTTGATGCATGATCTTAAATTTGGACTAGATTATCTCCTCACATATGATAATCCAACCACGTGACATACTACTCCTAAAACCTTTGAACATGTAAGATATAATTCCATTAAATATCCTTCTCAAAATCTTTTTTCATAGATCCAACTATGTTTAGATTTTATCTAGGAGGCCAACTTTTCTCCTTCATAACTTTTGCCGTGCTTCAGTGAAAGATCTAGAATTTAGTACAAAATAACTAGGATCAAAACCAAACAAACCCATATGATTAGTTTGAAACCTTCACACATGAAATATATTCTATCATCAAAATACTTACTTGACTCTTTTTGACCATATGCAAAATTGGCTAAGTATGGGAAAATAATGAATTATGACTGAGAAGCCAAATTTTCACCCTCATATATTTAATCATGATTCAATGCATGACTTTAGATTTGGTTCCCAAAAAATAGGGATTAATGTGATCACAACCATATGACCAACTAACCTTGACTCATTCCCATGTGGTAGCGGTGATGTCATTAAACTATCTACTTAGATTTTCTGCCATTAGACCCAAAGTGTCTAGATGAAAACTATGATCAACCAGGTGAATTCCACTCATTCACATAAACTCTAAAAGAATTATTTAATTTTTATATGATCCATTTCACATGCTCAAATCACCATACTCATCCCTGATCCTTTCAAACCAAGCCAAAATAGAAGATTAACCCATCATACTTCAAGCATACAAGAACAAACACATTTCACACTTTGTCATTGTCATATAGACTATCAAGGCATTTCATCCACTCACCAAGACACCTCCATGGAATCACCATGACATCATTGAAAAATATCCAACAATCTCCCCCTTTGTCATTAATGTGAACAAACATCATATATAGAAATATATAGCTCACTTTCTCTCTCTCTTTAGGCATTCCCATAAAATAAACTTTCTCCCCCTTTGATAAAATGAAAAAGTGGGCACCAAATGATCTTGAAGACCTAAAAAGACCATAAATAAGAAAGGAACATCTTATAAAGATGATACAAACTCCCCCTTACTTTGATCTTACCTCTTCTTGCCTTGACAATATTCTCTTCAATCAAGCATTGTAACCAATGAAGAAAGAACATACAAAACCATAGAAATATGATGGAACATACCAAGAAACATCTGAGAGGGACTCCCCCTAATAAATCTAAGCCATTTCACTTTTGAGCATCTTTAGAACTCCACACATCATGAAGAACCACCATGCAAGCTTACTAACTTTCTTTCTCAAGACACTTCCATGACCACCAATAGAGCATCATACAATTCATAAATTAGGAAACATGTTATAAATAAACTTGAGAACTCACCTTGAAACATTCATTCTTTTATCTTTTTGATAAACTTAATAAAAGCACTCTTCTTCTTAATAGGCCTATCTAGTCCTCTTGTGACCCTACCTAAATCTTGTAGAGCCCAAAATTTTTAGTAGACACACATTTTAGACCTAAAAATTTGTATCTAGATCACTCTAATATGACCCCTTAAGCACACCAATTTTTAAAAACAAGTTCATCTTCTACAACATACTTCCTTCACAAACCTACTACCTAATTAGGCCTCCAATTTGACAAAAAGTTGAATAAATTGGGAACCACAAACCTTCAAAATTATATGGAGCTTGATTTTTCAGCCCATTTATCCCATTCAACATAATAAGAATCCTCAAACCTTGACTCATAAGGAAGACCACTTTTTTAGTAGAGCCTAAAACCCTAGAATATCTTAACACAAAAAAAGTTAACACATTACCTTCCAATCAATGTCCACCTCTAAAACTTATTTTACAATTGGAGACAACCATTACACACTTCTAGACAAAGATTTTATATTTCACACTATTGGGAACCTTGACTTCCTATAACCCATTTTAGGACCTACAATATCTTAAGCATATATTGGGAAAATTGAGAGCTATAAAAAATCTCTAAATTGACTTCATCATACCTTCAGATCATAAAACCACCTGGATCATACTAAAATAAGGTCAACAGACCTTTCTAGGCAAAAATATTTTCTTGACAAAACACAAAACCTCGTTAGCCATTTGGGAACCTTCAATTTGACAATACAGACTGCTTCCATATACAATTATCAACAACATGACATTACCTCAACATATTTTCCATCTAGAAATACCTATTCCAATTGAGAACAACACCATAACAACACTTAATTATCCACTTAAAATGAGTTTCTTAAGAAGCATATATATAGATATCATCTATACCTCAATAATATAAAACAAAAATAATTCCTCATATTACTCCTCCTTGCTCAAATGATACTTATAGTTTTTCTTCTTCTTCTTCTTTAGTTTTAGAGAAACAAATTCCTCAACTACTATAACATTCTCCTTTTCTTCTATGATTGGATTATCAATACATGGAGACAACATAGATACATGGCATACCTCTTCATCTAAATAATCTTCTTTATAGCTTGGAACCTCATCACTAGATATAAACAATTGAAGTTCTTTATAGGAAACTTGATCAACAATAGTAGGATTTTCACTTGGATCCATACTTACCTTAGAACTAGCCTCAACAAGTACCATCTTCTCCTTGATCTTAGACTCTTCATTCTCAACATGAGTAGACAATAAGACCTCTTAGGACTCTTCAACTTATGAATCATTCACCACCATAGAAAATAGATTACCTTAACATGTAGCCTCATCATAATTCCTAATTACCACCTTTGGTATCAATGAGTTCACTTGCCTTCTATCTTCCACTCTAAGATCTTGATAAAACCTATTTGTATTTTATGCCTTTCCTTTTAGAATATATCAATGTGACCTCTCTATTCAGAATTGAAGCACACCATACTTTTTGAAAAATCTCTTTCTACCTTTCCAAATTTAGATAATATCTTGCAATGTGTCCTAGTTCATAACAACTACAACACTCAATATCTCTTGAAAGAAACTCATCTTGTCTTACCTTTAATGGACAAAATTTTACAAAGTGTCCCACATCATCATAGTTTAGAAACTCAAACTTGATTACACATTTTGACTTATGACCCTCATCATAGTTCCAAGAAAATTCATCATTAACAAATATTCTACATTCTCTAGCTCTATGCCCAAACTGATTACAAGTATAGCAGTAACCATTGAAATTTGCATACCTCATGGCATTTAGTTGTTTGATATATTTTGTATTCACTCTACTAGAACCTTCATTTATTGTTTGATGATTTGTCTTCAAAGGTTGATTGTCCTTATTTACATTAGTCTTCATCTTGTCTTGAGTTGCAGTCTCTAGTTCTTCTTTATATCCAAGACTAGTCTTATCACTTGCATTCTTTTGATCATTTAAAATGTTGTCTAGATCACTTGATCTATTTTAAAATCTCACAAATGATATAACCTTACTAGATAACTTCTCTAACTAATTAGATTTTAATTACATACCTTGCACATTCATCTTTTTTATCTTTTAAGCTTATAGATAGGATTTCCAATTGACAACTGAGATATTTGACCATATCTTCATGCTCCTTGGCATCTTTATCCATTATATCCTCAAACACATTGAATTTCTCCTTAAAGTATTTGAGTTTAGATTTCATCTTCTTATTGATCTTCTTCTCAATCTTTAATTCTTCATGAGCATGAGTCAATGCACTCTCATATTCAACCTCATCTTCATCATCATCTAAATCACTCTAAGTAAACACTTTATGATGTGATAAACTTCATTTATCAGCCATGAATAGAGCTTCATCTTCAATAGAACCATCATCTTCATGATCATATTTTGAGTCACAATCTTCACTCTTATCTGATGAGCTACAATCTTCTTTAGTGTAGAGACTCTTCTTGTCTTTGAAGTACTTATTATTATCAAACCTTATAAATATCCTTTTGATTTTATCAGACCTAAAAGCTATCTTTCCATCATCATTGTATTGATCATGCTTGTAAATAAATTACTTATAAGTTCACATAGAATGATTTTATATCGCATAGAATAAAAAATATGAGATATCATACAACAATAATTGACAACAAAGTAGAATACTGGATAATATAACAAAGCCACTTCGAGGGGAAAACCTCCAAAATAATGAAATAAGAGAAAAATAATTAACATGATGATAAAATACTTAGTACTTCCTCCTATATATAGTCTACTTAGCCATGTTTATTCCATAGGTTGGCCTAACTAAGAACATAGAGAAATGTAATAAGAATATAAAAGTGGTATATAAGCCACAAGTCGATCACACATATCCCAAGACATGCCAAAGGTTAAGGGCATAACATGCCCCTCCCTTTCAATAATGTTGTCCTCAACATTTAGTCAACTTTAGATGTTACTGCACAAAAGATTCATCCTCCCAAGTAACATCTTCACAGGGCAGATTGATCCATTTGATCAGGTACTCCTTAATCACTCAAGACTTGAACTACTTAGTGTGTATTTGAAGGATTGCCTAATGATAAAGAAAAAATCTTCCTTCTTCATCTAGTTTTGGTAACTTAGTTTGGGTAGCCACTTTATGTCAAATGAATTTCTTTAGGCATGATACATGAAATACTAGATGTATGTGAGTAGAGGAAGGAAACTCTAACTTGTAGGCTACACAACCAATTTTTTAAAAGATATGATAAGGCCCATAATACTTAGGGGATAAATTTTTATCCTTTTTATATTGCTTCAAGGACATCTACTTATATGGATGTAAGTGAACAAAAACACAATCACCAATGTCAAAGTGACTCTCACTCCTATGTTGATTTGACTATTGCTCCATGCAATTTTGGGCCATGGATAAATTTTCATGTAAAATAGAAAGGACCTCCTATTGATGGTGAATATGTTATTTAACTATATGAACCATAGTATGGACCTTCAAGGTTGAAGTGATGGATGGTGGATGGTATCCATATAGTGCTATAAAAAAGAGACATTTTAGAAAATCTATGAATAGAAGTATAATACCACCATTCAACAAGTGGTAACCAATGAACCTATTTATTATAAAAATAATAATGAAGATATCATTCTAGACATTTATTGACTACCTTAGTTTATCTATCAGATTGAGGATGATAGGATGAACTATGAGCCTACTAGGTGCCCAATCATGCAAATAACTTAGTCCAAAAATTACTAGTGAAGATGGGATCTCGATCATTGACAATGATCTTAGGGGTACCATGAAATTTTTGAGCTATATTGAAAAAAGAATAAGCTAATGTACTAGCAACAAATGACTATGTATGATAAAGAATATAAATTAGCATACTTACTGAGATGATCTACCATAACCATGATAACATTTTGACCATCATATCTCAATACTTCTATAATGAAATCCATAGACACCTCTTCCTAACATTGGTTCAGGATGGATAAAGGCTACAATATACTTGGGTTTTTGATGGTTTTTCCTTTATTTTGTTGACAGATCATATATTCAGCCACATATTTCTGTGCATCCCCCTTGGGTCCTTCCCAAAAAAATCCTGCTTGATTCTATGATAGGTTTTCAAAAATCCTGAATGACCCCCAATTAGAATTGCATGAAGTTCTTGAAGGATTTTTTGTTTAAGAAGAGAATTCTTATAGAGGTATAATCTATATTTATACCATAATTCATCACCCTTCCATGTGAATTTTTAAAATCCACCCAAACCTTACTAAAGATTCTAAATCAAATCATGGGTAGCACTATCATTGTCCTATTCTAATAGTCATTCCTCTAGCCAACCTATTTATAGAATGGTCATAGCATATAGCAATGCCTCAACTAATGCATCCTTCTTAAATAGTGCATCTACCACTACATTGTCCTCACCTTTCTTGTAAAATATTTCAAAATCATAGCCTAATATCTCAGTTACCCATTTGTGTTGTTCTTCAGATGATAATGTTTGTTCCAAAAAATATTTGAGACTGTCATGATTGGTCTTTACCTAAATGTGATGACCCATCAAATAAGGCCTCTATTGTTTGATTGCATGAAAAATAGTCATCATTTCCTTCTCATAACTGGGTTTGTGCTATTTTTTACCCTTTAGTTGATGACTTTTAAATGTAAGTGGTCTACCTTCTTGCATGAGTAAAACACCCATACCATAATTAGATGCATCACATTCAACCACAAAAATTTTAGAAAAATTAGGAGTATCTAACACTGGAGTGGTGCACATTGCTAATTTCAATTATTCAAATGCCCTGGTAGCTATATCTATCCACTAAAAGGAGTCTTTCTTCAACAAAGATGTGAGTGGGGATGTAATGCTACCATAATATTTGAAAAACCTATTATAGTAACTAGTTAGCCCCAAAAATTCCCTTAGTTGCTTGAGTGTCTTAGGCATCTGTCAGTCCACCATTGCTTGGATTTTTTTAGGTTCCACTTTTACTCTTGTATGTGAAACCAAATGACCCAAATACTTAACCTAACAATTTCCAAAATTAAATTTGGAAGGTTTGGCATATAACTAATGTTGTTCCAAAATTAAGAGTACCTATTTCACATGATGTAAATGGTCTTCCTAGTTTTTACTATAAATGAGGATATTATCAAAAAATACTAGAACAAATTTCCTAAAAAATGGCCTAAAAAAAATATTCATCAAACTCTGAAAGGTAGATGGTGCATTTTTTATCCCAAAAGACATAACCAAAAATTCATAATGACCCTCATGAGTCTTGAAAGTAGTTTAAGGTATGTCTTCATCATTGATCTGGAATCAATGATACCTAGAACACATATCTAACTTGGTAAAATAAAGAGCACCATTTAATTCATCTAGAAAATCATCAACGATAGGAATAGGAAACTTATCTTTGATAGTGTACTTATTGAGTTAGTTATAATTGGGACACATCCTTCAAGTGTCATGTTTCTTTCACACCATAACAACTGGTGAAGAATATTCACTTTGGATATGGTGAATGATTCTTGCATCTAACATTTCATGTATCATCTTTTCAATTTCACTTTTTTTAGCATAGGGATACCTGTATGGTCTAATGTTCGGTGGTGTACTACTAGGAATAAGTTTGATAGCAGCTAGGTGGAAGTCCTTTCAATATGTCACCAAAAATAACTGAATGGGCATCAATCACTTGTTGTAGATCAGGAGATGTAGATGGTTGAGTTGGATGAACTTCCATGGAAAACAAATAAGCTACAAATCCTTTAGCACCCTTTTAAATAATCTTTTTCATTTGATGAGAGCTAACAAGTTATGGATATTTAGACCTTAATCCCCTTATCTCAAATGTCCTTCCCTCAGAATGAAAATGCATGAATAATTCTTAGAAATTCATCTCAATAATGCCCAAAGTAGTGAGCCACTATACTCCTAGAACAATGTCAGCTCCCCCCATGGGAATAGAAAACATAGGAGAATCCAACAAGTAGTCACCCATGGCTAGCTTAATACTATGGAATTTTCCTAAAAATTTGATAGTACCACCATCTAAAATCATGACCTAATATTTTGGAGCAAGATAAATGAAACAATTCAAGCGAGCATCTAGCTTATTGTTGATGAAGCTATGTGTGCTCCCAGAATCAATGAAAATAGTGACCTTCTATTTTTTTTAGAAAACCCACCACCTTAAGAGTTTGGGGAGTACTAATACCTAAAAGGGCATGATAGGAAATAGTAGGTTGAGAGTTTTAAATTCCTCTTTAGGACCTTCTTCATCCTTGGTAAGTGCCTCTTCATCATTGTCATCCTCATTGGCACCTTCGATGTAAAACAACTTCTTTTCATCACAACGATGGTCATTTCTCCATTTGATGTCACAACTATAACATAACCTATTAGCTCACTTATCTTCATTTTTTAAGGTGTCAGTCTGGTAGGTTGAAGATATGATGGTGCTGGAAAGGTGTGATCATGACCAGTAGTGAAGGTTTTTCATTTGACCATCTCTTTTTCCTCTGACATGCATGCCTGTGGGATAGCTTTTGATATAGATGTTGGGTTAAACATTCAAACCTCTAATTATATTCTATTTTTGAGACCAACCAAAAACATATTATTCAAAATTTCCTCAGTGATGTCTTCCACCCATAAGGATATATTCTAAAACTGATGAATATAATCTTTTATAGTTCTTGTTTGCCATAATTTGGTTAACTAGATAAAGTAGTTATTAGAGACATTATTATAATAATGAGCCAATGACTCATCAATGAAAATATACCATGTAATAGGAGCATCATTATTTTTCTTTTGAGCATATAACCAATAATACCAAATAACCTGCTTAGGTTCTAGATATAGAGACACCATAATCACCTTCTAAGAATTAGGAGTTTGATGTAGATCAAATAAATTATCAAGCTAGGTAATCTAAGTGAGAGGATCCTTACCATCAAACTTACACATGTCCACTTTGGGTAACATCAGTTTTACACTAGAATTGGTTTTTTTGGTATTGAGAGGAGGAGGACTCAAATGTTAAAGTAGAGGGTTGTTTGACTGTAACTGAGATAAAAGAGTAGGCAATGAAGTAGTGATCTGATTTAATTGATTATGAACCCCATTAATCTCTCCATGCATCCCCAAAACATTAGTTTCAATTGCAAAAAATTCATCATGATGTACCAAGCCTTTTATGTCAACCTGAAGTTGAAAAATCAATGGATCTAAAGTCCTATATTTTATGTCACCGATAGGAGTCTTAGGAGTTTCTTTCCCCCCTTTTCATCCTCACGTAGGACTGGCCATATTCAAACCCTAGGAGGGGTTTTTCCTTAAAAAATGTGTACTAGGGGATGATACCATTGTGATAGCCTCACCAAGATGAATCTAATGACTACCTTTATACACTAGGGTAAAAAATTTAACACAAAAAAGTGTACTGGTGAAATATACCATTGCAATCCTCTCATCAAGATAAATCTAATGATTGCAATTATTCAAGGCAAAAAAAATTTATAGATCTTTTTATTTTATTTTTAAAAATGTTTCAAATAATACTGTGATGACAGAAAAAATTAATTCTTCTCAGATTACAAGTTATGTTTTTTCACTCCTTCACCCCACAAAAGTCATGCCTCAGCAGATCTAAAAAAAAACACTGTAAGAAACTTACTTAAATCAAATCTCTAATAGTACTTGTAATGAAATTACTTATAGGTTCACATAAAATGATTTTATATCACATAGAATAAGCAAATATGAGAGATCACACAACAATAATTGATAGTAGAGTAGAATAATGGATAAAATAGCAAAGCCACTTCAATGGGGCAACCTCCACAATAATGCACTAAGATTAGAATACTTAACATGATGATCAAATACTAAGCACTACCTCCTATATATAGTTTACTTAGCCATGGTTATTCCATAGGTTGACCTAACTAAGAACATAGAGAAATGTAATAAGAATATAAAAGAGGTATGTAAGCCACAAGTCAACCACACATATCCCAAGACATGCCAAAGGTTAAGGGTGTATAAATTCTCTTCATCATCATTGTTCTTATACTTATGAGGGCACTTATTAGGAAAATTTCCAATCTCACCACAATTAAATAATTTGAGGGGTATATTACCTTTATACTTCCCTAAACTTGTTCTCAATTTTCTTGAAATCAAATCAATTAGTTTATCCTCATCTATATTAATAATGTCATCTTCCTTGAAATTATTATCTTATAACTTCTTCTTTCTCTTAATTTTAGTCTTGAAAGTTGTTTCCTTATTTGGTGGTATATCATCATTCTTCTTCATCTCATAGGTAGTAAGTGTGCCATGTAATTGATCCATCTTCAACTGAGTAAGGTCATGACTCTCTTCTATAGAAAATACTTTTGGATCAAACCTAGGGGATAGAGACCTTAATACCCTTTGAACAATATCAGCCTCTTCAAGGTTTTTTCTAAGAGCTCTGATGATTTTCACAATCTCATCAACTCTCTATAGAAAGGATGCCATAGTATCTTCTTTGATCATCTTGAGACTTTAAAATAGTCTAAAAATTTACCAACTTAACCTTTGAATCTCTTTCAAAAATAGTCTTCAATTTATCCAATATTTCCTTGGTAGATGTGCAATGAATTAGTTTGGTGAACTTAGTCTTTGTAAGACCACAAGTGATGGAATTCATTGCCTTAGAATTATTCTCAAACATCTTCTTGTCTACAACACTAGATAGAGGAATAACACGAGTAACATAACCATCCAAAATAGATTTCCATACATCAAACCCTAGGGACATAATGTATGTCTTCATCTTAGCACTCCAAAAAGCATAATTAGATTTATTGAACATTAGTGCTTGTTTAGTACAGAAATTATTGTCACTTGGATTTGCACCCTTTAAGGAGATGTATTATCTCTCCTCATCCAAGTGGCACAATTTAAACACCTCTAGGCTATGGGTGAGCCTATGGAAGAGGTGAATCTCTAAATAGGGATAACTTCCTTGATGTACCACTTGTGGAACACTATTATACCTATGCTTGTGATGGAAAAGGGAGAGAAAAAAATGAAAGTAAAATATCTTAAGGGAGGTGATTCACCAAATTAGTTTATGCGTACCAACTATATGTTACATATGAGAACAAGGGACTAACCAAACATACACTTTTCCAATTTGAACCTTCTCACATCAATGTTTCATTATGAGGTTATGGATGAATGTTTAGGCTAGGAGGGATAGATAATATAACTTTAATGGCACTAGTGAATATTCTAACTCACTTAGCTTTGACACTTCCTAAAACACTTCACATGACTTGTAAGAAGAAGTTACAAATAGGTGAGAGAATGAGATAACATGCTAAGGAATCCATAGTCTTCACTAAGAAGATCCATCATTCAAGTAAAAACACTATGAAAAATTATGAAAGAGGTAAAAATTAGTAGTCTTATTGATCAAATGGTATGAAAATGAGTAGGGTTTCACTATACTCAATAGGATCATAAGTTACAAAGTCCAAAATGGTAAGTTCATATATAAATTAAGAGAGAGAGGAGAAGAAGTCTAAAGGTCACAAATACACTTTTAAAGATAATAAATTTAGTTATATATACATGAGGAGAATATTTTAAATGAACCATGTAAGGTGAGAAAGTAAAAGTGTCCATCTAAGTCATAAAATCATGAAAAGTGGCATGAAATTCCCTTTGATGGCTCAAAAACTTGACTTCAATATTCACCTTTGTTTGAACATCCCAAAAATAACTAGGGATAGGTATTATTATTTTAATGAGAGGGAAGGATTTTATAAATTCCTCTCCATGGATTGGTTATATTTATAGGCATTTGTAATCATCTTAGAATGAGCTATCACCATCTATAGTCTAAGAAAACTCCTCCACACACCTTGCACACTTAGATTCCAAAAAACATCAGTTTTCATGAAAATTCATACAATTTATTATATGACACTTTTCAAGACCCTTCATGGCATTATAAGCAATAGTAACACCTTAAAATCAGCTCACTTGAAGTTTTCCACCCTTCGCACTAGCTTGGTCACTATGAAAGTTTTGATTGGCTGAGATGAAGCAACTAGTTGAGGCACTTAAGAGTTTTTATAACACATGAAATTTACATGGGGGATTATATTAATTCCTATTATTTCCTTACATGTGATTGACATCTCTTGGAGCCTCTTAAAACTTTCACAACACATAAAATAGTAAAAAATACCCTATTTTATACTCCATCTGTACATTTTTATACAACTCAAAAGGATGGGAAGGATCATGAAAGAGTCCTCTACAATTTTTAATAACTTTCCTTGTAAAAATATTCCATCATATTATCTTTCCATCTCTATTTCCTTCTTTAGGTCCTTATCCAAGGGTTTGCAAGGGTTTAGGTTTGTTTACCCTCTTAAGCTTTGTTCATATAGGTTGGACATTGGAGTTTAAAAAAAATGATATTCATTACCCTTGATAACACCTATAAACCTCTTGGATCTCCATTAAAATCATTAAAATAGATATGAACTTCCAAACCTCTCCTATCGAGCTTGTTATTCCACTTTGCATAGGTCTAATGTAGCTATGAGCCAAAAGTGACTTTCTCAGGGGTTTCTCTACATTTCAAAATATTATAAACATCTATTATGACCCCATAATAATTTTCCAATCCATTATAAATCTTTCCTAAGGATAGAAATGAAAGTGACCTATAATTTGAAATCTAGGCCTAACTATGCCTAGTAGGCGTGAGTTGTCTTCGAGCCAAAATATGACCTCCTTATGATTTATTTGAACTATAATATATTATAAACATATAATTTCATCTTATAAACATGTTTAAACTAGTTAGAAATCTTATCTCATGATATAAGTAAAAGTGGTTCTCCATTTGGCTTTAGGCCTCAAATAGACTTGTCTATGTACTTGAGGTTTTGGAATACCCTAGTCATTTATATCCTTTTGTGATATTTTTTTCATATTTTATTAGGTGTTTTATAACTTTATAAACCTCTTTTAAAGTTAAAAATAACTTCTATCACACTCTTCTATCTGCTTTTGTCAATACTGCAGGGTATATGCAAGAGGGAAGTGCCCTCTATCTGAGATAAAATAGAGAGCACTTCCCCTATTATCTCAAAAAAATTTAATGTTATATGGGATTAATAAATTTATAAATAATCTCTAGACAAAAACTCATCCTTTGGCCTTGTTATTTGACCTTCCAATTCATTCAAAATCCAAGACAAACTATATGTAGGTAGACTGTGTAGGGTTTCAAGACATGGACTGTATTATGCACCATTTGAGCCATTTTTTATATTCAATGTCAATCATTATGCTGTCATAAGGTTTTTATAATTATTATTAAGGTTTTATAACCTTCATTCATAAATCCAATCTCTCATAAGTCCCTCATACTACTGCTTGGTCAAGACTATGTATTTTGTGTTTCCTTTCCCAAAAGTGACTCCCATAGATGCATATTTACTTTATTGGACTTTTATCACAATGTATAAATAAATTACCTAGATTTCTAAGGTAAAATTTCATCTATTTAGACTTGTGAATTCATGTTTAGACTAAGTCCACATCAATAATCTTGTCTCTCTTACTCTCTACCCCTCACAGTCAACTATAGTTGACTATGTGGGGTCTTATAGGTGTAGTTATATGATCTAGGCCTTATTTCATGGCTGAAACCCTCCTTGAAGATCTCCATGGTCATATATATATATATATATATATATATATATATATATATATATATATATATATATATATATATATATATATATATATGATTTTAACTCAATCATTTCATACTTGGGCTAGACCATCACTTATGACTTCAAACTTGCTCACTGCTTGTAATAGTCAATAGTTGATTGTAGGTGCATATTGTCAAATGAGAGGACTCTTGTAGGTGTGTATGGAACTTACCACCTTGTTAATTAACCCTTTTTTGAACCTTCTTGAGGATTTTTTTTTATATTTAACCTATCATGATAATCCATTATGAATCCATATTTCATTTTTAATTCTAAGTGTTAGAGACCTTTAATAGAGCCTAAAACCTGTAGGCATTACTACCTAGAAATAGTAATTTAAGGGGCATCTTTGGGCCTTCTAACAATTGAATTCTACTAATCCTCCACCCTCAAAACTTTGTGTAGATATTTTCCTACGTATATAATATAAGACAAGGTTATCATATGCATCAAAAAATTTAGTATCCATATTATATGATCTTCAAAAAATGCCTTGGGCCTATATTTTGCACTTTTGGGGATAATGTCCCTGAAAACACAATCCTTGCCTCTGATCATGAATTCCCATTCTACCTACCAACCTAACCTTCCAAATAAGTCTACCATGGTATTTTCATCATAATAATACCTTAAATATGGTGTCACCACATATTTAAACCTCTCTATGGTACCATCTATAGGTGGTTATTCCCATGCACATGTAGTAAATAGTCTTATGAGCAATGCATATGATTTTTAGGTTTCAATGTATTTTAGACTCTTTAAAAATTTTCAAATAGATTATTTTCATAATCAATTATATTTTTCAACTTAGATACATCTTTACAACATGATTGATCCTCAGGGTAGGTTTTGTAGATGAACATTTTCATGTTATGCAGGCAATAGTTACAAGTATGAACAATATGTATTGCATTTATCATTAAATAAGTTTTAAGCCTATCCCAATACTTCAAAACGGATTTAAAAAGCCCCTTAATGGATTCAAAGAGATGTGTTCCTATTTTCCATGTTGTTTTATTTTTCCAAGCACCTATAGGTGCACTTTCATGGCAGACTGTGTGTATGTGTGGTATATGACTACAATTCATGGAATGTTGATTTGAAAGATAAGTTTTAAAGGTGAGGGGACTAAGAAAAAAAATTAAAACATGATAATTAACCTATCCCAACCTTATTAAAACATTACCAAGGCATGAAGGTCCTATAAATAGTGGAAACTTGCCAATAACATAGAATGGTACCTTCTCTTGGAACATGAGATGATTTGCATATCTATACACCTCCAAAATTTAAAAAAAAAGGATGGGTAACATTAGATAGGAGATAAAAATACCTATATAATGAATCTTAGTAATTTAATTTTATGGAATTATTCAAACCAAGCCAAAACTTATAGGGTGCATAGATTAGTAAGAAAAATAGATAATCTAACTTCTTCAGAATGGTTCACAAAGCTCAAGCCACCATTAATATACAAAAAAACATAAAATTTAATATTATTTAGTGTATACTACACCCCCAATAATTTTTTTTTGAAACCTCTCCTATTGACCATACCAAGTATAAACCTGAAGACTATTTTTGTGTTAGGGTGTGGAGCTAAAAACTTCACCAAGGAGCATTCATTATCAGGTTCGGGTCTACACAGACACCGGCGTCGGTCAGGAGCGACCGACGTCGGTCATAGGCAGTTGCAGAGATGCTGACGTTGGCAGAGAATCGGCTGACGGCGGTCACAGACAAGCAGCAAGAACTGACGTTGGTTACCTGCGTGTCCAGAAAGCTATTTTCGTGGACGAAAGCGAGTGTTTGCATGATAAGTTTGAGTTGTAGACTCAAGCTCACATCTCTATTATTAGCATTACTATTTTTAGAGCCCTTGTTGAAGTGGCTTAACTACTTGTTGGGTGTACATGCTCAAGTCTCCTAATTCTATATG
Organism: Torreya grandis; assembly: GCA_037957365.1. Classification (NCBI taxonomy): domain Eukaryota; kingdom Viridiplantae; phylum Streptophyta; class Pinopsida; order Cupressales; family Taxaceae; genus Torreya; species Torreya grandis. The sequence continues at coordinate 76,763 of JARHVA010000258.1, forward strand.
AAGAATTAGATCTTCTTAGCTTTGTAATAGTTTTGTAGAAGAATTGGTGTGTGAAGAACAGTACAGGATTGAATCAATCCAGGCTTGTTGGAGTTGATTGTTCTTGAGAGAGATAGCTCTTGAGGAATAGAGATCTATTGAGAGATCTATACATCTAGGAGAGGTGTGGAAGAAAGAAGCTTTCTTCAATTGTATTCCTTTTGTAAAGAGTTTTTTAATACAAGTTTTCAGGGTGTTTTCTTGTATCTCTTGTTCTTGCTATTATCATTCTAATTACTTGTCAATCTGATTTAATTCCATGTTTATTGCTGTCACAATTGTAATCTATTATTGGTTTGATCCCCCAACAAGTGGTATCAGAGCCTTGGTTACAGGTTCAGAGCTTGATAATTGGTATCAAAGTTCAGGTTCACTAACAAGTGGTTTAGATCTATGTAGTGTGTATTGATTACAAGTTCTCACAGGAGTTTCTACAGGGATTTCTATTTGAGTGGGAGAAGCAATGGCAGATGAAAGTAAATTGAGAATGGAAAAGTTCAATGGCAAAAAATACCAACACTGGAGAATGCAGATAGAGGACTATCTGTATCAGAAAGATCTCTACTTACCGTTAGGAGGTATTGCAAAGAAGCCCAAAGACATGGAGGATGAAGAATGGGAAGTTCTTGACAGAAAGGCTCTGGGTTCTATAAGACTGAGTCTAGCATCCACTATGATATCCAATTTATCACAGGCAAAGTCTACGATAGATTTGATGACTATGTTAGCAAATTTGTATGAAAAACCCTCAACTTCCAATAAGGTATATCTTATGAAGCAGTTAGTTAATTTGCATATGAATGAAGGTGGATCTGTTTCTACTCATCTAAATGATTTCAATGGTATTGTGAATCAATTAAGTTTAGTGAATATAGTGTTTGATGATGAGATAAAAGCTCTTTTGATATTATGTTCTTTGCCTGAAAGCTGGCATGGCTTAGTAATGGCAGTAAGTAATACTGCATCTGCATCAAATATTTTGAAAGTAGAGGATGTTGTTAGTGTTATCTTGAATGAGGAAATACGCAAGAAAAGCATAGAAGAGACATCCAGGAATGCTTTAAGTTTTGAGAGCAGGGGAAGGCAGAAAGAGAAGAGCAAGAAAGGCAGAGCAAGATCCAAATCAAAGGGGAAAGACAGATCTAAATCTAGAAACGGCAGAAGGCCACAATGCTGGAATTGTGGAAAGATGGGGCACATAAGTAGAGATTGTTGGTCAAAGCCTAAGGAGGACAACCAGCACGAAGGAAAGGAAGAAGCCAAGATTGCAGGTATTGCACAGGATGCTTTAATTTTCTCTCTACATAATAATATAGAATCTTGGGTATTAGATTCTGGTGCATCTTTTCATGCTACTCCTAACAGGGAATATTTCAGTGACTATATCCATGGAGATTTTGGAATAGTGTATCTAGGGGATGATGAGCCCTGTAAAATAATTGGCAAAGGTAAAGTGCAGTTGAAGATGCAGAATAGCAACACATGGGTGTTGAGAGATGTGATGCATGTACCTAGCTTGAAGAGAAATTTGATCTCTGCAGGAAAGTTAGGGGATGAGGGTTGTACAGTAACTCTCACAAAAGAATCTTGGAAGGTGACCAAGGGTGCACTTGTTATGGCCAGAGGTAAGAGAGAAGGTACTCTCTATTTGTGTAATTGTGTTACTAACAAATCTCCTTCTGTATTATCTACTTCAGATGTGGACGCTAAATTGTGGCACTCAAGGCTTGGCCACATGAGTGAGAAGGGGATGTCAATTCTCAAGTCTAAAGGTATGCTTTCAAATTTAAAAGCCATAGATCTAGAGTTTTGTGAGCACTGTGTATTTAGAAAATAGAAAAGGGTTAGTTTTCTCAAAACTGGGTCTACTAAGAAGAGGCACAAGTTGGAGCTTGTTCACATAGACGTGTGGGGACCAGCTCAGGTTGCTTCCATTGGAGGATCACAGTACTATGTATCTTTCATAGATGATGCCAAAAAGAAGGTATGGATCTATTGTATTAGAAAGAAATCTGATGTATTTGAGACTTTTAAAGTTTGGAAAGCTATGGTTGAGAATGAAACAGGTAAAAGATTAAAGTGCCTGAGATCAGACAATGGCGATGAGTTCTACAGTCATAAGTTCAGAGATTATTGTTACATGCATGGAATCCGTAGGCAAAGGACGGTTCCAAGGACACCTCAGTAGAATGGTATTGCTGAAAGGATGAACAGGACAATAATGGAGCGTGTAAGATGTATGAGATTGCATGTCGGTTTGCCCTTACAGTTTTGGGCACACGCTGTTGACACTACAGTGTACCTGATTAACAGAGGACCCTCTATAGCTCTGGATGGTGGTATTCTAGAAGAGGCATGGACAGGTAAAAAGGTTGATCTCTCATATCTCAAAGTTTTTGGTTGTGAAGCCTTTGTGCATATAGATAAGGAAAATAGAAAGAAGCTTGATGCTAAGTCTATGAGATGCACGTTTATTGGCTATGGCTCAGATGATTTTGGTTACAGATTATGGAATCTAGAAACCAACAAGGTAATCAGGAGCCATGATGTTGTTTTCAACGAAAGAGTGATGTATTGTGATCAGCTAAGGAAGTTGAATCAATCTGAGCAGAGCAATGGTGAATTGGATGAGGTGAAAGTCCAAGATGAGCTCGCGGGAAAAAGAAATAATCACTTACAGGAAAACACAGAGACCGATGTCGGCATGTTAGGAACCGGTGTCGGCAGGATAGAAACCGGCATCGGCCATACAGAGACCGACGTCAGCCATACAGGTACTGAGGTCGGTCAGGCAGAACCGACGTCAGCCAGTAACAGATCTGGAGGTGACTGAGGTCGGTCACTATCAGAGAATTTGGGTGGACAGCGTGTTGTGGACGAGTCTCAGACACCCATCAGGAGGTCAGAAAGGGTGAGTAAGCCTCTAATTAGCTATTCTCCTTCTTTATTTTATTTATTGCTAACTGATGGTGGAGAACCAGAGAGTTTTGAAGAAGCAATACAGGTGGAGTCCAAGAGTGAGTGGGAGCGTGGCATGGTTGAGGAGTTAGAGTCCTTAAGAGAAAATCAAACATGGGATTTGGTTGAATTGCCAGCTGGTAAGAGAACACTTAAGAACAGATGGACCTACAGGTTGAAGGAAGGTGAGAATGGACAAATGAGATACAAGGCCAGATTAGTAGTAAAAGGATTTGCACAAAAGCCAGGTATTGACTTTGGTGAGATTTTTTCTCATGTTGTTAAAATGACTTCAATAAGGGTTGTATTGTCTTTGGTTGCTTTTGAGTATTTGCATCTTGAGCAGTTAGATGTTAAGACAATGTTTCTTCATGGAGATTTGGATGAGGAAATATATATGGAATAGCTAGAAGGATTCGAGGTCAAGGGTAAGGAGAAGTTAGTGTGCAGGTTGAAGAAAAGCTTGTATGGCCTCAAGCAAGCTCCTAGGCAATGGTACTTAAAATTTGACAGGTTTATGACTAAGCATGGCTACAGTAGGTGTCAATCAGACCATTGTGTGTATTTCAAGAGATTTGATAATGGTAGATATATTATTCTATTGTTGTATGTAGATGACATGCTGGTTACAGGGTTTCACATGCAGGATATCTTAGAGCTTAAGGTAAAATTAGCTCAAACATTTGCTATGAAGGATTTGGGAGCAGCAAAGAAAATCCTTGGCATGAGCATTAAGAGAGACAGGAAAAATCACAGGTTGATATTGTCTCAAGAAGACTATGTGGACAAGGTGTTAAAACGGTTCAATATGCAGGATGCTAAACCGGTAAGCACACCTTTGGTTGGACATTTTAAGTTGAGTAAAGAACAGTGTCCTAATTCATATGAAGAGGTAGAGTACATGAGTAAGGTTCCATATTCTTCCACAGTAGGGAGTTTGATGTATGTAATGGTGTGTACTAGACCGGATATTGCCCAAGCAGTGGGTGTGGTAAGTAAGTATATGGCCAATCCAGGTAAGGAACATTGGAAAGCAGTTCAGTGGATCCTTAGATATCTAAGAGGAACCAGCAGTAGGCACTTGTGCTATGGAGGTTCAGATACTTCTCTACATGGCTATGTAGATTCAGATATGGCAGGTGATTTGGATGGTAGGAGGAGCACTATAGGTTATGTTTTTACTATAGGTGGAACGGCGGTTAGCTAGATATCTAAGTTGCAGAAGGTTGTTGCCTTGTCAACTACAGAAGTAGAGTATATTGCAGCCACAGAAGCTAGCAAGGAAATGATATAGATGACATGGTTCATGGATGAGCTTGGTAGGGAGCATGAGAGTTGAAAATTGTATAGTGACAGTCAGAGTGCAATCCATTTGGCTAAGAATTCAGCCTTTCATTCAAGAACAAAGCACATACAGCTAAGGTATCACTTCATATGATAGGTATTGGAAGATGGTGAGTTGAAGCTAGAGAAAATCCATACAGATAGGAATCCTGCTGATATGCTAACAAAGCCAGTTACAAAGGAGAAGTTGAATCTTCATTCAACTTCTGTTGGTCTTCATGATTGAGTTGAAGATGGAGGAGCTAGAAGATGTCGTTGTACAGGTACTGGTGCAGCTGTTTATCTCCAAGTGGGAGATTGTTAGGGTGTGGAGCTAAAAACTTCACCAAAGAGCATTCATTATTAGGTTCAGGTCTACACAGACATTGGCATCGGTCAGGAGTGACTGACATCGGTCACAGGCAGTTGCAGAAATGCCGATGTCGGTAGAGAATCAGCCGACGGCGGTCACAGACAAGCAGCAGGAACCGACGTCGGTTACCTACGTGTCCAGAAAGCTATTTTCATGGACAGAAGCGAGTGTTTGCATGATAAGTTTGAGTTGTAGACTCAAGCTTACGTCTCTATTATTAGCATTACTATTTTTAGAGCCCTTGTTTAAGTGGCTTAACTACTTGTTGGGTGTACATGCTCAAGTCTCCTAATTCTATATGAAGAATTAGATCTTCTTAGCTTTGTAATAGTATTGTAGAAGAATTGGTGTGTGAAGAATAGTACAGAATTGAATCAATCCAGGCTTGTTGGAGTTGATTGTTCTTGAGAGAGATAGCTCTTGAGGAATAAAGATCTATTGAGAGATCTATACATCTAGGAGAGGTGTGGAAGAAAGAAGCTTTCTTCAATTGTATTCCTTTTGTAAAGAGTTTGTTAATACAAGTTTTTAGGGTGTTTTCTTGTATCTCTTGTTCTTGCTATTATCATTCTAATTACTTGTCAATCTGATTTAATTCCGTGTTTATTGCTGTCACAATTGTAATCTATTGTTCGTTTGATCCCCCAACATTTTGCATGTCAAGCCTAGTAGAAGGAGAGATAAGTGGTTTTCCTCATTCCTTTGAGTTTTTGATCAAAATAATCACTAAAAAAAATTATGGAGGAAAAAGGGACACTATTTAAATGTCCTAGACTATAGGAGTTCATACAATTCTATACACCTCATTAAATGCTCATTTTTTAAAGAAAACTACCTTCTTTTCTAAAAAACCTTCTATTTTCAGTTAGTAATAGTTAATAAAGAATTATTAGGACACATGATATATGAAATCATCATTTTAAACTTTCACATTTCCCTAGGAGGTCGTATAAGTCATTAAATGCTCTATTTTGACCCCCAAAATGACTTAAAAGACCTATAAACTAAAATGACCAATGACCAAGGCTAATATGACATTAAATTACATCAAATGGACCTATAATACACCTTATCAACAAATATTAAACTCCTAAAACATCTAAACATCAATTTTTTATCTATAGGGGTCCTAATTTGACCTATAGGGTCAAATTTAGTCAACAGATTGGTGACTCATAAGGGTAATATGCCTGTTATGCTAACTAGACCAGTAGCCTTATTAGTCCACTGGGTTTAGGGATTCATATGAAGTATGAAACAAAATATGGAGACCTTTTACCATTGACCACAAGCTTTTCTCAAGACAAGACCAATGGACTACCTCAACTACACAAAATAAAAGACACACACAAAAGCAAGCAAACAAACTAACAATACACACACACACACACACGTCTTCAAGAAGCTTAGGGAAAATAAAAAAGAAAAAAAACTATGTAAAACTAAAAATTAATCATACCTCAATCTTGGGTCAAAGGGGAAGTTTGAAACTTTCCTTGCTTCATGACATGAAGGATTTAGTGAGATATGTAGCCTTTTTTCCTTAAGCATTGATACCTCCATCTTATTCATGATGTTTACCAACATAATTGGCATGAGGTTAAATGAGAACCAAGTAGTTCCATATATGTTGACTATGGAAATGAACTCTTCTTGTATCTAAATAGTCTCAACCTTCTCATGTACTTGGTCCTTGATGTGCAAGTTTGAAAATATGATAGTCCTCTAGGCTTTGCTCTCCTCCTTGACATAATGTGCCTGATGTTTAGAAGCACCAATATTTCATTCACCATGTTCCCACATCCTTAAATGTGTTTTTACCTTAGATGGATCTCTTGACTATCTTTTATGTATAACAAGATCTGCCTTTACATTATTATCCATGTCTATAACTTCTTATACACTAGCATCATAAAATGGCTTTATGACAATAGGTTCTTGACTAGCAGAAAGACCTTCATCTTTATGTTCAATTAAACACTTAAGATAATGCTTATTATACTCATCAACAAACTTGTCATCAGACTCATCAACAATCTTTTGGAGAAGAAAAAGTTTTACCCAACTTATCAAATTCCTTGTATATGGCATTAAACTTTTGACATAAATCTTCTTCCTCATGAATGTCATCTTCAAGAGCTATTTCCTCTACCTTGGTCTCATGATACTCTCTTAGAAATAACACTTCTTGAGGATTGAATTTAAATTCATCCTTATATTTGATAGTACACTCCACTTCATGTTTGAGATGGTCATCTACAACTTCATGATCAGACATGGAGTCTTCTTCAAATGCCTCTCTCTCCAAGTCTTGGACACATTCCTCATGGATACACACCCCCTAAAAAATAGAGGCATTAGAGTCTTCTTCATGGACACACATCCATTCAAATATGAAGGCATCAACTTGTGGGTTTTCCTTTTGTTCACTAAGGGATTCCCTATGGTAATTTCTTCCTCATGGTCACTCATGAGATCTTCTTGATTAACCATGAATTGAATTTTCTCTTATTCACTTACTTCTCTCAATATAGGCTCTTCCTTAAGAAGGGGTGAGGTGGAAGGTTAATGGATAGGCTCATTTGAAGGATATGGAATATGAGGTGTATTATAAGGTTGATGAGTTGGAGATGGAATGTGGGATGAATAATAAGGCCTATGAGTGGATTTGGGAAAGAGAAAAGCACTAGTAAGATCATAGGGAAGTGAATTCTTGGGTTGATTATAATGAGTAACATCTACATAAGAAGGAGCTACATCTTTCCAATAATATCTTTATGTATAATCCATGGAATCATCTGATTTCATATCACAAGACTCATAGGAGTACTCTTGAGGCTGATAGGCATCATGGTATGAATGATAGGGCTCATATTGGGACTGATAGAGAGGTTTTTCTTAATAGGTTTCTTGGTAACCATCCTCATAGGATTGTCTAGCAACATAGTTTCCATATGAAGAGGGAAATGAATGGCTATAGGGTTACCATGGCTCATAGGATTGATAACCATTTTGATAGGACAATTTAGGGGTAAAAAGTGATTCATAGTAAGGCTAATAAGAAGGTTCATTATAGGAGTATTGGCCATAGATATCTATATCAACCTCATATGTCAAAGGAAACACAAAAATTGATCAAAATTTTCAAATAGATATACCTGGGTTACTTACAACCAACATTTATCATTTAGAGTCACCATTGGTGTTAGCTTGCTTACTTTTAAATTTTGATTAGAGGAAAGCCACACCAATAATATTCCCACTCTCTTGGACTTTGGTCCCACAGGGCATGCCAAAAACTATTTTCACCTAGATTTTAACCCTTTGATGATATGTATTATCTCTCTTCATCCAAGTGGCACAATTGAAACACCTCTAGGATGTGGGAGAGCCTAAGAAAGAGGTGAATCTCTAGATAGGGCTATTTCCCTTAATGTCCACTTGTATAACACTACTATACCTATGCTTGCGAGGGAAAAGGGAGAGAGAAAAATGAAAGTAAACTATCTTAAGGAAGGTGATACACCAAATTATTTTATGACTACTAACCAAATGCATGTTACACATGAGAACAAGGGACTAACCAAACATACACTTTTCCAATTCGAATCTTCTCACATCAATGTTTCATTATAAGGTTATGGATGAATGTTTAGGATAGGAGGGATAGACAAGAGGCCTTGAATGATGCTAGTAAATAGGCTAACTCACTTAACCTTGACACTTTTTAGAACACTTCAGATGACCTGTAAGAAGAAGTTGCAAATAGGTGAGAGAATGAGACAACATACTAAGGAATCCATAGTCTTCACTAAGAAAGATCCATCATTCAAGTAAAAACACTATGAATAGTTATGAAAGAGGTAAAAATTAGTAGTCTTATTGATAAAATGGTATGAAAATGAGTAGGGATTTTCCATACTCAGGTGAAACATAAGTTATAAATGCTAAAATGGCTAGTTCTTATAGAACTTGAGAGAGAGAGAGAGAGGAGGCGAAGAATTCCAAAGGTCACAGGGACACTTTTTAAGCTAAGAAAAAGAGTTAAATATGCATGAGGAGAAGATTTGAAATGAATCATGCAAGGTTAGGAAGTATAACTGCCCATCCAAGTCATGAAACTCATGAAAAGTGGCATGAAATTCCCTTTACTGGCTCAAATAATTGTCTGCATTATTCACCTCTATTTTAACATCCCAAAACTAGTTAGGGATAGGCCTTATTATTTGAATGAGATGGAAGGCTATCAGATATGCCTCTTCATGCATTGGTTTTATTCTTGGTCATCTAAAATCATCTAGGAATGAGCCATCACCCTCTGTAGTATAAGAAAACTCCTCTTCCATATGCCTTGCACACTTGGATTCCAAAAATCATAAGTTTTCCATGAAAATTCATAAAATGGATTAGATCACACTTTTCAATTGCCTCCATGGCCTTAGAGGCATTAGGCACACCTTAAAATCATTTCACTTGAGGTTTTTGACCCTTCTCACTAGCTTGATCACAATGTTAGTTTTGAGTTGCTAAGATGAAGAAACTATTTGAGGCACTTAGGAGTTGTTACAAGGATTTAAATTGGCATGGGGAGTTATCTTAAGTCCCAATATTCCATTCCATGTGATTGGTATCTCTTGAAACCTCTTGAAACTTGCACAACACACAAAATAGTCAAACAACCCCTATTTTGTACTCCATATGTATATTTTCATACAATTATAAAGGATTGTAAGCATCCTAAAAGAGTCTTATATAATTTTAAAGCACTTTCATGGTCAAACTAGGCCACCAAATTAGCTTTCCATCTCCATTTCCTTCATTGGGTCCTTATCTAAGGGTTTGTAAGGGTTGAGGTCTATTTACCCTCTTAAACTTTGTTCATGTATGTTGGGCATTGGAGTTTCAAAAAAAATCCAAAATAATTATCTTTATACCCTTAATAACACATTTAAATCTCTTGGATCTCCATGTAAAGAATTAAAAGAGATATGAGCTTCTAAACCTCTCCTATCGAGCTTGTTCTTCCACTTTACATAGGTCTAATGTATCTTTAAGCCAAAAGTGACTTTATCATGGGTTTATCTACATTAAAAAAGCTTATAAATGTCTATTATGAAGACATAATAATTCTCCAATTCATTATAAATCTTTCCTAAGGTTAAAAGTGAAAGTGACCTATCATTTGAAATCTCAGCCCAACCATGCCTAGTAGGCCTGAGTTGTCTTTGAGCCAAAATATGACCTCCTTATGATTAATCTACATTATAATATATTAGACACATCCAAATTCATCCTATAAACATTTTACAGCTATTATGTCATGATATAAGTAAAAGTGGTTCTCCATTTGTCTTTAGGCCTCAAATAGACTTGTTTGCATACTTGAGGTTTTGGAATACCCTGGTCAATTCTCTCCTTCTGTGAGATGTTTTTCATATTTTACTACATGTGTTCCAACTTTTTTAATCTATTTTAAATTTCCAAACAACTTTTGGCTGACCCTTTTATCTCCTTTTGTCAAGACTATAGAGTTTATGCATGAGGAAAGTGCCGTCTATCTGAGATAAAATAGAGGGAACTTCCCCTATTCTCTTAAATTATTTGATTGTTTTATGGGCTTACCCAAGTTTTAAATAATATCTGGACCAAATATCAGCCTTTGGCCTTATGATTTAACCTTCCAATTTATTTAAAATCCAAGACAGACTATATGTAGGTAGACTCTACAGGGTTTTTAGACATGGACTGTGGTATGCATCATTTGAGCCATTTTCTCTGTTTAATGCCTATCATGATGGTTTCATGAGGTTTTTATAATTGTGATGAAGGTTTTATTACATTAATTCATACCTATAACCTCTCATAATTCCCTTATGTTATTGCATGGTCAAGATTATGTATTTTGTGTTTCCTTTCCCAAAAGTGACTCCTATAGATGCATATTTGCTTGATTGGAATTTGATCATAATGTGTAAAGACCTTACATATAGTTTTAAGGTAACTTATCATCTATTTAGACGTGTGCATTCATGTTTAGACTAAGTCCACATCAAGAATCTTGTCTCTCTTACTCTTTGCCCCTCACAGTCAACTATAGTTGACTATATAGGGTCCTATAAGTGTAATTATATGCTCTAGCCCTTATATCATGGATGAAAACCTCTTTGAATATCTCCATGGTCACACACACACACACACACACACACACACACACACACACACACACACACACACACACACACACACACAATTTTAAATCATTCATTTCATACTTATTCTAGACCATCACTTAGGAAATCAAACTTTCTCACTACCTATAGCAATCAACAATTGGCTATAGGTGCATATTTTCAAATGAGAGGACTCCTATAGGTGTGTATGAAACTTACCACCTTGATCCTCAAAACCTTTTTGGCACCTTATTGAGGAAAAAAGGTTATATTAAACCTATCATGATCATCCATTATGAATATATGTTCCATTTTTAACTCTGAGCATTAGAGACCTTCAATAGAGCCTAAAACCTATAGGTATTACAACCTAGAAACAGTTGTTCAAGGGGCATCTTTAGGCCTTCTAACAATTGACTTTCACTAATCCTCCACCCCCCAAACTTTTCATAGATATTTTCCTCCATAGAGGATACAATATAAGTTCATTATATGCATCAAAAAGTTTAGTATCCCTATTATATTATCTTCAACAAAATGTCTTGGGCCTCTATTTTGCACTTTTGGGGATAATGTCACTAAATACACAGTCCTTGCCTTTGATCATGACTTCCCATTCTACCTACCAACCTAACCTTAAAAATAATTTTTACATGGTATTTTCATCATAATAAGACCTTAAGGATGGTTTCACCACATATTTAAACCTTTATAAAGACTCCTCTCTATGGTACCACCTATAGGTGGTTATTCCAATACACAGGTAGTAAATAGTCTTATGAGCAATGTGTATGATTTATAAGCTTTAATGTAGTTTAGACCCTTTAAAAAGTTAAAAATATACTAATTTCATCATCAAGGATATTTTTTTATCTTAGATACATCTTTATAACATGATTGATCCTCATGAAAGGTTTTGTAGATGAACATTTTCATGTTATGCTAGCAGTAGTTACAAGTATGAACAATGTGTATTACATTTAATTAAATGAGTTTTAATCCTATCCCAATGAATCCAAATGTATGTTCAAAACCATTTAATGGATTCAAAGATTTTTTTTCCTAGTTTCCATATGGTTTTATTCTTCTAAGCACTTGTAGGTGCACTTTCATGGCAGACTATGTGTATGCGTGGTATATGACTGCAATTCATGGAATGTTGCTTTGAAGGATAATATTTAAATGTGATTGGATTGATTATACATTTAAAAAATGATAATTAACCTATCCTCACCTTATAAAACCATTACCAAAGCATGAAGGTCTTGTAAATAGTGGAAACCTACCAATAACATAGAATGGTACCTTTTTTTGTAACATGAGATCATTTTCATATCTAAACACCTCCAAACTTGAATAAAAATATGAGGAACATGAGAGATAAGAGCATAATACCCATGGAATCAATCTTATTATTTATATTTTATGTAATTTTAAAAACCAAGGTAGAACTTATAGGGTGCATAAATTAGCAAGCAAAATAGATAATCTAACTTCTTAGGAATGGTTCATAAATCTCAGGCCACCATTCCTATACAAATAAAACTTTAAATGGAATATTATTGAGTGTATAATACACTCTAAGATCATTTTTCCTGAAACCTCACTTGATGACCATTTTTGCTTGTCAAGCCTAGTGGAAGGAGAGATAAGTGGTTTTATTCATTCCTTTGAGTTTCTGATCAAACTAATCACTAAAACAAGGATATGTAATATCAATGGACACTCTTTATATTTACCAAACTATTATATCTTGTACAATTCTATAAACCTCGTTAAATGCTCATTTTTCAAGAAAATTGCCATCTTTTCTAAAAAGCCTACCACTTTTAAGTTAGTAATAGTTACTAAAGACTTATTAGGACACATGGTACATGAAATAATCCTTTGAAACCTTCACATTTTCTTATGATGTTGTACAAGTCATTAAATTCTCTATTTTGACCCCCAAAATGACTCAAAAGACATATGGACTAAAATGACTAATGACCAAGGCTAATATGACATTAAATTACATAAAATTAACCTATAATACACCTTATGATAAAATATTGGACCCTTGAAACATATAAAAAAACAATTTTTTACCTATATGGGTCCGAATTCGATTTACAAGGTCAAATTCGGTCAACAGAAACCACCTTGCACATTCTGACTAGCCATTGTACCTTGGATCACCTTCAAGTTGTCAAGATTTTACCAAAGGACCTTGATCTGATACTAATTGTTATAGGTAAAATCTACTGAGAGGGGGGGGGGTTTAATCATGACAAACAATCCAATTCAATTTCCAAACCCTTTCAAACACTTAAGCATTCAACACAAACATATAGTAGTGAATAATGAACATAATGAAAGATTACATACACAACACATGATCTACATGGGAAACCTTCTTGGGGAATAAATCCCACTCTCAATCCTACAAACACATCGAGTATTGTCCTATGAGATGATCACAACTAAGCAATTGATCAAGTCCTTCTGATCAGGAACCTTTAATCAAGTCCTTCTAACCCTCAACCTAGATCAAGTCCTTTTGATCAAAGGTATTTAGTGAAACCCTATTTCAAAAGGAGAAACTACCCCTAAAGAAAATCAAGTCTTTTAGACCCTCCTTGATAAGAACACTTCCACCTTAAAACTAATGTCTTCAACACCTAATGATGGATCAATGATTATCTGACAATTGCATAAACTCTCTCTCTAACTCATGCAAGCCTCTCACATAGGCATGTCACAATCTCTCTCCTTCACTCAAACAGTCCTCATAAGCACACTCAAATCTCTTCATACAATCTTCAAACTATAATAATACTATAATATCATCAAAAACATAACCTAGAGATCAAACACATAGTCCTTAATCTTCTCTACTCATCAACCAAATAGTTGGGCACTCTCACTCTCTTTTGCTTTCCTTCACTTTCCAACTCTCTTACATACAAAAACTAGAACCCATCACATTTGGTTTCACTATATATAGAAAAATGATGAATTATGAAGTCCATAATCAAACTTGTTGGCCAAAAAACATGCCTTCACCCTTAAGGCATCTCACATGGTTCATACCTAAGTACAACACACTTTCAAATAGGCCTAAGTTACTTTTAGATCCTATGGAGACCCATTCAGCTCTTTAACACTTATTCAAGCATAATAATAACATATGACAACTTATAAATACATATGTCCACTCCTTATTTCCCTTAAGACATCCTCAAATGATCATAGTCACCAAAACACTCTTTTGTTAAAGCCTAATTAGCTCAAACACTTCTCTTTACACATAGTCATTATGAATAAAAACATAGTCAACTTAAAAACCTTTATTCATACTTCATATGATTTTTCAAACCTTAAAAAATCATGTAAATCATCCTCATGGAGTCTACAACACTTCCTAATATCCAATTTACCAGGATATACAAAAACAATATCAAAATGAGCTAAAAAAATCTTCTTGAGTCACTTATAGAACATAAATAGAAACACAATAAATTTTGGACATTAATATCTTTGAATATACACACTTATATATCTTTAAATCCATATATCCAAATGTGCCTTGGAGTCCTCTACCACTTTGGTTTTTACTTCAATAGCAAATTTGACTTTTATCAAAATTTATGGTCTAAAAACCAAACATTGGTCTTTCCTTCGTAAATTCAAATATTCAAATGAAAATGGTTATAATTAAAATTTGAACACTATTATTGCATCTCATGTCCTCTTAGCTTCAGATCAAATATGCTCAATTGATCTTGATTGATATTTAACACATAAGCACCAAATCTCAGACATTAAGCCTCAATCACATTGACCTCATCTTGTGAAATCTTATAGTGTTAATTTCATGCACTCCATCGATCTCTATGGATCAACCAAGTCTTCAATGATCAATTTGACCATTCAATCAATATGTACAAACACATGCTTACTATTGGATCCTTATCCTATACCTTTAATTAGTTATTAAACATTGTGTACCTATCCTTATCTCATTGCTTCATGAATTCTTGGAGTAACATGCATTGTCAATCTTACTCAAACTTTAATATGTGCAAAAATGACTAAGTATGGGGACCCTTTTAATATACCTGAGTAACCATTTTAAAACCTTAATAACTTATTTTTTTCTTCAATGCATGATCTCAAATTTGGACCAGATGATCTCCTCACATATGATAATCCAACCATGTGACATACTAATCTTGAAACCTTCAAGTGTGTGAGATACAATGCCATTAAAAATCCTTCTCAAAATCTTTTATCATAGAGCCAACTATGTCTAGATTTTGTTTAGGATACCAACTTTACTCCATAACTTTTTACATGCTTCAGCACAAGATCTATAATTTAGCACAAAATAACAAGGATCAAAATTGAATAAACCCATATGATCAGTTTCTCTTGACACTTTCACACCTACAAGATATTTTTTCATTAAATTTCTTACTAGACTCTTTCTAACCATATGCAAATTTGGCTAAGTATGGGAAAATAATGAATTATGATTGAGAAGCCAAATTTTCACCCTCATGTCTTTGACCACATTTCAACTCATGACTTGAGATATAACACATAAAACCTAGGGACTAATTTGATCACAACCATATGACCAGTTCCCCTTGACTCATTCCCATGTGGTAATGGTGATGTCATCAAATTGCCTACTCAGATTTTCTACTACTGGACCCAAAGTGTCTAGATGAAAAATATGATCAACTAGGTGAATTTAACTCATACACATAATCACTCAAAGCATTATTAACTATTGATAGGATCCCTTACACATGTTCAAATCACCATACTCATCCTTGATCCTTTCTAACCAAGCTAAATTGAAGATCAACCAATCATATTTCAAGCATACAAGAATAAACACATTGCACTCTTTGTCATTTTCATATAGACTATCAAGGAACTTTATCCACTCACCAAGACACATCCATGACATCACCATGAAATCATTGACAACTTTCTAATAAAAATCTCATCTATCCTCATGGAAAGTTGTGAAAAAACCTCTCTTTGAATCTCCTCAATAAAAAATGTAGGCATAGCCAAAGGATCATGAACATGAGAAATTTTGTGTGTAGATTACTCGAGGGGAATAGATGTTGGAATAGGAATGGTAAGGGTAGTAAAATAAGGTGACACCACTAGTGGAAAAGGATCCATGGGTGGGGAAGGAACCATAGGTGGGGTAGAATCCATAAGCAAAGAAGGAGACTCCTTCCTAAGTGGGTGACCTATGGAAGGAATAATAATGGGTGCAAGAATCATCAAAAAGTGATCATGAACATATTGTTGGAGAATTCATTAATAATTAGTATGATGGTTACTTCACTAGTACTAATGACAATATACCTCCACATATTTAGAGATATACTTAGGTAATAACTTGGGTAGAGGTATAACCTTGATATTGGGTTGAGTAAGGGAGGGATGTTATGTGTCAATATATTGCTGAAGCTTTTGACAATGGGTGAAAGAATAATTATCTATCCTATGGAAATAATAGATATGCTTGTTAGTAGACTTTAGGGGTCTAATAATGAATGAGTTATAAAAATAAGTTGGTGAAAGCTAATATAACTAGTAGTCTCCAATCTAATGACCAATAAATTTGTGAATATCATAATAAGGTTGATCGACCCATTGGGTGGGCATGGGATCAAGTTACAGTGATGGAAGGAAGCCATTTCCAAGGGAAAGTAAGGCTGATGTAGAGACTAAATTGGGCTCATTTGAAGGTAAATTTGAATAAGACATAGGATGAGGCTTATCTAAAGGTAAAGTAGGATCAAATACAGGATGAGGCTCAACTAAAAGTAGAAAGGGAGTAGGAACTAGACTAAGCTCAACTAAGGGTGAGGCATGACATGTAGATGGTTTAAGAGTAATAACTAACATTTCTAGGGGAAATAAGCTAGAATGATCTTGGTATCTAGAAAAATGGTAAGGATCAATCATGACATGATCTATGAGTATGATTCTAAGAGGATCTATTGAAACTAGAGGTGTATCATGTGATTTATCCATCTCTACATTACAAATAATAAGAAGAATACTAGAATTAGGCACTATGAAATAGGGAATACAATAAGATGAATGGAAAGATTGAAATAAATGAGTATGATATCAATGAATCTTAGCATCTCTATCTTGGACAAGTCCTCATATAAATGGATCATCTAAAATGTAACCATCATCATAATTGAGTGTATGTAGGTCAATGGTATAGGTAGGTACGATATTTTCATCATAAGTCACATGATGAACAGAATGTCTAGTCTTAGTTATGAATATAGGTATATCATCATTAGAAAGCTAACAAGAGCAGGGATTCAAGGATAATGGAAGTTGGGTGATGAGATGAAGGGAGAGATTATAATTTTTGATCTTGAGGATAATTTCATCTAACTCATCATCATCAAAATCTAAGAGGTTAGGTGATATGTTCCCAATTAGTTTGGGGTTATCATTATAACCTTGGTAGAATTGATAGGATAATTAAAACATTAAAATCCCTAAATGGGATACTAGGCAAGGGTTCAAGGGTAGGAATTTTAATGACACCACATTCTTGGAATTATTTGAAATTCTAAGGGTTTATGTTGTAGACACTGCAAACGTGTCTGCACCTTGGTTCTCCCCCTTGGCCCTTTCTCCCTCCTAGTCCTCCTTGGTCCCTAACCCACCTAAGTCTTATTAATTAGAAATTAACATCTATTTTTAATTAAATAAGGCCCCCTTTCCACCCTACCCTTGCCACCTTGGATCCTCCCTTGAATCCCTCCACCTTCCCCCTAGCATTTATTAGGCCAAATCTCACCATTATATCCCCCCTCGTCCATTTTGGCATCCTTGTGACCGTTCTGCCCATGACCCCTCACCCGGCGGCGTACAAGAGTGGGCAGAGGCTATTTTTAGCCTCTGTGCCCATCCTGCGACCGCCGACGTCAGCGACCCTTCGGCCGACGTCGGCGAAACTGCCGGCGTCGGCAGCCTTCATTATCCCCTTCTGCATCTGTTGCACCCCCTGGACTCTTGAGCTCGAAAACAGATTCTCTTGACGCTTTGGCTCTGATCTCTCCTCTGTCTTGACCTCGTGTAATAGCAGCAATAGGTGAAAAGGCCCTGGATCAGTATCTTCTCCTTGCAGCAACTCTTCTGTGGCTCTAGCAACATCTCCTTCTCTCTTCATTCAGCAAGCTAAAGGTAAGTTAGTCTGGTTTTTTATTTCATTTTAGTATTCAGTCATCTATCTTCTATTGTCTTCTGCTCCCTCTATCCTTCCCCCCTGAGAGGCTGCAAACCCTTCTCAGGCCCCATCCTCTGTGAATCCTCCTCTTCCCTATCCTCTGTGTCTCTTCCAACTTCCTCACCCCTCTGCCAAAAAGACCTTGCACCAGGCACCCAACCCGAACCAGACCACTCCCCAATCCATCCAAACTTGTCCCCGTTTAGTCTCAGACCCGTCCACAGTCCAGAAAGCAACCCAGACCCGACTACAGGCCACAACCCTGACCGACGCCGGTCACTTCCCCAACTGACGTCGGCAGGATAGCCGACGCCGGCAGATCACATAACTGACGCCGGCGACATTTCCGACCTCGGCGACTGTCTTCAGCCCAACAACTCTTTCAGGTAATCATTTTGTTTTCTTCTTTCCTTTCTACTTTCTTTGTCACTTCTGTATTCTGGCATTCTGTCTTTTATCAGTCACTTATTTCATCAAAACAGTGGGTTGACCTCCCTTAAGGAAGTTTTTACACTTCTGGAAACAAGCCTTTTGCTTGGCAACCCACTGCCTATCTGTCTAACGTTTTTCTTGTCCTAGTTTCCCTTTTTTCTTGCAGGTGTCATTCCTCCACAGCCAAAGAGGAGTGCTCACAAACGTCTGGATTTACGGTGCGCAATCTTTAGTCCAGGTACTTTCAAGCCTTGTCCATTACTTTCTTTTAGTTTCTTTCTTTTTAGTCTGAAAAGCAAATCTTGAGGTAGAAACATCTCTGGCACGCCCGGTGGGACCTAGGTTCCTCCTGGGTTCCTTTTTCTTTTTCATTCATTTAGGTGCATTTAGGCTCCTTTCTTCTTGTCTCTTTCTTCTATTCCAAATGACACTATAAGCGGGACTAAAATGAACCTTTCTTCCTTGCATTCTAGACTAGTCTAAATATCATACTCTCGTCCCTTTCTCCATCTTGTCTTCATAACAACATCACATTTCGACTTGGGCATTAAAACATATTGCACTTTCATTTCTGCTTGTGCTTGCATTAGTCCACATCTAGTAACTTAGGCGCATATTGAATGAACCGTAGACACTTGATGTTACACTACCGAATCACATGCACTAAAACACACATAAAACTTACCTGAGACAAGGCCCGACTGGGATTTCATCACCCAGCGGATACCTTACCCGTCCCGATGACCCTACTTGGATTTCATCACCAAGGGGGAAGCCCACTCCGTTCTCTGGCGGAGGATAAACTCTAGGCGAGGTATATCTTGGCTAAGCGAGACCAGCTAACCACTGGAATCGTGAAGTGAGGGGAGCTTGCTCCTTAGCACCAGGCCACGTACCGGACCCTAACACAGATCTTTGAGCACCTAAAACAACACCTGAAACCATCTTTAGACCGCCTTCTTCTAGGACCCATTTTTCAGCCAATCTCCCCAAACATTCATCTAAGGCATAAGCCACAAGTTTCTAAGGTTAATTCCTAGGATTTATCGCTTAGGCTTGTCTGTCTTTCTCTATTTTCCTCTTCTCATCTATTTGTTTGAGTGTGTGAGGACGATTTCTTCTTTGTTTTTCCAAGAACCTTTTGGCTCTCTGGAAAACACAGTCACCGACATCGGTTCTGCCACCGACGTCGGCTTCCCCTATCACCGGCATCAGTTCTGCTACCGACGTCGGCTTCACCTGTTACCGGCATCGGTTATCTGATTGACGCCGGCCTCATTTCCTACCGACATCAGTTTTTCAACCGACGACGGTCTCTGTCACTGTCCTTTTTTTTCAAAACCAGCAACCTGAAACCTGTCTTTTCTCTGTCAAAGACTCCATCCTGGTCTTCTGAAACTGAGCAACATAGTTCCTGAGACCTGAACCTTCTTTGCCTTGCATGGTTTTGACTCGTAGCCAAGCCAAAGCTCTTGTCAACCACGCTAGCCGTCAACCACTTCCGTCCACCCCATCCATGACCAGGCCTACAATGGAGTTAAACTCGGAGACCGAAAGAACTCCTGTCCGTCCAACCCTGCCGCAGACTCCCATTGTCCAAGAAGGGGACCAAGACTTCGAGCGATTCTTGGACCTCAATGTCAAGGCTTTGCAACACTATCTCACGCATAGCCGAACACGGGACTCCTTGGGCAATCCGATCTACGAAATGCCAACCTCCCTTGTCGCGACTACGGCTGTATCGACAACATCCATAGTTCAACCTTCGGACACTCAAGCCATCGCTTTGACCACTGACCAGACTTTGACCAATCCCCCAGGTGTGGCCTCTCCCTCTATCATTGGGCCCACTTCCACCGGGGTTCCGGCCCCTTGTCAACCTCAACCCGCTCAACCACTATCCACTCCATTTCAAAACCTTGTCGTCTCTATCCCGCCTACCCTGGTCCCTATCAACACCAGGGTGGCTTCTTACCCCTTGGCCCCCGTTACCACAGTCCAGCCTCTCGTGGCAACAATGGGCCCAGCTATGTCTTCTAACCAACCACCTTTAGCCTCCACCTCTGCCCCTGCGATTAATCATCTGTACATTATACAACCGACTATGTCGCATACTTCCTCTAGCCTCTTCCAAGTGCCCTACAACTTAGGGGGCGCGCAACCCGTCAATCCGTCGGCAGACATCATCAAGATGCTGATGGACAAGATGACCAGTCTTGAGACCTCTGTTTCCAGCTTGCACAACACTCTTTCATACGAGCAGATCTGTAACGAGCCCATTCATCCTTCCATCCCAATCAGACCATATCCTAGCCAGTGGGAGCTTCCGAAGTTTTCTCGTTTTCAAAACAAGGAAGACCCACAACAACACTTGTGGGCATTCAGACACGCCTGCTACCTCATTGGCCATGATGATGCGTTACTCTTACGCACCTTTCCTATGTCTCTCTCAGGTGCTGCACTTGACTGGTACAGCTCCCTTCCTAGCCATTCTCTCTTCTCATTCACGCAATTGGCTCAGCTATTCCTTGATCACTTTTCTATCAACATAACCAAGAAAGTCTCAATCACGGACCTCTATTCTATCCGGCAATTCAAGGACGAGTCCATAGCCGACTTCGTTGCTCGATGGAGAGGCCTTATCAACCAACTCTCCTTTTCCTTGCCCCAGGCCGAGCTTATTGAACTCTTTTCTCAAGCCTGTGCCTGACATATCTCTTCCACCCTGAGGGTTCAAACCTTCCGCACTTTTGACGAGGCCTTCACGATGGCCCGCAAACTAGAGTTGCGTGCCATCGAGGAGAATAAAGTCAAGTTGTGGAGTAAGAATCCCAGCTCTAAGACTAATGACTCTTCTTCTGCCAAGACATCATCATCTAATTCTAAATCCAAGGCTTCAGCTAATGCCGTGGTTGTCAGACCTTCATCTTCTTCGACCAATCAGCCTGAGCCCTCTACATCTCAGAGCGCTACTCGGCAATTCCAGCAAAGATACATGCAGCGACGATATACTCCCCTTGGAGAATCATATGCATTTGTGCTAGAAAAGCTTCTTAAATAGGGGGCCCTCAATCTCCCTCAAGCCCGACCTCTTCCGCAATTCGATCCCTCACACCCCATCCCCGCGTGGTATAGGGAGCATGACTTCTGCAGCTTTCACCGTGTTAAGGGCCATGACACGGAAAACTGCAAGACCTTTAAGAACATAATACAAGACATGCTTGAAAAGGGGGATCTCATCTTAGACAATCCAAATGCACCCCCTAATCAGGCCATTGACATCTTCAAACAACCTTTCCCCAATCATCCGCCAACTTAGAACAATGTCCAGACCTTAATTGACGACAATCATGAGCACAACGTTTGAACAGTCAATACGGTCTCTCCTTTCATCCCCAATCAACCTCTTGAGGTTAGTCCATCAATCAGTCCGTCACATATGGACGAACCTCTCTCCCCGGCTAGTTCTCCACTGACCTCTCTCATCTTGGAGGACGCCTCGGCCTTACCTGCACCACCGGTCTCGCCATCCTCCATTCCACTGCCTATGGAGGACCCGACCCTTCCTACTCCTCAGCTGCAAGTGGAGGGCACCATCATCCCTACCCTTTACCCGCTGGAGGAGCCTCACTCCCCGATTTCTTTTCCACCCAGGGAAGAACCTGTCCCTCCTTCGTCCTCATCTAAATCTGTCATGACTTCACCATACCATGTGTCCGGGACCACTACACCCGTCTCATCCTCAACCTCGCAACCATCAACATCTTCCTCTCAGCCATTTTCCCAGTTAGTGGAGAAAATCGCACTTCTCCCTCTGAGGAAAGTGACGCCTCAGGTGTTGTGGGAGCGTCTTAAAACCCTTCAACATACCCGTGCCCTCTCATCACATGCCGCTAATCCTCCCAAGGCGGAATCTCGTCAGACTCTTGACAAAGACCAGACTCTAAAACCCCAACCAAACCCGTCCAAACCAAAGCCTGCATCTATCTCTTCCAAACCCATCAAGTCATTTGGCGTTCGTCCTATCTCCTCCCTCACTCACCCACAAGTGAAGGTAGACCCAGGCCTGACCTCGACCAGCAGTACTCTTCCAACCAAGTCAAAGAGGGCTGCCAGACCGCAGAAATGAATGCCTCCTTCTCCGTCACCATTGCCATCCATTTTGGGCCCCCATCCTTCGACCTTGGCTAGCATCCTTTCCACTCCGACCTTCAACCAAAACTCGTTGCCTCCTTTGCTTCCTCTGCCTACCTCCAGTCGTCCCTCTCCTAAAAAGGCGTTCTCAATCACCAGGCCAGAGCCATCTCCATCTGTCACCGCGCCATCAACCCATAAGGTGGTACGGAAACCTCTTCTAACCTCGCCTAAGCAAAAGTCACCAACCTCGCGCATATCAAATAGCACGAACCCTCTATTAGGCTCATACTTGTCAATATTACGCCGACTTCTCCAGACTTCTGACATAACCCTTCCGCCCATCAAGCCTTTTCAACCTCTCAGGTCCAAGCCCTCCTGGTTCGACGATATGAAAATTTGCTTTTATCATCGTACACCAGGACACGACACCGAGACTTGCTGTGCCCTTAAGGCCGTCATTCGCCACCACATGGAGAAAGACACTCTTCTCCTTGAGGACACTCTTGACCAGACCCCGACTCCTTCCTGTCCAACTTCTTCAAACACGTCAACATCTCACCAGCAAGACATGACCCCTTCTTCGCCTCCCATTTTCGAAATCAATGCCATCCGTATAACCACTAGATCGCAAAAGGACAAGGCCAAGGAAAAAGCTGCCATTCCTTGGACCTATCCCTTCGTCAAGCCACCTCTTGCGCCCAAGCCTAAAATTTCTATCCTTGGCGCGTCCCAACCTTCTTCATCTTCCTCTTCTGGACCAATTCACGACTCCATGCTGAAGCAGCTTCACCAGACACCTGTGAAGATGTCTCTTTACGACCTTATCCAAACTTCGCCTCAGCACCGTCAAGCCCTTATCCAAGCCTTGCAGGCAGCGGAGGTCCAACCCGAGGACCCCCAACCACTCGTTGCCCTCGTCCATTCTTTATCTCCTGTCAACTCCATCACATTCAACGATTCTGAGATTCCCACATCTAACACGGAAGATTAAGACGCCGCCCTCTTCATCACTGCCTATGTCGATCGGACGCGCATCAAATGTGTTATGATCGATGGCGGCGCTAGCATCAACATAATCTCTACCCACACCTTTGATCAGCTGGCTCTTTCCAAGAACTGCGTCTCCAAAACTGACGCGATCTTACGCTCTTTCAACGACACCACCACCACGACCATTGGCACAGTCATCCTCCACATTTGCGTAGGCCCACGCGTAGTCTCGGAGCTCTTCTATATCATTGAAGGAGAGTTTCAATACAACCTTCTACTGGGCTGACCTTGGATCCGTGCCATGGCCTGTATACCCTCCACCCTGCACTGTTGTGTGAAGTTTGAGCATGACGGGCAAGTCCACACCATTCCCGCTGACCCTTCACCCTTTAAGACTTGCAACACCACCTACCGTCCCAACGATGTCCTCATTCCCATCAAGCCGTCCACTCCGGCACCGCCTCCATCTGTGGAAGCTTCGACCAGTTCGCAATCGGCGGTTGCCCTCACCCCTCCTCTTCAAGCGCCGACCAAAGACCCCATGGAAGACATCTTCCAACGACTATCACTTGGGGAATACCGCTTGTTGACCCTCGACATGTTCCAAACTCCATAAGAGTATGGACGCCTTCACCTCAATCCTAATTATGACCCTCGAATCGGGACGGTCGTACCTTATGGTCCTCCTCACTTCCAAACCAACTTTGTCTATGGGGGGCTTAATCAAGCCCCTACCTATGGCACTTCCCTCTCTTCACCCCAACCTTTCACATCTGATTTCTCATTTCTTGGCAACCCCGCCTTTGCACACACTTACCTTCACAGGTGTGCATGGAAGGGTTTCGGTTTCGGACGTTATGAGCAGGGCTCCCATCAGCCCATCGAGCCGCTCAATGATCACGATGCCAAGAAATGATATGGCCTGGGATATCATGACCCCACTCAGGCTCCTTTCGACCTTTGTCCCAAACCAACCATCGACCAATCTCCTTCAGACTCGCCCATTTCTCCTTCGTCACCTACGGAGTCAGTGGTTTCCATCCCTCCTAGTTTTTTTTTTTCATAAACACCATCCGCCTAGAACCCCTGACCTATCAGCTCAATGGGGTGCCCAGGTCTCTCCCTCTCATCTTTCCTAGCATGGTAGAGGATGAGTCGGCAACCATTCACACTGTCCACTGCGTTGACGATAACGCCATCCTTTCTTACATGGGTGCCGATGACTCTTTCGTCCAACGTTTCCTCCCTTCTGAGACCCAGGTTATGTTAAATGAATCCACCATTGACATCAACCTCCCTTCTTCCTCCGATGTTCCTCACATCTTAAAGATTGGCCAATCTTTAGACGCTCAGGAGCAGCTTGACTATGCCCAATTCCTTTCCAACCATAGCAAGGCCTTTGCCTGGACTTACAGCGACATGCCTGGCATCGACCCCACCATTGCTACCCATAACATTGTCACCAAACCAGAGGCTAAGCCTGTTAGGCAGAAGCTTCGAAAGATGCATCCTCACATTGCGCTTCTTGTCAAAGAGGAGCTTCAGCGCCTTCTTTCTGTCTCCTTCATCCAACCCATCGATTATCCACAGTGGGTCTCTAACATCGTCCCAGTTACTAAAGCAACTGGGGGGATTCGGATTTGCACGGACTATCGCGACCTTAACCTAGCCTGTCCCAAAGATGACTTTCCCCTTCCTAACATCGACCAGCTTGTTGATCTCACGGCCGGCCATGAGATGCTATCTCTCATGGACGGGTTTTCAGGATACAATCAAATCTTGATCACACCGGAAGACCAGCACAAGACTACCTTTATCACCCCATGGGGGACTTTCTGCTATCGAGTCATGCCTTTCGGCCTGAAAAATGCTAGTGCCACTTATCAGTGCGCCATGACTTACATTTTCCACGATCTCCTCCACAAAATCATGGAGGACTATGTGGATGACCTTCTCGGCAAGTCCAAGCTCCGCTGCGACCACTTGACCATTCTCACAATCATCTTCTCTTGTCTCCTTCAATACAATGTCCACCTCAACCCCAAGAAGTGTGTCTTTGGGGTCCTCTCAGGCAAACTTCTCGGCTTCATCGTTTCCTTCCGTGGTATCGAGATAGATCCCGCCAAGATCCGCGCTATTCTCGAAATGCCACCCCCGACCAATCTCAAGCAGCTTCACAGTCTACAAGGGAAGCTCCAGTCCATTCGCCATTTCATCTCGCAGCTTTCAGACCGTTGCCAACCTTTTCATCACCTCCTTAAGAAGGACGTCTCCTTTAAATGGGATGAGGACTGTCAAGAGGCTTTTGAGGCCCTCAAAGGCTATCTGGTCTCTCCACCAGTCCTCATTCCACCTAAGGACGACCAACCCTTCTACCTTTATATCTCTGCTACCAACCATTCGTTAGGTGCCATGATCGCGCACTGAGATGAGCATCATCGCGAGCAAGCGGTTTACCACATCAGCCGAACACTGGTCGACTATGAAACTCGGTATACTCATATCGAGAAACTCTGTTTGGCGTTAGTCTTTTCCGCTACCAAGCTCCACCACTATCTTCTCAACCACAAAACTTTTGTCATCACTCACACTGACCCTCTCAAGTACATGCACTCCAAGCCATATCAGAATCAACGTATGGCTCGATGGCTCATGCTGCTTGCTGAGTTTGACTTCGAATTCATCCAACAGAAATCTATCAAGGGGCAAACCATTGCTGACCAACTGGCAGATGCCCCTCTTCCCGACAACCAACCTTCACACTGTGAGTTCCCTGACGAGTCTATCGCCACACTTTCCACCGATGACACCGTCTACCAGATGACTATGTTCTTTGACGGCTCCAAATGTCAACTCGGTGGGGGTGCGGGGGTCATCCTCATCCCACTCGACGGGGAGCCCTTGCCTCTATCTTTCAAGCTTGACTTCGATTGTACCAATAATATGGCCGAATATGAGGCCTTAATTTTGGGACTTCAGACTGCTCTTTCTCTCCACATCAAGTCTATCAACATCTTCGGCGACTTGCAGCTCGTCGTTAATCAAGTTAACGGTTCATATCTCTGTAAAAATGAAGTTTTACAGAGGTATAAGAATCGTGCTGACACTCTTTTGGCATCTTTCGACCATTACCTCTTGCAGACTGTTCCACGCTCTACGAACAAGTTTGCCGACACCATGGCTTCTCTTGCTTCGCATATCCCGTCTTCATCATCATCATCTCACCTTTTTGTCACAGTGCATCGTGTACCCTTGCCTTCATACATCTCTCCTCACATCGACCATATCAACACTGTCAATTCTAGCCCACAAGATGACTGGTATAAGCAACTCGTGGACTACTTGTCTCTTTCTGTCACTCCTCCCAACCTCTCTAGCAATGCACGGCGAGCTTTCATCAAGCACACAGCTCGCTATACCATGCTAGGGGGCCTTCTCTATAAGCGAGGCTTCGACGGCCTCCTTCTTCGCTGTCTAACCTCCACTGAAGCTCCTCAAGCCATAAAGCAAGTCCATGACGAGATTTGTGGTGGACACTTCAGTGGAAACTCGGTTGCCAAGCGCATCCTTTGCCTGGGTTATTATTGGCCCACCCTTCATCAAGACTGTAGCGATTATGTTCGGCGTTGCATCAAGTGTTAGTAGCACTCTAACCTGCTTCATCTCCCCAGTCACGCCTTGCAAGTCGCTCAAGATTTTTGGCCTTTCTCTCAGTGGGGCTTGGATCTCATCGGTGAGATCAACCCTCACTCGTCTCTTCGTCATCAGTCCATCATCACTGCCACTGAGTATTTCACCAAGTGGGTGGAAGCCATTCCTCTTGTCTCCACAAAAGCTGACAAAATTGTCGACTTCATCAGCAGCCACATCATCTATCGTTTTGGTGTCCCTCACAAAATCATCACCGATAATGGCAAGTCCTTCAAAAACAAGACTGTCCAAAAACTATGCGACTCATTTGGCATCAAACTCAGCTTTTCTTCGCCTTACTACCCACAAGTAAATGGGCAGGCCGAGGCTTCCAACAAAATTCTCAGCAAAATTCTCATGAAGGTGGTCGACGATACAGGAAGGGATTGGCACGTTCATATCCCCTTCGCTTTGTGGGCCTACCGCACTAGCATCCGAACCTCTACGGGTGCTACCCCCTTTTCTCTCGTGTACAGAACAGAGGCTATCTTACCTCTCAAAGTACAGATCTCGTCTCTCCGCATCTCCCTGCATGACATTCTCTCCAACGATGACTTTCGTCAAGATCGCTTAGCTCAACTTGAGTTACTTGACGAGCGCCGTCTGGCTGCCCTTAATCATCTCCATGTCTACCAAAGTCACATAAAGCGGGCCTACGACAAAAATCTGCGAGAATGAGATTTCAACATCGGAGACCTCGTCCTCAAAGAGAATCAGCACGTGACCAATATGGAGCGAAGTAAATGAGGTAAATTCACCCCCAATTGGCTTGGACCTTTTATCATCACGCACAAGTATGGGTCAGGGACTTATCGTCTATCTTCCCTCGACGGACGGCCAGAACCTGAGCCTCTTAATGCGTTACATCTTCGACCTTTCTTCTGTTAGTCGAGTACTCGTCTACTTGACACGTAACTTGAGCTCGTCCCTTGAGCAATCCTCGTCCTCTTAATCCTCATCCCTTTCGACCCTATTCCCCTTTAACAAGTCCTCTACAACCCTTTTAGGATGCAGTGATGCTTTGTCCTAATAAAAAGGGGCGTCCTTGAGCTTCTACAGTCTTGTCCGTGACTCTCATTCATATCAATAAATCCAAATCAAGATGTCAAAACATATCCATGGTCACTAAATCAAGTCAAATCAAAAAGACAGACTGATCCCTCGAAGGACAGCTGTACTATCATTGCTGTATTACTAGACTGATCCCTTGAAGGACAGCTAGGCCAACTTATCAAACATTATTAAGCAAAAATATAGACCACTCCCTCGAAGGATGGCTATGACTACTCTGGCAATAAACAACACTTTTCTTAGAAGCTTCCCGCATCGATCAGCTTCACAACATGACCATTACATCAAGTGACATCTCTATGCAGGCTTCCCGCATCGATCAGTCTGCGCAAAAAAAAAAAAAAAAAAAAAAAAAAGAGTCACGGACATTGGCTTGTAGTTGTCTCAGGGTCTCCTATAAAAGGGGCAAGGTTACTCCTGCTCTTAGACTGGGTTACCCTATCCTCCTCCTATCACCGGCTCAAGGGACTTCGAGCTCACTTTAATGTCAAAGTGATTCGATTATCGTTCTAACTCAACAATGGTCAACGACGCAATGCATGAACGGGGCTTTTGTTCTAATAACCCCTATCTATGCTTCCTTTCTGGTCCTTGTCAATGAAAGAGCAATTTGCCTTTTACCTTTTCTCTACACCTTGGTCACGCCTTGGCCACGTCAATTGTCGACTCATCCTTAAACCCAGCCAACTTCAACATTTTTCAAACCAGCCTCGACATTTTCAACATGACATCAGGCATCATCCTTGTCCTTTTCACATAGTTTCTATGGACACCAATACACATGGAAACTACCGACCAGACCCAATTTATGTTAAGCATAAACCAATACTTGCTGAAGCATAAATAGACCTTCTATTCATTTCTAGCATACATCCATCACGACTATGGAAACTTGCTAGGGATGAAAGACTCTCGACCACTTCTACAGAAGACACCATCTATAGCATCCTTTTATCCTCATCTTTGTATCCTCATCATTTCAACGATTGACCACATCCAATCATCGATCAATCTTTTCACTTTGTCCAAACTACATTGGTCTGAGGCCCTACGACCAGGGCTATGTAGGCAGCACTCAGATAACACATCCTCTGAGGTTAGCTCGACCACCCCCGTTTGTTCGTCTCTTTGATGAACAAACCTTCTCTTCTCTGACCTTAACCTTGACCTTGACCAAGACCAATCATTTCCTTTGACCAAGACCAATCATAGACCTTCGACCAAGACCAATCATCGACTTTGACCAAGACCAATCATAGACCTTCGACCAAGACCAATCATCGACTTTGACCAAGACCAATCAATCCCTCCGACCCTCCATCCCTTTTAGGGAGAACTACATCGGCCTAAGGCCCTGTCACCAGGGCTATGTAGGCAGCACTCAGTCGACATGGGGTCTTCTGGGGTTAGCTCGGCCGCATCCTTTCGTCCATCCATCCTCTTGACCAATGACCATCTTTCGACCTTTGACCACTTCCAAGACAATGTTGCCTTGGTTGTTTTTGCGTGTGTGCTACCTCACGGCTGGTTAGCAGAATTGTCCGCAGACTTTTTTTTTGACCCTTCACAAGTATAGGATCGTGAGCCAGTTGATCCCTACTACTTGTGGCTTTTTTCATGTTTCTGGGAGCACTTCCTGAGCCCTAGATACCTGGGACACGACGACCATTTGGAGCTTCAGCTTAGATTGAGTGACCCGATCAGCAGATGACTAAATGCTGGGGCCCGGTTACTTCAATTTTGGCACTCCTTGACCCTTGACCATGCGACAATTTGACCTGACCCTCTCGTGAAGTGGACTACGCGCAATCTCGACTATGGCAGCATTTTCACTCACTCTCTTCTATCCATTTCTCTGTCAAATCGACACTCGATCTTCGGTTCCCTTCTCTCGACTATCGCTTTGAGGGGGGAACACCTCATCCTTTTTTCTAGGGCAACCAACTCCTGTTTTTGTCTTGCAGTTCGTCTAGAACAACCAACAAGACAAAAAGGGGCAAATGTAGACACCGCAAACGTGTTTGCACCTTGGTTCTCCCCCTTGGCCCTTTCTCCCTCCTAGTCCTCCTTGGTCCCTAACCCACCTAAGTCTTATTAATTAGAAATTAACATCTATTTTTAATTAAATAAGGCCCCCTTTCCACCCTACCCTTGCCACCTTGGATCCTCCCTTGAATCCCTCCACCTTCCCCCTAACATTTATTAGGCCAAATCTCACCATTATATCCCCCCTCGTCCATTTTGGCATCCTTGTGACCGTTCTGCCCATGACCCCTCGCTCGACGGCATGCAAGAGTGGGCAGAGGCTATTTTTAGCCTCTGTGCCCATCCTGCGATCGCCGACGTCGGCGACCCTTCGGCCGACGTCGGTGAAACTGCCAGCGTCGGCAGCCTTCATTATCCCCTTCTGCATCCGTTGCACCCCCTGGACTCTTGAGCTCAAAAACAAATTCTCTTGATGCTTTGGCTCTGATCTCTCCTCTGTCTTGACCTCGTGCAATAGCAGCAACAGGTGAAAAGGCCCTGGATCAGTATCTTCTCCTTACAGCAACTCTTCCGTGGCTCCAGCAACATCTCCTTCTCTCTTCATTTAGCAAGCTAAAGGTAAGCTAATCTGGTTTTTTATTTCATTTTAGTATTCAGTCATCTATCTTCTATTGTCTTCTGCTCCCTCTATCCTTCCCCCTTGAGAGGCTGCAAACCCTTCTCAGGCCCCATCCTCTGTGAATCCTCCTCTTCCCTGTCCTTTGTGTCTCTTCCAACTTCCTCACCCCTCTGCCAAAAAGACCTTGCACCAGGCACCCAACCCGAACCAGACCACTCCCCAATCCATCCAAACTTGTCCCCGTTCAGTCTCAAACCCGTCCACAGTCCAGAAAGCAACCCAGACCTGACTACAGGCCACAACCCCGACCGACGCTGGTCACTTCCCCAACCGACGTCGGCAGGATAGCCGACGCCGGCAGATCACATAACCGACGCCGGTGACATTTCCGACCTCGGTGACTGTCTTCAGCCCAACAGCTCTTTCAGGTAATCATTTTGTTTTCTTCTTTCCTTTCTACTTTCTTTGTCACTTTTGTATTCTGGCATTTTGTCTTTTATCAGTCACTTATTTCATCAAAACAGTGGGTTGACCTCCCTTAAGGAAGTTTTTACACTTCTGGGAACAAGCCTTTTGCTTAGCAACCCACTGCCTATCTGTCTAACGTTTTTCTTGTCCTAGTTTCCCTTTTTTCTTGTAGGTGTCATTCCTCCACAGCCAAAGAGGAGTGTTCACAAACGTCTGGATTTATGGTGCGCAATCTTTAGTCCAGGTACTTTCAAGCCTTGTCCATTACTTTCTTTTAGTTTCTTTCTTTTTAGTCTGAAAAGCAAATCTTGAGGTAGAAACATATGTCTCCTTAAATCTTGTAAATAGCACTATTATGGGGGGATTTGATGCATTGGAACACAAATCATACAATGAATCCAAGGTAGACCAAGGAATATGTTATAAGATAGGGGAATGTTAAAGATCATAACTTTCACATGGATGGTAATAAGAAGGATGGTAATTGGAAGCCACACACAACCTAAAGGAAGTATTTGCCTCATATTGTAACCTTGACATGTACTACATGTAGAGTTGAGATTGCACTCAAAATATCTAAGAGTTTTAATGAAATCAAAGGATGCAACATAAGTACCAAAACCCTCATCAATCAAAGCATGCTTAACTTTGATATCACCAATTTAGATGTTAAGAAATAGTTGAGGTTCATTCAAGTCAAGTATATTTTCATCTAGAATCATGGAAGTGATAAGAAACTTAAGGGAAAGAGAAGTGTCTATTATTTCCAACATGTATGGACATATCTTCACATTGTTAAAATATATTATATTCAGACCTAGATAAGGTAGCTTCAAATCTTGCTAGAAGAGGATGAGGGATGTTCATTTCAAATAATAATTGCATCAAATAGCTATGATGATGGGGGGAAGTTCACATTATTTCTAGGAAGGGTATTTGATATGGGATATGAGAAAGTTATAAAATGGGCTCCCATTCTTAATAAACCATAAGTGGATTCATATATATAGGTACATAATGTTGTAGGAGATCCTAGAAAGGAGGATTAGAAGTGCAGTCAAACTTGTGTTGGTAAGATGTAGTTGGTTTAGTTTGAGGATAGATACGTTGATTGTATTTAGATGGTGGGATAGTTGATTTAGATATTTCTTGTGATTGGGTTGAAGAAATACTATTGGAAGGTTGGGTAATGTTGTCTATGTGTTTATATGTTTGGGGAATATTAGAGACAGTGTTAGAGGTATTATATAGTTGAGATGTTGAAAGTTATTCTTGGAATGTTATAAGGTATGCTTACCCTAACTCCATGAGATGAGATGGGGAAGAGTCTTAAATGATTTGAAATGTTTGAGGGGATTGGTGGATATGTGTTGGATTATAATCAATAAAAGTAACTACCCTTAGCATGTTAGTCATATTTGCCACATTTTATTCATTAGTGAGGTCTATAAGACTTTCAACATTGTTTTTGGGAGGAGTAGGCTTGTCATTTTTATCTTAATGATTAGGAACATGATCCTTGTATATAGCAAGATGAGCATTATCTTAATTTAAAGCTTTATTTTTGTTTTGTGTTTTGTGATTTTAAAAGGCTATGTCATATGCTTCTTTTAATTTATGATTGAGTGATTAATGATCAAAAATTTAGTATAAGAAGAAAACCCAAAGCTAGATTACATAATTGTCTACAAGTCTTGTGAGAGTGGCCCCAACTTGCATAAAACCAACAAAATTTATTTAAATCATACCATGATTTCATATGATGAGTGGGGTCAAGATCTCGTGGTAGAGGCCTTGGAAGATGCTTTTGAATATTGGATAAGGATAATGGTTTATGGGCATTAATATTATTTGATTAAGAATGTATAGTATTAGGAGTGTTCTTTGGAGGGGGAACATGTTCCATATCATTGTTGGGAGTGATGACCTGAATGTTGTGAATAGTGTCATAAACATCGGTGACACCATCTTTGGTATCATGACCATTTTTGTTTTTAATGAACATGTGACTTCCCACATGAGGTTGAGATGGTTCACATTGGCACATAAGAAAATCTTATCACTTAGCTTAGTCAAGGGCTTCTTACAAAGTTCTTGGAGAGAGAGTCCTAACCTGATATTATAACTTGGGTTAGAGATCACTATTGAATAGATGAAATATATTATCATTTTCCATGTTATTCTCACATTTATTATACAAGTTCTTCCATCATTTGATGAAATCTTGTTTCATTTCAGTTTAAAGTTGCTTACAATTTATGAAGTGAGCTAAGGTATTATTAGGGATATCACTAGTTTGAAACTAATACCAGGGAGTTAACTGAATATTCCAAGCTAGTGATAGAATGGGTTTTGAGTTTATTTTACCAATCTAAACCATCTATTGAGAGTGTTTTATCTAATATCTTGGTAGTAGCAAAGGTTTTAAGTTTGACCCAATCTTTATAGATATTACCAAATGTTTTTAAATGTAATGTGGGATCAGTGGACCCATTATAAATGATGGTAGGTGTGATACCTCCTATGTTAATATCGATAATTTGAAATACAAGAGGTTCTTTTTGGAGATGTTTGATTGTTTAATTAATTAATGGTGGTTGAGGAATGAGGTTACCATGGGAATCCCTAAGGGGGGATGAGGGAATTTGGATTTTGTGCTCCCCATGAAACCTATTAGGATTGATTTTAAAGGTGAATGAGATGATTTTGCATCTACATCATTTGATTTTCATTATTATCTTTAAAAGTGTTCAATTTATTGAGTGTTTACAATAAAATTTGATGATTTTGGGTAGTATTTTGACTAGTGTGCACAACATGTGAAACATTGGTATTGGTATTAGTGGCTTGGGTTGCACTATGAGTAGTAGCATATATTGCACTAGTGGCATGAGAAGCATTGGTAAAAAAAGAAGCACTAGTAGCCTAATTATAATTGTCAGGATTAGGAGCACAATTGATTACCTTGTATAAGCAATTAAACATAGAATTAAACCAAAATAATAAGTAACTAAAAACCAAAAATAGCACAGAATTTGAGAGACAATACAATCTTGTATTCAACTCATCCAAAAGGAAATACAATAAATAAATTACCTCTTCCAACACCTCTTGGGCATACCATTAACTCTCCCTCAAGAGTTCTTTCTCTCATAACCAATTACAACCACAACTCAAACACAGAGTTGTACCCTCCACCAGTCAGTAACAATACTGCCAATACACTAAGTACTCAAAGTACTCCAAGTAGATCTCCCTGATCTTACAGCAACTTGTAAATCAACCTGATCTTACTTACCATGTAGATCTTCTACTTGATCTTGCTATACCGCAGATCAACCTGGTTTTGCACACCTGCAAACCTAGATCTTACAATCGAAAGGATCTCTTCCTTGTCCTTGATTACAATACAGCCCCATGAGTCTATTATATAGATCCCATGCAAACAATGATTAGACTTCTAATTACAATAATTAGAAATGTAGACTTATGACTAAAATTAGTCTTTTACATGCAAACAAACTATTCATCTAAAATAAGACTAGTTTTGGAAGCGCATGTAAACGCATGCACACACACTCTATCGATGTCGGTGCCTATCTCATCGATGTCAACCGACCCATAACCGATGTTAGTTACTGTGAACACTGAAGATGACTGATGTCGATTGCATTGCTAACATCAATTTCTTTATAACTCAGCAACCTCCTCCATGTTTGCATCAGTGAAGCTTTTAGCTCCAAACCCTAACAATCTCCCACTTGGAGATAAATAGCTGCAACTGTACCTATACATGTACATCATCTAATTTCATTTTCTAGCTTGTATCCCTCTTCAAGTTCAATCTTGAAGACCAACCAACACACATCCTATGGTGCTATGTATGTCATCCAAGTCCCCTACGACATCCAAATCTACATACACATGTAGAGAAGTCCCTGACCCTGCATCGCATGTATACCTGATGTTGGTCCCTCTCAGATACCTGAGAATCCATTCAACTACTTTCCAGTGCTTCTTTCATAGATTGGCCACAAACTCACTGATAACATCCATTGCTTGGGAAATATTAGGTCTAGTACACATGTACTTAACCTCATCATGTGAATTGGGACATTGTTCTATGAACTGTCCATCCATAGGTGTGCTAACCAGTTCTGCATCCTGCATAATAAACCTCACCACTACCTTATTCACACAATCATCCTAAGACAACATCAACCTGTGATCTTCCCTATCTCTAGGAATAATCATGCCAAATAATTTTTTTGCTCCCAAATTCTTCATGACATACCTTTGAACTAACTTTACCTTTAGCTCAGCAACTCCCTGCATGTGTGACCCTGCAACAAGCATACACATAACATACAGTAACATGCTAATGTAGCTAATATTATCCAACCTAGTAAAGGAAACACAATGGTTACATTGACATTGACTAAAGCCATGCTTTTTCATACACCTATCAAACCTCCATTGTCTTGCAGCCTGCTCAAGACCATATACCCTGGCCTTTCATCTCATGTGTCCATTCTCTCTCTTCTTTAACCTGGGAATCTGTTCATCTTTTAGTGCTTTTTTTGTAGCTGGAAACTCTACCAAATCTCCCATTTGGCTCTCATCCAAGGAATCAACTTCCTCATTCATGCCATGCTCCCATTGTTTCTTGGATTCTACCTGCTTTGCTTCTTTAAAACTTCTTGGTTCTTGACCATCAGTGAGCAACAAGTAGTGTAAAGAAGGGTAATAATGAATTTGAGGCTTACTTACCCTTTCGATCCTCCTCATGGGTGTTTGAGACTCTTTGACAGCTTGTTGTCTGCCCAAAATCCATTTTTTTGTCAACCCTGGTCTAAACCTGACCGATGTCGATCCCTCCTGATCACCAATGCCGGTTCCCTGACTAACATCAGTGTCCACCTAGTCACTGACATTGGTTCCCTGACTGACATCAATTTCTATGTACCTAACACCACTTACTCTAGTCTGCACATAACCGATGTCGGTACCTACTTGTTCGACGTCAGTTCCACCTGACTGACGTCGATAACTATGTTTTCCTGTGAGTGATGACTTTTTACTCGTGAGCTTACCTTGGATCATAACCTTGTCCAAACTACCCTACTCAGAATTATTTAGCTCCTTGAGCTGATCTCTATCTGTCATCTCCTCCTTGAAAACTAAGGCTTTCCTGTTCTTGTCAAAAACATTAGATTTCCTCTTTGTGTAATAGACCCGATCCTTTCTTGTAGCATGAGTTTCAAGAAACCTCACTTTCTTTTGTTGCTTAAAAAAATCTCAATCTATGCTTCCCAAATTTGAACTCTTACCTTTTGATTCAAGAACATGCATCCCCTTCTTATTCATGTGACCAAGCCTACGTAGTCACATCTTCGCATCTACATCTAAAGTAGATAAACCAGAAGGAGAATCAGTAATACAAGTAGATAGATAAAGAGTACCTACTTTCTTACCTCTTGCTAAAATAAGTGCACCCTTGGAAACCTTCCAAGAATCCACTGTGAGAGTTACTGTGCATCCCTCATCACCCAACTTCCAACAAAAATCAAGTTTTGCTTCAGGATTGGGACATGCATGACCTCCTTCAACACCCATGTGTTGCCCGTCTACAATTTCAGCTGCACTTTCCCTTTACCAACCATTTGAAAAGGCTTACCATCCCCTAAATAAATCTCTCCAAAGTCTCCTTGGACATATTCATGAAAAAATTATCTATTTGGGGTTGCATGGAAAGAGGCACCAGAATCTAAAACCCAAGATTCCACTTTATCCAAGGAACATACAAGAGCATCCTGTGCAACAATATCTGCAACATCTACTTCTTCATTTCCTTCATGTTGATCTTCAACCAACCTACAATTTTTCTTTATGTGCCCTGCCTTTCCACAATTCCAGTAGATTATTCTGCCATACCTGGATTAGGATCTTCTACCTATCTTTGACCTTGATTTCCCTTACTCAATCTTCTCTCTTTGCCTTCCCCTACTTTCAACACTTAAAGCATTACCTGATGATTCACCTGTGCTTTTCCTACAAATTTCTTCATTCAAGATTACACTAACAACATCATCAACTTTTAAGATATTTGAAATAGACGTAGTAATACTAACTACCATTACCAAACTATCCCAAATTTTAGGTAATGAGCATAAGATTAAGAGAGCCTTAATTTCATCATCAAAAGAAATATTAACTGAGACTAACTGATTTACTAATCAATGGAAATCACTAATATGACTATGTACCGATCCACCATCCAACATTTGCAAATTAAATAATTGCTTCATAAGAAATACCTTCTTCAAAGCTGAGCGTTTTTCATATAAATTTTCCAAAGATTCCATTAACTCTACCATTGTCTTAGCCTATGATAAGTTGGAAATCACAGATGATGCCAGGCTCAACCTTATAGATCCCAGAGCCTTCTGATCAAGAACCTTCCATTCTTCATCTTTCATATCTGTGGGCTTGCATGCAACCCCACCCAACGGTAAGTATAGATCTTTTTGATATAGATAATCTTCTATCTGCATACTCCATAATTGATAATTCTTGCCATTGAATTTTTCCATTCTTAGCTTACTTTCTTCTGCCATTGCTTTACTCTCACTCAATCAAAAACCCCTGAGAGTGACCTGTAATCAAACACAAACTTACTCTGAACCAGGCTCTGATGAACCTACAACCTGGCTCTAATACCACTTTGTTAGGACCTAGGCTCACAAAGCTTTGATACCACTTTGTCAGGATTAGGAGCACAATTGATTACCTTGTATAAGCAACTAAACATAGAATTAAACCAGAATAATAAGTAACTAGAAACTAGAAACAACACAAAATTTGAGAGACAATACAATCTTGTATTCAACTCATCCAAAAGGAAATACAATAAAGAAATTACACTCTTCCAACACCTCTTGGGCATACCAGTAACTCTCCCTCAAGATTTCTTTCTCTCACAACCAATTACAACTACAACTCAAACACAGAGTTGTACCCTCCACCAGTCACTAACAATACTGCCAGTACACCAAGTACTCAAAGTACTCCAAGTAGATCTCCCTGATCTTGCAACAACCTACAAATCAACCTGATCTTACTTACCATGTAGATCTTCTACCTGATCTTGCTATACCACATATCAACCTAGTTTTGCACACTTGCAAACCTAGATCTTATAATCAGAAGGATCTCTTGCTTGTCCTTGATTACAATACAGCCCCATGAGTCTATTATATAAATCCCATGAAAATAATAATTAGACTTCTAATTACAATAATTAGAAACACAGACTCAAGACTAAAATTAGTCTTTTACATGCAAACAAACTATTCGTCTAAAATAAGACCAGTTCTGGAAGTGCATGCAAACACATGCAC
This sequence comes from Torreya grandis, assembly GCA_037957365.1. Classification (NCBI taxonomy): domain Eukaryota; kingdom Viridiplantae; phylum Streptophyta; class Pinopsida; order Cupressales; family Taxaceae; genus Torreya; species Torreya grandis. The sequence continues at coordinate 115,689 of JARHVA010000258.1, forward strand.
ACACAAGCTGCCAACGTCGGTGCCTGTCTGACCGATGTCGGCTGACCCATAACCGATGTCAGTTACTGCGAACACTAAAGATGACCAATGTTGGTTGCACTACCAACGTCGATTTCTCTATAACTCAGCAACCTCCTCCATGTTTGCATTAGTGAAGCTTTTAGCTCCACAACCTAACAAGAATTTGTAATAAAAGATGCACTAGTGGAATGATTAGTATTAGAATAAAAGGAAGCACTATTGTCATGATTAGTTTTGATAGCAAAGGATGCACTAGTGGCATGATTAAGGAGGAGGGTCTTTGGAAAAGGCCCACCAGATGTTAAACCTATAGACATACTTGGCATGGAGGTTGAAGAATTCATAGAAGAAGTCATGGTGTGGAAAGGAGTCAAAATAAAAGTGAAAATTTTAGATACAAAGAAAGTGTCACCCCCAAATCTATGAGAGAAGGTAGGGGAGGGTGAAATAGGTTCTTCTACTTGAGCACCTATCATCAGATTATAGATGGTTAAAGGGTCCTTTCCTCTATGTTGAGTAAATCTGTTAATGAAGAAAAGTATTTTAGGTGTGTTCTCTAATTAATGCTCATATTATACAGATAATAAAGGATTACTAACTGATGATGAATGATTAGGAGTCCCATAATTGGTAGTACGAGTGACCACATGCACATTGCTTTCATCTAGAGTGGAAGCCACAAGTTGTTTTTGGGGAAACCTATTAGTAATTGTAAAAATAATCATGTTTACTAGATTTAAATTAGTATTATCCTCAAATATTAAATTAATGATGATAAAAATAGGATAAATATGTGACACAAAAAAATTAGGAGACAGGAGACAACATCAAACTAGTTGACTGTGTTCTATCAACCATGGAATAAAATAGAGAAAAAGAGGACATAGACGTACAAGTTAACTAGGTACTACTGAATAGGGAACAAGCCAAGAAATAAAAAGACACAACAAAACATATTAAATATTTACTTCTTGGATAGGGGATAAATAAGAAGATTAAGATAGTTAGACAGGTTGACTGTGTAATACAGACAAATATTCTGAATAGTCTAATAAAGAGACATAGACAAGTTGACTATGTATTGTAAGTAGATAAAAAAATTTCAAGATAATATCCAATCCAATGAAATTAAGCACACAAGAAATAAAATCAATGTGATTTATATAATTGGAACACATAACACAAATCTTTTACCAATGTTGGCTAATGTAAGTTTTGCAATACAAATTACAATAATTAAAGAGCAAGTAACAACTTGAAAGTAAATACTAAGTAATTGGTCATTCCTAAGTGTTATTAAGTTATAACAAAGTTCAAATTTAATATGATTTGGAAATTGGCTGTAATGAGGAATTATAAATCAATCCAAGGATTGTTTTAAGAATTTTAGGTTGAAAAGGATCTATATTAACGAGGGTACTGGCTTGGTATTGGTGCCTATCCCCTCACTTCACAATCCTGCAATGATAAGGGAGCTAAGTGATTTGTCAATATATACCATCACCCACATTTTTATTCTTGGATATAAAATCAATTTGACTTCCCTCTTGGTGATGAAATCTAAGTATGTAGAACTTGGGAAGATAAATGTTTAATGCTTTTTATATGTAAATTAATTTAGAAGTTTGTACAAGAGAAAAACATAGTGTGGGTAAATTTGTAAATTGAAAAACCATGTAATTACTCTATGTATGTTACTCTAAGCATAAAAACAACTAAAAATGAAGAGTGAACTAATTACTAGAAAAAATAGGTTAATTCCTTGATTGTGAAAAGTATAGAATCACTTTAGGTGATACTATATGCAAATAGTGCAAAACATAGTCAATTGGGTCCCTACCATTTTGTGAAAGCAAGATCTAGAAGAATATAGTCAAATAGGTCGAATATGTCTACTAGATAGAAAATAGGCTATATAACTATGTTGATCTAGTTGACCTAGTTAGCTATAGGGCTATAGTTTTATAGACTGTAAACTTGTGAAAAATAGTACTGAAAAGGAAGTACTAAAATGACAGAGAGAGTAAGAATGAACCTTGGTGAGTTTGAATATGTATAGACTACAAAATTTTATGCTAGGATGCTCAAATTTTTATTCAAGTATTTATGCTAATATATTCAACTAATTCAATGGAGGTTTTAAAACCTATGTGCTAAAGAATAAGTAGTAAACAAAGTTGATTAGTTTGACTATATTTGCAAACATGTATGCTGAAATATAAGAATGTGAATAGAGTTGACTAGTTCAAATATGTATGCAAATATGGAACTAAAAAATAATATTGTAGTGAACTGATCAATCTAATCACCCATATTTAGAGAAGACCTACACATATAGACTAGATCCATTTTAGAGTGACTGTATGTTAAACATGTGTATAGACTGTTAAAACTATACTAGCAAGTTTGAAACAATACAATATAAATAGAATAATATAATTTAATAATAAAATGAAAGCATGAAATAAAATCTATAAGGGTTTGATTCACATTGGGTCCAACAAAATTTATACAAAGGGAAATGAAACTAATCTATTAATCAATCCTAGCCCAAATAATATAAATCGTACTTACATTTTTGATTGTTGATACATTAGATATTTGGGTCATGAAGAAAATAGATTGACTAGACCTAACCAAGGGATCTCTTACCACAAAAACATCACTCGAGAGGGTTCCAAATCTTCTATTCAAACAACACTATGCAATAACCCTAGCTAGGTCCTATGTTTTCATATTCATAAAGTATAATCTAGTGATCACCAACATTTGTGGCACAAAGTGGGGGTAATAAACATAAAAAGTAAACATGCATACAAGATCTATACTCAAGTCAATGTATAGGAAATTATAATGTATGGGAGATAAGTAAAAATGCAAATACATCTACTCTTACAAAGGAGGAACAAAGTTAGGAATACTTACCTTTGAAGGCAAACCCACCGAGCCTTAATCTCTCTCTTGGCCAAGGTGTCTTACAAGAGGTTATTTTGATATGTAAGGATAACAAGGATAAGTCAAATTTAGGCTACCCAACATCTCTATGCTTCTAAAAAACTTATCCATGAGATAAGATCTGTATCTCCAAATAAGGTATTGAAACCCTAAGCTATACTCCTCAAGTAGAATGGTGGATAAGTAGATGGATAATAATAATATTCTCATTATTCTCTTCTCTTTAAATGATAGAAATGGATGTGTATATATATCTAAATCTAACCCTAAACATTTCCAAGAGTTTAGTTGATAGGGTCAGCCCAATCGACTCTGTATTGTTATTTTCTAAAAACAAGTTACATCTTGGTCTTGGTTAGCTAGATCTGACCTAGACCCATAATATTCTTTTAATAATTTGAATACAAGGTCAATAGGGCTGACAGTGTAATGTAAACTATCAAAAAGGGTTTTAGGCTTAAGTAGGTGATAATGAAGGTGGTGAAACCTTGGAGGTGTGTGTAAGAGATGAGGCAATGTTTAGGTAAGTACTTAGGATATTTTTGTGTAGATAACAAGTGGTTATACAGGGGACAACAATCATGTGAAGACCAATGGTCTTCCTACCCCTTTTCTAGCACCCTTTAAGGCATGCACTTAGAGAGAGTGAGACTCAATATGTTATTAAAAGATAAAAAGCATAAGTAATTGATGAAGTTTGAAAATATTATGTGTACACACTTCATAACCCCTATCCAATGGTGAAAAGGAAAATAATGAAGTGTATTACCTTGTACGGATGGTATAGTGTCGTGTTATCGTACCACTTTGTTCTCTTGAATCATTTTCATCACAATTTCCTTATTTATTTTCCTTTCTATTTTTTTATGTCATTGGATCATTCAATCAATTAAATGCATCAAGAAAATGCTACTCTCCCCCATCACCAAGTCCTTATTTTTCTTCTCTAAAAACATGCCAAACCCTATGATGTAGTCTTTTCCCCTTTTGTTAGATTGATGAGTCATTCATGAGTTCTTAATTATGTCCTTAAGAGTAAGGTGAAAATCCTTACTTCTAAAACTATTTCCATTAATAGTATGACCAAATCCCTAGTGTCTTATTACTCTAAATATTCTAGTAAATCTAAAACCTTTGTGGTTTCTAAATAAGAGGTAAAGAAGAGAATTTGGATGAGACAAAGGAGGAGGAAGATGTAGAGTTAGATAGGATGACTAACATCCCCAAAGAGGATCCTTCATTCATATTTATTGACTCTGGTATGAAATAAAGTGACATTGTGCAGGGGAAGAACATGGGATGGGGAAAAGGAAGAAAGATGAAGAAGATGTTGGTCTGAATGATAGTTAACAAGATAAGGTTAATTCTCTTATGCAGGATGTATTTACATAAAATCCTATTTACATGTATTTTTATAGATAATAATAATAATAATAATAATAATAATAATAATAATAATAATAATAATAATAATAATAATAATAACAATAATAATAATAATAATAATAATAATAATAATATCATAAATGTTAATGTCCTTGCTTCCCTCTAGCACAATTTTTTTGATGATGGTGAAGGTAAAAAACTTTATGAGTTAGAAACTAGGGTGGAGAAATTGGAAATAGATAAGAAATTTCTTGAAGTTTATGTTTAGAATTTTGTAAAAATGATTAAAATTACCATTAAGAAATGTACTTCCAATATTAATGTGCTCAAGGCTCTCATAAAGCTTGTTCAGGAATAACAAAGTGAAGGACGTGTTAGTAAGAGAACTAGAGCTCTAGATAAAGGTAAAGATGTGACTATTAGGGATAACAAAATAAAATAAATGAAACTCATCCTTACTAAATTGGTTGAATAATGGCATAACATTATCAAGGACATCAATATGTAATTGTGTAATGTCTTTTTTCTCTATTTTTGTTACTCTTTTGTTGTTACTCTATTACCTTTTTGTTGATATACATCCTTTTTAAAATATTGATGTTTAGTTGTATGTTTTTGTTCTCTCTCTAGCTTAGTGCCTAGTAGTTGTATAGGGTGAGACCCATTAAAAACCCAAACCTTTATCATTAAAAAAAATTGATAGATCAATGTATCCCCACAATAAAAAAATGACATAATCTAAAAATCATGAAATTGGAAAAGCTAAGGAATGAAAACACTTGATGTTTTACAAACCAATATTGATGTATTGAACTTGATTATAAAATCCCATGGGGGTGAACGTGCCTCAAAGAGGTGAAACTATAATAACTATGAGTCTAGGAGTAATAATGACCCAAACTACACTGCAAAATTCATTATTAGAAGTTAAATGTAGTAACTCAATTACAATTCCCTTTCAATAAAATAACACTCTTGAGAAACCTTGAAATAAAATTCAAATGTAAAAGGATCAATTACTAAAAAATATATAAACCCAAACTACTTATGTAGTACCATCATCCCCCACCAATACTTAATAAATAAATCAAAAAAAGTGTTTAGATGACCAAAGTCCATGCCCTATTTATCCCTCAAAATGATGTAGAATGTTAAAACGTGTCCTAAATATTTTAAATTATTTTACATTTAAGTGATCCAAAGAATCTAAAATTATTAAAATTTAGATTATTCAAGATAATAAATTTACTGTAAAAATTTAAATGTAACAAAAAGATTGATTGCATTTACTAAATATAGAAAAGACCAAACAAAGAGTGGAAATAAATAAATTATATAATTTTATTATTTATATTTCTCACTGCCTTTTTTATAGTCCTCAAAAACTCTATAATATCTTTGTAACTATTTGAATCAGGTAATAGACTTTCAATATATGTACGGACACTAATGACACAAGTGTAGACACTAGCAGTAACTAGTTCTATCATTTGTGTTCTTGTACTATCTAAATTGATTTTTTTAAATGTTTTTTTTTCACAGATGTTGTTCCTACCTTCTTAGATGATTTTTTTGTGTTTTTGATCCTTAATATTGTGCATAGATCCTAAGTTTTCTTCTCTTTTCCTTAAAACCATAGTCCACATTTAACACAAGCTTGACTTGAAAAAAGGGTTTATTAAGATGGGTCAGAAAACCTAAACCAATCCTAGATGAGTGATTGAGCATTTCATACATTCCAATAATATAAAGATGGATTAAACAAAATGTAGTTATCCCACCTATGGGTAAATTTGTGTGTTCAATCATGATCTATTATAATTCAATGTAATTCTTTGGATTTTAACATATGAAAATGTATAACTTTGACTTTACATAAGTGTTCAGACTTAATTTTAGAAAATTTCCTTTGTGATATTTTTAAATGTGTACTATTTTGTGGTAATATCTCAAGAATGTGAAAATGGATAGACTCTCACTATGTAAGTAGTCATCAATATAATTTATAAGTGAGTAACCCATCAGGTTTGATATTTATTTACAAATGACTCTTTGATATTTATCCCCATAACCAAAATCTAAAACATTTATAGGCCAACCCAAAGGACATGTTTGAATTTTTAAAATAACCATTAAGGTTCTTAGGATACCACAATAAAGGTAAGCACTTGTGGAAATTTATAATGTCTGATTATTTTTGGCACTATCTAGAAATGAAAATTTGGGGATCTAGAATATGGTGATAGTTTACTTAGTGTTTTAGAGAATTATAGCATAGACTAGGGAAACCCTAAATATCAATGATATAAAATTGGGTTGTACAAAACCATAAATAGGTATATGAATAAGGAAAAGTGTACAAAAGATTCAAATATGTAGAAAAAGTCATGTATTTTAAAGATATGCCAAAATTGATGTTTCCAAGTGTGCAATACAAAATTTGTGTGTTTAAAAATGCCCTATTTTTAGTCTTATATTGAAAATTTTAGTTTAAAGGGATAATATAAATAAATTTGGTACTTATGTGAAAATGCACTCGGTGTTTCTAGGTATAACTCAAATATCCAACTTGATTGATGTAAAAAATACAAGGAAACATGTAGAAATCAATGTGCATTCATGATAGAAAATTTGAAGTAATATAGGTCATCAAACTACTTGATATTAAAAGGTTGAGGAAAAAATACACCAATGGGTTTATGACCCAATTTTCCCTTTGAAATCATTAGAGAATTTTGTGGGGTGATTATTCCCTAAGGATATAACATTGATAAAAAATGAGGTGAGAAGTATAATTTCTTCAATCCTAATTGAAGATGGAGAAGTGTCAGTTAAGTGATACAAAACCTCAACTACAGTACTCAAAATATCATCATAAATTTTTTTGGTAGAATCTTGAGATAGGTTTGTCTAAAAATGTAAAGCCCCAAAATAAGATTATATGTCAAATGTTTGACATTGAAACATGTTCATGTATCAATAAAAACTATTAATCAACTTCTAAAAACAAATTTTAGAAGCAAAGTTATTATGCAATACTATTTATCGTCAACATATAAATAGAAAAGTGTATGCATGAAAAGGATTCATGCCACAAATTTGATTCCTATGTAACTTGAATTCATATAGAATTCCATAAATTTTGGGTCAATCTAATAAATCTACTCAGTCTGACCCATATAATTTATCCCATAATGTCATATAATCTATTAACTATTCCTCAAATTCATGTAGAATACACACATATGCCTCACTATATCAATCTATCCAAATATAAATATCAATATATCTAATATGTCCCATATAAATCATATAGTCTAACCCCAAATATAAATCAATTTTCTATCAAGGCATGAATCTCTAAGACAAGTTCACTGGTAAACCCCCCTTTTGAAGTGAGGGATGAAACTTTAAAATTACTCATCTCAAAATAAATATTTATGCACATCATGCATTATATATAAAATGTCATCATGTAAAACATCTAACCATGATAATATATATTATTGAATATAAATATTTAATAATAAAAAATTGTTGAAGCATGTAATCTAGATCAATGCAGTAGCAAGAAATGTAGTATTAAGCATGTAGTAGATGATATAAAATTAAGATCATGGATTTATACTCAATATAGTAATGCATACTATTAATCACATTAAAGAAATAAATACCAATAATATATCTAACCACATGCATGGGCACATAATGTCATGATCATCACACACAAAGACGTAAGATAATGAAAAAAATCCACTTGACTTTGAATTGAAACAAACAACATTACCATGACATGGACTAGAGGTTCCTTGATAGAACTGATACATGCCATGAAAAAAAAATGCATTCATAGAATATATTTTTTAGTACAGGTTCCTAGAAAATGCATCAGAATATGTTAATGTGTGGACCTATGTGAAGTAAGATACAAGTTTAAAATTCAATAAAAATAATAGAAAGATCGATTATTCATTTAGTTTCAAATTACATGTTCATTCAAAAAATGTAGACTTGATTCTACAGAGTGGTAGTTCATGTTAAGTAATTAAATAAATGTAAGAAAAATAAAGCATACACTATGGAAATAATAAGTACAAAAAATATTCAAGTAAATCATCATCAGATCTTTATATTAATCTTTATATTTCATAACTCTTTTCCTTTACAATTTATCACTATATATAAACTTCCAAATATTTGTCGCTTTGCATTATGTGTTTACATTTCTATCTCAAGGGAATCTTTTCATATTATTTAGTATTTTGGGATACATAGATAGGCCAAATACATATAAAAGTATATATGTTACACAAATTGATATACATTGCACACTTATCATGCATCTATAATTTGTCATTTTACAATCCAAAATCTACTACCAACACTTTCTTGGACTTAAACAATTATCTCATTTGGAGACAAAGTCACAGGAACTATGCCTTGTATTGGAGCTGGTATAATTTTCTACACTGAGGGGTTGGTCAGAAATATTACTTATGATAATATCTCAAGGTGTCTTTTATCAATTTACACCTTTTACACACTACTTAATTTCCCTTATGGGGTTTCAACTAAGCATCACACTAATCTCCTACCCTTGCAGGTTTTTAAAAGACTAGCATAACCAAGAGGCCACCGTTTACTAGTTTTTAATGATCCTAGCCCTACTCCTAATGGTTAAGGCCTTCCTTACAAAAAAAATTAAAACTATTCAAATATATTCAAAATTTTGACCTATAAGTACTTAAAGATAAGATGGAGGCATAGATCATGTTGTTATAAGTAAAAGAGGCTATAAATATGGTGTTATTGCAGCTATTATTTATGAATTCATACCAAAATAATCTATTGATGGAGGATTTTATTATGAATGGATGGCAAGATACTTAAAAATAGTAGGTTTTCTTGGTTGGAAATATTTCTAGAGTTAGTTTGATGGGATGAATTTGGGCTCATCAACGTTTTTTGTGATATAACTATCCATATGGGACATGTCCTTCTTAAACATATTACAATTGATGAGAGCTTCCCACACCATACCAAACATAGTGTGAAAAGGAGATTGATACACAATTATATTCTATATGTCATCATCCTTGATTATCGATAGGGTGGTCCTACTGTGCAATACTTTATGCTAAATTTATAATAATAGATCCTCTAGTCTGTCTGCATGCCTTTATGTCTAAATTCTAGAAAATATATTGCACATCTCATTTTTCCATGTTTTCAACTTTTACATCAAATTATCTCTTGAAGCATGAGATGTATTTAGTGATACATATATCTTATTATATGTAGTTGAATGGTCCCCCATTATTTTTTGGATTTATTGGCCTTAGAAAACTATGGGTTGACTTCACTCCATGTGTTGTTCAATTACTACTTCTAGCCAATCATATTTCTATTTGTATTCCTTAAAGAGATCAAATATCGTCATTTTTTCTACCTTCAAGTTTGACCTTGCATTCAAAGATGTTTTAACTTCTATGAAGCAAGATAGTCTTTTGTAAGCAAAGATAGAAGAGATGTGAGTTGATTCTCCTTGAACATGACTTGGTCACCCAAAACATGAAATACCAACATAGGGCATGTATCATCAATGGGTTTATTAGCCTTGTTGAGGCTATGATGGAGTTATATATTATCTGGTTTAACCTGGGTTACATCTAATTCCATTTTAAATGCCTTTTACGTGATTGATTCATGGAATGTTGAATCTCCCTCAATATAATTTACCAATGAAAATTGGGTCACATTAAGTGATGATTACTACAAGATCATGGACATAATGAGTGAAGAAGTTGTAGCTATTTCCAATGCTAGATGTTGTTAGATCTATACCACAAGAGTTATGAATGTTATCCTCTACACCATTGGTTCTGGAACATCCCACAACCATTGACTGGATATCAGCCTATGTTATGAGGAATCTTATTATGTACCTCCCTATGTTTATCTAGAGCCTTCTCACATGCTAGATGGTTGTTGATATTTAGTTGTCTACACATGTTTGATCTGATATGTTTATAGCTAGGATATAACTTTAGCCTTATTTCACTCTTGCTCCTCCTTGGATGTGGAATATACCTCTATTTGTGCCTTAGTTTCTTACTCTTCCTTCTGGACATCCTTCGTAGCTTGCTCTTTGGCCCTTTATTTACCATCTTCTTTATCCTTTAATAGGGCCTTTTTTTTTGTATTCCTTTGCATTTGATGCTATGCCAACCTTAATATTTTTATATTTCACCTCTTTTGTTTCATTATCTACTTGTTCTTTATTAATTTTCATAGTTTCTTCTTCTTGGTTCTTCTTCTACATAATTTCATCTTCTTATTTCTCTTATTCTACCTCCTCCTTTTTCTATGCAATAACTTATTCTTTCTTATTATTCTTTTCCTCCTTCCTTGTCTTCTTTTTTAATTCCTTCTATGTATTTATTTCTTTATTTTTCCCTATGTAATTTTTTTTTGTACTACAATATCATCTTGCATATTTCGATACTATGGATACTAGTGTTCAGTTTCTTGAGCTTCATGTTCATGAGTGGGGGAATTTGGAGATGGATATGGGTTTGACTAAAATGGTTAATCATGAAGGGAAGGTGAGGGGTAATATATCACCATTATGTGACTGCTTAATGGTTCCTTTATGTGGTAGGTGCAACAAGAACTTTATTCAATAACTTGTAGGTATGGATCATCATAATAGGTTGTTATGCAACAACATTTTATTCCTTAGACTCAATTTCTTACAACACTTATGGTCTGACAAATGATCTTATGCATTATGAAATTAAGGGAGAGGCTTGTGACATTATGTGTACCCACAAATGACTATTTAGGGCTTAACTATTGTTATGTATTTTATTTTACCTTTGGTTATGGTTGTGCAGCTTGTCTTGTAGATGATCCTTCTCCCACTATGCCTTAGAATATGGCTACCTTTGGGGTTTTTTAATCTTATTCCTCCATTATATTATCAATTATGACAAAATATGGAGGTGTGAGTATATCAACCATTATATTTTTTGGGATGTTTTGGTGCGCATGATAAGTGAACATTGATTTCTAGAAAAAAAATCATTTTCCTCTTCAGCTTCATATAAATTTGTGCCTATGTCTTCCAATATATACTTGTAAGCATATTCCATATTTATTCTAAGGTTTACAAGATCATATTTCATAGTAATTTTGGGAACATTTATGTTAGCGTGCTAGGGATTGGTTCCATGAGGCTTCCTCTTTGGTGGAGGAGGTGGAATTATTATCTATATTGGCACCTTTCTTTTCCCCTTAAAAGTCACTGATGGATTTGTTGTTGCCTATGAAGGTGTAAGTGCTTCAAATTATGGTTGCATCAAAAGTTATTATGGTAATGGCTATTTCACGCTCGAAGTAATAAATTAAAATGGCTACATAATTTTGGCAATCAGGGTTTTCTATCATATGAATTCTACTTACACATCTAATATGGTGAGGAAAAATGGAAATTAAGTGATTATTACCTTTAAAAACTCATGGAATCTAATTTTAATGCCATCATGTAACTTTTTAATGTTTACATGCTACCCCAAGTATTATAAGACATATTTGGGCACACAAGTGTGAAAAATTATGAGACATTGCATCTCTATCCACTAGGCATTAAATAGGTCCAAATACTCATAATTCAAACCTATTTTGGTTTATGAAATGTTGGCAAGGGTGGTTGTAGGGTATAAATCAAAATTAGGTACTATAGTACCAACATGAGACTTCTATTGTGTGAAACAAAAGAGTATCACTAGGAATTAGTATTGTAAATCTCGAGACATGTCATTGAATACCTTCTCAACATTAGTGATGAGTTCAAATACTAAAAACTTAGGTCATTTGAATTTTTCATTCTACCATATGATTTGATACGTAATATCAATTACCCCCTTAGTAACCTACCTTGACTTTTGGTAGTTTTCCAAAAGCACTTGGTAATATATTAATACAATAATCATACCACCACATCATTGGCTGAGTCCATAGGTATCCCTTTGGATGATCTATCATACTTTTATATAGTATCTAAGTGAATGGGAGGAGACTTAGTTTTATAAGGTAGGAGGGATTTGCCTCATGATATAATTCTTGTTGCACTTGCCATTATTTATAGGTTGAAGAATAAAGTCACATCTTTGGAAAAATGGAATGTACCATCATTGTATTGACTCAATAATGTCATCATTACTTCATCCAATTATTCAAATGTGGGGAGTTTAATGAGTCACTTTGCATCCATTCCTCGCATAGGTATTAAAGAGATAAATATCTTAGTTTTGCTTTTGTGATTTGGTCTATGGTAAAAATATTAACATTTTACATATAAATAAAATTTAATGGATATGAATCATGGTACTATGTTTTCCTCAATATGAAACCAATCCCACTTCTTAGTTATGTGTGTATATTAATGGAATTAAAAATTATCATTGACCCATAGTTTTTATTTGGTAGTCTCTTGATAGATGGATGTAACTCAAATTTGTGATGATGATAATTGTGGGCTTTAGTGAATGAATGAGATTGAAATCACAAATATATCTTCTTTACAAAAGGTTGTAATGGAAGTTTTATTTATATTCCCTTCCTCATATAAGTTTTATTTACTCCACTCATCTATCGATTCACATTGAATAATGTTGAGGTGTCTTCATGTTGTTATGCTCTCGATTTGAATAATATCATCTATTATGATGTGACCTTGGTGATTCAATAGATAGATTGATATTTTAGTTTTTGACATTATATTATGTGATGTGTCATGTTTCTTGTTCTAAAAATTTCCTTTATCATACATATCTTGAGTCTCAAATTTTGATCTAATTTAGGAAAGATGAAATCTTTGAAGTGATTCATCATTGACCAATTTGTGAATGGATATTGATTACCTATCCTCTGTATCCATTTTTTCATTCTTCATTCCTATAGTCAATTGCTTGATCTCATGTTGACATCATGTTTACTTCTCTTTGTATTATTCCTACATTGTTTACTTCTTTCTTTTGATACTTTATGAAATTGGATTTTCAAAATATGTTCTGATAGATTATGATATAGAGATCACACAATACATAACTACACTATAAACCTAAAAAATACAAGAAAATATTAAATGAAATAAAAAAACCCTAACTACATGTTGCTACTAAACACCCACTCAATTTTTGGCTTGAGATTAATAGAGATAATTAGTAGCAAGGCTTATATCTTTATCCATTTACACTTCCTATAATAATGGTTCCTTGAAGGTATCTTATTATTGTTTTTCCTAGATGTGATATTTCATCAATGACATATGGTCCTTTCTACTGAATGTGTAGTTTACCTAGATGTGCTCAAAACATGTTATTCTACAATAACATTGTCTGCTCTAGATAAAACTCTTTAGATCATAAATTGTGATCATGAAATGATTTTTTACTCTAATTATATATTTAATATGTCTAAACTAATCTCTACTGAGTTTATTCCATGTGATTTATATCTAACAACCTTGCTTGAAGTGAATCTTGATCTCTTAGATGCATTAACAATGAAATTCATAGATTTGGAACTATATATTCCATAAGCATAATTGCTTCTATTACATATATCAAATGTAAAGGATTGAAACATTTCACATACTTATAATTAGTCCTATATGCCCATATTATTTTAGGAATTAGATCCTACCAATTTTCTCATTGTACATTGTATATTTTTTGTATGAATATTCTTAAATACTTTTTTGGTTACTTCTGCTTGTCTGTTGTTTTGAGAATGATATGTTGTGATTTTTTGGTGTAATATTTTAAATTATTATATCAAATACTTTATAGTAATGTTTATAAAGTGTGTGGCTCTATCTCTAACCAACTTCACCAGACATCCAAACCTATTAATGATGTTATCTTATAAAAACTTGGTTACATCTCTTACATTGTAGTTATGTGTTGCAACAAATTCTACCCATTTGGTCAAGTAATCCATTGTATTAATTATATACCTAGAATGATTGAATTTTTTTGGTGGATTAATGGGTCATACAAATTCAATTCTCCATTTGCATTGCTAACATCAGATTCAAAGTCATTTCATCCTTTTGATTTGGCCTTCTTATTCTTTAACAAACATCACAGTGAGTTGAGAATTTGTGCACATCCAAAAACAAGGTAGGTAACCAAAATCCACTCTTTAATACATTCCTCACAATTGATTTACCTATAAAGTTTATTATTGTAATTACATTATGTGATTCTTCCAGAAACTATGGTTTCTCATGCTCTAAGGCCACCCTACACAACACATCATCCTTACCCATTTTATAGATAAATCCATTGATTATACTAAAAGGTATGGCTCCTATGATCAACTAATTTTTATTTTTTTCAAAATAATGTGAATGAAATAATCCTTGTTATAATAAATTAGTTATGTCATGTAGATTATATAGAATCATAGTGACTCTTAATAAGTGTGCATCGAATGACTCATCTTGTAATTATTATAGATCCTCACCATTTATTATTTGGCTAAGATGATCTATTCCCACATTTTCCCTTCCAAGTTTTAAATTGATCTTAAACTAAAATTCCTATAAAAACATCAACTACCTATATATCCTTTTACCTAGCATAGGATTATTCACCAGGTATTATAGAGCCTGATGATCTGTAAAGAGTTAAAATGGTGTTGTTAAGAGATAGTGCCTAAATTTATGAAGTGAAAACACCATAACTATGGCCTCTCACTTTATTGGATTTTAAATATTTATGATAATAAAAATTATATGATTTTAAAGTGAATGGGGAGATCCAAACCTTTGTCTCCTAGTCGAGCTAAAACAACTTTTACTTCATCTCTTAAAGCATCTATCTGTACATCAAATGGCTTAATCCATTTAGGGAACACCAATATGGTATTTTTATCAACTTCTATTAGAATCCATAAAATATGCTTGGAATTAATTAGTCCACTCATACTTTTTAAATTTCCATAATAATCTTTTAATTGGAAAAAATATAGTTAAGTACTCCTTTATGAAATTATGACAATAGCCTATATGTACTAAGAAGGATCCCACTTAGAACTCGTAGGAGGTGGCATAATCACATTTACTAATATTTTATCTTAATCAACTAAAATATCATTGTTATATACTATGTGGCTGAATATAATACCATACATTGTAAATAAACAACACATTTTCAATTCAACACAATGCATAGAGCTGATCATCATTATAGCATGAGTCACAACTTAGATAAGTGTCATTTTAATAGAGATAATACAACCTAATAATCAAGATAGAATTATAGGAATTCATGGATGAAATATTTGAACTCAGTGACCAAAATCCTAGAGAAAATAGTATGAGCATACTTGAGACTAAAAGGCACTACCTTGTATGCAAAAGAGCCCAATTCCATTGCAAATTAAGTTTTGGTTTGATCATCAACTACAAGAGGTATCTGATGATAGACAATGAATCCATATTTGAAGGAATCGACTTCATGCCTTTATACTAACTCCATAAATTCATTTTTAAATGAAATTGGAAATGGGTCATTGACACATGCATCATTTAAAGGCATATAGTCTCTACAGATTTTGATCTCTCTTAATGTTTTAGGTTGAAACACCATTGTAATTACCCATTAAAAATTATTAATGAGATATATATTCCCTGATTCTTACCTGCAATTAATTTTAGCCTTCACTTTAAGATTCATATTGGGATTAAGCCTATATTAGCATTTTTAAAAGGTCGTGTGCAATCTTTGAGATATGTATACATCTCTCCCAATGAAGAGTCTACACCCTTAAATTCTAAAAATTTCATTAAAAACACATATTTATGGTCTCAAAATAATTACGACCCTTATGATATTCCTTGGTGTGTCCAATAGTCACCTAAAGTCATAACCTTTGGCATAGACTTGGTATCAATGTTACCCAACAATTTATTTAGTGGTTATTGATATATCTTATTTAATTACATAATTCTATTATATGTATTTATCACTACTTATTTTATAGTGCTAAAAAAATCTATAATAGCTCTGTAACTATTTGAATTTTGTAATAGAATCTCAAAATATGTGTAGACACTATTGACAAAAGCATAGACACGTATATTAATTAGTTTTATCCTTTGTCTTCTGATACTATCTAAATTGATTTTGTCAAATGTTTTTTCACATATGTTGTGCCTACATTATTAGATTATTTTTATGTGTTTTCTATCCTTGATATTGTGCATGGATCCTAATTTTTATTTAATTTTTCCTTGAATCCATAGCTCCATATTTAACACAATATTGAACTAAAAAAAGGGTTTATAAAGATGGTTGAAAAACCTAAACTAATCCTTGATTACTAACTGAGCATTTCTCACATTATAATAATATAAAGAGAGATAGAAAACATGTAGTTATCTCACTTATGGGTGAATTTGTGTGTTTAATCATGATCCATTTGTTGGAGAGTTGTTAGTGATGTCATAGAGTTTTCCTTGTGAGTGGATGAGGTGCCTTGGTAGTCTATATGATAATGATAAAGTGTGCAATGTGCTTATTCATGTATGCTTGAAGTATGATTGGTTGATCTTATATTTTAGCATGGTTAGAGAGGTTTAGGGATGAGTATGTTGATTTGAGGATGTGCAAGGGGTCTTATCAAAATTCAAGAATGCTTTGAGTGCTTGTATGTATGAGTGGAATTCATCCAGTTCATCATTGTTCTCATCTAAACACTTTGGGTCTAGTGGTAGAAATTTTGAGTAGGTATTTTAATGATGTCACCATTACCATGTGTGAATGAATCAAGGGGAGTTGGTCATATGGTTTTGATCATAATAGTCCCTATTTGTTATGTACCAAATCTCAAGTCATGCATCAAAGCACGGTCAAAGATATGAGGGTGAAAGGTTGGCTACTCTAATAAAATTCACTATGTTCCCATACTTAGCCAAATTTATAAAAGGGTTCAAGCAGAACTGATTAAACATGTTGATAAGGTCAGCATTCTCATGCATGGAGGTTGTAAGACAAAATGATCATATAGGTTTGTTCATTTTTTGTCTAGTTTATTTGTGCTAATTTTTACATCATATGATGAAGCGTGTCAAAAGATATGCTTGTACAAAGTTGGGATTCCAAGAAATTTGACTATGTTTTCCCATACTTTTCCAATTTTTCAATGTGGTAAGAAGAACTGAGTGATCATTTTGATGGTGTTATATTTTTTGTGTGTGAAGGTGTCAAAAGAAATTGATCATATGGGTTTGTTTAGTTTTGAGCATAGTTGATTTGTGCTAAATTTGATATCATGCATTAAAGCATGAAAAAAGATATGTAGGAGTAAATTTGGTCTCCCAAATAAACACTAAACATGGTTGGCTCTATGACAATTTTTTTTAAGGCATTTAAATGGTGTTATATCTCACACACATGAGGGTTCTAAGAGTAGTGTGTCACACAGTTAGATTTTCCCATGTGAGGAAATCATCTGGTCCAAATTTGAGATCATGCATCAAAACATAGAAGAAGTTATTAAGGTTTAAAAATGGCTACTCAAGCATATTGAAAGGGTCCCCATAGTCATTTTTTCACAAGTTAAAGTTTGAACAAAATCGACAGTATTCATTGCTCCAAGAGGTTAGGAAGTAGAGAGATGAGGATAGGTGCTTGATGTTTAATGACTAAGCAAAGATATAAGATAATTATATAATGGTGAGTAGGTGTTCTTATAGATTGATCAAATGGTGAGATTTGGTCATGAAATACCTAATTGATCCATAGAGATCGATGGAGTACATTGAGTTAATGTTTCTAGATCGCATGAGATGAGGTCAACTATTAAATGTTTAAAATTTGTATTTGGGAGACTATACATTAAAGTTAAGACAAGATAAATGGAGTGAAATTGATCCAAATTTGAGAGGACATGATATGCAAGTATTATTTTCAAGGTTTAACTATGACTGTTTTGATTCAAATATTTGACTTTAACATAAGGAAACACTAGAGCTCTATATTTTGTCCATATCTTTCGATAGAAGTCAAAATTTATATTTATATAAAAATAAAAGTGGTAGAGGACTCTAAATTTCATCTAGAAATATGTATTTGAAGATTTGGAAGTGAATACATTCAAAGATATTGAGCCTAAAAATAGATTGTGTGTTCGTGTTTATTTTGCAAGTGACTTGAGAAGGATATTTGAGCTCATTTTGATGTTGTTTCGATGTATCATGATGAATTTAATATTTATGAGTATTTTAGAATCCATGAGTATGGTTTATGAGTATTTTATAGGTATGATCAATCTATTTTGAGTATTATCAATGTTTAAGAAGTTGATTGTATGTTAGATAATGGTGTTCCTGTGTATAAGGTCTATGTTTGAGTTGTTTGAGCATATGCATAGGTGAGATAAAGTTATTATGATCATTTTAGGATGTCAAAGGTGACATAAGGAGTGGATTCATGTATTTTAAAGTGGTCTTGTGTTATTTTTTTGCTCCAGGGTGAGATAAATGGGTGAATAAGTCTCCATAAGACCTATAAGAGCTACAAGGGACTTATTAAAAGGTATAGCTACTTAAGGGTGACCCATAGATGTTATGGATGACCTATGAAGATTTTTTTTAGCCATGTATTAATATGATAGATGTGTTAATGGTTAAGACATGCCTAATGGCCAACCAAGGTGTTGATTATAAAGTATGCTCTATAAATAGTGAAATCAAAGATGGTGATTTCCAGACTTTGAGGGAGAGACTTGGGGAGATTGGAGAGAGGCTTGTATGTGTTTTTTTTGGAGTGGAGGGGTAGAGTACCCTAAGAATGAGTTAAATATAAAATCAGTTTGAGGACTATTTTTATGACCTGTAGGTCATAATTATATTAGCATAATAGTGCTCTTGTAGGTTGAGTGTGAGCGAATGTGAAGAGTGATAAGAAAATATCCATCATTAGGTTTTGTAGACATAATTTCAGTGGTGGATGTGATCATATGTTTTGTTGTGTCACCTTAGTATCTAAGGTGGTTACATCCTCCTTGTAAGGTGATACTTGCTAAAAATTTTGGTTGTTTTTATAGATAAGCTAGACAAGTATGGTAGCACCTTATGGGATTGTAGTCTCACTAAATAGGGATTATAGTTCCTTGATCATTTGTAGATTGTCTAAATTGGTTCTTGTTATTATAAGATAATAATCCAATTATAGGTTCTAGTGGGTTTTATTCCCCAAGAGGGTGTCTCATGTATGTCATGTGTTATGTGATTGATCTTACATTCTCTCTCTTACTTATTGATATGAATGATGTGTATGGGTCATGAATGTTTGCGGTAACTAGTTAAGTGTTTGTAAAGATTATAATTGAAGTTAGATTATTTGGGATCACTAATTCATCCCCTCTTAGTGATTGAACCTCTAATAATTGGTATCAGAGTAGGGCCTTTATATAAAGTTTAACCACTTGAAGGTAATTAAAAGTATAATGGTTGATAAAGAGGTTACGAAATGTATTCAATATAATATATTTTATTCTTTATCAAAATTTAATAGTGTCAAGACACAAGTATAAAATTTAGAGGCAACAATCAAGAACATGTAGGTCATAATAAATAAATATCTCAATCAAAGGATGGGATAATGTGAAATAAAGTCATGACTTACTAAAATGTGCTCTTATCCAAGGAAAACAAGATTTCATCTCCACCAAAAGGATCAACAATGAAAATCCATTAAGTGGTAATGGTCAAGAGAAAAGAGGATCAAACATGAATAATGTCTCCAATGGGTATTGTTTCTCCTACAATCAATTTGGTCATAAATATAAGGATTGTGCTCTCTCTCCAAAGATCAAAAGGGATCTCATATATTACAAATGTAACCAACAAGGTCACATAGCCAAGAAATGCAATAGATACTTTCAAAAAAAGGATATAAAAGTCATTAAAACTATCAAATGGTTTAAGGAAACCAAGTCTAAAGAATAAAAAGAGCAAAATCTGAGTAGATCACCAAAGGAAGAGTCATTATTTATTCAATCATATTTGCATACTCAAGAGGAAGAGAACAAGATATGGTTCATAGATATTGGATACTCAAATCATATGATAGGAGACAAGAATAAGTTTATCTCTCTCAAAAGGACCAACCCAGGTGTAGTTAGATTTGGTGACAACAAATTTGCTAACATAGTTGGCAAAGGTTCTATGAGTTTGGATAATGGTCATACTAGAACTAAGAATTTATTATATGTAGAAGATTTGAAACATAATCTTTTTAGTGTGATCCAAATGTGTAAGCAAGGAAATGTTGTAACTTTTCATGATGATGTATGTGAAATAAAAAAGGTAAAATCTAATATATTGAAAATGTTCACAAAATAGATAAAAATATTTATGTATTTTATGAATCCAAGAAGGAAGAGCGATTCATAAGTTAATTGGAAGAAAGTTGGCTTTGGCATAGAAGGTTTGGACATATACATTTTGATAATATGATAAAAATTAGTTTAAAGGGGTTGATAAGGCATATGAATAAAATTTCTAAGATTCCTCATTCTCTTTTCAAGGAATGTCTTCATGGGAAGCAAACCAAGAGAAGATATAAAACCAAAGAACTCTCCACTATAACACAATTGGAGTTGATCCACACTGATCTATGTGGACCTATGAGAACTCAAAGTATTCAAGGTAATAGTTACTTCATGCTTCTCATTGATTATTTTACTAAGATGTCTTGGATATTCTTTCTTAAATAAAAATTAGAATCTTTTACAAAATTTGTGACATTCAAAGATCTTATGGAAAATGATAAAGGTTCAAAGATCAAGTGTGTGAGATCAAATAGAGGAGGTGAGTTTTGGTCTCATAAGTTCAATGATTTCTATGATGAACATGGGATAAGAAGACAATATTCTACTGCTAAAACACCATAATAAAATTGTGTGGTTAAAAGGAAGAATAATACTATTGTTGAGATAGGTAGAACCATGATTCAAGATGCAAAAATATCATATAGCTATTGGGAAGAGGCAGCCAAGATTTCTATGTACATCTTAAATAGGTGCTAAATCAGATTAAATGGTAATAAGACTCCTTATGAGTTATGGAAGAATAGAGTGCCTAATGTCAAACATTTCAGAATGTTTGGGAGTAGGTGCTTCATCAAAACAGATGAAGATAATCTTGGAAAATTTGATTCAATGTCTGATGAGGGCATCTTCTTAGGTTATTCTTCTATCATTACTACTTATAGATGCTTCAACAAGAGACTTCACAAGATTGTTGAAAGTTCAAATGTAATGGTAGATGAGACAAGTAGAGTCAATAAGCCAAAATTGTAGGTAAGTGACTCAATTAAAAATGTTGTTGCAAATAATGATGAGTTATTTGTTCAAACAGATGATGAAGATGAAGAGGAGAAAGGACAAGCTAATAAAGCTCCATCTAGAAGAATTCAGAAAGATCATCCAATCTATCAGATTATGGGAAATGTTAGTGAAATGTTGCAAACTAGAAGGAAAATGTTGATTAATCAAAATCAACAAGACTCAACGCTATTATCAATGACTAAACCCAAAACATTTATGGAGGCTAGTAAAGATGAAAGTTGGAATGATGCAATGGATGAAGAAATTGATCAAATAGAAAGGAATAAAACATGAGACTTAGTTCCTAAACTAAAATATAAAAATGTGATAGGTGCCAAATGGGTTTTCAAAAACAAGATGAATGAGAAAGGAGAAGTCACAATAAATGAGGCTAAATTAGTTTGTAAAGGATATGCTTAGGTTAAACAAATAGATTTTGATGAGACTTTTGTTCTTGTGGCAAGGATGGAAACAATTAGACTTTTTTTTGCATATGCATGTTTTAAAGGTTTTAACGTATATCAAATGGAAACTTAGAATAAGAAGTCTACATTGAGTTACCTAAAGGATACTTGATGTCAAGTAATCAATATTTTGTGTGTAAATTGAAGAAGGCTCTGTATGGTCCTAAACAAGCTCCTATAGCTTGGTATGATAGGCTAGATAAGTATTTTTGAGTCAAGGTTTTAAAAAGGGGGTAGTTGATAGTAATTTATACATTAAGATAGAAGGTAATCATCAATTGATAGTTGTTATATATGTTTATGACATAGTTTTTGGATTTGACAATGATAAAATGAATAGAGAATTTGTAGGTACTATGAACACTGAGTTTGGAATGTCAATGTTGGGAGAACTATTTTACTTCTTAAGATTACAGATTAATCAACTTGATGCAGGGATTTTCATTTATCAATCTAAATGCATAAAGGATATGCTAATGAAGTTTGACATGATGGATTGTAATCCAATGGGTACTCTAATGATCATAAGATGTAAGTTAAGTAGACTAGATGACTCACCAAAAGTTGATCAAACTTTGAACAGGCCCATGATTAGAAGTATTTTATACTCTACTACATCTAGGCCTAACATCATGTAAGTAGTAGGTCTTGTAGGAAGGTTTCAAGCTAATCCTAGAGAATCTCACTTGAAAGCAGTCAAAATGATCTTAAGATATCTCAAAGGCACCATAGACTATGTTTTATGGTATCCCAAGAGTAAATAATTCTCTTTGAAATCATATATTGATGTTGATTGGGTAGGATGTGTGGATTATAGGAGGAGTACCAGTGGTGGGGTCTTCTTCATGTGAGAATGTTTGGTGTCTTGGCTAAGTAAGAAGCAAGCCTTAGTGTCTCTATCAACTGTAGAAGCTGAGTATATAGTAGATACCTCTTGTTGCACACAAGTCATGTGGATGAAATAAACTTTGGAGGATTACAAGGTAAGACAAAATAGACCTTATCCTATTTATTTGGACAATACTAGTGAAATTAATATCTTAAAGAATCATATTATGCACTCAAAAAATAAACACATTTTTATTAGATATCATTTCTTGAGAGAACAAGTGATTAATCAATGTGTCAAGTTGGAGCATGTGCGTACAAAAAAGTATCTTGTAAATATTATGACCAAACTATTATCAAAATCTACTTTTAAGTATCTAAGATAGAGCTTGGATGCCATTTCTCTTTCTATGAATCAATAGAGGGTATTTGGTTAAGGGTGAGAAACATGTTCATGAGCTTACTCTAGAGGTTTGTGAAGGAGTTATATTATAGGGTTAGCATGGGTGTTTTTTAAGGTTGATTGAGAGTAGGTTTCCTATTCGGTGATTGGCATGAAGTTTTGATTGGTGGTCCTTGTAGTAGCTTGAGAGAAGAGGCTAATTAGCATGTGTGATGGTTTTTCATGGTGTGTGGAGATGTGAATATTATCAAGATATGTGATGGATCAAAAATCTTAGGGGGACTCCCTCTTAGATGTTTCTTGGTGAGTTCCACTAGATTTTAGTTTTTTTTCATGTTCTTTTTTCATTGGTTTCAATGTTTGATTGAAGAGAATGTTGGCATGGAGCAAAAGGATATTTTCAAGGCAAGCTAAATTAGGCTCAAGGTAAGGGCAAGTTTGTATCATATTTGTAAGATGGTCCTTTCATATTTGATAGTATTTTTAGGTCATCAATATTAATTGCTGCCCATTTTGTCATTATGTCAAAGGGGGAGAAAGTTCTTATTGTGGGAGTGCTTGAAGAAAGATAAGGTGAGTTGTATATTGTTATATATGATGCTTTTTAACATCAATGAAAAAGGGGTATATTTTTGGAGAGTTGTTAGTGATGTCATGGAGGTGTCCTTATGAATGGATGAAGTGTCTTAGTAGTCTATGTGACATTGACAAAGTGTGAAATGTGCTTGTTCTTGTATATTTGAAGTATGATGGGTTGATATTCTATTTTGGCATGGTTAGAGAGGTTTAGGTATGAGTATGGTGATTTGATCATGTACAAGGGGTCCTATCAGAAGTCAAGAATGCTTTGAGTGATTATGTACATGAGTGAAATTCACCCAGTTTATCATTGTTCTCATTTAGACACTTTGGGTCTAGTGACAAATTTTAAGTAGGTAGTTTGATGATGTCACCATTTCCATGTGTGAATGAGTTAAGGGGAGTTGGTCATATGGTTATGATAATAATATCCACTAGTTGTTATGAACCAAATCTAAAGTCATGCATCAAATTACAACTAAAGATATGGGGGTGTATAGTTGGATACTCAGACATAATTCACTATATTCCCATACTTAGCCAAATTTGCAAAAGGGTTCAAGTAGAGCTAAGTAAGCATGTTGATGAGGTCAGCATTCACATGTGTAGAGGTGTTAGGATAAAATTATCATATGGGTTTGTAAATTTTTGTTCTTAGTTTATTCACACTAATTTTTAATCATGTGACAAAGCACATCAAAAGATATGCTTGTGTAAAGTTAGGCTTCCAAGCAGTTTGACTATGTTTTCCCATACTTACCCAATTTTTCAATGTGGCAAGAAAAGCTGAATGAGAATTTTGATAGTGTTATATCTTGCATATGTGAATGTGTCAAGAGAAATTTATCATATGGGTTTATTAATTTTTGAGCATAGTTGATTTGTGCCAAATTTTATATCATATACTAAAGCATAACAAAAGATATGCAAGAGTAAAGTTGGTCTCCCAAAAAAATTCTAAGCATGGTTGGCTCTATAATAGAAGTTTTTGAGAAGTCATTTTTATGGCATTATATCTTGTACATGTGAGGATTCTAGGAGTAGTGTGTCACATGGTTGGATTATTCTATGTGAGGAGATCATCTGGTCCAAATTTGAGATCATGCATCGAAGCGTAGAAGAAGTTATTAAGGTTTAAAAATGGATACTCAGGTATATTGAAAGGGTTCCCATAGTCATTTATACACAAGTTAAAGTTTGAATAAGATTGATGGTACACATTACTCCAAGAAGTTAGGAAGCAATGAGATAAGGATAGGTTATTAATGTTTAATGACTGATCAAAGGTATAAGATAATGATCCAATGGAGAGAAAGTGTTCATATAGATTGATCGAATGGTGAGCATTGATCGCTAAAGACCTGACTGATCAATAGAGATAAATATAGTGTATTGAGTTAAAGTTTCTAGATTGAACAAGATGAGGTTAACTTTAAGATGTTTAATGTTTGGCTTTAGTGGACTATGTGTTAAAGTTCATATAAGATCAATAGAGTGAAATTGATCCAAATCTGAGAGGACATAGGATGCGAGTATTGTTTCCAATATTTAACTATGACTATTGCAATTCAAATATTTGAATTTAACATAGGCAAAAACTATATCTTTGTATTTTATCCATATCTTTTGATAGAAGTCAAATTTGTTATTGCTATAAAAATCAAAGTGGTAGAAGACTCCAAAAAACATTTAGAAATATGGATTTGAATATTTGAAAGTGAGTATAGTCAAAGATATTGAGCCTAAAAGTTGTTTATGTGTTCATTTTTGTTTTTTAAGTGACTCAAGAAGGATATTTGAGCTTTTTTTAATGTTATTTCAGTGTCTCATAATGACTTTTCTATTTAGGAGTGTTGTAGACTCTATGAGGCTACTCTATGATTATTTTGGAAGAGTGATCTATCTATCTTGAGTATGAACAATATAAGTTTATTGTATGTTTATTAATGGAATTATTTTATATAAAGTCTCTATTTGAGTTGTTTTAGCATACTTAGAGGTGAGATAAGATGACTGTGATCATTTCAGGATGTTGAAGGGGACATAAGGAGTGGATACATGTATTTGAAAGTGATCTTATGTTATTATTTTTCTTGAGGGTGAGCTAAATGGGTGAATAGGTCTCCATGAGACCTATAAGAGCTAAAAGTGCCTTATTAAAAGGTATACCTACTTAAGGGTGACCCATAAATGATATGGATAGCCTATGATAGATGTGTTAAGGGTTAAGACATGTCTAATGGCTAACCAAGGTGTTCATTATCAAGTATACTCTATAAATAGTGAAATCAAAGATGGTGATTTCTAGACTTTGAGGGAGAAACTTGGGGAGATTGGAGAGAGGCTTATGTGTGTGTTTTGTAGATCAAAGGAGGGGTAGACTAACCTAAGGATGAGTTTAAGAGAATATCAATTTGAGGACTATTTATATGACTTATAGGTCATAATTCTATTGTTAAAATAGTGATCTTGTAGATTGAGTATGAGCGAAGGTAAAGAGTGATAAGCAGAGGTTTATCATTAGGTTTTATAGACATTATTTCAAAGGTGTATGTGTTTATAGGTGTTGTTATGGTAGCTTATCATATAAGGTGTTTGTAGCCTCCTTGAAAGGTGATACTTGCTAAAAAGTTTGATTATTGTTGTAGCTCAATTAGATAGGTGTGGAAGCACCTTGTGGGATTATAGCTCACTAAATAGGGATTTTAGTTTCTTGATCATTTGTAGATGGTCTAAATTGGTTCTTTTTATTAGAGGATAATAGTCCAATTGTAGGTTATAGTGGATTTTATTCTCCAAGAGGGTATCCCATGTATGTCATGTGTGTAGAGAGGATTACATAACATGATTAGTCAAACATTAGTCCAATAAATAAAAGGAAGCATGCATAAGATTAAATTGAATTAAGCCTATCTATTCATGTGATAATTGCTAATGACAATGAAAGACAACTGAAATAAAGCAATAAACTTATACCTTCCCAAGTGAATCCCTCCTCCAAGAGTATCTCAAAAACATGTTCTCCCTTGATCAAGATCTCTTATCTTTAACAAAAATGATGGGTAACTCCTCCAATGTCTCGAGAACTCCTTGTAAAACTTGGGCTTATGATTTGGAATCACTAAACTAGCCTATCAATGAAGCTTGAAAAATAGGATCAATGGTCAAATACAAAGTATCATGGAGAAAATTTAGCATTATAACTTTGTACAAATCAAGCTTAAAAATTATTTTCATGGCCTCTCTATTTATAGATTTTTTAGATTGGTCAGGACCGACCTAAATCATCCATCTCAAGATTGAGATGTGTGGCTAGGGATTAATTCAATTATGTAATTAAAATTCACAAATATTATCATAAATATTTAGGATAAAGATGCACTTAATGAGGCATGGAGGGTCTTATTGAGGCATGGGAGGCATGAATCTTGATATTTTATGCATTTATGGCCTAAGGATGTCTTCCCAAGAAATGATGTCATTAAGTGATGCAGTTAATAGAAATCAATTTCCAAAAATAAATATTCAACAACTCTCATGGAAAATCCACTAAGATTTTGATTTGGATCAATTAGTCTTAAACAAGGTTAATCAACATTTGTGCAATTATTTGAAAATTGGCCCTTAATTAATCAAAATGGTCAGAATGTCTTGTTATTAGTTCA
The DNA here is from genome assembly GCA_037957365.1 of Torreya grandis. NCBI lineage: Eukaryota > Viridiplantae > Streptophyta > Pinopsida > Cupressales > Taxaceae > Torreya > Torreya grandis. Next base: position 143,396 of record JARHVA010000258.1, read on the forward strand.
AAATTTGATTAGATTGGAATTGGAAGTTTATGTTAGATGTATTGGAATATGTTTTAAACACCAAACAATAAGGGCACATGTCTCATGCAAGATATTTGACAGAAAAGAGCAATCAAGAGCACTCAGGTACAAAATTAACATTTTGACTCGAAATGATCTGATCAAAGTTAACTATTTCATAAATTGAATTACTCTATTTAGGGATATTTTGACCTAAATTAACACTTTTAAATGATAATTTTAAACCATTTAGGGTGTGTTAATGATTTTGACCTGAAATGTGCATTTGAGTGCAATTCAAGTAAGATTGACAATTTCAACATAAATGGTGTTAGGAATTGGATGTCTACATTTTTCCCTTATTTGAAAAGTCATAGTGATACATTCATATGAAGCAATGTCTTTTCAAAGAAAAGAGTTGTCAAGAAGAAATTGGAACAAACCCATGATGCCCCCTCAAGAGGACATACTAGGATGAAAGAGAAGAATGGACTCTTGAAAAGAGAGGGACAATGAGAGATTAGCCAATGGAGTAGATCACATCCAAATGAGTTAATGCTTTCACACGTGATTACCATCAATGATAAAAATATAATTAGAGGTATAATAGGTCCCAATAGATGGGGGGAATAAGAAAGATACAATCCATAAATATAAGGGACACATTTTAAACATACCCAATTTGAGAGTACACATTATGTGCTTACGACATTGATAAATCTTGAGACAAGTTACACACTAAATATTACCATCATGGATATTAGTGTGGATATCTTGGAATTAGAGGAAAAGAGAGAACGTTCTACTTCAAGAAGGGAAACACTACTAGAATGGGGTCTCTAAAGAGAAGATAGTAAGAAGTACTCCAGTAGAGAAAATTTGATCATGATAAGATAATTGGGCCCCAGTAAAGTGAATTTTGATCATTGATAAAGAATAAATAATTATTTTCCCATGTAGAGCTGATTTTATTTTGATGTTGTTCAGATGGTGTGCCCCAGCTTGGGAAATTGGTGAGCAAAATGGCTCAAGGATATTACCCAACAGATAGGTTAAAGAGAGAGGGTGTAAACATACATGTGATGGTGTAATGGATTATAAAGCCTTATAAAACCACATATGAGAACACATGAAGTGATGAGAGAGATGAAAATAATAATGGATATGGTTGAAATAACTCCAAATGTATAAGAGAAGTAGATGTTGCCTATATATTTCCATGGACTCGTGTTCCAACATGAACTTCAAGCAAATGTAGTTCACCCAAGTTTGGGAGAGAATGGAATGAGGAATGATGAAAACTAACCAAGAATTGATTAGAATCACAATGAATTCAAAGAGATGCATGTCTAATCATAGATTCAAGTGCTAAAATGCATGTTACCTAGATTCCTAATTTTATATGATGAGCCTAGATTATGTTTAGTGTTCTTGAGAATCATTCATTGGAGTTGTGTTGATGTTAAGACATTGAAACCTAAGCACAAAGTGATTGATATAATAAAATAAATTAGGAATTATAAGTAATAATATCTTGGAATAACATAATATTCCAATTGCACTGAGTTGGTTCAAATGTAAATACCTATAACTAAGGATAATGGTAAAATAATGACCAAAACCAGAGTTACAATTATTTACATTTAAACCAAAAAAATCAAAGACAAAGAAAAAGATAAACATAAATGAACCTAACTTAAAATCAAGATATGATCAATCAAGAATTAATTAGGAACAAAAATGTTTAAAAACAAAAATCAAGAATATATTAACTACATGAGACCAAGATATAAATAATCAAGATCCATGTGGACCATCAAGACATTCTTGAACACAAAAGAGAAAAGAAAATTAAAATAGAAAAACAAGACACTAGAAATAATAAAATAAATAGAATGGTCCAAGAACAACATAATAAAATAAGATCAAGATATAAATAATCAATATCTATGTGAATCATCAAGATGTTCTGAAACACAAAAGAGATAAGCAAAAACATATAGGGAAACACGACCAAGATGAGATAAGAAGTAATAAAAAGAGAAAAGGAGAATAAATAAAAAGAGGGATGAAAAAACACAACAAAAAACCAAGAAAACATAAATAAACACACAAAAACAAAAAATTAAGTTAATGCGGTTTAAAGATAAATGTTCATGCATGTATGGTAAAGGCGTTAATTTCCACCACAACATAACAAAGAACAATGACAAAATAATCATTCCCTAATTAAAGAGGAACAATGACAAAAGAAATGGGGTAAGAGAAGAAAAACAAGGGGTTGATTGAGCTAACTTTAGATGTACAAGAAAAGTGGATGCTACCTACATAGTTTCATGGATGCATGTTCCAACATGAACTTCATGCCAAATTTAGTTCTCCTAGGAAATGGGATCAAAGAAAAATGATGATCAAACTAGCATGATTAATGTTATAGAAGAAATAAAAGATATGACAAACAAATGAGAATGGTATTACAAACAATAAGCTAATGGGATGAGAAAGAATGATCTTTCAAAATGTCAAGTGTATGGGACAAGATGAATTGGTATTTCTTTGCTTACAAAATGGCAAGAGCGTAGCATGGTGGGATGAGAATGTACAAATGTACAGAAGCATGAGATAATGTTTTTGTTCTTTTATGGATTAGTTTATGATGTTTTTAGTATTTATAAAGTATTTCTAATGTTTTTATTATTTTTGAGATAAAATATGCATGAGGTTAGACTATCTAGTCAAGGAGATGCACATCTGAGAGTAGAGGTTCCAATAAAATGGCTAAGCTAGCTATAATGACCCATGCTCACAAAATCAGTGAGAGTGAGGGAAAGAGGTGACTGAGCTAACCTTAATAAAAATTGAGTGCTGCCTACATAGTCCTTAAGGACCTCAAGTTAATGTAGTTCAAGCTATGATTTAAGAAATTGACTCAAGAGAAGATGGTTAGTATGGTGTTAGTTTCAAAATGAAAACAAGATGAAAGAAACACACTAAATAACATAACATCTCTATACCTAGACACTAGGGAGAGCTTAGTTAATAAAAATGAATGAAACACACAACTAAAATGTAAAATAAACCTTCTTTTAACTTCCTTAGATGATCCAAAATGGTTGTTGTAGTGTCTTGCTCAGCTTGTGCTCATGAAATCCTTGGCAATGGAAGCTTGGATACTTCCATCTCTCTTTGGCACCTTTGGCTTGTGGTTTGGCTTGGATTTAAATCAATTTTACATGTTAACACTAATTTTAATGGCTAATTGAATATATTTGTGCATTATAACTTTGCACCAAAATAGATTAGAAATGATGTGGTAAGGCTTCCTATTTATAGATTTTTGAGAATGTCTAGAATAAACCTAAACCATCCATCCTGAGATTGAGATGCGTGGTTGAGGATTAATTTAATTTTATAATTATTTTCATAATAAAATTGTAAGAAGGGGAAATTAAGAGGAATGGAAGGCATCATGGAAGGCATTGATGAGGCATGGAGGGCATGAATCCTGATATTTATGGCATTTATGGCCTAAGGATGTCTTCCCAAGCAATGATGTCACTTGATGATGCAGATATTTAATATTCATTTAGGAAAAAAATTATTCAAAAATTTTCCATGGATTTCTTGATTGGGCTCTAATTTGGTTTAATTAGCTCTTAAGCATGTTTAATCACTTTGTGCACAAATTACTCAAATTATTCAGAATGCCTTGTTATTGGTCCAAAATTTGATTGGATTAGAATTGGAAGTCATTGTCAGATGCATTGGATGTGTTATCCCATTTGGGATGTTGTTTATAAAAAATAACAAAGGCACATGTCATGTGCCATATATTTGATAGGAAATATCAATCTAGAGCACCTAGGCACAAAATTAGCATTTTGACTCGAAATGATCTGATCAAAGTTAGCTGGCCCATAAATTACATTACCCCATTTAGTGACATTCTGGCCAAAATTGGAACTTGAATATGTAAATTTAAAGTCATTTAATATATTTTAGTATTTTTAGGCCAAATTCATGCATTTTAGTAGAAATTGGTCAAAAGCCTAGTTAGAGGTCATTGGTGGCTAGATTTAGGTGTCTATAGTTTGCCCCTATTCAGGAAGATGTTATAAACCATAGGCAAAACAATGCCTTCTAAAATAATGAGAAAAAGCTTGCATGCCAAAAAGAAGATTATGGTTGAAGAACAAAGCTCCAAATGGTATTGGGAGCCTATGATAATTCCCCCTTGAGGAAGCGATCATCACATTTATTGATGGGTGATCTCTCAAAAAGAAACAAGAAGAAAGATGGAATTAACCCATGGTTGAGATTAATCCAAATGAGAAAATGCTTACATGCATTGATGTAAAAAGGATGTTTATTTACCCAAAGGTGGTTATAGTCAGGAATAAAAGTCAAAATAATGATTTACCCATAGACAGTTATAATCATTAAGAGGACCTAAATTGGCTAAAGATGATGGCACCCCAGTTAGGGATGATTAGCAAGCATAACTAAAGGATATAACCTAGAATATAGATTAAAAATGAATGGGTGTAAAGTGATGAAATAGATGAATAGAAGAATAAGATTGATCAGTGGAAAAGATTTAGTTATACCTACCAATGAGGAAGATGCTCATCCTGATTAACAATGATACAACTAGAATGGTCAAATGAGTTATATTGATCAAGGTGGGTGGGAGGATTTTCCAAGGTGCCAAGGAGAAACTTCTATGGCTCCATTGATTGTACACCTTTATGAAGCTAATTTTTGTTGTATCATGTGATTCATGATAGAATACCATGAAGACTTGGCTAAAATATGCATAAATATTGATTCTCGATATTCAATAAACACTCAAAAATAATACACCAATGATAAAAACCATGATGATAATGTTGACGTATGAATATGGATAGACTCAAGAATAATGTACTCAAGGAATCACCCACGAATGCATATATATTGAGTTGAGGCAATAGTGCTGAAATAAAATAAAAAGGTAAGAAAATAAACAAATAAACAAACAAAAAAATGAACAAACAAACAACCTAAAATAAACAAACAAATAGAAAGCCTGAAAACAAAATCAAAGAAAGCATCCTAACAATGACAATGCCCCAGTAAGGCAGATTGAGGATAAATGACTAAGATTAAATAGGACAAATGTTTTTTAATTTTTGAAATGTTATGAATGTTTTTGGAATTTTGAGGTATCTTAACTTGTTAGAGAATGACAAGATACTTGCTCATAAAATGGTGAGAGAATTTGGCTTAGGTTGCTCACAAAATGGTGAGAGCATATAGAAAGGGGGACTGAGATGACCTCAACATGAATTGAGCATGACCAACATAGTCCTAAAAGGACCTCAAGTCATAGTAATTCCATCCACACAAAAGGAAAGGAAAAACCAACTAGGTCCCAACAAGTTCTCAAATCTGGAAAATGACCAATCAAATGAAAATAGTGATGACAAAGTGATGCGTTAATGCATGATAAAAAAATGTTGCCCCTAGTTTTCTCATAGAAAGTTATAACTAAGATACAATGGCATAGGTTAATGATACTAATTTTCCCATAGGTGGTTATAATTAGTAGCAAGACTAGTGAGGCACTAATTTTCCCATAGGTAGTTATAATTAGGCTCACATAAATAAACTTGATAGGATGAAAGATATCTTGCTAGATCAACTATCACACTAATTTTATAGACTATCATTGAAACATATATTAGATTAATTGTTGAAACTTGATCAAAATTATTTCACAAAAGTGTGGGAAGAACCAAATGAACTAAGAGCAAAATAAGATTGGCTAAGATGACTAAAAATAGGCTTTGGTCTAGATAGGAATGGAATGATAGGATGCATAAAATGGTAAGAGGGTTTGCCTCTAAGTGATAGGGTGAATAACAAGAATATTTAATATGGAAAATGGATATGTAACAATGATAATGTCATGGAAATATGAAATGGTATGGTACATGTTTTTAGTGTGGGTGTTGTAAATGGCATATGATTATGTTTTTCTTGTTGAGATGGAGATGTGTGTCCTAATCAACAAATGATAGAAACAAAATACTTGATCATGTTAATTTATATCCCACACCTCATCTTAATAGTTGCTCTATCAAAAATAGCCTACAAATTTGGTTATCAAGTATTCTTTTGTGATATTCATTGGTCATTACTTTTGATTCCTTTAAACATTGAGAAAAGGTATCTTTATAGCCTCTACAAAGGAAAGTGTGGCCATGGATGGTAAACAGGGACAAATAATGGATGGTAGGCTTGATTGTGAAATGAAATTGTAGATGATAATGGAATGTGGATTGGTTGGGAAATAAATGAAGATCAGGATGTTCAGTCACATGTAATGTTGTTAATGTCATATTCAATATAACTTTGGTTGTGGCAAGGCTAAAGACTTGTTATTTTGATAGGACCATTAGATTTTTCTATTGTTTGATCTTGAGAGTATCTACCATCTGGTTACGTTGTATATTGAAAGCTATAATGATTTGATCTTTGATTTTATCTTCATCGAGTAGTGAAAAACTTTTATGCTTAGCTATTGGTGCCTCATGAGGTTTTCACTGATGAACTTGTCTTGATTGTCTCATATCACCTTCGAGAAGGTTTTATTAAGGAATGTTGACTTTTGACTTTGTTTATCTTCTATAGCTTTCAAAAAAGTTTCACTAGAAGATGTTAAGTTTTGACTTTGATTATCCCTTAGCACCTTCAAAAAGGTTTCACTAGGAGAATGTTCTTCTACTATATGAATGTAGTCTTGACCTCTTTCTCTTCTTTCACTGCTATGTCACCATGGATGTAGTTTAATAAAGTATGATTCTGTCGATCCCAATTGACACTTTTGGGAGATGGAATGTCAATGATATGGCTATTTTGGTTGATGGTAATGGCCTATGGAATGGTAATGGAATGGGGAGAGATTTCATAATCATCATAGAAGATACTAGGATAACTTGTGTCGAAGCTAAAGTAATCATCCTCAAAAACTATAGAAGGATCACAAATGTATTCAAATTGATCTATAAGGCATACGTAGCCAATATTTTAACAACCACAAACATATTCTTCTTTTGAATCTGATTCTAACTCAAGAGAATCTGAATCTAATGTTGAGATTGATGTTGATTTAGATTTTGATGTTAAATCTAATATCAATTCAAGAATAAAACCTAATTCTAAATCTGATTCTTCATTGGATGAGTACTTTGTTATAATGATGTCTTGTTAAATATTTGGTTTTGAATAAGTAATGGCCTATGATGGCATAATGGGTTCTAAAAAAATTGGTTTGTCAAAGTGAGACTTCTCTAAGATGGGAAGTAGGTCAAGAGACAACTCCTTAGAGACTGTCTTGTCAATAAGAGGCTCTTGAAAACTAGGCACATGGTTGAGGTAATGATTTTTCCAAAAGTGGTTATAATCATTAAGAAGTGACTCAACAAAGACTAGCTCATCAGAGTGAGACTCCTTGACAACTGGTATATGATCAATGGGTGATTAATCATAGGTTGACTTATCATAAGTGGTTGGTTCAACAAAAATATCTTGGATTGGTTGGTTCTCTTAGCCTTGGTTTCCAATGAGTTAGAAAATACCATTGTTGAACACATCTTGGTCTTTGAAGGATTAGATGGGTTGAGGTTTGGATAGGATTGGTATTAGATGAAGAATGGTCTATGGTTGGATAATGGTAGGGCATTGGGGAGCATGTTGCTTAAATGAGCCAAAGGATGAAGTCTTGAAATGGTAACAATAGGGCATTGTAGGGCTTGATTTCCCACATAAGCCAAAGGACTAGGTCTTGGAATGAAAAAGGGGCATTGTGGAGCTTGATTACTCACACAAGCCAAAAGATGAGGTTTTGGTATGGGAATAGTGAAACATTATGGTCTTGGAATATAAATAGTATGATGTGGTGGATCCTGATTACTCACATAAGCCAAAGCATCCAAGTCTTCCTCATAAACCATATCATCCTAGTTGTGAGTTAGCTAATAAGTTGGTTCTTGACTATGTTCCACATACTAATTATTATAAAGAGAGTATGGATCCCTATTCCAAACAACATTATATGTATTTGGGTCTTTAAAGTCCTCCTCACAAGCTTTTTCATGCCAATCAAGGTCTTAATTTGGATTTTATGGATTTTGACTATGTTCCCCATATGGAATGTTGTAGGGAGAATAATAAAAATCCTTAGAAAATATTTATCTATAGGGGTTCCTAGTGGGATTTTGTGTGGCCATTCTATCATAAATTGGATTGTAAGTGACTCTACCATAAGTGTAGAGTGACATATATGCATAAATGATGAAATCTCCAAAATAAAAAGGCTTAGAATTTTAAAAACTCTAAAAAATTATCTAGAGTACAAATGGTTCAAACTTGGTCTAACTTGGTCGAAAGGGTGGAGTTGTATCTCCAATATTGTCTAAAAGTGGAGTTGCATCTCCAAAATGGTTTACAATAAGACTTGGCATAAAATAGTCTAACATCAAATGTCTAATGTCAAATGTCATACACATAAAGTTCAAGCATTTGAATAAAAACTGACATGTCAGAAGTCTAAGTCAAAGTATATCAAACAAAGCTTAAACTAAGAAAGGGAAAAGTTGAGTGACTAGGTCTTTTATCCAAATGCAGAATCAAAAGCTAGGCTCAAACAAGTAGGCATACACTAGGACTTTTAGCCAAACAGTGTCAAAATCTAGACTTGAAATAAATTTTTATGTGATTTGATTTAATCTAGCAAGTTTAGAAACAACTTTGACATAGACCTGACACACATAATCAAACATAAACATGATCAATTGGCATAAGGCATAAGACAGAAGGATCTTTGAGAAAGGATATGTTCTCTCAAATAAAAGCACAAACAATGATGAGGATAAGCATTAAACAAACAAACCATAAATAGTTTTCAAATTTGGGTAATCGATTAACTGAAGTTATGTAACCTAAAAGAGAAAGATCTATGTATCAACCCCATGAATTAAGGCCTAAATATAAATCAATCAATGTTTGAATCTAAACTTGACAAGGATAATTGAAAAATCAATAGTGAAAACTAAGATTTGACTAAACAAGCTAGACAAAATTAGAGAGCATGACAACACATAAATGAGGTATAAATGACCGATGTGATATGGTGTGAAATAAATGGTTTTTTTTGGCACAAGGTGAAATAAGTCTTGAAATAAATTGAGCAACCTAACAACATACGCATACTCAAAATGATGTGATCTATGCTATGCTTCAAAATACTCAAAGGTAAAATGGTTTTAACATGATTTGGGCAGCATAACACTACCCTCCTCAACTCAAATGACACACACACAAACAAGTTTAGCAAAAATTTCAAGGCACAAGTGTGGTGTGAAATGACCAACATAATGCCTCTTTAGATAAAAGAGTGATGTATAAAAAAATTGGTTTTGACATGGATTATGAACAAATAAACACGTTTAATCTCAAAACATACCAAGAAAAAATGACCAAAATACTCTATGTATAATCATCCCAATCCTAGCAAGGGTATGGAAATGTGGGGTTAACTAAACTATCAAGCTTTCAAACATTTCTGTGGAAATTAATTTCACAATGAATTTCACATCAAATTATGCAAAAGATAAGCATATAAATTGGGTGATCATGGCATTGGCTAGTTGTAAAAAGGTCTAGTCCTTTTTACAACCACTACATCTTGTTATTCGCTTAGTGTAATGTGATGTCCAAATGCAGATACGTCCCTTGTACAAATCTAATTAGGAGCCAAATAAAGTCAATGCCAAGAGGTGAAACCCATGGTCAAAGCTTCCCTAAAGAACTCATGAGAGGTGATGAAGTCCCCATCGTAAGCCAAGTTTGCATAAAAATAAAGAAATCATGAAAATAGAAAGACTTTAGGGTCATTTGGAAGGTCACCCAAACTTTGACAAGTTTTTGGGGAGTGCTTTAAATGACTTTCTTTCTAAGCCTTAGATTAAGATATTTGCAATAAGAATGGCACTTTTGATTCCAAAGGTTCCCTACAGAGGAAAAATATAAGAGCATACATGCAACATCCCTCTTTTTATCAACCAAAATCTAACTTAAATAGCTAATTAAACACAAAATGCTTGGAAAGGTGAGTTCATTTTTAGGCCCAAATTTGAAAAATGAGGTGGTGTTCATTTGACCCCTTTGTCTTAGTTGTAACTTTGAAAACTAATGCTAAAGACACTTATTTAAGCACCTTAAATTTTACTTTAAGCACAAAAATGATGTTCCTAATTCATTTTAAAAGCATTCAAAAGGTGGTCTAAAAAATTATTTATCAACCTTGAAATCTGATAGTTACCTATCTACCCTTAAGGCATCACCTCAAAAGCAAATATGTTAGATTAGAAAAAATTTAAATAGATTTTCTTTTTTTTTTGAAAAATCATTGAAACTCGAAGCTAAACTAATGTCAAATTGTAAAAATTTAGGAGAAAAAACATGGCTTTAAAAAAATCATCCAAAATAGAGTCCATATGACCCCAAACCAAAAATTTTAAAATGACCTATTTAGCTTTTGGGTTTGTGTTTTTAAGAAAAACATAGTGACCAACGTTGGTTGTATAACCAACATTAGTTACACTTACTAATTGATGATGGTTATCTAACTGACATTGGTAAGAGCAATAGTGATCGATGATAGCTATGTTAATCGATGATAGTCTTAATAACTAATTTTATTTACTATGTAAACTTGTGACAAAGAAAAATGGGAAAACAAAGTTAGAAAATCAAATTGTAAGAGTTTTGATGATCCAAATAAAGATTTTGAAGTTGTATAATTATCTTCTTCATGTGTGGGATGTGTTTTGTCCCATTGGGTGTGTCATATGTGATCTACGAATTTGACTCAAGAGAGGATGGTTAGTATGGTGTTAGTTTCAAAATGAAAATAAGGTGAAAGAGCCTAGAAACTAGGGAGAGCTTAGTTAACAAACATGAATGAAACACAACTAAAATTCAAAATAAACCTTATTTTACCTTCCTTGGATGCTTCAAAATGCTTTTTTTAGTGGCTTGCTCAGATTATGATCATGAAGTCCTTGGCAATGGAAGCTTGGCTACTTACATCTCTTTTTGGCACCTTTGGCTTATGGCTTGGCTTGACTTGAAATCAATTTGGCATGGCAATAGTAATTGTAATGGCTTCTTGAAGATATTTGTACATTATAACTTTGCACCAAAATAGCTTAGAAATGATGTGGTAAGGCTTCCTATTTATAGATTTTTGAGAATGTCTATAATCAATCTGAACCATCCATCATGAGATTGAGATGTGTGGTTGAGGATTAATTAAATTTTTTGAATTAATTTTATAATTATTCTCATCATGAAATTGGAAGAAGGTCAATTAAGAGGCATGGAGGGCATCATGGAAGGCATTGATCAGGCATGGAGGGCATGAATCATAATATTTGTAGCATTTATGGCCTAGGGAAGTCTTCCCAAAAAATGAGCTCACCTGATGATGCAGATATTCAATATTCATTTCCAAAAAAAATTATTCAAAATTTTTCCATGGATTTCTTGATTAGTATCTAATTTATTTTAATTGTTTTTAAGCATGTTTAAGTACTTTATGCATAAATTACTCAAATTGATTAGATGCCTTGTTATTGATCTAAAGTTTGACTGGATTAGAATTGGAAGTCACTGTCAGATGCATTGGATGTGTTATCCCATTTAGGATGTTGTATATAGCAAATAAGAAAGGCACATATCTTATGCTAGAGATTTGATAGGAAAGATCAATCCTAAGCACCTAGGTGCAAAATTGACATTTTGACTTGTAATGATTTGATCAAAGTTAGCTACCCCATAAATTGCATTGCCCCATTTAGTGATATCCTAGCCAAAATTGGCACTTGAATATGCCAATTTCAAATCATTTAATGCATTTTAGTGTTTTTAGGCCAAATTTATGCATTTTGGTAGAAATTGGTCAAAAGTTTGGTTGGAGGTCATTGGTGGCCAGATTTAGGTGTCTATATAAACAACATGATAAATGGAACTTAATGGTATATTAATGCCTAAAAAGGGTCTATAGGGTTTCCCCCAAATGACAAGGCATGGTAATGGCAAATGGTAATTGAAAAAGTGAAAAATGGTTCTTTTACTCTTGCTGACAGGGAGATGCACGTCCTAATCAATATGTGAGACAATAGAAATGATCAATTATAAAAATTACTATCCAACACTCTTTGAAAAAAGCTAAACTATGAAGAACTCATTGTCAATCTGGATGTTCTTAATCTTCATTGGCAATTGACTCTACTTCCTTCAAACTTTGAGATACAATAACTTTGTAGCCTCTATAAAAGAAAGTGTTGCTAGTGATAAATGATATAAGTGGGTAATAAATAGGTGGATGATAATGTAATGTATAATGAATAGGAAACAAATGAAGATCAATAATTTTAGCTACATGTAATGTTGTTGATGCCAGATTTGATAGAATTTTGGTTGTGGTGGGGTCAAAGACCTTTGAAGATGCTCTCGATAGGACCACAAGATTGTTCTATTGTTTAATCTTGAGATTAGCTACCATATGATTATGTTGTAGATTATAATCTATTTTTATTTGTTCTTTAATATTATCTTCAATAAATAGTGAAGAATTGTGCTTAGCTATTGGTGCCTCGATGAGGTTTTCACCAATGAACTTATTCTAATAATCCCATAGCACCCCCAAGAAGGTTTCATGAAGAGATGCTAACATTTAAATATTATTGTCTTCTAGTGCCTTCAAAAAGGTTTCACTAAAATATCTTAAGTTTGATATTTGCTTATCCCCTTGTGCCTCCAAAAAGATTTCACTAGGAGATTATTCTTCTTCTAAATGAATGTGGTCTTGCCCCCCTAAGATTCTATAAATGGTATGTCACCATGGATGCAGTTTAAAAAAGTGTGATTTTGTTAGTCCTAATCGATGTTTATGGGAGGTAGAATGTCAATATAATGGCTATGTTGTGTGGGAATATTGGTGGTATGATGAAAGGTAGCATAATCCTCATAGAAAATACTAGGAAAATTTATGTCGATACTGAAGTAATCATCCTCAAAAACCATAGAATGATCATAAATATATTCAAATTGATCTACAAGAAAATTATAACCAATGTTGTAAAAACCATGACTATAATCTATTTTTGAATCTGATTCCAAAGTAAAGAACTCTAAATCCAATGTCACAACTGATTTTGATTTTGTTTTTTATGCTAAATATAATGTCAGTCTAAAAATGGAACCAGATTATAATTCTGATTCTTCATTTGATGTGGTTATTTCTATAATGTTTAGTTGAATGTAGAATTTTTGATAAGTAATGGCCTATGATAGCATAATGGTCTTGATAAAAACTGATTCATCTTGGAAGGGTTCAACATAGATTGACTCATCTAAGTGAATCCCCTTAAATAGAGGGTACCACTTAAGGGATGTCTCAACAAAATCATGTCTATCAAAGTGAGACTCCTTAATAAGTGTAAAAATATCAAGAGACAACTGTGCAGAGATTGGCTTGTCAAGAAGATGAGCCTCTTTTTAAAAATAGGTAAAATATGAACATGTAACTTATCAAAGGTTGACTTATCAAAAATTTATGTTTCAATAATAACATCATGGTTTTGGTTCACAATTGGTTACAAAGTATCAAATTTGAAAACATTTTGATCCTTATAAGATGGTTCTTGAAGATGTAGTGTTTCTTTTTTTGGCTCTAAGATTGACACAAAATTTCTAAAGTGGGAAACATTTATTATAATGGGAACAATGGTTTATAGTTCAATAATGGACTCTCATAAAATTAGACTATTAAATAAGGGATCAAACACAACTAGTTCATCAAATGGAGGTTCTTTAATAATAGGTTCATAAAAAATTGGTGATGGGCTAAGAATAGTAATAACTAGACATTTTTATTTTGGTTGCTTATGTGAACCAAAGGAGGAGGTCTTAAAATGGTGACAACTAGATGCTTCTTAGTTTGGTTTATTATGTGAATAAAAAGAAGAGGTCTTAAAATAGTAATGACTGGATGCTTCTTAGTTTGGTTGCCTATGTGAACTAAACGAAAAGGTCCTAAAATACTAATCTTGGCATGTTGTAGAGCTTGATTACTCATACAACCAAAGCATCTAAGTATTCATGATAAACCTAATCGTTCCAGTCTCGAGTTAGATCATAAGTTGGATCTTGATTGTGTTCCCATGATTAATTTTTGTGAGGTGGATAGAAATCTATCTCACAGACCATATTATCACCATTAGGGTCTTGACTAAAGTCATAAAAGTCATTTTATGTAGCCATTCTATCATAAGTTGGATTATCCTTGACTCCATCATAAGTGTAACTAGACATATCTAAATTTAATGAAGAAATATCCAAAAATAAAAAGGCTTAGAGTTTTGCAAACTCTGAAAAGCTATGTCCAAAAGACAAAAGGTTCAACCTTGGTCGAAAGGGTGGAGTTGTATCTCCGTAATGATTTTTACCAAGATTTAGCATAAAACAACCTAACCTCAAATGTCTAACATCAAAGGTTTTTGAATAAAGGTTGTGTTCTCCTAAATAAAGTCACAAATGATGATGAGGATAGGTGCTTGAACAAACAAACAATGAATAGTCTTCAAATTTGGGTAATCATTTAATCAAAGTTACATAACCCAAAAGAGAAAGATATGTGTATCATCCCCACAAATTGATGCCTAAATAGAAATCAATCAATGTTTGGATTTACATTTGACAAGGTTAATTGAAAATGTAATGCTGAAGACTAGGACTAGACCAAACAAGCTAGATAAAATCAAACAACATGATGGCACATAAATGGGGTCCAAATGGCAGACACAAAAACATGTTTAACAAAATTTTCAAGTCACAAGGGTGGTGTAAAATGGATAACATAATGCCTCCTTTAAAAAAGAGTGATATATAAACAAATTTATTTTAACATGGTTTATGAATAAACAAACAAGTTTTAGTCTCAAAATATACCAAGCAAAAATGACCAAAATACACCAAGTATAATCATCCAAATCTTAACAAGGGTATGGTAATGTGGGATTGATTGAAACTAATTGGTTTTTGATAATTTTTATGGGGATAAATTACACAATGAATTTCACATCATGATGCAAAATAAAATCATATAATTAGGTATCCATAACACTTGGCTTGTTACAAAAAGGTCTTGCCCTTTTTGTAACCACTACATCCATCTCTTGCTCAATGTAGTGCAATATTTAAAGTGCATATACGTCCCATGTAAAAATCCAACAATAGAAGGTGGTTTAACCACTAAAATCTTTGATCCTAGTGGGAGTGGTTAAAGTCAGTGTTTGGAGATGAAACCTTGGGTCAAAGCTTCCCTAAAGAACTTCTGGGAGGTGATGAAGTCCCCCTCATAAGCCAAGTTTACATTAAAAAAAAATAATAGAAAGACTTTAGGGTAATTTTAAAGATCACCCAAAATATTGTGATTCTTTGGGGAGTGGTATAGATGACATTCTTTCTAAGCCTTGGACTAGGCATGTTTGCAATAAGGATGGCATTTTTTAGTCCAAAAGTTCCCTAAAGGGGATGGATGGAAGAGCATACATGTAATGTCCCTCTTTTTTCCAATCAATTTATAATTAACAACTATTAAATATAAATTTGACTAGTGAATTCAATTTTAAGCACCAAATCAAATATTAGGTTGTGTTCTTTTGACCCCCTTGGTATTAAGTGCTAAAATGGAAAATATTGCATAAAATGACCACATGAAGCAAACAAAAAACCTAAGTTCATTTTAATCCCAAAGATTGAAGCATTCAAGAATTATCTTAGATTCAATTTTAATATACCAATTTTGAAAATGATCAAGACTTAAGATTGGATTCAAGCACTAAACTTGAAATGTTTCTAAGATTTAACATGATATGTTCATTTTAGGCACTAAATACCAAATGTGTAAAAACATAGCATGTTCATTTCAAACCCAAATGAAAGTGTGTTTAGTTAGTTAAAAGCAATCAAAACAAATTCTAAACTAGCCCCTCAACCTATAAAAACACAATTATAAGGGCTTGCTCTAAAGCAATTAAGAGTTTGAGCAAACAAAATTAAAAATTTCAACTCTCTATTGTAATCCTACAATTACACAGTCAATTCCATTATTTCCCTATAAAATTGTAATTACCAGACCACAATATCACTATTACAGATTAGTTCAGACAAAAAACATAATATCACTATTTTTAGATGAAATTACTAGCCAAATTAATAATATCATTGTGTAGTGCAATAATATCATTGTTTTGAACAAAAATTCTATTATTAGATAGAAAACACATAAAATACAAAATCATTATTTAGATGACAAAATCACTACATGGAATGATGATATCATTGTTCTAGAATGATATCACCATTTTGTAATGAAATCACTATTTTAGATGAAATCATTAGCCAAAATGATGAAATCACTACCTAGGTCCACAAAATCATTGTTTAGCAAACAATGATTTTGTTTAAAAAACTGCTACTATGTGAGTAGTGATATCATATTAGAGAGAAAAATAGAGGCTTATAGGAACAAAATTGTAGTTATTATAAAAATGGAATTTTAACTTAAAATTCACTCTTTTGGCCCTCTTACTCCAAGATCCTTCATGGAAAATATTAGTGAGTTACTTGAGAGAGATTTGTGACCAGATTTTTGGGGTATGATCCCACCAGGCATGCCAAAATATAGAGAGGATTACATAACATGATTAGTTAAACATTAGTCCAATAAATCAAAGGAAGAATACATAAGAGTAAATCAAATTAAGCCTATTTATTCATATGGGAATTTGTAATGACAATGAAAGACAAATCAAAGAAAGCAAGAAACCTATACTTTCCCAAGTGAATCCATCTTCTAAGAGTGGCTCAAAAACAGGTTCTCCCTTGATCAAGAGATCTTGTCTTCAAAAATAATGGTGGCCAACTCCTCCAATGTCTCAAGAACTCCTTGTAAAACCTAGGATTATAATTTGGAATCACTAAGCTAGCCTATCAATGAAGCTTGAAAAATAGGATCAATGATCAGAAGCAAAGGACTGTGGAGACAATTTAACATTATAAATTTTCACAAATCAAGCTTAAAAATTATGTTCATGGCCTCTCTATTTATATATTTTTTAGATTGATTAGGACCAACATGAATCATCCATCTAAGGATTGAGATGTGTGGCTAAGGATTAATTTAATTATGCAATTAAAATTTATAAATAGTATCATCAATATTTGGGATAGAGAGGCACATAATGAGGCATGGAGAGTCTTAATGAGGCATGGGAAGCATGAATCTTGATATTTTATGCATTTATGGCCTAAGGATGTCTTCCCAAGAAGTGATGTCATTAAGTGATGCAGTTAATAGAAATCAATTTCCAAAAAGAAATATTCAATAAATCTCATGGAAATCCACTTAAGCTCTTGATTTAGATCAATTATCTTTAAACAAGGTTAATCAACATTTGTGCAATTATTTGGAAATTGGCCCTCAATTAATCAAAATGGTCAGAATGTCCTATTATTGGCTCAATATTTGATTAGATTGGAATTAGAAGTTAATGTTGGATGTATTGGATTCAGTATCCCATTTAGGATTTTGTCAACACTAAATAATAAGGACACATGTCTCATGTAAGAGATTTGATAGAAAAGAGCAATCCAGAGGACCTGGGTGAAAAATTGGCATTTTGACTTGAAATGATCTGATCAAAGTTAGTTGTTTCATAAATTACATTGACCCATTTAGGGATATTTTGACATAAATTGGCACTTTTAAATGATAATTTCAAACCATTTAAGGTGTTTTAATGATTTTGACCTAAAATGTGCAATTGAGTTCAATTCAAGTAAGATTGATAATTTCAACACAAGTGGTGTTAATAATTGGATGTCTATAATGTGTTATGTGATTGATATTGCATTTTCTCTCTTAAATATTTCTATGAATGATGTGTATGCTTCATGAATGCTTGTGCTAATTGGTTAAGTGTTTCTAAAGATCAAAATTGAAGTTAGATTATTTGGGCTAACTAATTCACCCCCCCCGCCCACCACTCTTAGTTATTGTACCTTTAACACCATTATAATTAAAGCAAATTTTTGGATTTCAACATATGAAATAGTACAACTTTGACCTCATGTTAGTTTTTAGACTTGGGTTTAGAGAATTTCCTTTGATATATTTTAAAATGTGTATTATTTATTGGGAATATCTCAAGGATGTGAAAATGGATAGACTCTCATTATTTAATTAGTCATCAATATAATTTTTAAGTGAGTAATACTTAGTCTTGATTTTTATTTACAAATGACTCATTGATATTTATCCCCATAACCAACATCTGATATGTGCATAGGCCAACCCAAGGTATATGTTTTAATTTTAGAAATAACCATTAAGGTTCTTAGGATACCTCAACAAAGGCAAACACTTGTGTAAATTTCCAATGCTTGATTATTGGTGTCATTTTCTAGAAATGAAAAATTAGCGATATAGAATATGGTTATAGTCTACTTAGGATTTTAGAAAATTCTAGCATAGACTAGGGAAACCCTAAATATAAATGATATACAATTAGGTTGACCAACACCATACATAGGTATATAAATAATTAAAAGTGTAAAAAAGATTCAAATATGTAGAACAAGTCATGTATTTTTAATATATGCCAAAATAAATGTTTCCAAGTGAGTAATAAAAAATTTGTGTATCTAAAAATTCCCCCTTTTAGTCTGATATTGAAAATTCTACTTTAAAAGGATAAACAATTTAAATTTGGTACCTATGTGTAAATTCACTTGATGTTTCTAGTTATGCCCCAAATATCTAACTTTATTGATGTAAAACATACAAGGAAACATGTAGAAATTAATGTCCATACATGATAGAAAATTTGAAGGAATATAGGTCATCGAACTACTTGATATTGAAAAGTTGAGGAATGAATACACCCATGGGTTTGTGATCCAAATTTTTATTTAAATTAATTGGAGATTTTTTTGGGGTGATAATTCCTCAAGGATATGGAATTGCTATAAAAATGAGGTGAGAATTATAATTGCTTCAATCCCCATTAAAGATGGAGAATTACCAGTTGAGTAATGCAGAACCTGAACTACACTACTCCAAATATCATCATAAAACTTTAGGTGGAATCCTAAAATAGGCTCATATGGAAATGTGAATCCCAAAAATAGGATTATATGTAAAATATTTAACCTTGAAACATGTACATATATAAATCAAAACTCTTAATCAACTTATGCAAACATATTTTAGAACCAAAGTTATTATGTAGTACTATTGATACTCAGAATATAAATAGAAAAGTGTATGCATGAACAACCTTTATGCCAAAAAATTGATCCCTATGTAACTTTAAGTCACATATAATTCCATAAATTTTGGGTCAACTGATAAATCTACTCCATATAATCTATCCCATAATGTCATGGAATCTATTAGCTATTCCTCAAAATCATGTTAAATTTCCACATATGCCTAAATATATCAATCTATCCCAATATAAATCTCAATATATCCATTATGTTCTATATAAATCACATAAATTGACCCAAAATATAAATCCTTTGTTTGTCAAGGCATGAATTTATAAGAAAGATCATTGGCATTCCCCTCTTTCGACGTGAGGAACAAAGCTTTAAAATCACTCATCTCAAAATAAATATGTATGCACATAATTTATTACATATAAAATTTCATAATGTAAATAATCTAACCATGATAGGATATATTATCATATAAATATAAAATAATAATAAAATATATGTAACATGTAATCTATATAAGTGTAGTAACAGGCAATGTAGTATTAAGCATGTATTAGATTATGCATGATGAACAACATGGAATTATAATCAATATAATAGTACACATTATTAATAAAGTAAAAAATCAACACCAATAATATATTTGACCATATGCATAGGAACATCATGTCATTATCATGAGATACAAGCACTTAAGATATGGCATAAATCCACTTGACTTTGAACTGAAACAAACAACATTTCCATGACATGGACTAGAGGTTCCTTGATAAAATTGATGCATGCCATGAAAAAAATTTAATGCACTCACAAATCATAATTTTTAGTATAGGTTCCTAGAAAATGCTTCAAAACATGTTAATGTGTGTTTTTGTGTGAAGTAAGTGATAGGTTCAAAATTTGGGAAAATTTATAGAAAGATCAAATATTTATTCAGTTTAAATTTACATGTTCATTCAGAAAATGTAGACTTGAGTTTTACAGAGTGGTAGTTCATGTTAAGTAATTGAATAGACGTAATAAAATAAAGTATACACTATGAATGGAACAAGTACAAAAAAAATCATATAACTCATCATTGGATCTCTTTTTTATTATCTACTTTTTAGAACTCTTTTCCCTTATGAATGATCACTATATATAGAACTTCCAAAGTTTTGTCACTTCACATTTTATATTTCCATTTCTATTTTAAGGGAATATTTTCATATTTTGTAGTCTTTTGGGATACATACATAGGCCAAATAAATATAAAAATATATATGTTATATAAATTGACATACATCGCACACCTGTCATGCATATACACTATGATTTTACAATCTAAAGTCTACTAACAACACTTTCTCAAACTTAAAAAATTGTCTCGTCTAGAAACAAAGGTGTAGGAAGTATGTATTGTGTTGGATCTAGTAGAATTTTGTGCTAAGGGGTTGGTTAAAAAACATTACTTTTATTAATATCTCAATGTGTCTTTTATAGTTTTCACCTCTTACACACTACTTAGCCATCCTTACAAGGATTTTACTAAGCAACACACCAATATTATGCCCTTTTGGGTTTTTAATATATTTTCATAACCAAGAGGTTACCCTTTATTGGTTTTCAATTATCCTATCACTCCTCCTAATGCTTAAGTCCTTCTTTACAAAACAAATTAAAAATATTTAGAAATCATAAAAAAATTTGACCTCGAAGTACCTAGAGAGAGGGTGGAGGCATAAATTGCACTGTTAGAACTAAAAGAGGATGCACATATAGTGATTTTAGAGTTGTTGTTTATAGATTCAAACTATAATAATTTATTGATAGAGCCCTTTGTTATGAATGGATGGTTGGCTACTTGACTTTAGTTGGTTTCCTTTGTTGGATCTCTTTCTAAAGTTAGTTTGGTGGGATGAATTTGGGTTCCTCAATGAATTTGTGATGGAACTATCCAAATGGGACAAGTCCTTCTTGAACATCTTCCTATCGATGAGATATTCCCACACCATACTGATCATATAGCATAAAGGATATTGGCACATAATTATAATATGGGTTTCATCATCCTTAGTTATTGAGAGGGTAGCCCTATTGTGTGACACTTTTCGTTAATTTTATAATACTAGCTCCTTCAATATATTTGCATGCCTCTTTGTCTAAATGTTAAAAAATGTATTGCATAACATATCATTTTTTAATTTTTGTAACTCATATATCACATTATATATTTAATAAAGAAACACATTTAATGTGACATCTAACTACTCAGTTGTATTTGAATGGTCCCCCATTATTGTTTGGATTTATTGGCCTTAAAAAATTATGAGTTGACTTCAATCCATGAGGTTTTTAGCTTCTACTTTCATTTGAGCATGCTTTTGGATATGTGTTGATATTAAAGTGAAAGACTATCCAATAATTATGTATATTCCTTGATGAGATTAAAGAAAGCCTCCATTTTTACCTTCAAGTTAGGACCTTACATTCAAAGTTCTTGTGACTTATACATAGCAAGCTAGTCTTTTGTAAGATGGGATAGAAGAGATGTGAGTTGATTCTCCTTAGACATGTCTTGGTCACTCAAAACTTGAAATAGAATTGTAGGGCATTAACATCAATGAATTTTTTTGGCTCAATCTCTCCCATGACCAAAGGGGCTTTGTAAGAGGTTGTTGTGGTTCGTAATGATAACTAAGAAGGGCCAAAGCATCCAATACTTATCCACAAGACTAGATTCTCCAATTAGAAACCCAAAACTAAGATTCCCCAAGTAGAATGGTGGAAGATTAGATTGTAAAAAAGCATGAGAGAATAATAAATTTGGATTGCATATTAAAATAATGACAAAATGATCTTGTATTTATAGGTGGATCTCACCCTAAATCCTTTTGAATATGTCATTTGTATGGGGTCAACCCATTTAACCTTGTATGTTTTTGGGAGATAAATCACTAGGTCTTAAGCTAGGTTAGCTGAAGGGTTGATGAAACTTAAAGTGAAAAATACCCTAAATAGTACAGGGTTAACCAAGTTGACCCTATACAGTAATTAGAGGCTAAACACTATATAGGGTCGATTGAGTATAGTCAACTGGCTAAAGGGGATCTAGGTGAGGAAAAGAGGGATGGAAAGAGGAAAAATATTGGAGTGTGTAAGGGAGGCGTAATATCTTAGGTAATAGTTTTATGAGTTAGTCAAACTAGTAATAATGAGGTAATAATTAAAAACAATCTTACAAAGCAATAAAGGTCTACCCACCCCTTTCCTAGTTCACCCCTTAAGGTATGCACTCAAATAAATTGAGTCTCAATGGGTTATTTCTAGATGTAAAGCATCAGTATTTGATAAAAAATGAAAATATTATGTGTTTACATATTCACCACTCAAATCTCATCATGAGTCACTAAGGTGCAATAGGGGATGGTGATTTGAGAAAAAACATAATAACACACAACACTGATGCTAAATAAAAGTTACAGTATTTTAAAACAAAAATAACTAAAAATAAATCATTGAAAAGTAAATAACTAAAAAGTAAATGCAATACATAACTTAACTTACCTTTATCATGGGATGGTTCTCTTTTTTGTTGTTAGTTTTAATTGTGCAGGGCATAGAGATTGCTTTCGACAAACCTAAGAATATAAAACTAAATAGCAAAAACAAACAAATGCAAGAAAATCCAATATACCTGGTGTTATGAGGATGTGATGTAATTGGAAATTTGTCAAGCTGGGGTGACAAGTGTTATGTCAGACCAAATGAACAAGTCAAACAACAAGAGTAAATTGGGTAACCAAAAAGCCAAGGCTATTAAAGAACAAAAATCTCAAATAAGTTATCCTTAAGTAAGAAAGGCAAACTCACCAAGTCAAACCAAGGATACATGTTAAATAGGATGGCAATAAAAAATCAATGGTAAAAAGAGAAACAAAATGTTAAAACAACATTGATGAGTGAGTAGTAACAATCCACATCTCACTCAACAATAGAAAAAGGTGCATAAAAGAGAAAAACAACATTAATGAGTGAGAAGTAACAAGTCAACTTCACTCAACAATAGAAAAAAAGTACAAAATCATATGCTTGTAATAGCAGGATAGTAAAACAAATGATAAATGGTAAAATTAAAGATAATTAAGTCTTATAAATGTAAAATCATGGTGTAAAGAACATAATCCATAGTTACTCAAACATGTTGTTTCACTCTAACAATAGATAAAAATGAAACAAAGTAGTGCTAGCATGTTTTTAAGAGATGAAGAAAGAATTAAATAATAAGGGAAAATAGATCTGGAATCATAATTTTTTCTATCAAGGGGGGAAATGAAATGGGTGGAGGGGAGAATGAAGGAAAAACCAAGGTAGAGGAACTCTATATCGAAGTCAAGACACTCAAATTAGGTTTATCAAAATAAGAAGACTTTTGGCATTAAGGACTCTAAATAAATTCTCTTAGCTACACAAGTCTCAAGTCAACAAATGAAGTATATAGATCATCTCATGAATGCTATATGCTTAAAAAGTATAATGGACCTACCTTCCCATAATGTGTTCCTTGTTCCTCAGGATCCCTTATAGAACTGTTGGTCTACTATGAAGATTGGGTACTTTTGTGAGAAAGTAGGTATCACCATAGAGTTTGTTGAATTCCCCTAATCCAATCTACTAGCCTACCATACCCCAAAGGACCTTGGCTCTATGTGAGGCCAACTATGGAGTTTGATCTTTGATTAGAGATGGAGATGTGCTTGTAATCACATCTTTTAGAATGATGTTGACTTTTAAGATTTGTATGTTGCCTTTTATATATCATTGCCTTTTGATTCAAATGATTTAGATTTTAACTTTCTTGATGTATTTTTATATTCCTCTTCCATACAGATTTGGAAAACAAAAAATGGGTGCTAAAGATGAATTTCATTTGATACTTGGGACAAGGTTGCTAAGAGAGAGAAGCTTCAAAGAGCTTGGGGTCTAAGAGTCTCATAAATATAGGTGAAATAAAAGTGCTATCTTGACTTTGACCTTATTTAATCCAATGTGGAGTAAAATAAAGGGTAAATCAAGAGGAGTGACACATGGAATAATTTGAATTACTTCAAATTGAAAAAATTGTGACAATAGGCAAAAACAAATACAATGATAGTAAAGTGTGATTCCTTATCATAAAAATGAGGAAAATGGATGAAAACATGATAACATAGATTATTGTGCAAATTACATATAATAAAAGAAGTAAAAGATAAATTTTGAGAATAAGGGTGTAAAAAGATGAAAATATGGTGATTTTATGAGGAGGGTCGGGTCTTATCCATGGTCTTACACTACAAATTCATAAAAGAGAAACCTATGGGGTTCAAAAAAGCAAGTGAAAGATAAAGTGAGGTAAGAAAAAGATGGTAGTTTTGTGAGAAATGTCAGGTCCTATCCATGGTCTTACAAAGAAACTCACAAAATAAAAACCCAAGGGGTGCAAAAAATATTAAATGCAAGAAGATAAATAAGACTATAGTACATCAAGAAACCAAAAGACCAAAAGGGAGGACTAAATGTTTGTAAAAGGAAGGATCTTGTTGTAGAATAAAAAAATCATGTAAGTACTCTACAAAATGTGTAAGATAGATGTAGATAGAAAGCATGAAAAGAATGAAAGGTTTAGGTAAAGTACTTTTTAAGGAATTATGCATTGGTAGGCTCTTTGAGAACACAACCTTCATTGGTTTGAAGATGATAGGTGCTTGGACCAAGAATATCTTTGACTAAATATGGGCCCCACCATTTTTGGGTGTATTTACCTTCTTTATCATGGGTGTAGTCTAATTTAAGGACAAGATCACCAACATTAGATGTGTGGATTTTAACATGTTTGTTATGTTATCTAGTAATACGATCCTTATATTGGTAGTTATGTTGTAAGGTAGAAAGATGATGTTCATCAAGTAGGTCAAGGTCATGAAGATGAGCTTCATGTAATTATTCATTTGGAATGATAACATGAAGAGATATGTAAAGAGAGGGAAGCTCAACTTCTAAAGGAATAATTGACTCAAAACCATAGACTAGTGAGAATGGAGTTACCCTAGTGGATGTACACATGCTAGACCGATAAGCCCAAAGTGTAGGGTAAAGATAAAGATTCCATTATGTGTAGGTTTAATGAATTATTTTTTGGAGAATTTTTTTGATAATTTTATTAGTGGCTTCATCTTGGCCATTGCATTATGGATGATAAGGTGTAAAAAATTTATGGTTGATCTTGAATTTTTAGCAAAGTTGTTTAACATGTTTGTTTTTGAAATTAACACCATTATCTGAAATGATGGTATGGGGAACACCAAAGAAAAAAATGATTTGATGACTAGTGACGTTAACAAGAGGCATGGCTTCTACCCACTTAGTAAATTATTCAGTAGCAGTGATGATAAGAATATTCCCATCTTGGGAGTGAGGTAGTTTTTTAATGATATCAAATCCCCATGTGGGAAATAACTAAGGAGATTCGATAGTTTGAAGTTTGATTGAAGGTGAATGGATTACATCATCACAAAGCTGATAAGGATTACACATTTTAGCATATTCAATTACATCATTTTTAAAAGTAGGCCAAAATTAACCATAGGTATCCATTTGTGTGTTGTAGTATGTCTACTATAGTGGCCACCACAAATACCCCCATGTTCTTGTTCAAGAAAAAGAGGGACCTCATCTTATATAACACAATAGAGCAAGGTACCTTTAGCATTATGATTAGAAAGGATGTTGTGTCAAAATACATACTTGAAAGCTTATTTATAAATGCGTGTCTTTTCATGAGAGTCTAAATTAGGAGGATAATTTTTATGTTTTAGGAATTGAATAATGTCTTAATACCATGGTATTTATTGAATGGTAATAACCTTGATATGACATATAAGAAAATATGATGGTTGAGTAGAAGATGGAGATTTTCTTATTTGAATAAAAAATGTAGGATTGAAAAGGATTGGATGTGGATGAAATAGAGAATCTGAAGAGGCAAGAGAATCAACAATGGAATTTTGATCTCTAGGAATAGGCTCAATAGTGAGAGAGATGAAATCTTTATCAAGAGTAGTTACAATTTGATGACATGTGATGAGGTTATCACCTTTACATTAATAATCACCATTGAATTGGTGGGAAATAAGTTGAGAGTCACCTAAAACATGAAGGTATTGAATGTCTAAATCAAGAGCAACTCACATGCCTAAGATAAGTGCTTCATACTCGGCCATATTATTGGTGACATCAAAGGTGAAGTGAAAATCTAAAGGAATGATCTTTCCAAGATTACTTGTGAGAATGCAACTTGCCCAAGCTCCTTGAAGTCATTTAGCACCATTAAAGTGAAGGGTCCAAGTATCCTCATGCAATTCAACATTAATTTTAGGAAGCTCCTTAATAACTAATTTTGGTTTAGTAGTACCAGAGGGAGTAGTGGATTCATCAAGATTATTGGTTTCAAGATCAATAGTAAAGTTATGAAAATAATCTTTAAGAGTGATAACTTGATTAATACCTTCGATGTAAAGGATATTATCATCTGAAAGATTATCTTGAAGAGAAGTGGCTAGTATATGAGCTATGATAAGTTGATCATCTATGATTTTCCCTTTAATAGATTTTTGAGTGATGATGTGGAGATCAAATTACATAAGGAGGACCATCCATTTACCAATTATATATCTAGGAAGAAATGATTTTGAGAATAAATGACAAAGGGGGTTAGAATGAACAATGACATAAGTAGTTTAATAAATCATGTAGTGGCAAAGCTTTTCAATTGTGAAATAGATGGTAAGGTAATCACGCTCAATTTTGATATAACATGTCTCATAATCGATGAGGCCTCAGCTAATGTAGTAGATAATATACTCTCTTCCCAAATCATCTTGTTGGGAAAGCATTGCCCTAACTAAAATAGGTGTGGAAGAAGTCTATAGAATCAAAGGTTTATCATTGGAAGGAGAACAAAGTGTAGGTGGATGAAGAAATGACTATTTCATGTTATCAAAGGATTTTCAACATGTATCTATCCATTCTAAAGTCATACCTTTCTTGAGAATGGAATTGATGGAGTGAATTTGATATACCATTTTAGGGATGAATCATCTAATTACCCTAAGTTTTCCTAAATAAGGATGAATGTCGAGAATAGAATGAGGAATAGGCATGTTGATGATAATATTGATTTGCATTGGGTCAACATCGATGCCATGGAGAGAGACTAAGAATCCTAACAATTTTCTAGATGTAACTCCAAAGACACATTTGTAAGGATTAAGCCTAACTTTATATTTAAGTAGACATTCAAAGATGATAGTGAGATTAAAAAGATAATTCTTATGATGTTTGGATGTAACAATGAGATCATCCACATAGCTTTAAACAATTTTGTGAATGTGATTATGAAAGATGTGAGTCATTGATCATTGGTAAGTGGATCCAACATTTTTTAGGTTGAAGGGAGTTTTGACACAGTAAGAGGTTCCCCATTTTATGGTAAAACTTGTCTTATGTTGGTCCTCAGGGGTAATATGAATCTAATTATATCTCAAGAATCCATCCATAAGAGATAACATTTTGTAACCATCTATGGAATCAACAATGACTTCTATTAAAGGTAAAAGGAAGTTATACTTGGGATAAGTAAGATTAAGATTAAAGAAATCAATACAAATGCAAATGACCATAGTGACCTTCTTTCTAATGGGAACAATGTTGGAAACCCATTTAGAATAATCCACTAGTTTGATAAATTTAGAATCAAGTAATTTGATGATTTATTTATGACATAAAGTGGAAACTTTAGGTGGATTTTTTTTTTTGATGTGTTGGGTGAATATTTTGTCGTCAACTAACTGATGAAAAAATGGGTATATCAACCATAGTATAAGGATATTTATGTCACAAAAAGTGTAGGTTTACCACATCTTAATGAGATAAATCTCTCATCTCATCAAGGGGAGGCTCCCTATGAATAACTTATATGTTATACATGTATATATAATTAAACAAAAAATAATACTTAGGGTAGTATAACACCATCCATCTCTCTTTTTTCAGAGATGATGTCTAAGGAACAAAGGAGAGAAGTCCCATTTGGTGGCTGAAAGCATTCCTCTTCTTTCAGGAATGGTATCCAGTGTAGAGCAGAAAATCCCCTAAAGTAGTAACGAAGTCAACAAAGAAACTCGTGAAAGCACAAAGTCTTCTGTTGCCTCCTTCACTGATTCAGAACGCACGTGACAGTAGAGTGAAACAAAGCCCAAAGTCTTTTCCTAAAACTACAATGAATAAAAGGGTTACCAAGATAAAAGTAGGCCAAAGTCTTTCTTTTATCTTTTAGAAATGTCTTTAGATAATTTCAATACACCCACTTTGCTTATTAAATCGAATAGATGAGAGATTATCAAGAAAGAGAACATAAGAACTATTTCCTAAATAACACAAATTACTCCAACACAAAGTCTAAAATAAACCTGTTTCTCATTCATTCAATAAAATATGATTTATAAATTGAGCACAAAGTCTCAATAAGTGTCTCAATTTCAGCAGAGTTTTTTCTATCAATTATCCAGAGATACTATTACAAAAGAGGTTCCCTCTATATATAGGGAGAAACCTTCAAAATTGGAAAAGATTAAAATATTAAAATATCTAGTCAAAGATGAGTCATCACTGACTTTGGGATATTTTCTAGATTTTTTACATGTAATTACATATTAAAAAAGTGCATGTACTTTTACATGACAAAAGTACATGAGAAGAAAGGAAGAAGAGAGAAAGGAGAAATGATTCAACTCTTGCCACCAGACTTCTTCAGATGAGCATCATACATGGTGATAGATGATAGAATTCCTATATTGTCTAGTGAAATGGTATTTTTGAAGATCACTTTGGCTTTGATGGTAGCGTCTTCCAATGCTGTGATTGCTTTGGCATGACTAGTTAACCTAGTTTTTAGATTATCCAGAGTTAACTGAGTATCTAATATGTTATCCACAGCAGTCATTGAAAATGCTTTCTCTTCAAAATCCCTTTAGATCATACCTTTGAATTCTTGAATCATCTCTTCTGCTAAAAGAAATTGATTATCTCTAGAGGTGAGATCGCAAGGCAATTCCTCCAGTCTATTCAATAGGCCTGTGTCACTTTTCTCACTAGCATCCTTGGAAGACTTAAGATCTTCGATCAACTCCTTAAGTACCTAGATTCTATATATCAATGATTCTTTGATCTCAACATAGGAATCTTTGTTGGCAATGATGTTGATTGATACCAAGGTGCATTCCTTTAAATCCTTCATCTCTACCCACTTGCTAAGATATTTATTTATACTGTCAATATATTGAGCAATAAGAGAGACGAGGTCTTCTGAATTTGTCCTTATTTTATTCATCTTCTCTGTCTTCTCATCAACTTCTATAAGCAAGTAAATTCCTTGCATATGCATCTTTTCTATATAATCTTCAAGTACTTTCCCTTTCATGTAAGTTTTCTCTACTTTTTGGATAACAAGATCATCTATGGAAAAGGCTTTTGGGGTCGCTGCTTTAGGAGCAAAAGTGAATCTCATAAACTACCACGGTCAATTGTTCTACCTTTGCCTTGTAATAATCCTTCATTTCCTTCTCTCTGTCAAATTTTTAGACCATGATATCTATTGTTGACTATAGGTCACTGTTTGCACCCTCGTGAGTGACTTTTCCTAACTCAACATGAGAAATGGAGTAGTTGCTCATGTCAAAATCCTCTAGGGTTGCATCTTGTGGAGGTTTGGCTATCTCCAAAAATTTGTGCCTTCCTCAACCATTTTTGAAAATATCTTTGGTTTCTTAGGGGTCTTAGCTTTCACTGACACTATTTTGCCAAAATCAAAGTCATCTGTAGAAATGGCTTACCTCTTCTTTTTGGGTGTGAAAGTTGATAACCAAGGTGGAAGAGCAGAAGCACTTACTGTGGCAATAGTCCCTACATCTGGTGTTACTTGGGTAATGTCTGCAGTACCAGTAGGAACAACATGTGTAGTGGGTGTAACAGGTGAAATTATATCATCCGTTGGCTAGTCAATGGCAAAAATTTCTCTGATATTGAAAGAAGGAGATGAGAGACTAGAGATATAACCTGAGGAGTGAAGGACATCTCCAGAAGCAACTTGAGGATCACCAAACATAAATCCAAAAGGAGAGGTGGCTCCAGAAGAAGGAACACTAATGGGAGAAAGAGGTGAAGGAGATGCCATAGGGAATTGAGGTGGCAAAGAAAAAACTCCTGCAAGTGGTTGTGCCCCTTCTTGGAGAGATATAGTCTCAATTCTCTACTGATCTATAGGCCTGTCATCTATCTCTATCTATTCTACTGCTTGTTCTTGAGTGCTTTATTCTCTAACCCCCGTAGCTATTGATTTTGGCTCCTTCTCAGCAACCTTCAATTTTTTAGACACAAAGATGATTCTAGGTTTGTGAGGCCTAGACAGAGAAGGAACATCGCCTTTATTCTTAGTTATGTTCTTTGCTCTCTTCCTTGTTTCTTCCTAGAATTTAGCCTCTGATCTTGTGATGAATTCCTTCAACATGATTCATTTGGCCACTAGCCAATCATTGGTGTTAGCCAATATTGGTTTGAATCTCTTTCTTAAAGAAGTCAATTCTTTTTGGGACCACTAAATTAGAGGAAGAGGAGAGTTAGCAACTTTCTCAACCAGGTAGCTGCTATTAATTATGTTCTTATCATCAACCAGACTAAGGGGAATATTTGCAATCCCTAGATATTCAATCTACTCTAGAGTTAGCCTATTGTAGTCTATCCTTCTGATCTCTTTTGTTGTTCTCAAGTCTACCCAGATGTCCTTAATCATGGGCTCATGAAATTGAGTCTTTCTTTAGATCATATCTTTGACACTCCTATAATCAAAATTGGGCCTTCTCTTAAACTACTTCAGGGTGACCAGTTGCATTTTATCTCCATTACCCTTGTTTTAGCGGTAGTCAAAACTGAGTATCTACCAATTTCTATTGGGAACCTGAAACCTAGCTTCTTAAGCTCCATTTTCTTAGTGTGTATGACAATAATCTATCTACACAGCTCCATTAAGACTAATTTGTTAGATGGAAATCTAGGGAGCATGTAGGGATAGCCTTGGAAAAACCAACTTGTAGATATAAAAAAGAGGGGAATTGTAAAAACATGTAGTCAAATCATTGATGACTGCCTAGGCTTCATCTGATACACTTTTCTATTCTATCTAAGGATTGAAAAGGCATAAAAACACTACAAAAAAGGCATCATTTACCCTCCTAAAGTGACAAATTGATCCTTTTAGTGTCAACTGAGGGTAATATGAATAAACTAGGGAGGTTCCTCTATCTCCTTCTATTGTCAAACCTGGAAAGGTTTGCATTGAGGCTGCAATGTATACTAATTATGAAGTCATATAAAAATTCAAAGTAGTAGACACCTTTGTCAACTGCTCATGAAGAGTGTTGTTGATCTGCTCACCCTAAAATATGACTTGTTTCCCTTGTAGAATTATATTAATAAAGGGATACATCCATTCATGGAATTGGGAAGAAGATGGTAGACCTCATACTCTGCTGAAAAGAGTAATTAAGTCACTAAATTCTTCTATGAAATCACTCCTCAAAAAAATTTGCGGCCATCTATACAAGTTGGCTCTAGGAGTCTTGAACCATCTATTGTTCATCACCTTTTTCACCCTCTTGGGATCCTTTTTGTACTCTTTTTGTGCCTCAACAAAGTTGATTTTCAGAACTTTGGTAATAAGAGGGCACATGAAAACTTTATCAATAAATTCAAGGTCTAGTTGAATTATCATGTTACCACTGGCATCTGACACTGTCTTGGTCTCTCTGTTATAGAATTGGGTGCACTAGAGGATGAACTCTATGTGATGCACTGCTACAGGGAAAGAAGAGACTAGGTGAATGTTGCTCTTAATAATTCTTTTTCATCTTTGAGATCGGGTTGACTGCCTTAGTTCTCTCCACGAACTCGGCCATATCTACATGGCCAATCTCTGTGTCTCTAATGTCATCGACATTAGAAGTGACTAAGGTGATTGGAAAAACACCTTGATACTGGTACTTCATGGCCTTCAACTTCTTTAGAGAAGTTTCAGTCATTAGGATGAGCTTTTGTCGAGAGGACGTCGATGAAGGAGAATCCTTAGGGGGAACTACGATAAGAATCATGATCATGCAATTAGGAAAAAATAGTCAATTTAGGAAAATTGCACATCAGGTGATCATGACCAAGGAAGGGAACTTGATAGGGTTGAGGTGCAAGTGGGTTGAGAAAAAAAATGGGGAAGAGGCATGAAAGATAGAAGGGAAGAAAATTCTCTAGAGTTAGAGAAAATGAAGAAAAAGGATGCAAAGGTAGCAAAATTTGCTACCTTGACATATGGGATGGTCTGCATGCATAGGTGGAAAATTTTATCACTTGTGCATGCAAGATCCAAAAAACTGCATTATCGATAAAATTTGCCGCTCGTGCATGAAAATGGAAGGAAAAAAACTAACTTTGAGAAAAGAGAAATTGGTCCCCTGGTCTCATCGAAACCGTAACAACTTTCACATTTTGGGAAAAATGTAACAAAGAGTTGTTATGAACTTTGAACGATGCCAGTTGAGAAAATATGAGAACAAGAAAAAATCATCTTGAAAAATGAACTTAGAGAGAAAAAGGCAAAACAGACAAGTTTCATAGGGGGTTGTTCTAAAAATGAGTTGAGCTGATTTTAGAAACAACAACTGGCTCCTATTAGGGAACTTCCATTTGATCGAATCGATCAATAGGATTAGAAACCATTCTCTAAGTGCCTTCATCCAAGACATTGGGCTATGGAGTCATGCCAAAAATGAAAGAAAACAAACAAAACATAAAAACTATACAAATATACAAGTGGATCCATCTAAATTTCAAGGATTAAAATATTTCAGATACTACCCACTGTGGGGTAGTGAAAATGGTGCTCCATCTTGATACTCTAGTAAGAAGCTATTCTCACCATAGATTTGTCGAATGGTAAATGGACCTCTCCATAAAGAGTCAAAATTTCCATGCATTTCCTTTGGTTCTCTCCTCTTGTCCCACAACAAGACTTGATCTCTAATTTAAAAATCACGAACCTTAGCCCTTTTGTCAAAAAGTTTCTTCACCTGATTCTGATGTGCCATAATCTAGTCCACCACCATGGTTTACTGCTCATTTAATTTAGTTAGACACATGATCCTTTTGTCAATTGAATTTTTGAAGGTTGAATCTTTGATTTTTTTGGCTAACCTAAGCGTTGGTAGTTGTAGAGTGATAGGTATTTCCACATTCATTTCATACAAAAGTTAAAACGGTGACATGCCTATGGCCCTCTTGGGTGTAATCCTATCTACCCATAAAGCATCAAATAGTGCTTTGTGCCAAGTTTTTTGATTGTTATCTACCAATTTCTTGATAATAGTGACCAGGTTCTTATTGCTCAATTATGCTTGGCCATTTCCCTGTGAGAAATAATCTGAAGTATGAGACAAGTTGATTCCATAATAAAAGCAAAACTGAGTAATTTCATGTGAAGAGAAATAGGCTACATTATTTGTTACAATTTTAAGTGAAACCCAAACTGGGAGATGATATTTTCCTTGAGAAAATTGCACACCACTTCGGATGTAGCGTGCTTGGTTGGGATGGCTTCCACCCATTTGGTAAAGTAATCAGTTGCTGTGAGGACATAATCATGCCTGGCACTCGAAGATGGGTTAATTGTGCCAATGAAGTCAATACCCCACTATTGAAAAGTCTCTTCAATTATTACTGGTTTGAGGGGTAATGCGGCTAGTTTAGGATTTCTGACAAACTACTGACATAATTCACATCTACGCACCCATTTGTAGGCATCTTAAAATAGCATAGGCCAATAATACCTTGCTCACAAAATTTTGTCCACTGTCACTGGTGCAAAAAATGTCCTCCATAGGGCCAAATTGTGGAAAGACTCCAAAATTTTATCTTGTTGTACCTTATCGACACAACAAAGAAATACCCCATCTAGGCTTCTTTTATACAAACCATTATCCCACAAAACATAGCTAGCGGCCTTTAGTTTAACATTCCATTTTTCCTTATAGGAGAGATGAGTGGGAGACTCACCATAGGGTAGAAAATGGGTGATGTCAGAATACCACTCATCAATAGTGGCAAAAAAGAGGACCGTAGGCATTCTTCAATCTCCATTTCTTCATTTTTTGCTCCCTTGAGAATGTTGTCGACAATCAACTAACAAAGACCCTTTCCCCACATAAGTTTGGTAGGTTTGATGTCTAGATCAAACTCCTAAATCTTAGCAACCCAATTACCCCTCTTCATACCAAACCCCTGTTGAGTCAAAATGGACTTCACTGTTGTATCATGCACCAAAACCTTAGTATGTGAATTTAGGATATAAAACCTAAAGTGCTTAACTGCTTTGACCATCACATACGCATGCTTCTCCATGTTTGAATATTTCATCTCATGAGCTTTGAGTGGACAACTCATGAAATAAATACGAGATTCAACACCTTCTTTGTTTTGTTGAACTAAAATAGCTAAGAGTGTATGTTCAAAAGCATAATTGTATATTTTGAAGATTTTGGTGTAGTCTAGACAAACCAGAATTGGTGCACGAGTGATTGATTCTTTGATGTCTTTGAATGCTGATTTTCCCTCTATAGTCCACCTGAAGGTGGCTTTGCCTTTCATCATATTGACAATGTGGTGAGTTTTTTCAGTGAACTCAGGGATGAATCTTTGAATAAAATTCACCTTTCTGAAGAAAGAGTGAACTACAATTTTATTGGTAGGTAGAGTAAGCTCTTGGATGGACTTAAATCTTTCCAAGTCAATTTTAATACCTTCTTGGGACACATTATGTCTGAGAAGTTTCCCTTCTATCACCCTAAAGATAGATTTTTTGGGATTTAGAGAAACACCATTATGATGACCGCATTCCAATATTCTTTGTAAATGGTGAACATGGTCAAAACAATGAACTTACCCATTTCATCCTTGAAAGCGAGGTCCATCACTCTTTGAAATGTGGCACCTACATTTATCAGACCAAAAGGCATTCTTCGATAAGTGAAGGTGCCCCACAATTGGTGAAGGCAGTCTTATGCTGATCTGCTTTCCCTACTTCAACCTAATTATACCCTGAGAAACCGTCTAACATTGATAACATCTCTAAACCTGTCACCATTTGCAGAACATGATCCATGATCGAGAGAGGGTAGTTATCTTTTAAAGATAACTGATTCAAGTTTTTTAAATCCACACATATTCAAATTTTGCCATTTTTCTTTCTCACAGGCACTATATTGGCTATCCATGTGGAGTGATGGATTGGGAAAATTATCCTAGCATCAAGCATTTTTTGTATCTCAAATAAAATGGTACCTGATATTTTTGGATTATATTGCTTAGAGGTTTGCTTTTAAGGTATCGAGTTAGCCTTAAGAGGAATGTCATGGCAAATTTCATTAGGCCTGAGTGATTTTAGGTCATCATAGGAATATGCTAAGACATCTATATATTGGCAGAGTAGAGTAGCAAACATGAATCTCTCCTCAGGAGTGCAACATTTCTCAATGTTCACAATCCTAGGATCTCCCTTAGTTCCTAGATTTACTCAATCAAAATCTTGAGAGGAGTTTGAGTCCATTCACTGTTGTTTGATGAACCTATCATGGTTATCAAATAGTTTCTCTAGGGAAACTAAGCCTTTGGGAATATTATTCCCCTTAAGTTTTAGGAACTCCTCACCTGCATCTGTATTTGGCTCAGAAGTTGTCTCATATTTTTGAAGTTCACTGCCTTCAAAGTGAAGTTGTTTGAAGCTGTCCTTTTACTCCAAGAAGGCAATGGTTTGATTATCATTATTGAACATTTACCAATGGCTGGCATTATCAAGTACACTTGGTTGAAAGACTAGTTTAATAGTGTACTTGTTTTCTTTAAAGTCTGGGTGGAGAACCAAGAGAGTAGTAGAAACAGCCAATGCATCAACCCAGTCATTAGATTCTCTCAAAATGGCAGAGATGTTAAAAGCATTGAAGTTCTCAATTTGGTCCCAAACTAGATTATGGTAGTGGCACAATCTTTTGTTCTTGATTTGATAGAGAATCCTTACCTAATAAACCACCAATTCGGGGTCCCCTTTAGCATGAAGGAGTTTAATGCCTTTTTCTCTAGCAGCCTATAATCTAAGCAATAGGGATTCATACTCAGTTGTGTTGTTGGTGTTGCTGAACTACAACTTGTAGGATAAGGGAATAATATCTCCTTGAGGAGATACCAACACAACCGTGGCTCTTGAACCAATGAAAGAGTAGTTTCCATCAAATTCTAAGATCCATACCTCACTAGACACCACTTTTTCTTTGAAAACTTCTTCATTTGGGGGAAGAGGTTCTTCCATGCATCCATTTTGCTTTATCAATCCTCTTACTTTGTCAGCTGAACACAGTTCTAAGTCGTTACCTGTAAGATTTTTTTTAGATGCCTCATGAAATTTTTCTATAGATAGGAAATAGTTACCCATGCCCAAAGACTCAAATAAAATTTGAGCTTCTGGTGCTAATGATCAGGTGACTACATATTTTGCCTCTTTTTTAGGAAGTAATCTCTTCATAATACCTTGAATTGGGATCTTTGCCTCTGACAAATCCATGATTAGCTCACCCCCAATATCCTTTCAAAAATTCCACCCAAGAAGGGTGTCGTAAGAGGCCAGAACATCAGCCACCAGAACTATCATTTTTATCTTTTTTTTTTGAAAAAACTGCGAATGCAAATTGGACATCTTTTATTTGACCAAGGAGTGGGACTTGCTTGTTTTCCATAGAAAAACACCTCCCAAACATTTTGGTCAAAGTTATACCAAGGGAATTTGTGAACTTGGCAAGCATAACATTATCAAAAGCTCCAGAGTCTATTATGCAATCACTCAATTTATAACCATTTATCAATAGAGAAACATAAAAAAGTTCTATTTTCCTGGGAGCAACAGGAAGAGTCATGACAAGATTATTTTGGGTGGATTTATCCTTGGAGGAATCATGAGTTGCCTTTGAAGAATCTTGACCTATGGGGATGGCTTTATTTTTTACATATTCTGCCAACCTATCAAACTATTCAATATTGGCTCTCAAATACTCAATCTCAGTCATTTGAATATTAGTCTTTCTAGTGTGATCAATTATACCAAATAATTGAAATGAATTTGAGATAGAGGAAGAGGGCCCATCATCTTGATCTTTAGTGGGTGTGGCATTGGTCTGAGAAATAGAGGTAGAAGATATGGGATGGTTTGAGGTACTTACTTTTTTGTTAGTTACCTGATCTTTTGGTTGGGAAGGCAATGGAGTCCCTCGTTTAGCGATGGAAACCACCAACTAAGGTTCTTTTTTTACTTTTCCTTTGTTAATTTATGGAGCTGACTAGTTTTGAGATCTGGTAAAAATAACATAAGATCCATCAAATCCTTCTCCTTTACTTCCAGCTTCATCTTGATAATCCAAGAAATTGATATTAGAGTCACTAGCTAATTCTTCTTCCTGCTCTTTGAAGAGATTAACATCATCTTGATGGTCTAACTCAGGTAGGAGAAAAAAGTCATGTTCAGCCTCCAGGTAACTGACCGCTAAATTGGTAGGTGTTGCTTCAATGGAAAGTTTTCCCTGAGGGGGAGGTAGGCGATTTGGTTGCCCTTGGTTTCGAGTAACATTACCCTAATACTATTAATTCTAGAATGTTCTCCTTGGCATATCTCAATAAGTGTGAATAGACATACCTTGGGCTATTTGTCTCTTCAAAGCTATCAGTTCATTTGTCAACTTTTGCACCATAGGATCTGTAGTGCTTGTAGAAGAACTTTCAGCAGATGAAGAAAATCTATTTTTATTAGAGACTTTTCTGATCTTACCTGCTAGGATAAGATCATCCTCAATATTAGTAGCCAAATTTTGAGCCATCATGAGATCCATAGGGCCAGCCTACCTCAATATAAAACTTACTTTGAGAAGTTGCACATTGATAAAAAAGCTCTTGAGATTCTCTGACGTGGGCTGAGTGATGGTAGGGATCTAGTTTCTTAACTTATTGAATTTGGCTATGAAATCCCTCATGGGCTCATGGGGTTCCTTCTTAATTTGTGTAAGCTGAGCTAATAAGGTGTGTGCATCTTCAACAAGTTTAAACCTAGCTTCAAATTTGGACTTGAGTGTATTCCAGTCAATTATAGTTTGAGCTTGACGGTGGTAAAACCAATCTGTGGCAGCACCTTGCAGAGTTTCTACAAAAAGTCTCACTGCTACATCTCTGAATTCCACACTGATTATGCTGCATGCTATAGAGAAGGTGGCAATATGCTCATCGAGGTGAAACTTCCCATCACCAAAAAATTTGAGAATTCTTTTTCTAGAACTATGAGGTAGTTCGTGTAAGGGTGGGGTCAAATTGAGAGGGCCAAAAGAATTACCCCACAGACCTTAAGCCATTATGATAGGATGGTTAAATGGTAGGATAAAAAATCTTGGTGGGGTCAATAAAGACAAAGCCTTCCCAGTATTGAGGCTAGAAGCTTCACCAAGTATGGGAGATCTGGTGTTGGTAGGAGGGAAGCTCCTAGTTTGCTAAAGATGAGATGATGGAGGAGAAATCTCAAAATTAGTTTGTGGCACCAACTCAAATATAGGATCAAAAATAAATTGAGCTCTTTAGCCTCATGTGTACGGTGGATCTGCTAGAGTGTCAAATAAAAAAGGAACTGAGACTACTTCAAGTTGAAGCTTGAGGCTTCAAAATACACATTCATGTCCCCAGCGGAGTTGCCAAAAGCTGTTGGGTGAATATTTTGTCATCAATTAATTGATGACAAAATGGGTATATCAACCACAATATAAGGAGATTTATGTCACAAAAAGTGTAGGTTTATCACATCTTAATGAGATAAATCTCTCCTCTCATCAAGGGGAGGTTCCCTATGAATCACTTATATGCTATACATGTATATATAATTAAATAGAAAATAATACTCAGGGTAGTATAACACCATCCATCTCTCTTTTTTCAAAGATGATGTCTAAGGAACAAAGGAGAGAAGTCCCGATTGGTGGCTGAAAGCATTCCTCTTCTTTCAGGAATGACATCTAGCACAGAGCAAAAAATCCCGTAAAGTAGTAACAAAGTCTAAAAAGAAACCCATGAAAGCACAAAGTCTTCTGTTGCCTCTTTCACTGATTCAAAACACACGTGACAGTAGAGTGAAATAAAGCCCAAAGTCTTCACCTAAAACTACAATGAATAAAAGGGTTACCAAGATAAAAGCAGCTCAAAGTCTTTCTTTTATCCTTTAAAAATGTCTTTAGATAATTTCAATACACCCACTTTGCTTATTAAATCGAATAAATGAGAGATTATCAAGAAAGAGAACATAATAACTATTTCCTAAGTAACACAAATTACTCTAATGCAAAGTCTAATATAAACCTGTTTCTCATTCATTTGATAAAAAATGATTTACAAATTAAGCACAAAGTCTCAAGAAGTGTCTCAATTTCAGCAGAGTTTTTGCTCTCAATTATCCAGAGATACTTTTACAAAAGAGGTTCCCTCTATATATATGGAGAAATCTTCAAAATTGAAAAAGATTAAAATATTAAAATATCTAGTCAAAGATGAGTCATCACTGACTTTGGGATATTTTCTAGATTTTTTACATGTAACTACATATTAAAAAAGTGCATGTACTTTTACATGACAAAAGTACATGAGAAGAAAGGAAGAAGAGAAAAAAGAGAAATGATTCAACTCTTGCCTCCAGACTTTTTTAGATGAGCATCATACATGGCGATAGATGCCTGAATTCCTATACTGTCTAGCGAAATGGTATTTTTGAATATCACTTTAGCTCTGATGGTAGCATCTTTCAATGTTGTGATTGCTTTGGCATGACTAGTTAACCTGGTTCTTAGATTATCTAGAGTTAATTGAGTATCTAAGATGTTATCCACAGAAGTCATTGAAAATGCTTTCTCTTTGAAATCCCTTTAGATCATACCTTTGAATTCTCAAATCATCTCTTCTGCTGAAAGAAATTGATTATCTCTAGAGGTGAGATCATAAGGCAATTCCTCTAGTCTATTCAACAGGCCTGTGTCACTTTTCTCACTAGCATCCTTGGAAGACTTGAGATCTTCAATCAGCTCCTTAAGTACCTAGATTCTGTATATCAATGATTCTTTGATTTCAACATAGCAATCTTTGTTGGCAATGACACTGATTGATACCAAGGTGCATTTTTTCAGAT
This sequence comes from Torreya grandis, assembly GCA_037957365.1. Lineage (NCBI taxonomy): Eukaryota > Viridiplantae > Streptophyta > Pinopsida > Cupressales > Taxaceae > Torreya > Torreya grandis. Next base: position 184,161 of record JARHVA010000258.1, read on the forward strand.
CCTTCATCTCTACCCACTTGCTAAGATATTTATTTGTACTGTCAATATCTAGAGCAATAAAAGAGATGAGGTCTTCTAAATCTATCCTTATTTTCTTCATCTTCTCTATCTTTTCAACAACTTCTATAAGCAAGGAAATTCCTTGCGTATCCATATTTTCTATATAATCTTCAAGTACTTTCCCTTTCATGTAGGTTTTCTATACTTTTTGGATAACAATATCATCCATGGAAAAGGCTTCTAAGGTCTCTACTTCAAGAGAAAAATTGAATCTCCTGACTACCACGGTCAATTGTTCTCCCTTTGCCTTGTAATAATCCTTCATCTCTTTCTCCCTGTCAAATTTTTGGACCATGATATCCATTGATGACTGTAGGTCTCTATTTGCACCCTCGTGAGTTACTTTTCCCAATTAAACATGAGAAATGGAGTAGTTGCTCATGTCAAAATCCTCTAGGGTTGCATCCTTTGGAGGTTTGGCTATCTCCAAAAATTTTTGCCCCTTTTCCTCAACCATTTTTGAAAGGATCCTTGGTTTCTTAGGGGTCTTAGATTTCACTGACACTATTTTTCCAAAATCGAAGTCATCTACAGAGATGGTTTGCTTCTTCCTTTTGGGTGTGAAAGTTGATAACTAAGGTGGGAGAGCAAAGGCACTTACCATGGCAATAGTCCCTATAGCTAGTGTTACTAGGGTAATGTTTGCACTACTAGTAGGAATAGTGGGTGCAGTGGGTGTAACAAGTGAAACTGTATCAGTTGCTGGCTGGTCAATGGTGAAACTTTCTCTGATATTGAAAGAAGGAGATGAGAGACTAGGGATAGAACTTGAGGAGTGAAGGACATATGTAGAAGCACCTTGAGGATTGCCAAACATAAATCTAGAAGGAGAGGTATCTCCAAAAGAAGGAACACTGATGGAAGAAAGAGGCGAAGGAGATGCCACAGGGGATTGAGGTGGTGAAGAAGAAACTCCTACAAGTGGTTGTGCCCCTTCCTAGGGAGATAGAGTCTTAGTTCTCTATTGCTCTATAGGCCTATCATCTGTCTCCATCTATTCTACTACCTGTTCTTGAGTGCTTTGTTCTCCAACCCCTGTAGCTATTGATTCTAGCTCCTTCTCAATAACCTTCAATTTCTTAGACACAAAGATGATTCTAGGCTTGTGAGGCCTAGATGGAGAAGGAATGTCACCTTTATTCTTAGTTTTTTTGTCTGCTCTCTTCCTTCTTTCTTCTTGGAATTTAGCCTATGATCCTGTGATGAATTCCTTCAATGTGATTCCTTTGGCCGCTAGCTAATCATTGGTGTTAGCCAATATTGGTTCGAATCTCTTTCTTAAAGAATTCAATTCTTTTAAGGACCAATGAATTGGAGGAAGAGGAGAATTAACAACTTTCTCAGCTAGGTATCTACTGTTAATTATGTTCTTATCATCAACCAGACTAGGGAGAATATCTGCAAGCCTTAGATATTCAATCTACTCTAGAGTCAGCATGTTGTAGTCCATCCTTCTGATCTCTTCTGATGTTCTCAAGTCTACCTAGATGTCCTCAATCATGGGCTCACGAAACTGAGTCTTTCTTTGGATCATATTCTTCACACTCCTATAATCAAAATTGGGCCTTCTCTTGAACTGCTTCATGCTGACTAGTTGCATTTTTGTCTCCATTACCCTTGCTTTAGCGGCAATCAAAACTGAGTATCTACCAATTTCTATTGGGAACCTAAAACCTAACTTCTTAAGCTCCATTTACTTAGTGTGTATGATAATAATCTATCTACATAGCTCCATTAGGACTAATTTATTATATGGAAATCTGGGGAGCATGTAGAGATAACCTTGGAAAAAGCCAACCCATAGATAGCAAAAGGAGGGGAATTGTAAAAACATGCAGCCAAAATTGTTGATGATTGCCTAGGATTCATCAGATACTCTTTTCTATTCTAGCTGAGGATCGAAAAGGCATAAAAACACTACAAAGAAGGCATCATTTACCCTCCTAAAGTGATGAATTGATCCTTTTAGTGTCAGCTGAGGGTAATATGAATAAATTAGGGTGGTTCTTCTATCTCCTTCTATTGTAAAACCTAAAAATGTTCGCATTGAGGCTACGATGTATACTAAGTATGAAGTCATATAGAACTTCAAAGTAGTAGACACCTTTGTAAATTGCTCATGAAGAGAATTGCTAATTTACTCAGCCCAAAAGATGACTTGTTTCCCTTATAGAATTATCTTAATAAAGGGATACATCCATTCATAGAATTGGGAAGAAGATGGTAGACCTCGTACTCTGCTGAGAAGAGTATTTAAGTTACCAACTTCTTTTATGAAATCACTCCTTAGAAAATTTTACAGGCATCTAGACAAGTTGGCGCTGGGAGTCTTGACCCATCTTTTGTTCATCACCTTTTTTGCCCTCTCGAGATCTTTGTCATACTCTTTCTATGCCTCAACAAAGTCAATTTTCAGCACTTCGATAGTAGGAGGGCACATGAAAAATTTATCAATAAATTTGGGGTCCAGCTAAATTATCATGTTGCCACTAGCATCTGACACTATCCTGGTCTCTCTGTTATAGAATGAGCTGCACTAGAGGATGAACTCTATGTGATGTGTGACTACAGGGAAAGAGGAGACTAAGTGAATGTTGCTCTCAATGATTCTTTTCATCTTTGAGCTTAGGTTGGCCGCCTTGGTTCTCTCCATGAACTCGACCATATCCACATGGCTGATCTCTATGTCTCTAATGTCATCGACATTACAAGTGACTGAGGTGATTGGGAAAACACCTTGATATTGGTACTTCATTGCCTTTAACTTCTTTGGAGAATTTTTAGTCATTGGGATGAGCCTTTGTCGAGAGGATGCCGATGAAGGAGAATCCTCAAGGGGAACTATGGTAAGAATCATTATTGTCTAATTAGGGAAAAATAGTTAATTTAGGAACATTACACATTAGGTGATCATGACCAAGGAAGGGCACTTGATAGGGTCGAGGTGCGAGCGTGTTGAGAGGAAAAATAGGGAGGAGGCGTGAAAGACAGAAGGGAAGAAAATTCTCTAGAGTTAGAGAAAATGGAGAAAAAGGATGTAAGGGTGGCAAAATTTGCTGCCCTAACATATGGGATGGTCTGCATGCATAGGCAGCAAATTTTTCCACTTGTGCATGTGAGATAAAAAAAAAGCATTGTCGGCAAAATTTTCTACCCATGCATGAAAATGGAAGGGAAAAGACTAACTCTGGGAAAAGGGAAATTGGTCCCCTAGTCACATCGAGACTGTAACAACTTTCACATTTTAGGGAAAATGTAACAAAGAGATGTTACAAACTTTTAACAATGCCAGTTGATAAAATATGAGAACAAGAAAAACTCGTCTTGAAAAATGAACTTAGAGGGAAAATACAAAACAAACAAGTTTCATAGGGGATTGTTCCAAAAATGAGCTAAGCTGATTTTGGAAACAACATGATGCACATGCTTGGCATTAAGATAAATAATTATGTTATGCACTATAATGTTAGGGTCAATGCTAGGCATGTCCTCATAGGACCAAGTGAAATGTTATGGTCTTGGTGGGAAAACTTCACTAACACCTCAAGGTTTTCATGTAGCGGTTTGTTACATGTGGTATCAGAGCCTCCACCTAGGTTCAAGTCATATAGTGGGTGGCTACGTCAGCATGGAAGTGTTCATTTGGGGCTCATACACGTAGGGAATCTTGGTGGTATAGGTGCAAATCTAGCCTAGAGTCTGGGCTTTAGAAGCATGGTGGGATGTTATGGTCCTAGTGGGCGAACTTCACTAACGCCTTGAGGTTTTGGTGTAGTGGTTCGTTACATGAAAGCCTCATGATATTTATCAAAAAATAAGATAAAATTATCATGTTTGGTAGGTGAAAGTTCATAAGAGATAGTAATTGGTTGAGGATAAGATGGTTTACCATATTTGATGAGAGTGGTTTCTTTAACAAACATGGCATTGCCATATTGAAAGTGGTATGGTGCATTGGGTAAGATAGAAATTGGATTTGTTTTAGGATCAATATTAGGAACAAAGTTGTTGAAGCAAGGAGTTTTAGTCTTAAAATTTCCAAGTTTATGATGCTACTGAGGAAGTTGAGGTTTTTAGGCATAAAGTAACTCAAGGATAGCTTCGTCACTAGGCAAGGTAAGAAGAGGACCATAATACTCGACATCTACTTCAATATCTATAATTTTATTACCATGGTGATCATACTCATAATTTGTCTAAAAAACATTGGCTACCTTGGAATCCAGTGTAATTTCAAGAGTAGAAGTTTATGGAGCATAAGGGGTTGGAATATCAATGGGTTTAATGATGGGTGAAGGATCAGATACAATGATTGGATTGATAGGTGGTAAAGGAGATGTATAAACGTTTGGATGTTCAAAAGGAATAATTTTCTCTACCACCAAAGGAGTATTGATAAGATGAAGATTGGAAAGAGGTACATGACCCTTAGGATATAAGGTATGAACCATAGAAATGGTATGAACATCTTGATTAAAAGCATGAATTTGGGCTAAGGTTTTCTAAACAATGTTGGACATCCAAGTCTCTAGATTGAGCTTGGGCTAATATATATTTATCATCATATGTTGGAGAAATTATACATGTTTGAGAATCAAGGGGAATTTTAGCAGGTGAAATCTTGATATTACTAAATGTACAAAGAGACATGATGAGAGGATTTTGAAATAATTTGGCCACTCCAAAATCATTGCAAGTGAAGGCATCTTTAGGTAAAGAAGGCTCCTAAGCATTGTATGGAAGGTAAAAATCAGTAATCTCATCAATAAGAGGAATAATACAATCTTTGGTTAATATATAAAAAATAAGCCATTATGAAATGTAGGGGGTAATTTGGTAGTATTGTAAGTATTTTATAAATCATTGGGCTCATCATCATCAGAATCTGCAAGAGTAACTTGTAAATTAGGATTCATGTTGATGAACTTGGGTAAAGGAGCACTATTGATCTTAGGAATGGTAGGAATATGATATTGTGATTTAGGATTAGGAAGTTGGATGCTCCATGGGTTGGGATCAGCTTTATGCTTATACCATTTTCCATTATGTAATAATTAAATACAATCACTATCGTAAGAAGCAATGGCCTATATTCGATGATTCCATGGACAACCAAGGAGTATGTTATACGATAAAGGAAGATCAAGGACCATAAGCTTGGTTTGAATAGTCTTAGATCCAATGGTTAATGGAAGCCAAATATAACCAAGTGGATTTTGATTTGTCTTATCAATACCACAAAAAGTAAGATGGGTTTGCTTAAGATGATCCTTATTATAACCAAGTTGTTAGATGAGCCATAAAGATGTCACATTAATACCAGAACCTTCATCAACCAGAAATTTATGGATAAGAGTGGTATTAATGGCTATTTTGATAAAAAGTGGTGGATCATCAACATGAAAAATAATTCCATCATTGATCATGTCCTCTTCAAGGAATTCAATAGAAGGTTTGGAATAAGGACACATAGTTTCAATGGTATTTATATTGGTGGTTCTTCATCTATGGAGGATAGATCTTCAATTTCTTGAATTTGTTGCATAAGTAATTTACGATGATAAGGTGAAGTGCAAACCAACTCCATAAGTGGAATCTTTCAAGTCATAGAGTTGAGTTCTTCAAGAAAATTCCAATGAGACTTCAAAGAATCAGAATGAGTTTTAGGTGGAAAATTAGACTTTAGAGGAATAAATGTGATTGGAGGATCAGAAGGAGGAGATGGTTCCTCTTAAGCTTCTAAAGAAACATTATTAGTGGTAGTATCTTTAAGAAGTTGTTCCTCCAAAGATGGATTCCTAGGCTTGGTAATAAGATCTTTATGAGCTAATTTATGATGGTAATTGACCTTAGTAGTATTGACATATTGAGAACTATTAAAATATTGGTCATAATCAACATCAACGGCACAAACATACTTGGTATTTAATTGATTATTTGAAGAAGATTTTTGGTTATATGAAGTAGAAGCTTTAGAAATTTGTCATTTTTGAAAAGCAATAGTGTATTCTTGATGACAAAGATTTATCATAGATTCATGATTGAATGAATCACCAAGCATTTAAGAGAATTTTTTTTGGTAAGCTCTCTATAAGATTCATGAGAATTACCAATGTCAACATGAAACCAATAAAATAGATTGGGGTCATACCACTTAGGAAGAGTAGTGGGAGAGATGAAAGGTTTTGAGGGCGGTAAAAATTGTTTCATTTAATAAACTAAAAGAGATGTATGAGAAGGTGAAAGAACATTAGTTTTAGTAACTCCTAGTTTGGTTTGTAGAGTATTACTAGTGATAGCATTATATGTTTGGAAATATCCTTTAAAAATTTTAGGATTAGGTTTGAATTGCTTCATAAGAAAGTCTTGACATTTAGATTGATCAAGAGCTTCATTAAGTGTTTGGGGAGTAAAGGTTTGAGCCTTATATTGAAGAGTGGGAGTTAAATCAGTGATAAAGAGTTTGAATAAGTTATCATCAGTCATGTCATGATCAACTTTATGGGCCAATGATTTCCATCTTTTGATAAAGTCATGAGCTAATTTAGTGGGAGATTGCCTAGCATTAATGAAGTGGCTAAGAATTTTTTTGGGAAGATCATTATGTTGAAACTCTTTAACTAAAGGATTAACTAAATCTTTAAGTTACCAACTATAATGTTGGGGAAATTGATTATACAATTATAATACATCACCAGTAAAAGTTTTTACTAAGAGTTTAGTTGTGATGAGGGTATTAGTTTGGATCCACTCTTTATAAAGTTTGCCAAAGGCTTTGAGAAATGAGGTAGGGTCTTTAGTCCCATCATATTTGATAGTTAGAGATATGTTACCAATATCAATGGAAATAATGAAGGGGACAAAAGGCTCATTTTGAATAGTTTGAAACATCTTGTTATTCATTATGGGTTGAGGAATAACATTATCTGAGGCATCCCAAAGAGGTGGAGGAATGAAATTAATATTAGCTTAAGGATGCATAGTTGGAGGTTGATTAGCCACATTGATTAAATGTTATTGAAGTTGCATTATTTAGTTGGTGTTAGAATTTTGAATTATGTTCATTTATTGGATAACTTGGGCTAAAATTTGAGTTGTATCAGGATGTGGGTTGGTGTTGGTAGAAACACTCCCCAAATTGGTGTTAGGGGGAGGATTACTAAAATAAGTCTTGTTAGTGGGATTATTAAGTGAACTTGTAATAATTACTCCCACATTAATTTGAAGATTTTGAAGATGATGAGTTTCCTGGTAAGGAAAGGATTTCATCAAATTCATCTTGAGGTGTTATTTACACCATATTGTAGTTCATTGATGAAGGATGAGAAGAGGCACTCCAAGAGTGATGGTGCTCTTAAGAGGAAAAGAGAGGGAGAAATAAATATTAGATACTCTAGTATCTAAATAGATTCAAGATATCCAAGAAGATTCTAATAGGAGACTTTATTATAACTAAAGAGGAATGAACATAATGCAAATAAGGAAAAAGAGGGAACTAGATTAATAAATAGGGAAAGTAGAAAGTAGTATAGGGTCAACTGGGTTGACCAAACATAGAAAATAGGGTCTATAAATACTACAAGGTTGACTAGGTCGATCTAGTATAGTGAACAAAAGATGAAAAAGATACAAGGTCAACTCAGTCAACCTAGTATAGTAGATAAGGAAAGTTAAAAATCCTATAATAGGTTGTGAAATGAAACAAGATAACTTTCTCAAGAAATTTGGAAAGAAATAGCTAAAGGGAAAAAAATAGTCAATTGGACTAATGTTGGTCAATCTAATTAAGGCACACAACATAAAATATTGCACCAACATTAGCTAATGCAAGTTTTTGCAATACAAAATATAATTGAGTAAAGAGCAAGAAATCAACTTGGAAAGTAAAGAGATAAATAATTGGTTAACCTAAATATTTATTAGATTATTAAGATATGATTTTAAATGTGATGGAAAGTTGGTTATAGGAAAGGAACTAGAATGACAATCCAAGGATGGTTTTAGGTAGTTTAGACTGAAAGGAAATGTAGTGGTAATGATACAAGCTTGGTATTGGGGCTTGTCCCCTCACTTCACACACCATAGTGATAAGGGTGTTAGGTGTTTATCTAGAATATACCATTAACCATGCTTTATACTTGACTAGAGTATCAAGTCGGCTTCCCCTTTAGTGATGAAATCTAAGTAGGTCGGCCTTAGGTGGACAAATGTTAAAATGCTTATTTAGGTTTTGTGATTTGGTTATGTGTGCATAAAATAAAAAATAGTTAAACTAAGTGATTTACTGAAAACCACCTAATTAAGCTATGTGATCTATTCTAAGCATGCAAGCAATAAAAAAAGAAGGCATGAATTAATTACCAACATATAAGTTTAATTCAAACTTTGAAACAAGGTATAATGTTGATATAGTCAACAATGTATGCAAAAAATATATAACAAGGTCGACAACGTCAACAATATACTACAGAAGCAAGGTCTGAAAATGAATAGGGTTAATAAAGTTGACCTAGCTATATATACAACACACAGAACACAAAATTGGGTCAGTAGGGTCGATCTAGTTGATTGTGCTAGAACAATTTTGAAGACTATAAACTATAAAAGGAAATATTGTAAATCAAGAGATAGAGATATAGAAAGGAACCTTGGTGAATCATAGATGTATAGAATGAATATTGATGTTCAATAAACTTGATAAATGCTTATAAAACTTGTTAACTAGGTTGACTAGGTTGATCCAGCTTTATAGAAGCCTGTTGTTGAGTGTCTAAAATGTACAAGGTTGACTGGATAAACCTATTATGTTAATCCTAATGTTTGAAAAGTTATAGGGTTGACTGGGTTGACCTAGTAGTCTAGACTAGAATTTTGAAAATTTGAAAACTTTTAATGGGTTGATAGGGTCTATCCAGTAGCCTTTACCTGAAACCCTACACATAGAAATTAGATCTGGGTCGATGCAGTTGACCTAGTATGGTAAATATATGATAAAAATAATTATGAAAAAGAATGAAATAAAGTGAATAAATCTTGCAAGGGTTAGTTCACATCGGGTTCACCAGAATGTATGCAATCAAAAATGTATCATGTCTATAAATCAATCTTGGCTCGGAGAAGATAAAGCATACCTACACTTTTGATTGGAAATACATTTATTAATCTAGGGCATAACCAATATGGGGATTTATTAGACTTTATTATGGGATCACTTATCATAATACACCATTCTAGGAAGGGTTCCAAAGCCTACAGTCTAACATAATCACATAACAACCCTAAAAGAGTCCTAGGTTTAATGTTCACTTTATATTTAATAAATAAGAAAGTAATCTAACTTAGTGCACACCAAAGCTTACAACACAATATGAGGGTTTATTAAATAAATCAAAACATGTATAAGAGAATCTTAATTAATCTAAGTATGAGTAAGACCTTAATACATGGAATATGAAGAGTAATATTATTCAAGCCAATATTTATGTTACTTTTATCTACTAAAAAGAGAACAAAGTTAGAATATACTTACCTGAATGTGAATCCATCAAGACTCAATCTCTCCCTTAGCCAAAGGGGATTTGTAAGAGGTTGTTGTGGTTTATAAGGATAAATAAGAAAGGCCAAATCATCCAAGACTTATCCACAAGACTAAATTCTCCAAGTAGAAACCCTAAACTAAGACTCCTCAAGTGGAATGGTGGAAGAGAAGATTGTAAAAAATCACAAGTGAGTAATAACTTCTGATTGCATATTGAGATAATGATAAAATTATCTTATATTTATAGGCAAATTTCACTCTAAATCCTTCTGAATATGTTGATTGTATGAGGTAGACCCAGTCAACCCTATATGTTTTCATGAGATAAATCACTATGTCCCAAACTAGGTCAGTTGAAGGGGTGACAAAACTCAAAGTTAAAAATACCTTAAATAGTATAGGGTTAATGCAATCAACCTTGTATAGTAATTAGAGGCTAAAAAATGTATAGGGTTGACTTAGTTGACCTAGTATAGTCAACTAGCTAAAGGGGATCAAGGTGAGGAAAAGAGGGATGGAAAGAGGAAAAAGACTAGAGGAGTGTGTAAGTAAAGATTAATAGCTTAGGGAATGGTTATAGGAGCTAGTTGTATTGGTAATAATGTGGTAATAATGGACAAGAATCCTATGAAGCACCAAAGGTCTGCCCACCCCTTTCCCAATGCACCTCTTAAGGCATGCACTCAAAGAGATTGAGTCTCAATGGTTCCTACAAGCTGTAAAACATCAGTATTTAATAAAAGTTGAAAATATTATGTGTATATAGAGGGTTTTAAATCTATGATATAGGGAGTGTGAATATTATCCTCTGCACTGATCGTGTTATAAAATCCCAAAACCACTAACTAGATATAGACATAGGATGTGAGGCCTATTATTTTTCACTCCCTAAGTTGATCTAGAGCCTTATGACATGATAGATCATTTTTGAGGTTCAATTGTCTACATATGTTAGATCTGATCTATTTACTGTCAGGTTGAAAATTCAACCTTCTTTCACTCTTACTCCTCCTTTGAAACCTACCTTTATCTATATATTAGTTGCTTCCTCTTCCTTCTGGACAACATCTTTAATGGCTTGATCCTCAACCATTTGTTTATTATCTTCTTCCTCCTTTCGTAGGGTCTCTTTATTTTTTTATTCCTATGCCTTTGCTACTATGTCATCCTCAACCTTTTTCTATTACACCTCTTTTGATTCTTTATCTACTTGTTCTTTATTCATTTTCACAGTTTCTTCTTCTTGCTTCATCTATATAATTTCTCATGTTTGTTTCTCTTATACGTCCTTATCCTTTTTATATGCAAAAAAAAATTCTTTCTTATTATTATTCTCCTCTTTCCTTGCATTATTTTCTAATTCCTTCTATGCCTTCTCTTTATTTATTTTTACCTATGAAACTTCTTATTCTATTTTAATATTGTCATGCACATTTGGCTACTTTGGTTGCTAGTGCTTGGTTGTTTGAGCATCTTGTGCATGAGTGGGGGAATCTAGAGATGGATATAGGGTTGAATGAATTGGTGAATCATGATGGAAGGATATGGAGAAGATATCACCACTATTAACATGATTATTGGTGCCTTTGTGTGGTAGGTGGAATAATAACCTTATTCAAGTGCTTGTGTGTGTGGATTGTTATAGTAGGCTATTACTCTATAGTTTTTTCTTCCTCACAGTCAATCTTATCCAACACTTATGGTGTGAAAAATGATCCCATACATTATTAAATTGAGGGAAAGGTCTTTGGCATTATGTGTGATATGATTCTATCCATAAATGACCATTGAGGGTTTATTTATTGCTTTGTAGCTTGTGTCGCATCTAGTTATGGCTATGTATATTCTCATATAGATGATCCTTCTCCCACTATGCCTTAGAAAATGGATACCATTGGGTGTTTTATATCTTCTTCCTCCATGATATTGTCAAGTATGATTGAATTTTTAGGTGTCAGGATATCAACCATTATAATTCTTATGATGTGTTGGTGCACATTAATTTCTATAAGAAAAAATTTCCCTCTTCCTTGTATAATTTTATGCCTATGTCTTCCAAACTAGAATTATAAAAACATATTCCTAATTGTTGATATGTTTTTCAAGATTAGATTCCATAATAATCTTGGGAACATTGTGTTAGTGAGCCAGGGTTTGCTTCCATGAATCTTCCTCTTTGATGGAGGAGGTGGTATTTTCCTCTGTATTAGAACCTTTATTTTCCCCTTAGTCATATCTGATGGAGCTATTTGCTACACCCCTAACCTATCACATGTATGAGGATAGGAATAGCTGACTTGTGGCTTAATTATCCCTCTTTGATGTTATATCACATTTCTCTATGCATTTGTTTGGTTGGTAGGTTAGCCTATGGAGTAACCAAGGCCTAGTTAGACTATATATAGGAGGTAGTGGGTAATTGTTTATCATCATATTGTGATTTCTGATCTTATTGAAGCTTGTGGAGGTTGCCCCCTCAAAGTGGCTTATCTATTATCATATATTATGATATATTTCAGTCATATTTGGATCTAATTCTGCTATTCTACTTTATTGTTAAAGTAATTTCATTACAAGTGGTATCAAAGCTGTGATTGGGGCAATCTTGGGGGTGAAACACTAATTTTTTAAATTTGGATATATCTAAAAAATGGTCATAAAATTATTTAAAATTTTTTTACTATAGGTGATAAATAACTAAATTAATATTCCATTAAAATTTTAGTTCATTTTGATCTGGTTTACAAAAGTTATCGCCATTTTAGGTTTTTTCATAAAATTGCTCTATAACTCATAATTCAAAGATTTTTTTTGATTTATTTACATTTTTGGAAAGAATATAAAAATTTGGCTAGGGTATGTTATTTGCATGTTTTGTTTTGAGGCTGACATAATTCCAAAATTGCTTGGTCAAAGTTGGGTCAAAGGTGCCAATCAATGTCGACATTGTAAAGCCCTTTTATGGAAGGTCCACAAACTCGAGGCCGAGGAAAGGGTACTAAAACTATAGGTAAAACTCTTAACAAGGAAAAGATGGAGTCAAAAGGGGGATGTACTAGACCCTTTGTACTAGGGTTCTCTTACATAGATCACAAAGTGAGCCAGCTTGACTATAGTGTGCAAGGCATTCAGAGTCAGGTGCAAGGCATATAATCTAATATGAAATCCATTCAAGATAGTTTGGTAGATATCATAATGGATTTGAAAAATAATCATTCAAATCATCCAGCTAACACTATTGCTCAACCCCACTAGGGTGGTTCTCCCAACCAGTCTACTTCAAATCTAACTACATTGCCATAAAGGAACCTGTTACCAAAGGTGGATATGTAAAAATTTGATGGAAAATATCCACTCAATTAGATCAACCAAATGGAGAATTTTTTTGATCTACATCAGACCCCAGGTGGATATAAGGTTACCATGGCATCCTTGTATCTTGAACCTAATCAATTCATTTGGTATCGATGGTTGTGTGCTCAAAATAAAAAGATGACTCTCAATGTCACTTGGTCAATTTTTATAGAGGAGCTACAATTACACTATGGAAATAGTGTGACAAAGAATTACTTTAGCTAACTAGGAAAATTGTGATAGATTGGCTCTATCAAGGATTATATTCATCATTTTTAGAACCTATCTTTATGTGTGGAGACAATTCTAAGGAGAACATGAATGACCTATTTTTGGGTTGACTAAAGGACCACATTCAACATGAGGTATGCATGTTTAATCCACTTAATATTTTTGATTATATTATCATGGCACACAGAGCTGAGGAAAAATTCATAGCCAATAAGAAGCATCCATTCACTCACTTCAAAGATCATAGCATATCGACAAGAAAATTTCATCCACCTACCAAATTGACCCCACAACAAATTGAAGAGAAGCATGCCAAAGGATTATGTTTCAATTGTGACAGCAAGTGGAGAAAAGGACATAGATGTGTTGAGAAGAATTTATTTTACATTGAGGGATCCAATGAAGATGATGAAGAAGATGATGCCTCCAATGATGATGAGGAATAAATAGAGGAGGTACCTAAAAATTCCCAACCTACAATCTCGTGTCATGCACTTGCAGGTATTAGCACTCCACAAACTCTTAAGGTGGTGGGTTTCCTCAAGAAATATAAGGTGACTATGTTGATTGATTCAGGGAGCACATATAACTTCATCAACCATAAGTTGGCCACTCGATTTAACTATTTCATCTACCCAGCACTAGAATTTCAAATCATGATTACATATGGTGGCACAATTAATTATTCAGGCAAATGCCATAGTATTAAGCTTGCTATGGGTAAGTACAATCTTGATTCTCCTATGTTTGCTATTCCCATGGGTAATATAGACATTGTTTTGGGAGTCCAATGGCTCACAACCTTGGGTACCATTGAGATGAACTTCTAGGAACTATTCATGCACTTTCATTTTAAGGGTAGGAAAATTGAACTTCATGGATTATAGGCAAAATCTCCATAATTGGTTAGTTCACATCAAATGACCAAAATACTCAAAAAAGGGGTCGAGGGAATTATTGTACGATTATGTTCCATAGAAGTTCAACCCACACAAGCATCTACACATCATGATCTTCAGATGATTCTTGATGACCACCCATCTATTTTTGAGGCCATGTCAAAAGGACTACCACCAAAAAGATAACATGATCATGCCATTCAACTACTTCCAAGGAGTCAACCACCAAATATCATACCATATAAATATCCAAATGCACAAAAGAGTGAAATCAAAAAGATGGTCTATGAGATGCTAGAGGTAGGGATCATCAAACATAGCCAAAGGGCATATTCATCACCAGTGGTCATGGTGCAGATGAAGGATGACACATGGAGGATGTGCCCAAATTATAAGGAACTCAACAAGTACACCATAAAAGATAAGTTGTATATTCCATTAATTGATGATTTACTTGATGAGTTGCATGGTACTAATTATTTCACAAAATTGGATCGTCACTCGAGGTACCATTAAATTAGAATCAAGGATGAAGATGTTCATAAAATTGCTTTTAGAATGCATGAGGGCCATTATGAGTTTTTGGTAATGCCCTTTGATCTTAAAAATGCACCATCTAATTTTTAGAGCTTGATGAACACTATTTTTAGGCTTTTTCTAAGGAAATTTGTGTTGGTTTTCTTTGATAACATCTTGATTTATAGTCAGACATGGGAAGCACATTTGCAACATGTGAAACAAGTGTTGATAGTTTTGGAGAAGCATCAACTTTATGTGAAGTCATCAAAATGTGTTTTTGGAGTACAAGAGGTAGAGTACCTAGGTCACATTATTTCCCATGAAGGTGTCAAAGTTGATTCCCAGAAGATCAAAGCTATGATGAAATGGCCCATGCCAAAAACTCTCAAAAACCTTAGAGGGTTCCTAGGACTAACATATTACTACCAAAGATTTATGAAAGGTTATGGAATCATAGCAACTCTACTCACTGCATTGCTAAATAAGGATGCCTTCCATTGGAATGATGTTGTTACTAAAGCATTTGAGAAGAAAAAAGTAGCTATGTGTACCACTCCATTTTTGGCTGCTCCAAACTTCTCAAAAACATTCATTGTTGAATGTGATGCTTATGGATATGGGTTGGGAGTGGTACTAATCCAAAAAAGAAGACCCATTACATTTGAGAGTCATCAATTCAAAGGTAAGAATCTACAAAAACCTATCTATGAGAAAGAAATGATGGATATTATTCATGCAATTAAATAATGGAGACCCTATCTAATGGGTAGACACTTTAAGGTGAAAATAGATCATGATAGTCTCAAATACTTTTTGGAGAAAAGATTATCATCTGAGGAATAACAAAAGTGGGTAACAAAAATGTTAGCTTATGATTTTGAAATCATCTATAAGAAGGGTAAAGATAATGTAGTAGCAGATGCACTCTCCATATGAGATACATCCATCAAAGCATTACTTTGTGTAATGTCCATATTACAAGTAGATTGGGTGGATGAAGCCAGGTTAGAATGGGAGCAAGACAAGGATACTTAGATTCTGATTCAAAATCTCTAGCAAGGTACTTTAGCCTCTAAAAAAATTTAATGGAAAGGTAATGTCCTATGGTATAAGGGTAGGTTATACTTGTTGAAAAATTTAGAGCTTAAACATAAGATTCTTGTAGAGTTGCATGCATTTCCGATTGGGGGACACTTAGGGTTCTTGAAAACATATCATAAAATTAAGAAATAATTATTTTGGGAAGGACTCAAGGGAGATGTACAAAATTTTGTGGTAGAATGCTTGATATACCAATAGAACAAAGGTGAGATAGCTAAGACCCCAGGTCTATTACAACTATTAGCAATTCCTAGTCAAAGGTGGGAGGAGGTTTCCATGGATTTAATCATAGGGTTACCTTGTTATGAAGGTAAGAATGCTATCTTGGTCATTGTGGATAGGCTTACAAAATATGCCCATTTTTGTGCTCTCTCACACCCATTTTCAACAAGTACAATCGCTACTATTTTTTTGGAAGCAGTTTTAAGATTGCGTGGAACCCCAAAAATAATTGTAATTGATCATGATCCTATTTTCATTGGTAATTTTTGGACTGAACTATTTTCTTGTTTGGGTACTCAGCTAGCTCATAGCTCATCTTACCACCCCAATCTAATGGACAAACAAAAGTGGTTAACAAATGTTTAGAGGGGTATCTTCATTGTTTTGTATCAGATAAATAGGAACATTGGGTTAAATGGCTACCACTTGCAGAATGGTGGTATAACACATCTTTCCATACCTCCTCTAAAATGTCTCCATTTCTAGCACTATATGGTTACCATCCACCTTCCATCACTTCTTCATTAAAGGTGAAAACCAAGGTTCAAGATGTGGAGGATCACATTCAACATCAACAAGAGGTTTTGGCTAGTTTGAGAGAGAATTTGGCCTTGGCACAAAACAATATGAAGCAACAAGTAGATCAACACCGTAGTAAGTGAAATTTTGATGTGGGTGACTAGGATTTGTACATTTGTAGCCTTACAAGTAGATGTCCTTGAAGTAACAAAACAAGGACAAAAAACTTGCTCCTAAGTATTATGCCCCTTATCAAGTTCTATAGAAAATTGGAAGTGTGGCTTATAAGCTTGAGTTACCTCATTCATCTTGCATACACCCAATATTTAATGTTTCCTATTTGAAGAAGGTCATTGGATAGACAGTTTCAACCCAGATAGAACTCCCAGAACTAGATGAAGAAGGATGAGTCATTTTGGAGCTAGAGAAGATCCTCTAAACATGTACTAAGAGGTTGAGAACTAGAGAGATTAGGGAATATCTAATCAAGTGGAAGAACATGAGTAGTGAAGATAGTACTTGGGAAGATGAAGATTTTATGCAACAAAAACATCTAAAGTTGTTCAACATTGAGGATAATGTTGATTTGAAGGGGAAGGGCATGCTATGCCCCTAACCTATCACATGTATGAGGATAGGAATAGCCAACTTGTGGCTTACTTATCCCTCTTTGATGTTATATCACATTTCTCTATGCATTAATTTGGTTGATAAGTCAGCCTATGGAGTAACCAGGGCCTAGTTAGACTATATATAGGAGGTAGTGGGTAATTGTTTATCATCATATTATGAATTCTGATCTTATTGAAGCTTGTGGAGGTTGCCCCCTCGAAGTGGCTTATCTATTATCATATATTCTGATATATTTCAATCATATTTGGATCTAATTCTGCTATTCTACTTTATTGTTAAAGTAATTTCATTACACTATCAATGCCTATGGAGGTGCATATGCTTCAAAAAATTTATACATCATAGATTATTATGGAAATGTTTATTTCATGCTTGAAGTAATAGATTTAAACACTTGAACAATTCTAGTAGCTAAGGTTTTCTATTGTAGGACTTCTACTTATGCATAAAACATGGTGATGAAAAATGGAAATTAAGTGATTGTTGCCTTAGGAAACTCATGGAATATTATTTGAATGCCATCATGTAACTTTGTAATATCTACATGTCACCCCATGCATCATAAGACATCTTAGGGCACATGAGGATTAAAAATGATGAGACCTTGGACCTTGACCCACCAAGAATTGAATCAGCCTAACTACTCATAATATAGACCTATTTTGGTGCATGAAATTTTGGTGAAGGTGTTCATTAGGATACAAATCATCCTTAGATGTTATAGGACTATCATAAGACTTTCATTATGTGAAATAAATGAGTTATACTAGGAATTAGTATTGGAAAGCCTATGATGTGTTGTTGAATACCTTCTCAATGTTAGTGAGCTGTTCAGAGACTAAAAATTCAAATCAATTTAAAGTTTTCATTCTATCAAATGATTTGATACATAATATCAATGCCTCCCCTTGCTAATCTAGCTCACACTTTTGGTTATTCTCCAAAAGCACTTGGTAATACATTAATATGATATTCACACTGTAATATCATCGATCAAGTCAATAGGGATCCCTCTATATTCCCTATCATAGAAAAATCATCTGATTAAATTAAATAATCCTTAGTTTTATAAGGTAGGAGTGATTTGCCTCATGATGGAAGTATTGTTACCCTTGCCATTATTTTTGGGTTGATGAAAATGCTCACATCCTTGGACAAATGGAATGCAAATTCATTGTATCAACTCAATAATGTCATTATTACTTTATCTAATTAGCTAATTTTTAGGAGCTTAATGAGTCACTCTACATCCATTCCTCACATAAGTTGTTAAAGAGCTAAAGTTCCTAGTTGTGCTACTATGACTTGGTCTATGGTAAAAATATTAGCATCTACCATATCAATAAAATTGAATGGATCTAGATCATGGTATTATATTTTCCTCAATGTAATACCGATCCCCATTTCTTATTTCTATGTGTTTTTAATGGAATCAAAAATTATGGTCGTTTCATAATTTTTATGTGGTAGTCTCTCAATAGATGGATGTAACTCAGATTTGTTTGGTTGATAATTATGCACTCAGTTGAATTAATTAGACTCAAATCATATATGTATCTTATTTGTAAAAGGTTGTAATGGAGGTTCACTATGTATGCCCTTCTTTATATAGGTTTCTTTTGCTCCACTCATATATTGATTCACACTAAATAGTGTTGAGATGTCTTTGTGTTGTTATGCTATTTATTTGAATGGTATCAACTATTGTGATGTAACCTTGGTTCTTCACTATATATCTTTAATCTTTTATTTCTATCTTTATTTGATGTGATGCATCATGTTTCTTATTCTAAAACTTCCCTTTAATGTACATATCATGAGTCTCACATTTTGATCTAATTTTGGAAAGATGTAATATTTGAAGTGATTTATCATTAACCACTTTATGAATGCCTATTGATGACCTATCTTCCATCCCATTTTGTAACCTCTTCATTTCCAGACTTAATTTCTTGATCTCATGTTGACATTGTGTTAACTACACTTCGTATTGTTCCTTCATTATTGTGTTTCATTTCTTTGATACTTTGTGACATTAAATTTTCAAACTATCTTCAAATATACTATGATATATATATCAAACTACAAACAAATACATTAAAAACCTTAAAAATACAAGAAAAAAGTAAATGAAATAAAAATCCTAACTACATGGTGCTACTCAACACCCACTCAAATTTTATCATAAGATTAATAGATATCATTGGTAGTAAGGCTTATGTTTGTATCCATTTACACTTATTATAAGAATGGTTCCTTTAATTTCCCTTATGACTATTGTTCCCTTATGAGATAATTCATCAATGATGTATGGTCCTTTCCACCAAATGTGCAATTTACCTGAATCTATTCAAAATCTACTATCATATAATAACATTATCTCCTCTAGATAAAACTCTTTAGACCATAAATTATGATCATGAAATGGTTTTTTAACTTTTCTTATCTATTTATTTTGTCCAAATTAATCTCTATTTATTTTATTCCATGCGAGTTAGATTTAACAAACTTGATTAAAGTGAATCTTGATCTCCTAGATGCATTAGTAATGCAATTCATAAACTTAAAACTATATATTCCATAGGCATAATTTATTCTATTGCATATATCAACTAGAAATTACTAAACCCTATCACACACTTATAATTAGTCTTATATTCCCATAGGATTTTAGGAATTAGATCCTCCTAATCATCTCATTACAAATTGTATATTTTTTGTAAGGATCTTCTCAAGTACTTTGTTGGATGTTTCTACCTTTTTATTGGCTTAAGGATGATATGTTATGATTTTATGGTGTGATATTATAAATTATCTAATAAAATAATTTATAGTACTACTTAGGAATTATGTGCCTCTATCATTGACCAAATTCACTAGACATCAAAACCTGGTAATGATGTTATCTTAAAAAAACTTGGTTGTGTCTTGTACCCTACATCTAGGTGTCACAATAAACTTTACCCATTTTGTTAAGTAATCCATTGTAGTAGTTATATACCTATCATGACTATATTTTCTTGGTGGATTAATGGGTCATATAAATTCAATTCTCCATTGCTCAAAAGGTTGCATTGCTAACTTTGGATTCAATTTCATTTCATCCCTTTGATTTGGCCTCCATATTATTTTACAAACATCATAGTGTTTTTAGACATTATGTGCATCCAAAATAAGTTAGGCCACCATAAAACACTTTGTAATATATTCCTCTTTGTTGAATCACCTATAAAGTATTCTCTTGTAATTTGTGTTGTGATTCTTCTAGAAATTGTGGTCTCTCATGCTCTAAGTATACCTTGTGCAACACATCATCCTTACCCATTCTATAGAGAAATCCATTGATAATAATAAAATATATGGCTCATGTGATCAAATAATTTTTATCTTTTTTGACATAATATACATGAAAATCTCCTTGTTATATGAAATTATCTATGTCATGTAGATTTTATGGAATCATCATGAATTTGAATAAGTGTGCATCCAATGACTCATATTATAACTTTCTTGGCTCCCAACCATTTATTATTCAACTAAGATGATCTCTTCCCACATTTTCCATTTCATATTTCAAATTGATCTTAAACTTAAATTCCTAGAATTACATCAACCACCTAGATATCCTTCTACCTAGAATAGGCTTATTCACCAGGTATTACATATCTTAATAGTCTGTAGAGAATTAAAATGGTGTTATTAAGAGATAGTGCTTGAATTTTTGAAGTGAAAGGTGTATGTAATGGGAAATGTAAAATATTTACAAATTAATCCTAGCTCAAAGAAGATAAATCCTACCCACACTTCTGATTGGGGATACATTAGATAATCAGGGTCATGACCAGTATGGATCCACTAAACCTAATCAAGGGATCTCTTACCATAATAAATTCACTAGGGAGGGTTCCAAAGCCTCTAGTCAAGAAAAACTATGTAATAACACTAACTAGGTCCTATGTTTTTGTATTCACTAAACTAATAACAAGTAAAGTAAAAGTCTAATATAGTGCTCACCAAAGCTTGAGGCATAAAGTGGGGGTTAGTAATCATAAAAGTAAACATGCATAATATAATCCTATTTAATCTATGTATAGGTAAAACTATAATGTATGGAGAGAACAATACATCCAAAAGACATTACTTATGCTACTTTTATCTACTAAAGAGGATAAAAGTTTGAGATACTTACCTTGAAGATAAACCTATTGAGACTCAATCTATCCCTTGGCCAAAGGTGATTCATAAGAGGTTGTTGTGGTTTGTAAGGATCACTAAGAAAAGCCAAAGCATACAAGACTTCTATACAAGACAATATTCTTCTCCAAGTAGAAACCCTAAACTAAGACTCCTTGAGTATAATGTGGAAGATCAGATTATAAATAAGAAAAAATGAATGATTAACTCTTTTTGTCTCTCTAATAATGGCTAAATAGATGTGTTTATATAGGTAGATCTAACCTTAAACCCTTTTAAAAGTTTAGGCTGACAAGGTTGACCCAATCAACCTAGTATCATAATTAACAAAAATAAACTAGCTCATGGACTAGGTCATCCATGGGCTGACCTAGACCCTAATAAGTTTCATTAATAAAAGTACAAGATCAATGGGGATGACTATGTAATGTAAACTATCAAAAAAGAGTTTAGGTTAGGTAAGGGCTAATGAAGGTGGTAAAAGACTAGAGGAGGGTACAAAATAAGAGGAAACATAAAGGGGAGTGTTTTTAGAAGCTAGTTGGATTAATAAGAATTGGTAATAAGGGAAAACAATCCTATGAATCACCAATAGTTTACCCACCCCTTTCTTAATGCACCCCTTAGGGCATGCACTCAAAGAGATTAAGACTCGATGGGTTCCTACAAGATAAAAAGCATCAATAATTGATAAAGTTTGAAAATACTATGTGCATACATATGCCCCACTCAAAGCTCATCATGTTTCACTCAGGTGCAACAAGGGATGGTGCTTCGAGAAAGAATATTATAACACACAATGCTAAAGATAAAAAAAAGTTGCAATATTTTAAATCATAAAACAACTAAAATAAAATGATGGAAAGGGAAATAATTGAAAAGTAAAATGTATGCATACCTTGACTTACCTTTATTGATGGATGGTTGTCTATTGTGTTTGTAGTTTTGATGAAGGATGGTGCAAAGACATTTTTTGATAAACCCAAGGATAAAAAACTAAAGAGCAAAAACATACAAATGTAGGAAATCCAAGATAATTTATGCTATTTGGATGGGATGTACTAGGAAATTAGGCAAGTTGGGGAAATAATTGATATGTTAGACCAAATGACCAAGTTAAAATTTAGAGTAAATTGGGTAATAAAAAATCCAAGGTTAATAAAGACCAAGAAGTCAAACTAGTAAACCTTAAGTAAGAAAGGCAAACTCACCAAGTCAAACCAAGGATACATGTCAAAATAGATGGTAATCAAAAATCAATGTGAAAGCAGTAACAATCTTTACTCAAACAAATATGGGAAAGAAAAAAATGGTAAAACAACATTGATGAGTGAGAAGTAATAATCCTTACTAAATCATTAATGGAAAAAGTTGCATAAAAGGGAAAACAACATTGATGAGTGAGAAGTAACAAGCCAACCTCACTTAACAATTGAAAAAATAAATGAAAGTATAAATAGACTCAAGTGTCCACAAAAAGGGTAGTATAATAATGAAAAATTGTAAAATAAATCAAGGCATATCTATAAATGTAAGGCCATGGTTTAAAAAATAGAATCCATAGTTTCTCAAGCATATTATTTTGTTATAAGGATAAATAAACTTAAAGCAAAGTAGTGCTAGCATGTTTTTAAGATGTGAAGAAGAGGGAAGTATAAAAGAAGGTAAAATATATTAAGAATCCCATGTGCTTGTTAAGGGGTGAAATTAAATGGGTAGAGGGGAGAATGAAATAAAATCTAATGTAGAGTAACTTTTTATCAAATTCAATACACTCAAATTAGGCTTATCAAAACAAGAGGACTTTCAACCTTACAGACTTTAAAGAACTTCTCCTAGCCATAAAAGTCTTAGGTTAACAAATGAAGTATGTAGATCATCTCATGAAGGATATATGCATGAAAATTAAAATGGACCTACCTTTCCACAATGTGTTTCCCATTCCTCAAGACCCCTTATAGAGTCATCAGTCCAATGCAAATATTGGGTTCTTGTATGAGAAAGTAGGTATCAGCATAGAGTTTGTTGAAATATCCTATTCTAATCTAATTTCTTACTATATCCCAATGGACATAAACTCTATTGTGATGCTAGATGTGGAGTTTGAGCCTCGATTAGAGATAGAAGATGTGCTTGTAATTGCATCTTTTGGTATGATTTTGACTTTTGAAATTTGTATGTTGCCTTTTATATATTTTTTCCTTTTGTTTCAAATGATTTGGATTTTAACTTTCTTGATGGATTTTTCTATTCCTCCTCCATATGGATTTGTAAAACCAAACATGGGTGCTAAAGATGACTTTTATTTGAATATTTTAGACTTGGTTGCTAAGAGAGAGAACTTAGAGAGCATGGTGTCTAAGAGTCTCATAAATTCAAGTAAAATAAAAGTGATATCTTAACTTAGACCTTGTTTTATCTAATTAGGAGTGAATGGAAATATAATAAAGAAGAATGAAACATGAAACAATTTGAATTACTTCAACTCATAAAAACTATGACATCTGTATGTTGCCTTTTGATTGGTATGATTTTGACTTTTGAAATCTGTATGTTACCTTTTGTATATTATTTATTTTTGTTTCAAATAACTTGGATTTTAACTTTCTTGATGGATTTTTCTATTCCTCCTCCATATGGATTTGGAAAACCAAACATGGGTGCTAAAGATGAATTTTATTTGAACATTTTGGATTTGGTTGCTAAGAGAGAGAACTTAGAGAGCATGGTGTCTAAGAGTCTCATAAATTCAAGTAAAATAAAAGTGATATCTTGACTTAGACCTTGTTTTATCTAATTAGGAGTGAATGGAAATATAATCAAGAAGAATGAAACATGAAACAATTTGAATTACTTCAACTCATAAAAACTATGACATCTGTATGTTGCCTTTTGACTGGTATGATTTTGACTTTTGAAATATGTATGTTACCTTTTGTATATTATTTATTTTTGTTTCAAATAACTTGGATTTTAACTTTCCTGATGGATTTTTCTATTCCTCCTCCATATGGATTTGGAAAACCAAACATGGGTGCTAAAGATGAATTTTATTTGAACATTTTGGATTTGGTTGCTAAGAGAGAGAACTTAGAGAGCATGGTGTCTAAGATTCTCATAAATTCAAGTAAAATAAAAGTGTTATCTTGACTTAGACCTTGTTTTATCCAATGAGGAGTGAAAATAAATAGAATCAAGAGGAATGAAACATGAAATAATTTGAATTACTTCAAATCGTAAAAACTATGACAAAGGGTGAAAGAGGGATGCAAGTAGAGAAAAAAGTGATTCCTTACCATAAGAATGAGGTAAATGGAGTAAAACATGCTAGTATATATTTTTGTGAAAATTTCATCTATCAAAAGAAACAAAAGCTAAAGTTGAGAATAAAGATCTAAAACTCATAACCATTGCAAAACACATACTAGATAAGGAATGAAAGATGGTGATTTTATGAGGAAGGCTAGGTATTATCCATGGTCTTACACTACAACTCATAAAAGATAAACCCATGAGGGTGTACAAAACATGTGAAGAGTAAATAGGATAAAGATGGTATTTGTGAGGAAGGCCATGCCCTATCCATGGTCTTACACTAAAAATCATAAAATGGAAATGCAAGGGGTGCCAAAGATTATTGTAAATTAAGAAAAAAATGTTTAAAAAGGAAATCATAAGGAAGATCAGGTTATACCCATGGTTTTATAAAGAAACTCATGAGAAAAAGGGAAACTAAAAAACCAAAGGGAAGGATTAAAGTTTGTGAAAAGAGAGAACTTCTATAGATGGTGAGACCTGTGTAAGTATCCTATAAAAAATGTTACATAGATAGCATATAAAAAGAATGATAAGAAGGGGAAAGATCTATGCTTATGTCTATATCAAGGATAAACATGTGAGAGACAAGCTTTTGTGTCTCGGAAGATTTCTTAAAGTTGAATTAGTTTGATATCATGCAATGTCACATATGAGTGGGCATCATAAGATGCCCCAATGGGTAATTAGATATAGGGATGAGAATTAAAAAACTCCCCAAAGATTAAAGTAACATGTGGGTGGGTATTACAAGATGCCCAAAAGAATGAAATAATATGTGGATGGGCATCACAAGATGCCCCAAAGGCTAAAAAGAGGGAGGAAAGATATGAAGAAAAGAGTACCCCATATAATGTCTAAATGGATTCAGGTTGTCCAAGAAGATTTTGATAGAGGATTTCATTATGATTGATGAAATTAACAAAATTTTAAGCAATAATAATGAGAGACAGAGAACTAAGCCAACCAAATAGAGAAGGAAGTTAGCTAGACAAAGAACCAGATTGGCTAGATAGAAGAGCAAGGGTAAGAATTAGATACAAGGTCAACTGGGTTGACAAAGTAATATTGAAAAGGGGATATAAAGAGTATAGTGTCGACTAGGTTGACTATGTAATGCCAAATAAAAGGCAAAAGAGTACATATTTAACTAGGTCAACTATGTACTACTAGACAGAGGGCATAATAAATTGATAAGAGACACAATCATGTTAGTCAACTATGTACTATTAGTAGGAGAAAATATAAAGTCTACAAGATATTGTATTGACTAGAATGACAATGTTTTGAAATAGGGTAAAATTTTTCAATATAAATGATGCAATAAGTGAAAGAAAACACATAAACAATTGGATCAATGTGAGTGATCCAATTGGGGAACACAACACAAAACCTTTCTCCAACACTGGCCAATGTAAGTTTTTGAAATACAACACACAATGATCAGAGAGAAAGTAGTCAAATTAAAAAATAAATGCTAAGTGGGCATCTTGAGTGTTATTAGATTATTAGAAAGTATTAGTTTAAGTGTGATAAGGAAGTTGGCTGAAAATAAGGAATTAGAAAGCAATATATGGATGGTTTTAGGATATTTAGGATGAAATGGATCTATGTTGTCAATGGTTTTAGATTGGTATTGGGAACCTACCCATTTAATTCATAAACCCACAGTGATAAGGGTGTCAAGTACTTTGCTAATATATACCATTAACCACACATTTATACTTGGCCAGAAAACCAAGTCAACTTCCCCCTTGGTGATGAAATTCAAGTAGGTAGGCCTTGGAAAGACAAATTTTTAAATGTATTTTGAATATTGTGTGATTTATTAGTATGTACAAAAGAGAAAGATAGTGTAACTAGATGTTAATTTTAAAAACCACCTATTTAGACTATGTGAGTTACTCTAATCAGGAAAATAGATGAAAAATGAAAGTGTGTATTAATTACTAGTAAATAATTTTTAATTTCCAAATTTAGAATAGTACATAGTTAGTTAAGATGACACTATATGCATATAATATAGAATATATTAAAGTGTTTCACTAATATTATACAAAATAAATAGTTTTTAATAATAGAGTCAAATAAGTCAACTCAGTCTTTTAGATAGAAGATAGGATATAAAACTAAGTCGACTAGGTTGACTGATGTAGGGGCATCTTGTATGCACCCCAAAGCTGTTCAAATTTTGCCTAAAGTTGGTTTATTAGGTTTAATATAGTTGATATGGGTCTTAATTAATCCATAGGTGATGTCTAGTTGGTCTTAAGGAGCATAGAATTCAAATTATGCCTTTTTCCCACCAAAAGTTCTTTTTGAAATTTTGAATCTTACTAAGCATTTGAAAGGACTATTATGTATCTTGTGAATGTGATTAGATATGTTAAGCATGTAGAAGGTGTTTAGAACCTATTTATGTTAATAAATATTCATTATACTAATGTCATAATGTTATATATGTTATAATATGTGAAAAATAAATAAAATACAATGTGACAAGTAACCTCTACGTGGAAAGAGGAATCAAGAATCAATATTGTCTCCTTTTAGGCATATAGGAGTTCATTTTTATTTTTTTAAGATGATGATTAAATTTGAATAGAGGAATGGATAATGTAATTAAACAGTTTTTATATGAATAAATGGGGAATTTTAATGTTTGGTAAACTTTTTTGTATGGATGAAAGTTGACAAACCATGTTTGAGGTCTTGAATCATTTGCTGACTATGTAGTTTCATTGATACAAAAATGGAATTTATTTTTGTTTCCAAGTGTAATTTAAAGTTATTTATTGTGTGTTTAATAATAAACCTTGAAGATTTATATTAAAATAAGAGAAACCCATGTTCCTAGATAATTAAAATTTAAACCCTATATATGAGTGTCTGTCTGTGGTTACAAACTGTGTTTTGCATAAAATATGACCAAATGATGTTGGTTAATAATTGTTCATGTTATTAAGATACTATTTATCATTTTTAGGTACCATAATTTTTATTAAATTGTGTTGATACCATTTGGTATTAAGACCTTTTCTTGAATAGACCCCTAGTGTGGAGTTGATTCTTTGTGTGCAAATTGTTAGTGTGCTTATTTCTATGAAGGACTATTTATTGCATTAAATGGTATTGTATACTAAATGTATATATAGGTATTTTAATGTGGTTTTAAGAGTAAAATTATGAATTAATGATCAATATAAGGGTTTAGACTTTACAAACCAACACAAACCTTGATTCCTGAAGTGTATGTTGATCAATCAAACTATGCAGTGGATATTTGAAAAGACAAGATCAAGGAATTGATCTAAAAGTGTTATATAACATTGGATAAGTGATTTTAAATTAATTTTATGTTACTTGAATCATTTATTATTCATGTATGAGGTATAATATTGGTAAATCCTATCTCAGACCTATAGGATGTTATTTTAACACACAATCCAGTGTAAAAGTGCTATAAACTATTTAGTAGTGGATTAGATGAGTGAAAAAAATAATTTAAATAGTTTAGGAAGGTCTATAAATTCTTAAGGAATATTTTTGAGTTATTTAAACCCTTGAAAAGAACCACAATAAAATATTGTTTGCTCACGGCCTATGATAGGCTTATAAAAGCCCTAATTTAGGGTTTTCACCATATCTAAAGTTATAATTGTTAGAATTAAATAAAAATTTGTATTATTTTAAATATTAATGTGTTTTAATTTATTAACAATGTTTCAAAGGTGTATGGATTATTTTGTATATAATTTTGTGACTAAATGATGTTTCAGGCTTGAATAGGCCTAATTGAGAGGGATAATAATAAGAAAGAGGGTCATATGAAGGAGATAAACTTCAAAATTTCACACATAGGTATGTTTTGTCTTATGAAAAAATAAATATTCTTTATATTTCCATAAGAGATTCTAATTTTTCCATACTATGCAAGGAGGACTATAAAAGGGTTAGTAGGATTGTGTAAAGAGAGGACAAAATTGTGAAGAATGATGAAAAGAGGTGTTGATATGTGAGTGAGAGATAAGTGAGACCTTATAAAACCTAATAAAAAAGGATAAAATACTTATAAACCATAGGTTGAAAAGTGAAACAAAATAATCTTGTATAGGGAAGTGAACTAGCAAGCATTACTTGAGGAAGTGGAAGAGAATCTAGATTAAGAGTGATTTCTTGGGTATATTCTCTACATAATTTTGGTATAAAATATATTAAAAAAAACTCTTGTGTATTGTTAAAGGATTAATAATGTGTTTTGAAGTGCATTTTAGGATAGGTGATCAATGGCAATGCTCCATAGAGAGAGCTTGCAGAGATGAAGATGATTTGGTCAGGATAATGACCTAGCTAATTGATCCATTGGTAATGATAATTTAGGATATTTAAGATGTTCTCAAGGATAGAGAACAAAGAGTATAAATAGAAATATAAAGAGAAAGAGAAGGTAATGATATAAAGCAAGGTCAGTTAGTACCTTTGCAAGCAAGGATAGATGAGAGAGAGAATAGAGAGGTGGTATAATAGAGACCACAAGTGAAAGCAATAGTTCAAGAGGGAATGGGAAAAAACCATGCAAGATATATCAGACCATTGGTAGATGGAATAATGAGAAGGGAAGAATATCTAATGAGACAAGGACTAAGATAAATATTTCAAGGGCAATGTTGGAATTGCCAAAGAGGACACAGGTTAATAGAGTGTCCAAGAAATGAAAATATAAGTATGCAATAACATAGAGTGAGAGAGATGAATGAGAATATAAGGAATAATAATAATGAGTCATTTCTCATGAGGAGAGTTTTATCATAGTAAAATCAAGCTAAGGAACCAGCACAAAGGAGAAGTCTATTCAAGAGTAGATGTAAGGCCCATGGTAAGGTATGAAATTTGGTTATTGATGGTGATAACACTAACAATATTGTTTCATTGGAGATGGTGCATAAGTTGAGATTGAAGAGAATTCCACATCCAAAACCATATAGAGTTGCATGGGTTCATAAATGACACCAAATATTGGTAAGTGAACAAAGCTAGGTTGATTTCAAGATAAGAGAATATATAGATTAAGAGTTATGTGATATTTAACCTATAGATGTGTGTTACTTGTTTTTAGGTAGACCATGGTAGTTTGATAAGCATCTCATACATGATGGCCAAGAAAACACATACAACATTAGTTAGGATGTAAATACATATACACTTATCCCATTTAATGGTGAAGAAAATAGAAGAGATGAGATAATAATGATGATGATGATGACAAGGCAATGGAGTAGAATTATGGAGAGTTTGAGTTTTGACAAAGCACCCAAGGAAGAAAATAAGGTGAGTTGTGTTGAGTTAATTGATGTGAGGAGTTGTGAGTCCAAAAATATGGACAAAAGTGAGGTAACATAAGATTTTAAGTTGGAAAAAAATAGTTGTCAAAATAAAGAAGAGGATAGAGCACCTATGAGAGTGCTTAAGAGAAAATAAATCCAAGGCAAGTATTGTAGCCAAGCATATGTGAAAGAGGACAACAAAATAGTGGAAGAGATTGCAGCCAAGAAGGATGAACAATGGTTTGGGATGAACACAAAATAAGTGAGGAAGTTGGAGGTTGAAATGTATGAGAAGGCAGCCCATGAGAAAGCCATGAAGGATTCAAATATTATTTCTAATATGTTATTATGTAATAAAGGTGCAGGTATAAATCGGGAAACAATAGAAGAGGTGGTGGATGAAGATAAAAATATGAAAAATAATCTTGAACAAGAGAAGGAAGTGAAATAATTGAGCCATATAAAGTAGGCCCATGAATAAGATGACTATGTAGGAGTGAAATAGTAAGGAGATGAGGGATGTAAAAATAATATACAACCCATATATATGTAGGTGATTGAGGGTAGTAAAGATGTTGATATATAGTATCAAGCTAAGAATGTACATATGAGTGAGGTAAGCAAATAAAAAGCACAAGTTTTGCATGAAGTGGAATGGATAATACAATAATCATGGGTGAAGGAGGAAGATAACATACCTTCAACAATGGTTGAAAATGAATTTAAGCAGAAGATGAATTAGTTTGAAGAAAAAGAGTGGAATGTACATGCCAAGCAAGAAGAAAAGGGCAACAACTATGATTTTCTTAAATTTATAATTTTATGTGCAAGTATGGTGATGAAGGAGTTGAAGAAAAAGAGGCCTAAATGTGGGGCCCAAGAACATGTTCACCTATATGAGAGGTAAGTGGAAGATGATAATTTCCATGAGGAGGTTCAATGTATTCAGACTGTAACATATACTAAGTGCAACATTCAACACCTGTGGCAAAGATTCTTCTAGCTTGGTAATATGATGCAGGGGCATCCTGTATGGACCCTAAAGTTGTTCAAATTTTGTATAAATTTGGTTTATTATATTTCATATAGTTGATAGAGGTATTCATTAATCCATAGGTGATGTCTAGTTGGTCTTAAGGAGCATAGAATTCAAATTATGCTTTTTTCCTGCCAAAAGTTCCTTTTTGAAAATTTAAATCTTACTAATATTTAAAAGGACTATTATGTATATTGTGAAAGTGATAGGATATGTTAAGCATGTATAAGGGGTTTAGACCCTATATAGGCTCATAAATATTCATGATTCCAATGTCATAATGCTAGATATGTTATAATATGTGAAAAATAAATAAAATACAATGTGACAAGCAACCTCTACATGGAAAGAGGAATCAAGAATTAGTTATGTCTCCTTTTAGGCATATAGGAGTTAGTTTTTATTTTTTTTAGATGATGGTTCCATTCGAATAGAGGAATGGATTTTGTATGAATAAATGGGAAATTTGAATGTTTGGTAAACTATGTTGTATGGATGAAAGTTGATAGACCCTATTTGAGGTCTTGGATCATTTGTTGACTATGTAGTTTCATTGATAAAAGAAAAGAATTGATAGTTTTTTCCAAGTTTAATTTAAAGTTAGTGATTTTTTTGTCTAATAAGAAACCTTTAAGATTTAGACTAAAAGAAGATAAACCCCTGTTCTTGGATAAGTAAAACGTAAAAGTGTCTATCTGTGGTTACAGACTATGTTTTGCATAGTATATGACCAAATGATGTTGGTTAATAATTATTAATGTTATTAAGAGACTATTTAATTTATTTTGGATTTAATAATTTGTATGAAATTGTGTTTAGACCATCTGATATTCAAACCTTTTCCTGAATAGACCCCAGTTGTGGAGTTGATTCTTTGTGTGTAGATTATTAGTGTGCTTATTTATATGCAGGAATGGCTATTGCATTAAATGGTATTGTATCCTCCATATATATATATATATTTATGTTGTTTTAATATTGAAATTATGAAGGAATGATCAAGATAAGATTTTGGACTTTAGAAACTAATACAAACCCTGATTCCTGAAGTGCATGTTGATCAATTAAACTCTGCAGTGGATATTTGAAAAGACAAGATCAAGGAATTGATATACAAGTGTTATATAAAATTGGGTGAGTGATTTTAAATTCATTATATGTTAATTTAATCATTTATTTTTCATGGATGAGGTATAATATTGGTAAACTCTATCTCATACTTATAGGATGTTATTTTAACACATAATCAAGTGTAAAAGTACTATAAACTATTTAGTAGTGGATTAAAGGAGTGAAACCAATGCCTTAAATAGTTTAGGAAGGTATATATAGACATAAATAATCTTTTTTGAGTTATTTAAACCCTTCAAAATAACCACAGTAAAATATTGTTCGCTCATGGCCCGTGACAGGCTTGTAAAAGCCCTAATCTAGGGTTTTCACCATATCTAAAGTTATAATTGTTAAAATTCAATGAAAATTTGCATTCTTGTAAATATTAATGTGATTTAAGTATTAACAAGGTTTCATAGGTGTATGGATTAGGTTATACATACTTTTGTGACTGAATGTTGTTTCAAGCTTGAATAGGCCTAATTGAGAGGACTAATAACAAGAAAGAGGGTCATGTGAATGAGATAGACTTCCAAATTTCACATTAAGGTATTTTTTGTCATATAAAACAGTAAATATTCTTTATATTTCCATAAGAGATTCTATCTCCATAGGTTTGTAAATTGTAACAAGAAAATATGTATAGGTTTGATAAGAGATACTATGCAAGGAGGATTATAAAAGGGTTAGTAGGACTGTGTAAAGAGAGGACAAAATTGTGAAGAAGGATGAAAAGAGGTTTGTAAAGTGTAAAAAGAGGTGTTTATATGTGATTGAGAGGTCAATGAGACATTATAAAACCTAATAAACAATATCAAATACTTATGAACCATAGGTTGACAAGTGAAACAAAATAATTTTGCATAAGTGAACTAGCAAGCATTACTTGAGGAAGTGGAACAAGAATCTAGATAAAGAGTGATTGCTTAGGTATATGCTCTACATCATCAACTTAGTTTGTTTTATGGTTGTAGTTTTCAAGACTATTAACTTGTATAAAATATAACTAAAATGAATTACTAAAATGACAAAGAGAGAAAGAGAGGAAACTTGGTGGGTTGGAAGATGATTAGGATTGTAAATTTTGTGCTAAAGTGATTTGAATAATGATTTCAAATTATAAAACTAAGTCAATTGGTTTGACCTAGTTCTATAAAACCCTATGTGTTTAATAAGGATAAGATGACTAGGTTGACCTATTTGACTCAGTTTGTTGATTTTGATGCTAGTAGAGAGACTAAGTTGACCTGTTTGACCTAGTTTGTTGATCTAGATGTTGGCAGAGAGAATAAGATGATAGACTCAATTTTTTCAACCTTTTATTCTTATCTAGGAATAAATAATAGTAATATTTCAACCTATTCAATCTAGTAACCTATATCTGATGAAGACATGCATAGAAATAACAAAGTCATTTTGATATGATTGTGTGTCAAACCTACATATAGAAAGTTAAACTATACTAACTAGTTTGATATATTATTAAAAATATAGAAAAATAATAATATTATAGAAATGAAATCATGAAATAAAACCAGCAAGGATTAGATTGACATCAGGTTCACCAGAATGTATGCAATGGGAAATGTAGTAGATCTACAAATCAATCCTAGCTTAGAGAAGATAAATCCTACTTACACTTATGATTAGGGATATATTAGCTAATCAGGGTCATTACTAATATGTATCCTCTAGACCTTATCAAGGTATCTCTTACCACAATAAATTCACTAGGGAGGGTTCCAAAGCCTCCATACAAGCAAAACTATGCAACAACCCTAACTAGGTCCTATGTTTTCATATTCACTAAACTAATAATAAGTAAAATTCTAATCTAGTGGTCACGAAATATTTTATCACAAAGTGAGGGTTAGTAAACATAAAAGTAAACATTCACAAGATAATCCTATTTAATCTATGTATAGGTAAAAACCTAATGCATGGGGAGAGCAATACATCCAAAAGCCATTACTTATACTACTTCTATCTACTAAAAGGATCAAAGTTAGAGATACTTACCTTGAAGACAAAACCATTGAGACTCAATCTCTCCCTTGGAAAAAATTACTTCATAATAGGTTGTTGTGGTTTTTAAGGATCAATAAGAAAGACCAAAGCATCAAAGACTTCTCCACAAGACAAGATTCTTCTCCAAGTAGAAACCCTAAGCTAAGACTCCTTGAGAAGAATGGCAGAAGAGTAGATTCTAAAGAAGTGCAAATAAATGATTAACTCTTAATATCTATATAATAATGATGAAATGGATGTGTTTATATAGGTAGATCGAACCCTAAATCCACCGAAAAGTTTAGGCTAAAAAATTCAACCCAATTGACCTAGTTTCATAATTGATAAAAATAAAATAAGTCATAGACTAGGTCAACTAGGGGCTGACCTAGACCCTAATAAGTTTCATCAATAAGGGTACAAGGTTGATGGGGTGGAATACATAACTTAAACTATCAAAAAAGTGGGTTAGGTTAGGGAAGGGCTAATGAAGGTGGTAAAATACTAGAGGAGGGTGGAAAATAGGAGGCAAACCATAGGGGAATGTTTTTAGGAGTTGGATGGATTTATAACAAGTGGTAATAAGGGAAAATAATCCTATGAAGCACTAATATTCTTCCCACCCATTTCTTGGTTCACCCCTTAGTGCATGTAATTAGAGATATTAAGACTTGATGGGTTCCTGAAAGATATTAAGTATCAATAATCGATAAAGTTTGAAAATATTGTGTATACACAAGCACCATAACTAGGGCTTCTCAATCTATTGTAGTGTAACTATTATTTATTATTGATAATATTTTACTTGCACAATAAATGGGGTGATCTAAATCTTTGTCTCTTGGCTGACCCAAAATAACTCTTACTTCAACTCTTGAAGCATCTACATGCATATGAAGTGACTTACTCCAATTAGGGAATACCAATATGGGAATTTTTATCAACTTATATTTTCAATCCACAAAATATGCCTACATTCATTAGTCCACTCAAAAAATTTATCTTTGTGTAATAATATCTCAATTGGAGTATATATAGTTGAGTACTCTTTTATGAAATTGAAATAATAACATATATCTCCTATGAATTATCTCAATTAAATAGAATTTGTAGGAGGTGACATACTCATAATGACTATGATTTTAACTTGATCAAATAAAATCCCATCATTGTATACTATGTGGCCTAAGAGAACACCATATAGTTTAAAGAACAAACATGTCTTCAAATTCATCATAATACACAAATATTGACATAATTCTAACATGAGTCACAACCTAGATAAGTGTTCTTTGAATAGAGAGAATAAACCCAATCATCAAGAAATACTTTTAGGAATTCATTGATGAAATCTTTGAATGCAGTGACAAAAACCCTTGATAAAATAGTAAGAGCATTATTGAGACCAAAAGACATTACCTTGTATATAAAGGAGTCCCATTCCATTATAAATGTGGTTTTATTTTTATTATCATCTGTGATAGGTATTTAATGATAATCACTGAAGCCATATGTGAAGGAATATACTTCATGCCCTAAGACTGACTCCATAACTTCATTCATAAAGGGAATTAGAAAGGTGCCATTAACACAAGAATCAATCAAATCCATATAGTACCCAAAGATTTTTATCTCTCCTAATGTTTTAGGTTACACCACCATTGTACTTACCCATTCAACCTTATTTATGGGATAAATAATCCCTACTTCTTGCATGTAATTGATTCTAGCCTTCACTTTAATATTCATATTGGGATTAACCTATATTGGAATTTTTAATAGCCCGTGCACACTCCTTGATCTCTATATGCATCTATCCCAATCAAGGGTATACACCCTTTAATTCTAATTTTTTTTTGGGAACATATATTGAATCCTCAAAATAATATCAACCCTTTTAATATTTATTCTTGTGTCGAATAGTCACCTAAAGTCATAACCTTAAGCATATAATTGGTACCAATATTACCTAATAATTTATTTATTGGTTATTGATAAATCTTGTTAGACCTACTTGGCATGGAGTCTCATAGTGTCATATGTCCTTATTATTAAATTTTTAAATTTGTGGCTATGTGTCTCTATTTTATTGTGCAATTCTGGATTTTGGTTCCTCTAATTCTCACTCATGTTCAAACAAACCCTTCAAGTCTACACCCTCACTTTTATCACTAGATTATATATTTTCTCCATCATCCATGATTCTAATGCAAGGTTGTACCAAAAAAAAATCTTTATATTTATTGGCCTTTTAATTTTTTATAGCTATATTTAAATATCTAGCTATTTATTCCTGTAATGTGGATTTATTCATAGTTCTTATATCCTCTTCTCTCCCATGACATATAAATATTTTCACCTTCTAGATAGAGTTATAAAATAGGAGGATATCATCTTTAAAGACAAAAGTTTTAATAAATTCATGTTAAAGTTGTGGTTAATTTTTAGTTTCTCACATGTATTCCAAGTGCATGTACCATGCTATTTGAAAAAGTTCTAGAGTATGCTTGAATACATGTACCTAGTATCTAGGTTCTACACCCTATGAATACCATACATCCACACATTTAAGAATATTAATTTTGAGACACTATACCTATAGGATATATGGCCATTGATTTGTGATTATGAGTGTTATTTTAAATCAATCTCGTAACAATTTGTAAGCATCTTCCCAAATGTAATTGATTTCAACTGTGTACTACCCACCATGTCACAATAGTGCCCTTCAAAGCATAATTCAACACACTAAATCTCTAATATACATTTTTAATATGTTTCTATAATTTAAATATAAATTGGACCAAGTCTTCGATTGAAAATTATTGAGGTAATTTTGCTCTATAGCAAAAAATATTCTAATTGGTCTCACCTCATGGTATCATCTTACCTAATTCAACATATGGGTATTCAAATCTCACTCAATGGGGACACAAATTCCATGGTAAAACACATTCCTAAGTTGGTTGGGTGTAATACATGTCTATCACACCCTCTTGATATATCAAATCTACTTTGGACCTTATTGGTGAGAACACAAATGGAAAATTTCACTCACCTATATGGAACTACAAAAATTATTCTTATGTTATCATAGGTATAGATGAATATTGCTCTATTTTTTTCAACTTATAAAATGGATCTATCCATAGATGTAAAAATTTAAAATTAGCAACTCTTAGTGTGTTGTGCTTAAGCTATGTATAAAATTTAAACCAAATTATTGGTCTCATTTTATAAACCATAACATAAATAGTTATTGGATTAACTAATATAATGAGATAAAGGGAGACAACAACACATGGGACATAATACTCCCTTATTTTTAGGATATAGATTATTAAATCCAAGGGTTGAAAATTTTCTAATCATTTAGATGGGTGAACAATGATAATTAACCACTAGAAGTTCAATGCACTTTATATTTTTTGAGAAATATTATTGGTTTTTGCTTATGTCCTTTACTTCCTCATTCACATAGGTATCGCACTATAATATAATGGAAATAATATTTGGGTTAATAAACCACCAGTTCACTCCACCTACTTCCCTTGAGTAGTTAGACTACTTAATATCTAGTGTAATTGATTATTATGATGTTTTCCTCAATTCAAGGCATCTAACATTTTGATAGGCCATCAAATTTAGGACCATGCCCTTTATGATGACTTAGTAGGTTAACATGGTTTGGGTTCATCTTGTTTTATGTACTTAGGCTCTCTTTACCACTTAGCACTCATTTTTAGTCCTAGACATGTTCCTCAACCACATTATCTTCCCCTTGGGTCTCTAGGTCCATTTGTCTACTTTGTTAGACTTGGGCTCTTCTAAATTGGACATGTGGCTTCTTCTCAAATTTACATTACTTTTCCTTTGCTAGGATATTGGATTTGTTTGTCGAGTCCCACTTTTCCACTTGATAGCTTACTATCTGCCTCAGGCTTTACATTTTTATTTTCCTCTTTCATCACCATGGCTAGGTGGATTCTTCTTTGCTTCTTGATCTCTTTATGCTTTTAGATAATGTTGTAATTTATCTAGGATCTAGACTCCCAGGAGGATGCCACATGACATATTCTCAAATCCTTAGGGCCATGGGAATCTTCCAATGTTATTCAATTCTTTGGTTTCTAGGTTAGTACTATAATACCTCCAAGGTTCTACAGCTTCAAGATTCTAGGCTAATTTACTAATGCCTTTGTGGTTCTGAAATTTTGAGGTTCTAAGGTTTTGAGATTTTTCTAATGCCTTCAACTCTTCATCAAGTCAGGTCTTCAAGATCATTTTATGTGGTGTGATATTGGGGCCTAGAGGCTTGGGAAATTTTAAACAAAAAACCAAGTATTTTGAAGTATCTCAAGCACTTGGGTGAATGTGATTGTGCCATGTGGTATGATATCAATCATATGGAGGGATTGAGGAGAAAATATACAAAAAAGATAAGGCAAAAAAATAAATAAGGAAAATTAATTCATTAGTAAGTTAGCACAAAAATAGTAAAATCAACCAAGGCATAAAATAAAGGCCAACTTCTAAGCTTATACACATAACATAATTCGTTAGTCCATAATAATGAATTTGTATTATTTTTAAAGCTCAAATATTTTTTGAATATCCAATTCTAAAATTGAATATTAATCGAGTATTTATAATGGGGAATTATAAATACTTGGTTATTTTAAAATAAAAATAAAACATTTTAGAGGTACAATTTAGACTGGGTGGATCAAATATGGAACTTATTATGTTCAAAAGCCTTGAATTCAAACTTGGTTAATATCAATGAAACATTTAGATGATATAAATTCACATCCAATAAATTATAATCTAAAGACCAAATTAGAATAAGAGGGTCCCCATTTGAAAATCTAGGAATGAGACATGTTGGGCCTAATGAATGGTGACTTTTGTGGGTAGAATGTTGAATCAACAATCAAAACCTACACTATAAATCTTCACACCTAGACAAAAAGTGAAAACTAAAAATAATTCATTAAACCAAATAAAAAATATGAAGGAATTAAAGTTTGATTCAACATGTGACATACTAAGTTATAATTCAACCTTAGACCATTAGTGTGTGTAAAAGTCATTGATTTTTGTATAGCTCTTGAATTTACATGACAAAATTCAAGCCTATCTAAGAAATAATAAATTATAAGAAGAAAAACATTGGTTATTCAACTTGGGGGGAATGGCATGGGAATTTCTCTACTACTAGCCAGACATCTATAAACCTAACATAGATACCTATGGTCCCACTCAAGGCCTTGTTCCACTACTACCCAGGCTAGAAAGCTTATGGTGGAGACTTCCTAAATCATACTTTCAAGGAAGACTTCGATTTTGTATTTTTATTTAGTTTTCAAAACATTCCTTGAAAATATTTTATAGCTCTATCCATTAAGGGTTTAGAACCAAGCCATGGTTATAATGGTAAACTCAGAAAAGTGAGATTACTAATAAAAATTCAAACTAAATTAGTGATTTCATTTGATTTAGATGTTTAATTAAGCTCAATTGATGGATTTAGACAATAACAGTAAAATTTCTAAGATCCACATGTTTTGTTTAGAATCACATGCCTTTAGAAATTTGAAAATGTAAAAAATAATTTCTTCCAATTTATGAATTTGTTCGAGAATGACTACTTGTCTAAATTTTGAAATTTGAGTGATCCTCATGCACTTATTAACCATTTGAAGTGACTTTCCCAAAACATCCCAATAACACCTCAATTTCAACATGTTGTTTTGTCTTCTACTTCTTCTCAGACCTGGTTTTGATGTAACATTGGCTATGTGCAAGCTTTGTTTTCTGTGTAGATTCAATTTAATGGTATGCAAAGGAAACATCTAAAATAACAAAGCTGAGATACCACCTCCAACATAAATAATTTCCCATGATATGGAAATTAATTAGCCCCAAGTTTTGCTTTAGAGAATAACACTAAAAAGACACTAGGGGCTCAGACAAAATAATCCAACTCAAATGAGTTTAGGGGAATAAATATAAAAGAGAAAAGAAAATCAAATGAAAAAATAAAATAAATAAAACTTAAACTAAGAAATCACAAAAAAATATACAATATATACATGCATCAAACCTCTTGACTCATTCTAAAATGGTGTTGGATGGAACAACTGAGAAGTAATGCTTCAAAAACTATCCATTGACTAGAATCTATAGGTCATTACCTTTTAGATATTTCAATTTGAAATCATTTTATCTTAACAATTTTTCAAATTCATAAGGACCAATACAAACAAGACTTAGCTTAGAATTTTGACCTTTTTTAGCATGGGATTTGTCCCATAATAAAACCAAGTCTAAAATATGAAAGCATTTTACTTGTGATTTTCTATCAAACCATATTTTAACAACTACTTGGTACTTGATAAAACTTATCATGGCTTAATCTCTCATATCATCATTATGAATCTAGTCCAATAACTTATACTGACCTATCTTAGTTGTTTCCACGTAGTCATTGATGAATTTATACATGAGTATTTTGAGTATCATTGGAAATATTGGTTCCATGCCATAAACTATCATGAAAGGGGAGCTCATAAGACTTTTCTTGTGCCTTGTCTAATCATCCCATAAATCATACTTGATTCGAAGATGCCAACTACATGGGTTCTCTTCTATTTATTTCTTGATGACACTCGATAAGTTCTTATTTGTGGACTTAGCCAAACCATTTATATGTGGGTAATAGTCTGAAGAGAACTTCAATAAAATTATATTTTTATATTCCCATTTAGTCAACTTAGTTGACTGAAAGGTAGGATCATTATCACAAATAAGTGATGCAGGGGTGTTTAACATAGTTGTAATATTCTCTTCAAGGAATCTAATCACCTCCTTAATGGTGTTGTTCTTGGATGATTTTATTTTAGTCCATCTTATGAAATAGTTAGTTGATCTAATAATTAATATATGGCCAACTGAAGAGTTTGGATTTATGACTCCAATGAAGTAAAATCCCCATTAAGTAAAGGGATACTCCTAAATTATTAGTTGAAGGGGCATAACAACATGAGTTTCCATTTTTGCAAATGTTTTATAGAGATGACAAGATCTCATATGAGTATGAACATCTTTGAATAACATTAGACAATAATAACCAACCCTTAAGATGTTGTGGGCTATCACA
Organism: Torreya grandis; assembly: GCA_037957365.1. Classification (NCBI taxonomy): domain Eukaryota; kingdom Viridiplantae; phylum Streptophyta; class Pinopsida; order Cupressales; family Taxaceae; genus Torreya; species Torreya grandis. The sequence goes on from JARHVA010000258.1 coordinate 225,388, forward strand.
CTACTATAAGGATGTCCACTACCTAATTTATCATGGAAATAAGTCATGACATCTAGTGCTTCCTCTTCTATTAAGCATCTTAGGAAAATACCTTCATGAATTTTTTGATGTAAGACACCTTTCTTGAAAATGTAATGGGAAGCCTTTAACCATAATGATATTTTATGTGTCCTACCCAAGATAACTAGTGGAGCACCCTATAATAAGTAATGAATAATATATTCATACCAAAGGTTGTGCTTTAGTTTAAATTAAGTCACTTGGACAACAATAATACTAGGGTTAATTTTAAAGATCAACATGATAGACCTGGACTTCAAACCAAATTCATGAGCCTAACCTCAATGTTATATTATTTATTTTTTGAGATACAACATCCTCTTATTTCTCTAATTTCATTCTACCCTAACGTCATTTTGATAACAAGATCTGGAACCATAACATAAACTTTATTCCATAGGATGTAATGTCTAAATTTCTTTGTTGCCTTTACCAGTGCATAAGATTGCTCTCCAAAATAGGGTAATTTAATTTAGACTCATTGACATTGGTGTTCATGAAGGCTATAATATTTTCTCCATCTTCCAGTTTCTAAGTAAGGATGACAATAATGGTATGATCAGATGCAAATGAATATAAGTATAAATATTTTATGTAATCTAGGCTAACCAAAATAAAGGCTTGAAGTATGGAATCCTTCATTTATTGAAAGGATTTATTCAAGGTAGGCATCCACTCAAATTTAGGTCCCTATTTTAAAATGGAATTCAAGGTTTTAGTTATCTCAACAAAACTTGAAATGATTTTTATTATGAAATTAATTTTACCAAAAAAAAGATTTCAGTCCCTTCTTATTATTGGTAATTGAATTTTAGAAATGGCATCAACTTTTTCAAGGTCAATTGACATACCTTCTTTACTAATTATGTGACCAATGAGATTAACTTAATTTCCACTAAAAATACATTTCTTTGGATTGAGTAAAATATCAAAATTACAACTCTATTTAAAGATATTCTACAAGTGTCTCAAATGGTTTGTTATACATTTAGAAAAAATTGTTAAGTCATTCATATACACAAATATTTTATTTATCAACCCTTCAAATTTTATGTCCATGGACATTTTGAAAATGACACCATCATTGATCAAACCAAATATCCTTTTCTTATAAGCAATTGTGCACCATTTTATAGTGAAGGTTGTTTTAGATCAGTATTCCTTGTCAACTAAAACTTGATTGTAGCCTAAGAACCCATCTAAGAAAGATAGATTTGCTAACATTTTGGATGAATTAATTTAGGAATGACAGTGGATAATTATCCTTGTCCAAAAATTGATTCAAATTTATGAAGTAAATGTAAAGGAAAATTTATCCATTTTTCTTTCTGACTGGTACTAAATTACCTACTTAGCTTAAATGTCCTACTGGAAAAATTATAACTATTGAGAGCAATTTTTGAAATTCCTCTAGGATGAGTGGCTCAAGAATATGATTGACTAGTCTCTAGTGTTATTTTAATGCCTTATTATTAGGTTTCATGGGAATATTATGCATCATATTGCTGGGATTAAACACCTTTAGGTCACCATAAGTCCAAGCAATGATGTTTTGGTAATGAATTAAGATCCTTTGAAAACTTTGCATTTCATCATCACTACATCTAGCCCTATAGTGATGTTTTAAGGTTGATTAGGTGTACCAATATTAATAACTCATTATCTATGATTAGGTGAATAGTTATTATAGGTCTAGCCATAAGGATTTATACGTTGAATAACCTTTATAATGATATCATTCCATTTGGGATTTGATTATCCTTAAGGTTCTAAAATCCATCGACATCATAATATTCTTCATTCAAATGACTCTTCTCATCCTCATCAGCCACCTACACATCAAAAGCATTGGATTTAGAAAGGAAATATAAAATGTGTTTGTCATCATCAAACACTTGAAAGTTTTTCACATTCTCGAGCATAAATGGACATGAAATTAATTCAATAAAAAACTTTTTCAAATTGATATTATCAAAATGTGTAAGGTTAATATCAGAAACAAATAGTGAGTCTACCATGGCATTGCCAATTTTATGAATGGAAAAAATATTAAATGCACCAAAATATTCCATAAATTTCCAAAAATGGTGCTTAACTTCTTAAAATGAGAAAGCTTAGATTGGAATTTATTCCTTACCTGATTGACAACTAGTTTAGAGTCAATGCATACCTTTAATTGATGGATATCATACCGATATATGAATTGTAATCCAACTATTAGTGCCGCATATTCTATTATATTATTAGTAAAATGGAATTAAAATATATATTTAATTACATGTTTTTTAACACATGGATCAACAAGTACAATACCTACTCCTAATCATTACTTAGATCATGCTTCATCAAAATATAAAGACCACATACCTGAATTCTAGTCTTAGCTAAGTTTTTATTTATTTGTTAGTTTGGTGGTTACGGTATAGACACCTAAATCCATGAAGGAAAAATTACCTTACTCAATTGACTAGATGTATTATGTAATCATTAACTGCATGTGTGGCTCTCTATTAATTCTTATCTGATTTGCCACTCATATCCATGGTAGCCACATATGGGAGAAGTCTATTGCCATATAACCATTAATATATTTGGGCCAATCTCTACTCAGTAGCATGCCATATGCCTCTAGTATTTCAACCACTTATATGTTTATGAACTATTTCATTCTTGGTTTAGCTTACAATTTCATATGAACATTCATAAATTCTCTTACAACCCTGACTTTAGATTTATCTAACTAGACCACTACCTTATCTAATTTTATAGGGACTAATCCTAGTTTCCTATAAATACCTATAGGCATGACATTTATTAAGGTGCCTGAATCAACTAGTCAATTTTTTGAGTTATTAATAAAGATTCATACCATGAATAAGAAGGGTGGAATCTCTATTTTGGTATTGTGTATCACAATGTTGGTATTGGTCACAATTTTATTTTTAGGCTATATGCACTTGTCTATAAGAGAATTAATGAGTAAATACCTCTATTTAGTATTTTTTTCCAATTCATGGAGGGTTATATTAGAATTTAAACTTTTCATATCCTCAACTATGTTGTAGCTAGTATTACTAGTGGTATGATAACTATCACCTGACATTAGTGGGGGTGGATAATTCATATATTTTAAGTCAGGAAGAATAAAAAAGTTTTTGGGTGGCATTGATATTATCAAGGGTTAGTGTGACCTAATCCTAATGGTATAATTTCCCCTCTATAACTACTACACAACCTAAATATCATGGATATTATCCTTACATTCATTATATCCTTAACTAGGAAAATCTAAGGTCTCTGAAACCATGGTTGTGTTGGGTGATTTGGATGAAATATGAACATCAGGGTGATCTGAGGTATTTTGGTTATTTAAAGTAACCTCATATTCATATATCTCTTTTGGAAAGATTTTAAAGGCATTATAAAACTCAATGCAGTCAAGTTCCCCATTCTAGGCCATGTTATGCACATATCACTAGTTGGGTAGGGCAATCTATATGATGAAATACTAGATGGATACCAAGACCAGTATCTATCTAGTATTTCATTCTTTCATAAATATTTATAAAGGGGATACAATCAACCTACCTCTAATTTCTTGGGATCCAATGATTCGATCAATAGGCTCCATATTTTTTTAAATATCAATTATGAGTTAGAGATATTTAGACCAATAACCTTGAACTATAAAACATGAAAACTAGATAATCTAAAAATTAATAATGGATAATAAATTAGAGTGACACAAAGTATCTATAATTTCAAACTAGACAAAAATCATTACCATTCCTTTTAGCACTAGTTTTTATTGGTTGCATTAAGAAAACAATAGAAATTGGAAGAATCATAAGGAAAGGGAAAAAATATGCAATCAATAAAATATATGCTTCGAGACTAGGGTATTACTAACAAATACACCTTTAAAAGGCTCTCTTTGTAGTGCCAATTTCTATTAGTGTGTTTTTAAAGAACATAATAATGGAGAAGGCATAAAGGATGGGCCATAAGACTCAATCAATAGATAATTCCTTCATGATCTCCTTCTAGCACTAGTTTCTATTGGTCTCAATTTATGACCCATAATATACATAATTATTATATTAACTGATTTGATGGGACAAAGGGAGATAACATCACATGGGACACAATGTCTCCTCATTTTTAGGATTCAATTAGTTGAATCCAAGGGTTCCAAAATTTCTGATCATTTAGCTAGGTGAGAAATAGCAAATAACCAATAAAAGTTCAATCCAATTACTTGATAAATATTATTGATGTTTATTTAAGTCCTTTACTTCCTCCTTCACATAGGTATCACACTATAATATAATGGGAAGAGTATATGGGTCAAGAAGCCACTAGTTTCCCCCATATACCTCCCTCAAGTAGTCAAGACCCTTAAAATCTATCCTAATTGATTATTTTGATGTTTTCCTCAATTCATCCATTCTGAAATTTTCATGGGATATTAAATTTAGGCATGTGACCTTTATGATGACTTGACCAATTGATGTGGTGTGGATTCATCTTATTTTATGTCCTTGATGATGCAAGGGCATCCTTTGAGGACCTTAAAATGATTTCATTTTTTGTATTTTAGAAGTATATTAGGTGTCATATAGTTGATAGAGGTCATTATATGTCCTTTTATGGAGTCTAGGTTATTTAAAGAGGCATAGAATTTAAATTACTCATTTTCCCACCAAAATGCATTATTTGAATATTTGGATCCTGTAAAGCCTTATGAAAGGAGTTTTGTTAAATTTATATAGGTGTTTGGTGTGTTAACTTATATAAGGGTCTTTGGAAATGTAATAGGTTTATAAATTTTCATTAGACCAATTTCATAATTCTTTATATGTCATATTATGTGAAAAATAAGAAAATGCAATGTAACCCACAAGACCTCTACATGGGAAAGGTGGAAATATTTAGTTATGCACTTTTGTAGGCATTGAGGAGTCATTTTTGAGTAGTAGAATGGTATTATATTTGAGATAGAGAAAAAAATTATGTATTAAACAAGTTTATGATATATGAAGATAAACCTCTGTTGAAGGTCTTTAAAATCTTGTTGTCTGTATTATTTTGTTGAGGAATGTATACATTTTGATTGATGACAGAATGAAGAATGGATTTATTTCTAGGTATGTTGAAATAATAATATATATTTGGGATAAAACTCAAAGGATTAAAGAAAGGAGATACCTCTATTTTGGAGAGTTAACATATAGACCCTTGTTAGAATTAATCAAGATTATTAATTGCAATTGTTCATGTATAATGAAAGACTATGAAATTTGCATCCTAATGTGTTTAAAGGATGGTATGAGGTTTCAAGAGTTGGTGTAGGAATCATATGAGGTATATAAAGATATAATAAATAATCTCTATTCAACTGATGAAGTACGTAGACCATCTAGAGGGATTTGGAGAATAGTTCCATGTCTGAAGTTCAATATTTTTTATTTTGATTTTGTTTGTCTTTATTGTTAATGAAATGTTTTAGAAAATGATGATATATGATATTGAAATGGGATTTTTAGTGGTTTATTTTTAAAAACCAATATATGATAAAGAAACTCTTCAAGCATATACCTTTTAAGAGAGACACTTGTGTTATGTGAAATTACCTTATTTGCAAACTGTGTGTTTGACTGACTGAATATGAAAGATGTAACAAATATTTTTAAAAATGGAAAAGGTTTTAGAATGATATTTTAAATTTTATGCAACAATAAATATTTTGAAACTCATCTGGTGTGAGATAGATGTGCTAAGGAACCCGTATGTTCTGTGATGCACAATGGCATAGAGGACTATGTAATGAAATTCTTAAGAAGACATGATCAAACATCAAATTGGAATGAAAAAGAATGATTTATTAAGTTAAAGTTAATATTGTGTAAATTTTTATAAACTTTTGATAGAATAAGAATGTGTTATAAGCTTACATAACATAATACAAACCTATAATTTTTATATTTGCTTTCACAGTTAAGGTATTTGAAGTTGAAAACTTATAAAAGTGGATTAGAATGATAAATACCAAGATTGGTAAACATGAATTATGTTTTTATAGACATTTAAAACCTATTTTGAGTCTATGAAACACCTTATAATGTTCACAGTTGGATTCACTAGCTCTCGGGTAGTGATAGTGTAGTTGAAACCCTAAACTAGGGTTTATTCCATATTACACGTTCTAACAGTTAGAATTTAATGAAATTTGGTACATAGTGAGGTAAAGACCTAAGATAAGGGATTAAAATGTTTTCAAGTTTTTTCATAATTTTTTCATACTATTATTAAGGATTGAGTGTAACAGACAAGGAAAAAAACCTAAAGAGACCTAAAAGGAAGAAACAATGAGCTAAATAAGCAAAGAAAAGTAGCTTAACGAAAGAGTATGATTATGAAACTTGGGGAATATAAAGTTTATGGAAAATCATATTTGCATAAAGATTTTGTTTTTAGGTTTGTGAATTACAAGGTTTAGTAGTCCATAAATAAGTCTTGTATTATTGAGATTGGAGAAGGCAGAGTTATCATGGAGAAATTGTGAGGTGTTTATGAGTTGGTGAATGGTCAGAGGAGTATGATATATCCTAAAAATTAATACTAATTAATTGGAGAGTGTAAAAATGGAACTAATTGAATCTCTTGGGAAATGAGCCTTTAAACCATTATCTAAGGAGAGTGTAGTTGATATGCAACATTGTGTAGTCAAAGGAAGTTGATTTTGAAATAAGGTTAATTGAGTGAACTTGGTATATGATCTTCATCACTCAGGATATCTTCACCACTTGGTACTCATCCACATTCTTGAACATGTTCTTGAACCACGTTAGCTTCCCCTTAGGTCCTCAAGTCCACTTTCTACTTTGTTGGTCTCGATATCTTTTCCATTGGCCATGTTGCTTATTCTTAGCTTTACATTCCTTTTCCTTTGCTAAGATATTGAATTTGAACATTGGGTCCCACTTTGACAGTTGGGATATTATCATCTCCCTTAGGATTTACTTTTTATTTATCTCTATCATCACCATAACCAGGTACCTTCTTCTTAGTTTCCTAAGATCTTCATGATTTGGGATAATTTTATAATCACTCTAGACTCCTAAGCTCTTAAGAGGATGCCATGTGGCATATTTTTGGTGCCTTGAGGCCATAGGACCTTTCCAATTTTGTTTAAATCCAAGGATTTTAGGTTAATACTATAATACCCCTAAGGTTCTAAAGTTTTGAGATTTCTGACTAATTCCCTAATGCCTCTGAGGTTCTAAGCTTTTGAGATTTTGTTAATGATTTCAACTCTCCATCAAGTTGGGTCACTAATATTTTTCCATGTAGCAACATATTGAGGCTTGGAGGCTTGGGATCATGCCAGATGACATTTAAAATTAGGCTTGGAGGTTTGGGTCACAAAAAACTAAGTGTTTCAAAGTCCCTTGAGTACCTAGGTAAATGGGATCATGCCACATGACATAATCTTAGTCATTTAGAGGGCTTGGGGAGAAAACCTGTGAAAAAGACAAGGAAATAAAATAACTAAGGCAAATGAAGTCATTAGTAAATTATCCAAATAATAATAAAATACACCAAGGCACAAAATAAAGGCCAACTTCTAAGCTTAGACACATAATAGAATTCATCAATCCACATTAATGAATTCATATTATTTTCAAATCTTGAATAATTTATAAATAACTAAGTCTAAAATAGAATATCGACTGAGCCTTTATAATGGGGAATTATAAGACTTGGTCATTTTCAAATTAAAAAAAAATAGAGGTACAATTTAGATTAGGTAGATCAGACATGGAACTTAATATGTTCAAAAGGATTGAATTTAGACCTGGCTAATATCAATGAATCATTTAGATGGTATAGCTTCACATCCAAGAAGCTGTAAACTAAAGACCAAAATAGAACAAGATGGTATACATTTGAAAATATGAGAATGGGACATGTTGGACCTAACATAACTATTATCCCCATACTCATATGATGAGTTTAGTCATTTAGGTATGATACAAGGATTGATTTTAACTTTATTCAGAGGTATGATAATAATCTTATCCCCGTGGTGAGCTTACAACTAATTAAACATAATGTTGATGGTCATCTTCCCATAATATGTCCACATCTTATTGATCTACGAAAAGTAATGCATTTCATCAGTATTCATATATATGAATTTGAAATCATCTCATAGACTTAGATCAATAACTCTTATTCACATACTTTAGTCACCCAATAGGTTGTACCCTTCTAGAGTCTGTGAGACTTAATGTAACTTCATTATTGTTGATGTTGTGGATTACACCCTTGATAGGAGGCTAAGCTCTTGTCTTCCACACATCACAATGGAAACTCCTCTCTTGCCTGTGGATCTGGCAAAACTAAGAGGAGAGTCTCTAGATAAGGGCTAGCTCCCTTTGATGCATCTAAGTTATTCTAGTACATTGATAATACACACACACACACACACACACACACAAATATAATGGGGGGTGAAAAGAGAGAAGGATTACTAAAAAATAGAACCTAAGAGGGTGATGCACCAAACAAGTTTGATCTACTCATACTCACACTCTAGACCATAAGAACACATACATACACTTTATCTGATGAAAGGGCCAAACTGAAGGGAGCTTAATAGGGAGGCTTTAATGGAAACACATAAAAAATGAACTTACCATAGGCACTATAGGAAAAGCACACTATCTAGTAACCTTCTTATGCCTTTACACTCCAGATACAACTCTTCTTGTCACATGTAGGGATGGTGCTTTGTATCTACTAGGTGTGTTGGTATCAGGCCTATGAAAGCATTAAGAAAGAAATGACTGAACATAAGTTTAACACTCAGACACACTCAGAGATATATCCAACTAGAATAGAGGTAAAAGATGCATAGTTTATTGATTCCAGGTGAAAATTAGTAGGGCTTCACCTTACAACATGAGAGATATCTTTCTCAAAATGAGAAGTTTTCAATATATAGAGGAAGAAAGAGGCCTTTTAGCACCCTCTAACAAATGGCCCATGTGTGTTCTGAGCATTGGGAAGAGGAAGTCACTTGATAGATAATGCTATGTCAGCTCTTATTTTGATTTTAGGCATTTAAGATATATTAAACATCATATGTGAAATTATGGGCCGCACCATTTATCTACAAACAAGACCACTCCTTTAAGGCACTCACATGGTTTATCTGCCCATCAATGCAAAGTGAAGAAAAATGGGTCACGTCATTCACTGTTTGCACCCCTTGATGATCACTTGGTAGATATTGTGTCAACCACTAGAGTAACTCCTTAAGTTGACACCTTCCTTTGCCACTTGGACTATTTTGTCCGTTTCTACACTTGGCTCTTTTGCCTCTTCTTGGCTTTGTCTTTTTTGGTTCCTTTATCCTTCAGGGGCTATCTTCTGCTAATTCTTTGGCTTTTTGGAATCCCTCCTCAATGATTTCTTCCTTTTGGATTTAAGCCTTTAAATTCCTTCAAGTTCACACCTTTTATTTAAAGATCAATGGCTATTTCATTGTCGTAAAGTTGAAGTTCGTGTACCCGTCACCATTTGGTTGATTCCTTCAGCCTTTTCTTTGATCCCTTTGCAAGTGTTCCCTACCCTCTGCAAGGGAACTTATCCTTCAGGATTTGGGAGACTCCCTTAAACCTTCTGATTGAACCAACTGATTGAACCAACAATTGGTTCAATAGTTCAATGGTTCAGTGGTTCAATACTGTGTTCTACTCATTCATTTGATCACTTGAACCAATTGCTTTGAACCAATAGATTGAACCCTTTGATTGAACTAACTGATTGAACCATTTTTTTGAGCCAAATTATTGAACCAACTTCTTCAACCAATTTCTTGAACCAATTACTTGAACCAATCGCTTAAACCAACTACTTGAACCAATTGCTTGAACCAACCGCTTGAACCAACAATGGTTCAATCAGTTCAATGGTCCAATAGTTCAATAGTTCAATATTTCCAAGTTCAAAGTGATTAAACGAAGTGATTGAACCAAGCGATTGAACTGAGTGATTGAACCAAGTGATGGTTCAAAGTTCAAGTTTAAAGTTCATGTTGTTGAACTGGTTCATCCTCTTGCTAAAAGACTTGTGTAAAATAGAAATTAAACTGGCTCAAAATAACAGGGGAAGAAAGAGACTAATTTTTGCCCTATAGGGCCAAAAAGGTCAAAAAAATGGTGATTCTTAGGGGAAACATTCCTGTTATACTTAGAAACCAATAGCCTCAAAGTCCATTAGGTATGGAGCCGAGATGCAGCTTTGAAAGAGTTAGCAACAACCTTGTGATATCCAAGAATCAATCAAGGAGTTTTTTGCCCCCAAAAGGAAATGAAAACACACACAAGACTAAGAAAACTAATAACATGTGCAGAAGCACTTAGGGAAAATAGGGAAAAATAACGAAAATATATACATGATGGGAGAAGAGCCTGGTGATAATGCTTAAGATGTATCCCATTTATTGAGATTATAGTCCTTCACCATCCAACCTAGAGAGTTAGAATGCATTGTGTTATTTTCACTGAGTGATGATGTATGGACCACTCGATAGGGCATTGAAATTTGCATGCTTTCTAGGCTTATCTCAGTCCACATCCCATTTTAAGATGATGTCTCCTTCAGAGAAACCTTTTGATGAAGATCTCTTGTCAAAGTATTTATTCATCTACTATTGGTAGCTAGTCATATAAACCATAGCCTAGCCCCTTGTCTCTTGAAGCTCCATTAGCTCACATAGCCTAACCTTCATGCTATTGCCTTCTTCTAATTGCAGTTGGTGAGCAAGGCCCAAGGCTGACAACTCAAGTGAAATAGGAAGCCTAGCTTCCCTTCCATACATGAGAATGTATGGTGAATTACCAATTTCTCTTTGGAGTAACCCTATCTACCCACAGAGTTTTTTTCAACTTGGCATGCCAAGTCCTTTAATTCTCCTCCATTGTTCTCTTGATAATCCTGATCATATTCTTATTGGTGGACTCAGCCAACCCATTCCCTTATGGGTAGTAATTGGAAGAAGTGTTGAAGTAAATGTTGTAGCTTAATGCCCATTCACTCATTTTAGTTCCCAGAAAAGATAAAGCATTTTCTGAGATGATGGTAGCTAGAACCCCAAACCTTACCACCAGGTCTTCATAAAAATATAGGACTTCACTTTTATTGGCTTCCTTTAAAGTGATAGCCTCTACCCATCTTGTGAGGTAGTATGTGGCGGTCAGGACCCACTTGTGTCTAGCACTACAGGGAAGGTTAATCATCCCTATAAAGTCAAGGCCCCATTGCATGAATGGTTTTTCCACTTGAATAGGTTGTAAAGGCATGGCAGCTAGTTGTTTCTTCCCATCAAAGAGTGTACACTTTTGGCACTTTCATACCTAGGCATGGGTGTCTCTAAATAGAGTAGGCTAGAAGTAACTAGCTCTCATTATTATTGAAGCTATAGGCCTAGGAGCAAAGTGACCACTAGCTGGCCCATCATGGAACTTAGATAGCACCCTATCAACCTAACTTGGGTCTATGTACCTTAAAAGCACTCTTGAGAGATCCCTTATAAATAGAACTCCATCAATTAGGGCATAAGGGAGAGATTGGAGTCTAAAATATATCTTCTTGGTCCTATCAAGGCCCTACAGGCACTCACCAATGAGAAGGAAATGCGTCAAGTCTGATGTCTAATCCTTTATAACAGTTGATTCTTCTACTGTAGCTACATCATGAATTAGCAAACTGTCCTCCTTTTGCTATTTAATGTCTGTAGCAAGGTGTTTACATAGACCTCTCCCTCTTACTATCTTGGTGATCTTGATATCCACATCATATTCCATTACCTTAGTGATCCACCCCACTCTCATTTCATTTAGGTCATGGTTGGTCAAGAAATCCTTGATGTTAGGATGTGGAACCATGAGGTGAATTCTGGTTTTGGACAACATATGCCTAAATTTCTTCAGACTTTATATGACTGCAAGGACTTGATTTTCCACATATGTATACCTGACCTCAAAACCCTCTAGGCCTTGGCTAAAAAATGTAGGTGGTTGCTCAAGGTTATCACCATTCACTTGGGTAAGCATGGTAGAGATTACCTCTTCATTTTCAAAGGTGTAGAGGTTGAAACTCTTGGTGAAGTCAAGACTGATTAGGGTAGGATCCTCGGCAATAGCCTACTTGATCTCTTCAAAGCTATCCCTCCTTTGCACTATCCATGTGAACTTCTCATCTTTCTTCAGCATAGAGCTCAATGGATTTAATACCTCCACAAAATTTAGAATAAATCTTTAAATGAAATTTATTTTGCTGAAGAAGCTCTATAGGCCCTTCTTGTGTTTAGGCAAGGATAGCTCCAGGATGGAGTGAAATCTCTCTGGATCAATGGTCAAGCCTTACTTGGAAATAATGTAGCCAAGGAGTTTACCCTCATGGATAGTGAACACACATTTCTTCAGGTTGAGAGGGATACCAAACTCTCTACACCTCTTAAAGATTTGTTTGAGGTGTTTCATGTGTTGGCCCACCTCTTTAGAGAATAATGTCACATCATCAAGATACACTAGCACAGTGTTATTTATCAAGCCTCAAAAGGCCATGTCCATGGCTCACTGAAAGGTGGCACCAACATTGGATAGTCTGAATGGCATTTTCTTGTAAGCAAACGTCCCCCATTTGGTAGTGAAGGCTATCTTGTACTGGTCATAGTCTTGCACCAAAATCTGATTATATCCTGAATACCCATCCAAAAGGGAGAAACACTCGTTATTTGTCACCATTTAAAGGATCTACTCCATGCTTGGGAGAGGAAAATGGTCTTTTAAAGAGACTCTATTGAGGTTTATGAAATCTATGCATAGTCTGATCTCCCCATTCTTTTTCCAGACAAGAACAAGATTGGCTAGCCAAGAGGAGTGTTTCATGGGAAATATTATCCTAGACTCAATCAACTTGGTGAGTTCCTTCCACATGAGAGGCTCAATCTTTGGGTTGATAGGCCTTTGCTTTTGCTTGATCAGCTTGGTGCCTTCCTCTAGCTCAATGGTATGTTGGGCCAAACTCAGGTTGAAACCCTTCAAATCATTATACTCCTAGGCTAAGACATCAACAAACTCCTCACACAATAAGGTGAAGACCTATCTTTCATGGTCCATGCACACTTTCCCAAGTGCCAACAACTTATTCTTGAATATTTTAACCTTCTCATACTTCTCCTCCTTCATTGTGATGCTTGCCTTATCACTTTTCAACTGGTCATCTTCATTGAAGATACTCTCAAGAATGACCAAGCCTTTAGGGAGTTTATTATTCTTTAGCTAAATAATTTGGCTGCCATATTTTTGTTGTAGCTTAGCCTAGTTTTTAGCAAAAAACTCAACTTTTTCTTGTAAGAAGAGTGTTATTTTTTGGTCACTATCAAACACCTACCAGTTAGTGATGTTGTCAAGTACAGAGGGCCAGATTACTACCTTTAAATGGTATAGACTATAGTCTCGGCCTATCTCCTTAGGGATATCAAATTGGGCACCAACTACTGCCAACCTATCTACTTGCTTGTTATGCTCTCTAGGAATGGAGGTAACATTGAAAGTAAGAAAATTCTCTACTAAGTCCCATACCCTGTGTTTATAGGACTTAAGCAAAGAATTTTTTGTCTGATTTTGGCTCCTCACCTGATTCACAATTAGCTCACTGTCTCTAAAAACTTGTAGCTCTTTGATTCCTCTTTTCCTCACCCACTCCAAACCATGGATGAGGGATTCATACTCTGCAACATTTCTTGTGCAAGAAAATTGAAACTTGAAAGCTAAAAAGTATTTCTCCTTTGAAGGAGAAACTAGCACCACTCCACCACTAGCTCCCAACTTACTTCTTGAGCCATTAAAGAATAGCTACCATAAACCTGAGCTTTCTTGGCTTGCTTTCATCAAATTTGGTACAAAAATACCCTCTTTGTGCATGTAATAAATCCCAAGGCTTGCCTCTTCTATGAACTTGTAAGGATCATGCTCGAAGTTGTCACTTCCCCATTCGTCTAAGAGTAGGTCAGTAAATCCTTCAAGGGTGAAGGATGGTGATTGATCCACTTGGAATTCTTCTTGGTCAATAATGGCATAGCTAACATTTACCACCTTGAGTGAGTATGGTTCTAGATGATCTCTATGGAGTGGATCTAATTCAATCTTGACTTTAGTACCATACTTGGTTCTAAAAACTAGATAGGACTAGTTTGCTACTAGGTAGCTACCTATTTTGGATGTGAAATCCCTAGATAAGAAAATATCAATGTAAGGAGGGAAATCCACCACTACCACTTCATGGGGAGTTGATAAGGTTGGGAAGGCATGTAGCGTCAAGATCAAACCTTTCACCACCCCAAGTGTCTTTGCTGGTGCTCCATCTAGCTGCAAGACTCCCTTAGTTATTTCTTCATATTTGAGTCCCAGTTTATCTATTATACATTTAGGCATTACCGAGGTGTTTGATCCACTATCAGTGATGTAATTATGCACCAATAAATCTCCTATGACCAAGGACAAATAAAAAGGGGGATAATTTTCCTTTTTCTTAACTTGGCTTGATGTGGAAGGCTACCCATTCGTCATCAAAACATTATCAGCCTTTGCTGGGATAACTTGTTCATTTAGCCCATGTAATTCCTTTTGCAACATGTCCTTTTGTCCTAGTACTGATAATGAATCCCACAAGGAGATATTCATGTGTAGCTTCTTCATTTGGTCTACCACATTGACTCGAGGGTTGCCTTCTTTCAACTTTTCTTTGGGATTGCTTACAGCCTGAGGTGCAAGCTGAGGAGTTGAAGGTGCAAGCAACAGTCTGAAGTTTGGAACCTTTTGGTTTACATGTGATGAAGAAGGTGGTGCTGATGTTTGAGTAGATATTTGAGCTTCTTTTATTGTTCTCCTTTTGGACCTTGTGTTGGCTATGACATAGTTTCTTTGATTATCTACACTACCCACATAGTTGACTGCATAGAACTCACCTTCCTAGTGATTCATGAGAGTAGAATCGAGCTGAGTCTAACTACTGCCCATGCTAGATTACACTGAAGCCTCAAAGCCTAGGAATTGGGTGACTACCTAATTATCCTATGCATTTGTACAGTGACTCAACATTTCATTTGTATAAATAGCCTGATCCTGACCATATCCCATGGTTGACCAACTGGGTTGTTCTTGTACCAGATTGTTTTGAGTGGGTGCTAGAGCCATGGATGATGAAGGGGCACCTAGACTATAGCCTTGAAAAGGTTTGACATATGAAACTGACCTTGACCCTAATTGTAATTCTAGAAATGGGGTTGATTTGCTTGCCCATACTACTGATATCCTTGATTTGGTTGATTGCCTTGATCTTGTTGCCTTTTAAGAGCCACTAGTTCATTTGTTATGCTTTGTAATAGGATTTTGACTTCATGGAGGTCATTAGATGAAGTAGTTGCTAGCTTCTCTATGCCAGGTAGAAGAGCCAAGGTGGGTGCAACAATCTAGATTGGAGGTATAAATTTAGGGAAGATGGCATATGAGGCCCAAGAGCTATTTTTCCAGCCTGCACTAGGGAATTTTTAGCCGCTATAGCTATGTCATAGGTGGTAGGCAACACATGTCCTCCCATGGACTGTATCATAACAGTAGTGTTGTTTTCAAAACTTTCAAATAATAGAGGAAAACATAGCTTGGAGTCAGTCTTACCAAAATGGGGATTTTATCCCATGTCTTCTGAAATTGAGTGTTGAAATCTTGCATGAGTTCATGTGGAGCTCTTTTCATAGTGGTTAGCTGCCCGACAAGTCAAAGGTGGTCACTCTTCTCCCTAAATATGTTCGTTAAGAGGGTGGCTAATTCATTCCAAGAATCAACTAAATTCATGGGTAAAGTCCCATACCAATCCAAAACCTTGCCCTTAAAAGACAATGCCAACAATCTGATCGCAATATTTTCCTCAATGACATTGTGAATATTGTAGAGGTTAGCAATATTTTTGATGTGTTCGATAGCAGTAATGGGCCCTTCTCTATTAAAGGGAGGCACATGTTTAAGGACTGCCCTTGGAATTGCGTCATAATGTAGGAGATTCAAAGGACTCTGACCATGAAAGGCCACAAAAGGTAAAGCCATGGCTATGACAGGATTCAACCAGGGCCTTCTTGCGTGGGTGTATCTTATCACAGGTCTAGGAAGGTGATTTGATGAATAAAGATGAGTTTTTTCAAACCTCAGTCACTTTGCTAAGTTCAAGGGCAATTCCATGAATTCAAAAGGGACACCCTTAATAGTAGAATGTGTGGTGATTTTAGGCATAGGAAGTCAGACTGGTCTTTAACCAGAGAGACTGATGTTCCTACCAGTGGAGTTACTAGATGCTGAAAATGGTTTATTTTGTTTTAGCAGGACCAACATCAATCCTGGAACTTTTTTGTGTGTTAAAACATGGTCCCACTGGGTGTGCCAAAAACTATTGATGTTGTGGATTACACCCTTGATAGGAGGTTGAGCTATTGTCTTCCACGCATCACAATGGAAACTCCTCTCTTGCCTATGGGTCTGGCAAAATTGAGAGGAGAGTTTGTAGATAAGGGCTACCTCCCTTTGATGCATCTGAGTTATTCTAGTTAGTTGCTAATATATATATATATATATATATATATATATATATATAATGGTGGGGGGTGAAAAGAGAGAAGGATTACTGAAAAATAGAACCTAACCTAAGAGGGTGATGCACCAAACAAGTTTGATCTACTCATACTCACACTCTAGACCATAAGAACACATACACTTTATCTAATGAAAGGGCTAGACTAAAGGGAGCTTAACAGGGAGGCTTTAATGGAAACACACAAAAAATAAACTTACCATAGGCACTGTATTAAAAGCACACTATCTGGTAACCTTCTTCTACCTCTACACTCCAGATACAACTCTTCTTGTCACCTACAGGGATGGTGCTTTGTATCTACTAGGTGTGTTGGTATCAAGCCTATGAAAGCATTAAGAAAGAAATGACTGAACACAAGTTTAACACTTAGACACACTCAGAGATATATCCAACTAGAATAGAGGTAAAAGATGCATATTTTATTGATTCCAAGTGAAAATTAGCAGGGCTTCTCCTTACAACATGAGAGATATCTTTCTCAAAATGAGAAGATTTCAATATATAGGGTAAGAAAGAGGCCTTTTGACACCCTTTGACAAATAGCCCATGTGCATTCCAAGCATTGGGAAGAGGAAGCCACTTAATACATAATGTTGTGTTGGCTCCTATTTTGATTTTAGGCATTTAAGATATATTAAATGTCATATGTGAAATTATGGGCTGCACCATTTGTTTGCAAACAAGACCACTCCTTTAAGGCACTCACACAGTTTGTCTGCCCATCAATGCAAAGTGAAAAAAAATGGGTCGTGTCATTCACTATTTTCACCCCTTGATGATCACTTGGTAGATACTATGTCAACCACTGGAGTAACTCCTTGAGTCGACACATTCCTTTGCCACTTGGACTATTTTGTCTGTTTCTACACTTGGCTCTTTTGCCTCTTCCTGGTTTTGTCTTTTCTAGTTCCTTCATCCTTCAGGGGCTATCTTCTACTAATTATTTAGCTCTTTGGACTCCCTCCTTGATGATTTCTTCCTTCTAGATTTAAGCCTTTGAATTCCTTCAAGTTCATGCCTTTTATTTAAAGATCAACAACTATTTCATTGCCATAAATTTGATGTTTGGGCACCTATCACCATTAGTCAATTCCTTTCGCCTTTTCTTCGATACCTTTGCAAGTGTTCCCTACCCTCTATAAGGGCACTTATCCTTTAGGATTTTGGAGACTCCCTCGAACCTTTCGATTAAATTTACTGATTGAACCAATAATTGGTTCAACAGTTCAATGGTTCAATATTGTGTTCTGCTCATTCATTTGACTGCTTGAACCAAACGATTGAACCCTTTGATTGAACTGATCGATTGAACCAAGTGATTGAACCAAATAATTTAATTGAATACTTGAACCAATTTCTTGAACTAATTGCTTGAACCAATCTCTCGAACCAACCATTTGAACCAACCGCTTGAACCAACAATGGTTCAATCAGTTCAATGGTTCAACAGTTCAATATTTCCAAGTTCAAAGTGATTAAACCAAGTGATTGAACCAAGTATTGGTTCAAAGTTTAATTTCAAAGTTCATGTTGTTGAACTGGTTCATCATCTTGCTAAAAGACTTGTGCAAACCAGAAATTAAACTGGCTCAGAACAATAGGGGAAGAAGGAGACCAATTTTTGCCCTACAGGGCCAAAAAGGTCAACAATTATATTTGAGGGTAGGTCATCCAATGGCTTCCCATTTTGAATAAGGGATCATATTTTTTATATTTTAAAATTCAAATACAACATTTGGAACTTCATATCCTACGAATTTGATATCTATTTTATATTCTAAATCTCAAGGTTTCTTGGTCTTTACATACCATACCACCCTATCAATGCACTACTACCCTCTTTGTATGCAATTTAACAAAATTTTCAATGGATTTATGATTTTATAAAATATATTATAATTTATATGAATGATTACCAACCTAAGTATATATGTCAAAGAAGTAACTATGAAATCCTACCTCATAATACACATGATTTGACCATACATATGTGCATCAATGACTACAACATCACTCTTGAATGTATTCTAGTGTTGTATATTATAAAATATCTAGGTTACTTGATACATCATACTCTTTTCTCATGTAGGATCAGGATATTTATCCTATTGCACCTTTATAATTCATTGTATCTACAACATCTCTAAGGATGGTAATCTTTTCTTTGCATGTTAATACCAGGTGATTTATTGTATGTATGCAAGATCCCTTAGGGGAATTCACCATGTTTGATATTGACCAAATTTGACCATAGATCAAATTTATATAACCCAATATATATATTAAAACTTCCTATAGGGCATTGAAAGGTCATAAAATGGTCACATGGTCATTTTTAAAGTCACTTATTGTGTTTTACACCTTGGTCATTTGTGTCATGTCTTAATATTCCTCTATGTCACCTTTTTGGTATTTCTAGGGGAATTTGTATGTAATTATCATGAAATTACAAAATTCAAAGTGTTTTCCAATGTAAATGTGTCATTTAGATGTTAAGAGTTAGTTTTAAACTGAATAAATGTAGGTTCAACATGGATTCAAGAAGATAAAAATAGTTTAAAGGTATTTTGATGGCCTAAAAGGTACACTTAGAATGTGGGAATGTTCAATGGGATTTTCATAGGCCCCCATAGTTCTTATATAGGCTTGAAAATATTCATTAGTTTCAAATTTGTTAAAATTTGGTCTATCTCCTTCATTGCTCTCCTATACAAGGTCATACAAGTCAACTAGTTTACACTCAGTACAAACATGATAGGAGGATTTGAAATGAATATTTTTGGTAGATTAAATTAGCCTTCATGGAATTACATTACATGGAAATATTTATAATAATGGTGGTCTATGCTTCATGAACTATCCTTAAGAATTATAGTGACTCTAAACTGCCTTCATAACCCCATGACCTTTAGTTTTCTTCTTTGTTTGCATTTATTTGAGAAAACCAAGTGATGTATGTGAAATTAAGAGAATTAACATCCCTTTAGTATGGTTTTAAAACTAAATTTAATGTATGGATGTGAAATTATCACTCTCTTTGAGTTAGAGGTTGATATCATGGTCTGTAGGATAATATTATGTCAATTGAAATGGTGTGTCCTCTGATGTGTGATTTAAAGTTATTAGAGAGTTTTAAATGATGTCATGATGATTTAATATATATTTATTAGTAATTATATTAATTTATTTTATATCCTAAGTGACAATGACAAAGTGTGCAAGGTGTTTATCCTAGTGTGCTTGAAGTTGGCTTAGTTGATCTTCAATTTTGGCATGGTTTGAGATGTTCAAGGATGAGTATGGTGATTTTATCATGTAAAATGGGTAATATCAATGGTAGATGATGATTCAAGAGATTTTTCTTATGATTGGGATTCATTTGGTAGTCCATAATTTTCATCTAGATAGTTTGGGTCTAGTGGGAGACAATCAAAGTAGGTAGTTTGCTAACATCACCATTGCCACATGTGGATGAGTCAGGGGGAGTTGGGAATATGGTTGTGATCACATTATTACCTATTTATTATCTAATAAATCTTAATTCATGAACCTAAGTGTGAAAAAATATATTCAAGTTCAGATTTGGGCTCCCAGTCATTTTGACAGTGTTTTCCCATAGCCAAATTTGCATGAGGCAAGAAAGAGCCAAGTAAGCATTTTGATGGTATAATACTCATACGTGTGAATGTTTTAGGATAATTTGATCATATGGGTTTGTTCAATTTTGTACTCAATTTCTTTTTACTATTTTTTTTTAATCACCAGTGTGACAAAAGATATGCATGTTCAAAGTTGGCCTTCCAAACAAGTTTTTGACATAATTGGCTCTGTGGTAGAAAAAATTGAGTGAAATTTTTTAAGTTAATTATATCTCACATGTGTGAGGGTTTCAAGATTATTTTTTCACATTGATATATCATAATATTTTAGGAGATTATATGGTCCAAATTTGAGAACATGTGATTGATCAAGGTAAAAGATATAACTATGCAAAGTTGGCTTTTCAGGCAGATAAGCAAGGTTCCCATATTCATTTTTTCACAAGTTAAGTTCGATCAACATTGACAAAGAAAATTTCTCTAATAATTTAGGAAGTAATTATATGGTGCTAAGTTTCATGATCATGGGGGTTCTGAGCAAAAGATCAAATGGTGAGTACTACTAAATAAAGACCTAATTGATCTATAGAGATCAATGGAGTGCATTGAGTCAAAGTTTCTAAATTACATGAGAAGAGGTCAACATGTTAAAGGTTTAAGATTTGGTATTAGATGAATGTGTGTTAAATTTAAAGATTCATAAAATAATATCTATGGTGTGTATTTAATCTGAGCAGTGAGGATTCAAAATATTAGCAAAGTGGACGAGGTTTAACTATGATCATTGGCATTTAAATATTTGGATTTTACAAAGGTAAAAACTATTCTATGATATTTTCCTCATAAAATTTAATCTAGGATGAATTTTCTAATGGTATAAAAATAAAATACTAAGAGTAATCCATGGAACATCTAATAAACCTAATTTAAAGATCTAGAAGTGTGTATAATTAAAGATATTAAGGTTTAAAGTTGGTTGTGTGTTCATTCTTATTTTGCAAGTGACTCAAGAAGAGTAATTAAACTTATGTAGATGTTATTTCTATTTTTCATGGTGAATTGGATATTGGGGAGTGTTGTATACTCTATTAGTATCATATGTGTGCTTTATGAATGTTTGACCAAGCGTATGTAGTATGAAAAAAGGTTTTGAAGTCAACTATGTTTTCATTCATAATGAATGTGTACAAAGAAGTGTTGGAGATATTTGGGCTTAATCCAAAGGGTAATATGATCATTTTTGGCACTTAATGAGGACATATAGATCATTTCGAATGGGTCCATGCATTTGGTAAGTGTTCTTGTGTTTCAGTTTGTTCAAAGAAGTGTTAAAGAGTTGAATGGGTCTCTTTAGGACCTAAAAGTAACTAAGGCATATTTAAACATGGATTGTGCTTAAGTGTGACCTATGTAAGATGCCTTAAGGGTGAAGGAATTTTTTATGTCCAACCAAGTTATTGATAATTCATAATATCTCTATATATAGTGAAATCAAAGATGATGATTTCTAGACTTGGAGAAGACGTGAGAGACTTGATAGGAGAGGTGTGTGTGAGATTTATGCAATGAAGGAGAGTTAGAGTGCCCACTTGGATAAGTTGATAAATAGAGAAAATTTATGACTATGTGTATGACCTTTAGGTCATATTTATGATGTCAAAAAAGTGTTCTTACATTTATAAAATATGAAAAGAGGTTTAAGTGTGCATATGAGGACAGATTGAGTGAATAAGGAGAGAGATTGTGGCATGCCTATGTGAGAGGCTTACATGAGATAGAGAGCAAGTTTATGTATAGGTTAGAGATCAATCATTAGGTGTTAAATACATCAATTAAAATATGGAGGTGTTCACCTATCTAAAGGACTTGATCTTCCTTAAGGGCAGTTACTCATTATGAAATAGGTGTTTCACTAAATACCTTTGGTTAAGAGGATATGATCAAGGTTTGTTGGTCTAAAGGAGTTGATTACTCTCTTTTTTTAAATTTATTATAGGATAGTAGTCCATGTTTTTTAGGCTTGAGGGTGGGTTTTATTCCTCATTAATGTTTCCCACAATAACTATGTGTTATGTGTTTGATCTTGTGTATGCATTAAATGAATGATCTATCTTGTTAATATTGCTTGATCACATTGATATATGATGATTTTTTAATAGTTTGAAATGGCTGAATTTCTATTTTAAATATTTAGGCTCACTAATTCATTCCCCCCTCTCAGTGATTGTACCTCTAATAATTGGTATCAGAGCAGGTCTTTCTTGCAAGTTTAACCACTAGAAGGTGATCAAAGGTACAATGGTTGACAAAGAGGCTCTATCTTGTCTTCAAGATAAACTATTATGTGCTTTATCAAATGTCAATTAAAGCATGGATGTTTTGAAGATGCAAATGAAATATCTAGAATCAATAGTCAAGAATCTATAGTTCATGATGGTTGGTGGTCTCAACTAAAGGGAGGAACAATTTGAAAATAAATTCATGACTTACTTAGATGTGCTCTTATCCAAGGAGAAAAGGGATTTCATCTCCACCAAAAGAGTCAAGAATGAAAATTCATAGATTAGTAATGATCAAGATAAAGTTAGGTCAAAGTTGAATGATGTCTTTAATGGGTATTTCTTCTCCTATAATTAATTTGGTCATTGATATAGGGATTATGATTTCTCTCCAGAGATCAAAAGGAATATTATATGACACAACTATAACCAACAAGGTCATATAGCCAAAAAATTCAAAAGAGCTTTTTGGAAAAAGGATATAAAAGTCATTAATACCATCAAATGGTTCAAGAAGACTAAGTCTAAGGCTAAAGAAGAAAAGAAGCAAAATTCAAGTGGTCCACTAAAGGAAGAGTCAATGTTTGTTCAAGTAGCCTTGCATACTCAAGAAGATGGGAATAAGATATGGTTCATAGATAGTGGATGTTCAAATCATATGATAGGAGACAAAAGTGAGTTTAGCTCCATCAGGAAGACCAACCCTAGTTCATTGAGATTTGGTGATAATAAATTTTATAACATAGTTGGCAAAGGTGCTATGAGTTTAGATAATGGTCATTCTAGGACTACGAATGTCTTATATGTAGAAGGTTTGAAACATAGTCTTTTAAGTGTGATCCAAATGTGTCAGTAAGAAAATGTTTTAACTTTTCATGATGATGTTTATGAAGTAAGAAAGGCTAGAAAATTAGTTACATTTGTTTATAAAGAAAATAACAACATGTATGTATTCTATGAATCCAAGAAGGAGGAATGTTTCATGAGTCGATTAGAATAAAGATAGCTTTGGCATATAATGCTTAAACATATAAATTTTGATAACATGGTAAATATTAGTTCAAAGGGATTGGTAAGTCATATGTGTAAGATTTATAAGATTCTTCATTCTCTTTGCAAGGCATGTCTTCATGGGAAGCAAAACAAAAGAAGATACAAGTCTAAGGAGTTCTCCACTACAAAGCCATTAGAGTTAATCCACACCAATCTATGTGGACCTATGAGGACCTAAAGTATTCAAGGTAATAGCTACTTCATTATTTCCATTGATGTTTTGTTTAGGATGACTTGGATATTTTTTCTTAAATAAAAATTAGAAGCTTTTGCAAAATTTATGGCATTCAAAGAACTTGTAGAAAATGATAAAGGGTCAAATATAAAGTGTATAAGATAAAATATAGGAGGTGAATTTTTGTCTCATAAATTGATGATTGTGAAAAATAAGGGATAAAGAGACAACATTTTACTACTAGAATGCCACAACAAAATAGTGTTATTGAAAGGAAGAATAAGACTGTTCAAGAGATTAGTAGAACATGCTTAAAGATTCCAAACTATTAGATGGTTGTTAGGAATAAGAATCCAAAAATTTAGTTTACATCATAAATAGGTGTCAAATCATATCAAATGGTGATAAGACTCCTTTTGATTTATGGAAGAATAAATCAACTAATGTCAGAAATTTTAGAGTGTTTAGGAGTAGGTGCTTCATTAAAAGAGATGAAGAGAATATTATAAAATTTTATTCAAGGTTTGATGAGGTCATATTCTTAGGTTACTCCTATATCATTAATACCTATAGGTGCTTCAACAAAAGAATTCACAAGATTATTTAAAGTTTAAATCTAAGGGTAGATGAGACTAGTAGAGTCAAGAAGCCAAAATTATAGAAGTGACTCAATTCAAAATGTTGTTGCAAACAATGATGAGTTATATATTCAAAAATATTATGAATATGAAGATGAGGAATAAAGACAAGATTCTAAAAATCCATCTAGAATAATTCAAAAAGATCATCCAATCTCTCAAATTATTGGAAATGTTAGTGCAAGGTTACAGACTAGAAGGAAAATGTTGATCAATCAGAATCAACAAGAATCACCTCTATTATCCATGATTAAACCCAAAACATTCATGGAAGCTAGAAAAGATGAAATTTGGAATGATGAAATTAATGAATAAATTGATCAAATAGAAATGAATGAAACATGAGACTTAGTTCCTAGACCAAAAGATAAAAATGTGATAGGCACCAAGTGGGTTTTCAATAATAAGATGAATGAGAAAGGAGAAGTCACAAGGAATAAGTTTAGATTGGTATGTAAAGGATATGCTCAAGTTGAAGGAATATATTTTTATGAGACTTTTTCTCTTGTGGCAAAAATGGAAGCAATTAGACTCTTCTTGGCATATGCAATCTTTAAGGGTTTTAAGGTATATCAAATGGCTGTGAAATCTACATTCTTAAATGGAAACTTAGAAGAAGTCTACATTGAGTTACTTGAAGGATAATTCATGTCAAGTAATCAATATTTTATGTGTAAACTAAAGAAGGCTTTGTATGGTCTTAAACAAGATTCTATAGCTTGGTATGATAGGTTGGATAAGTGTCTTTTGAGTCAAGGTTTTAAAAAGGGGGTAGCTAATAGTAATTCATACATTAAGACAAAATGCAATAATCAATTGATTGTTGTTGTATATGTTGATGACATAGTTTTTGGATCTAACAATGATAAAATGAGTAGAGAATTTGTAGACATTATAAAGACCGAGTTTGAAATGTCAATGTTGGGAGAATTGTCTTTCTTCTTAGGATTATAGATTAATCAAATTGAAGTAGGGATATTCATTTCATAGGCTAAATACATCAAGGATATGCTAAGGAAGTTTGAAATGATGGATTGTAAGCCAATTGGTACTCTAATAATCATAGGGTGTAAGTTAAGTATCTAGATGAATCACCAAAAGTTGATCAAACTTTGTATAAATCCATGATTGGAAGTCTTTTGTACTCTACTACTTCTAGGCTTGATATCATTCAAGTAGTGGGTCTTGTAGGAAGGTTTCAAGTTGAACCTAGAGAATCTCACTTAATATCAATAAAAAGGATCTTGAGATATCTCAAAGGCACCATAGAGTATGGTTTATGGTATCCCAAGAGTAAATAATTCTCTTTGAAATCTTATATTGATTCAAATTGGGTAGGTTTTGTGGATGATAGAAGAAGTAAAAGTGGTGGGGTCTTCTTCAGGGAAATTCTTGGTGTCTTGGCTAAGAAAGAAGAAAGCCTTTGTGTCTCTATCAATTGCAGAAGATGATATATAGCAGTTGTTTCTTATTGCACACAACTCATGTGGATGAAACAAACTTTGGAAGATTATAAGGTAAGACAAAATGGACCTTGTCCTATCTATTATGATAACACTAGTGTAATTAGTATCTCAAATAATCTTGTTATGCACTCAAAAACTAAGCAAAATCCTATTAGATATAATTTATTGAGATAACCAGTGAATAATCAAAGTGCTGAGTTCGAGTATGTGCCTACAAAAGAGCAGCTTGGAGATATTATGACCAAACCATTATCAAAATATACATTTGAGTATTTAAAACAAAATTTGGGTGTCATTTATTTTTCTATGCATAAATATAAGGTCTTTGGTTAAGGAAGAGAAACAAGTTCATAATCTTGCTCTAGAGGCTTATAAAGATGCTATAGTACAGTGCAGAGTTAGTGGTCATGGAAGTGTCTTGAGAGAAAAGGCTACTAAGCCTACATGGTGGTTCTTCATGATGTATGAAGATCTGAAGATGATCAAGTGGTGTAATTTATTTTAAATATTATGGGTATTCCCTCTTAGATGTTTCTTGGTGAGTTACATTAGATTTTATTTATTTTATGTGTTTTGTCTTCTTTGGTTATAATGCTTGGTTGAAGAAAAGAGTATTGGCATAGATCAAGAGGAAGTTATCAAGACAAGAAGAGGTAGGCTCAAGGTAAGGGGGAGTTTGTATCATATTTATAAGGTGGTCCTATCTTATTGGTAGTATTTTTAGGTCCTTAGGATCAGTTGGTGCTTACTTTGTCATTGTGTTAAAAGGGGAGAAAGTTCTTATTGTGAAAGTGGTTGAAGAGAGAGAAGGTGAGATAAATGATGTGTATTGACATTAATGACAAAGGGGAAGATTTTTGGAGAGTTTTTAAATGATTTCATAAATGTTTACTAGTGAGTGGATGAAGTTATTTGATAGCCTAAGTGATGATGACAAAGTGTGAAATGTGCTTGTCCTAGTGTGATTAAAGTTAGCTTGGTTGATCTTTAGTTTTGGCATGGTTAGAGATGTTTAGGGATGAGTATGGTGATGTAATCATGTGAAATTAGTACTATCAATAGTCAAATATTATTGAAGAGATTGTGTGTATGAGTGGAATTCATATGGTAGTCCATAGTTTTCATCTAGATAATTGGGACTACTGGCAAAAAAATTGAGTAGGTAGTTTGCTGACATAACCATTACAATGTGTGGATGAGTCAAGAAGAGTTGGTCATATGGTTATGATCAAATTATTCCCTAGTTCTTATGTTTTAAATATTAGGTCATGCACATAAGCATGTTAAAATATATTCAAGTGTTAAGTTGGGCTCCTAGGCATTTTGATAGTGTTTTCCCATACTTAGCCAAATTTACATGAGGAAAGATGTTGTTTCTGCAATGAATGTTCAAACAAGTACAAGACTAGGTATGTCTAATGTCTTAAAAATACACAAGTAATTCAAAGAGATAAAAATGTTATAAGTTATTTCATACCTCAAAATTCTCAATGTGTATGCAACACCATTCTTCTTAGTGGATATGCAAGAGTTAGTGGTCCTTTCACTAACATTGTGGAACAAATGAAGAGGTCTCATATGAATGTATCCATGTGGGATAGATTAGAAATACCTAGATAAGTATACCTACTTCAAGAGGATCTTTCCAAGCTAAATTTGACATCCAAACAACCTATCCAAAGAGAGGTAACCTTGACAAACACTATGAAGCCAAGTGAAGGTTAATCAAGCAAATTTGAAAATGTAGACAAATCTCTTCCATTCTACTTATGCATCATTATTAAAGATATATTGGTGCATAATTGTCTCATTGATAGTGGATTTAGTACATATTCCATTCCCAAGTCAGTATCTAATAAATTAAACTTCAAGTATGAACCCCATGCTAAAAGAGTGATATAATTGGATGGGTTAGCTACCAAGACCATTGGTATAATAAGAGGTTTGAAAATTATTCTCCATGCTTGTACTAACTTTACCATTTATTAAGATGTTGTAGTGGTATATGTGCCTCCTCATTTATAATTACTTGTCAAGAGAGTTCGCTACTAAAATTGGAGGTTATCTGACTTCAAAGTAGTCCTACGTTGGTTTTAAGACTAGGTATAGTGCAAAAGTGACAATCAAGTCTGAACCTATTTCTATTTTTCATGTTGAACCTTATGTGACTTATACTTCTAACATGAATTTAAATGTGATTAAAGAAGATGATCACCCTAGTGATCAAGACCCTTTAACTCCCATTGATGGCATATATGATTTGTATCTTGATGAGTGGGGAGATGAGCAAGGTGGTTTTGAATAAACTAGTCTTGGAACTTACATACTTAATTAAGATTATGATGGAGTCCTTGAGGAATATCATGATAACATTCTAGATCAAGTTACATAGGGAAACTATCTTGTATACATGAGTGATGGTGTGAATATCCCAACTTTATCAAAACATGATAGTCCTAATGAGCAGCCCATTCTACTCACAAAAGAAGATAACATTCATGAACATGAACATCATGAAGAAGCTACCATGGTGAAATAATTTGAGGAGTTGAGGAGGCCTCCAATTGCTCAAAAGGAGTACAAAATTGATGAGGTAAATCATGTTTCCAATGAGTAAGAATAGGATCTTATTATTTTTATCAATCAAAAAGCAACCTTGGTATTCCAAGATGTGTTTGATGAGCATGTAGAAGCATTTGAGACCTCAAATATGAAATAAATAACTATGGTGAATCAAGAAGTGCTTGGTAGATCTAAACATAGTCTTAGTGACTTAAAATAAGAAGCATGTCATGTTTCAAAGATACTTGAATTTGAGAATGTTGTGGTGATCTTCAATGATATGATTGAAGACTATCCAGTGAGCATGATATAAGTCAAGCTAATTTCAAAGACAAACAAGTACCTTACTGAAGTAGATGGATTGTTCTTGGGTATTCCAAATGATAAATTTGTAGTTAGTAAAAGACTTAACCATGGTAAGTCTTTTGAATATATCTATAAATAAATGTTCATTGACAAGTATACACCATATGAGGACCTATTTTATTAGATTAGTAGTGATTTAAGAGGCATTGTCTTTGACCTTGGTTGAAGCAATGAAGAAGTTTCTTCACCTTAATTTTTTTGAGGTATTTTACATACTAGGATAGGTGTGTTTTATTTAAGTTGGTTTGTGTTTTCCCTAAGTGTTCATGATAACACAAGTGTGATTTTTTTTGGTGGTTTGTTTGGTGTCTTTTCAAAGGCTTGTCATTGTCAAGATTAGTGTATAGGTGACTTCGTTGCCTAAATAGAGGAGAAGGCAACTAGTATTTAGCATAGTAGGCTTGATACCCATAGGAAATTAACAAAATGTTGTACAAATTTGACCCCAAATAAAATTTATTAAGCCCATTATATATTAAAACTTCTTATTAGGATTTTCTAGGTCATAAAATGGTCACATGGTCATGTTTAAAATCACTTAATGTGTTTTATACCTTGGTCATTTGTGTCATGTCTTCATATTCCTCTATGTCATCTTTTTTGTCATTCTGGGGGAAGTTGTACATAATTTTATTGAAATCAAAATTTTTAAAGTGCTTTAAAATTTCCAATGTGTCATTTAGATGTTAGGAATTAGTTTGAAATTGAAGAAATGTAGTTTAAACATGAATTTAAGAAGATAACAATAGTTTCAATCAGTTTTAAGGTAGTTGTATGGACTAAAAGGTATACTTAGTGCATGGGAATATTTATGGTGATATATAAATTCCACCAAAGGTATTTTATAGTATTTATAAGTTTCATCAATTTAAAATTTGGCAAAAAATGGTCTATCTCCTTCATCGCTCTACTAGACAAGGTCATATAGGTGAACTGGTTTACTCTCAATACAGATGAGATAGGAGGATTTGAGCTGAATATTTTTGGTAGATTAAATTATCCTTAATTTAATTCCTTTACATTTAAATATTTCCAATAATGGTGGTTTGTGTTTCATGAACTATCCTTAAAAATGCTAGTGACTGTAAACTGCCTTTATAACCCCAACATTGATTTGAACAAATCAAGTGATGTATATATACTTAAAGAGTATGCCCATCCATTTATTATTATTTTAAAAATAAATTTATTATGTGGATTGTAAATTATCACTCTCATTGAGCTAGAGGTTTATATAATGGTCTGCAAGATAGTGTTTTATCAATTACAATGTTTTGTCTTCCTTTGTGTGATTTCAAGTCAATGCTAATTTATTGTTTTCACTTATTGAATAACATGTATTTTTAATATTTCCCATTGGAATAATTTTAATTTAATTGAGGTAGGTTTATAATATAGTTATTAAACACTAATCAAAGTCTCAATACACACAATCACCTACAACCACCTACAGGCATGTATAGATAATTGTAAGGCTACTCAAAATACAAAGAACATGTGGTGTACATTTATAATACTTAAATGGAAGTTATTAATTATATTTAGGGTTCATAGTGTATACCTATTTTTCATTTAAAAACCTTTTATTCCACCAAATTTAAAAATTTACAAATGGGACTGAGTTATGTTAGTTTCTCTGAAAGAGGTTTTACTCTCACTAAGTGATATCTGGGGATGAAGATTTATGGGATCTAAAGTAGCCTAAGGTTTTCCCTATTGTATCCTAGGAATATTAGTAATAATTTAACATTAAATTAATTAGTTTTTTTCAAGATAATATAATGTAAAGAAGATCCTAATTTTAGCAAGTTTTCACTGAATACATTCAGTAGACTACAATCCCATTTGAGCCTACATTAACCTATAACTTGTAATTACCTTTGGTATAGTGAGGATAATGGTGTGAGAACATGATATTAAAGTGTGAGATAAGTTAACCCATATATTTAATTGCCTAATATACCAAATTTAAATAAAGTGATAAGGACTATCAGGCATATGATCACCTAAAAGAACCTCATGACAATGCATTGAGTCAAATGAGCTTGAAATAATAGTGACAATGTAGAATAGAGAATGGTGCTTAGTTATACGGCATGATTTTAGTATATTAAAATATTAAATATTTATAGTGACATAAATATATATAAAAGTGTGTATATTAAATGCTTATACCTGAATAGTCACCTACAAGACCTTATTGGCATCACCTAAAGTTTAGTTCATATATAAATTGGCCTAAACCCATAAAAGAAGGCAAACTTAGATAATGATAAAAGCATGAAGTTAATGAATATGTATAACCAAATTCATAAGGTTGAGGTAAATTTACATTTGTGTCTCAAACAATATCAAATCTATAGGATCCTTATGAACTCTTCCTAATTGCCACCTACAAGTGACATAGTCAGTACATATGGTAGACCAGTCTAGACCAAAATATGATTGCAAGTTAAAAAAAAGATGATATGGAAAAAAATGTTGGATAAATTATCATAATTGTTTATCATAATTTTATAAAACTCTTATAGGTAGGAAATAGATCACAATTTGGTCAAATAGGGTTCTAACCTTAGTCCATCCAAAATCCTATCTACAATCATAAGCCTAGAAAACCAGTCTTGTGAAATTTGATGATTGAGGCTTCTAGAGTTATGATAAAGTTTTAAAATTTTGTGAATATGGTATTCATGACCTAAAATAATCCTTCATATCCTCATTTTATTCTATAAAATAGGGCATATTCCCTCTATTTTGTCTCAAATAGAGGGCACTCCATGAGTAAGATAACTATAGGCTTGGCATATGAAAAGTGAGATGGATGAAAGTGGGAGTATTGTACTAGTAATAGGATGATATATAAATCTATTTTTTATATGAATAGGTACATAAAACTCATATATAGTAATTAAGACTACTCAAGTGATTAAACATATAAGAAACATAGTGTTGCAGACTAGGCCTAATACTAAGCCTAAACCCTAATGACTATCAAATTCATCCATAAGGACATATTATCTATTCCAAATCATGTGATGTCATTTGGAAGATAATATAATAATACCATAAACCATTGGTTTTTATCCAAAACTTAGAAGTTTTGATGGACAGATATTTCAAGAACACATAAATAACACATTAATAATGAATTCTCTAAGAAGAGATGTTTTATTGCTCAAGATTGTAATACAACTATGTGCTTATCTCTGGGAAGAGATATTTGATTTCCATTTTGGGTTAAATTTTAATTTATACACATTTTTAAAGTATGAGGAGGATGTGGAAGATCACTAATCTCAAGGGAGATTAAGTGGTTCGACTTCCACGATTTAAAACAATACAAAATTCAAGAAATTACTATTTTTAAAAACTTACTATTTTTAGACTACAACACTAAAATTGAAATTTGGGGCACTTCAATTGGGTTTTCAAGGGTCAAAAACCATTAAGTAGATTTTGATGACATCTCACCATGTTCTTCTCATTCTTAGCTTTCCAATGGTTCAAATGGGGAGTCAATTGGAGCTACAGTGCAGAAGTTATGGCTCCCAAAATTTTCATCATCAATTAGGGTAGAAAGATCACATGAATTATTTCTCAGATCATTCTTCCCTCCTTGAGAAGCAATGGTACCCATTTTATCAATATTACTCATTAGGTGTGGTAGTTATGTCTTTGTACAATGGAAATACTACATCTTGGGGAAAGAGACGGTCATCCACACTGACCATAGACCATTGAAATTTAGGGAAATTCCATTGGGTTTTTATGGTTAAAAACCAACAATTGAATCTCAATTCCATCTCACCACATTATCCTAATCCTTATCTTTCTAATGGTTTAAATAGGGAGTCAATTGGAGCTATGGTGTAAAAGTTATGGCTCCCAGAAGTTCCATCATCAATTGGGGTAGAACTGTCACCCAAATTATTTCCCAGATCATTCTTCACTCCTTGAGAAGTAATGGTCTCCATTGCATCAATATTCATTATCAAGTGTGGTAGTTGTGTCTTTGCACAATGGAAATGCTACATCTTGGGGAAATATATGGTCATCCACACTGACCACAAACCATTAAAATTTGGGGCACTTCCATTGTGTTTTTAGGGGTCAAAACCCACTAAGCAAAGCTCGGTGCCATCTCACCACATTCTCCTCATTCTTCTATTTTCAATGGTTCAAATAGGGATTCAATTGGAGCTATGGTGCAAAATTTATGGCTCCTAGAAGTTTCATCATCAATTAGGCTAGAACCATCACTCGAATTATTTCCCAAATCATTCCTCCCTCCTTAAGAAACAATGGTCCCCATTGCATCAATATACCTCATTAGGTGTGGTAGTTGTGTCTTTGAATAATGGAAATAATACATCTTAGGGAAAGAGATGATCATCCACATTGACCATAGACCATTGAAGTTTGGGGAGCTTCCATTTGGTTTTCAAGGGTAAAAAACCACTAAGTAGAGCTCATTTCCATCTCACCACATTTTCCTCATTCTTATCTTTCCAATGGTTCAAATGGGGAGTCAATTAGAGCTAGGGTACAAAATGTATGGCTCCTATAATTTCCATCATCAATTTGGGTAGAACCATCACTCAAATTATCACCTAAATTATTGCTCAGATCATTCCTCCCTCCTTAAAAAGAAATGGTCCCCATTGAATCAATATTCCTCATCAGGTGTGGTAGTTGTGTCTTTGTACAATGGAAACACTACATCTTGGGGAAAGAGATGGTCATCCACATTGACTACAGACCATTAAAATTTAGGTCACTTCCATTCAATTTTTAGGGGTTAAAAACCACCTAGCAGAGCTTGATGCCATCTCACCACATTCTCTTCATTCTTATCTTTCCAATGGTTCAAATGGGGAGCTAATTCAAGCTACGATGAAAAAGTTATGGTTCCTAGAAGTTATATCATCAATTAGGGTAGAAACATCACCTAAATTGTTTCCCAAATCATTCCTCCCTCCTTGAGAAGTAATGGTCCCCATTTCATCAATATTCCTCATCAAGTGTGGCAGTTATGTCTTTACACAATGGAAACACATCTTGGGGAAAAAGACAGTCATCCACACTGACCATAGACCAATGAAATTTGGGGCTCTTCCATTAGGTTTTTGGGGGTCAAAACCCATTAATAATATATATGTGCCATCTCACCACATTTTCCTCAATCTTATCTTTCCAATTGTTCAAATAGGGAGTTAATTGGAGCTATGGTGCAAAAGTTATGGATCCCAAAATTTCTATCATCAATTAGGGTAAAACCGTCACCTAAATTGTCACCTGAATTATTTCCCAAATTAAACATAGTCAAAAAATGTCTCTCTTAGATCTCTCTGGTATATTATTCTAATATTAAACCCACCAAAGTAGAACTATGCATCATCTCTATGCACTCATCAATCTCATCCCCCTCTATATGGTAAATGGGATCACCACAAATGGGTAGACATGTGATCACATGAACATCCTCTAACATGATACTCATCTCCCTTATAGGTAACCAAAAATTATTAGTCATCAAATCCCATCTCTTTATGAGGTAGACTATCATCACAACATCTCTATGCAAGTGATGGTAGTGGTGTATCGCTTCAAAACCCACTACCTCCATGTGTCTTGAGTCCTCCGTAGACATGGCATCCCTCACCTCTACAAAAATATTAAGAACTCAATCTCATAGCTAGATCTGATCTTGTGCCTATAAAAATAAGCATATCTCAAATCAAGTCATTGACCTATCTCTAACACTTCCTATATGTATTCTCTAACACCCAAAGTATTCTCTAACCCACTTCTATATTGAATACAAAATCATCTATTGTGTCTTTCCACCCTAACCAACCTCCTACCCTAACTAAATTCCTACCCTAACCAAACTCCTACCCTAACCAAACTCCTACCCCAACCAAACTCCTCCTTTGACCTACATACCTCACATCTCCACCCTAACCTATCTCCCATCCACCCTAACTCGGCCATCCTACCCCAACCATCGTCAGTTATCCCAAACCATTGATAGTATATTTAGGGTCATTTTCCCCCTTAGTTCCAACCACTGATGGTCACTATTAGGTGACTATAGGTAGTGAGAATCAAGCTCCTACGCTCCTAAAACCCTAAACCCCCTACCACCTAAAACTACTCCTTAATACCCTTACATATTTCTAGCTACCTCTCTACAACTCACACATTTTCCCTAGCACACCATTTTATACACACCCAAAAACCAAATAACCAAACCCCTAGTCCCACGATTAAACATTCTCCTACTTCCAAATAATTTACCATATTTTTATATTTCTACCATTTCAATTCAACTATTTCACTTTACTACCAAATTTAAGATACCCCTACCTTATTTCAGGACTAGTGCCACTGTCTTAATCTACACCCAACCCCTTGTCCACCTGCACCTCCTACATCCATTTTGACCCCACTATCACTTTTACACACCACACTCCTATCTAAAAACTCACCACCTTTCCACCTACTCACATAGAATTTTTATCCAAACACTAATATTAGACAAAACACTCTTTCTCCAAATTGCAAATGGGGACCAACTGGGCCTCATTAACCTTTTTTCCATCACTTTGGGGTTTAAACGCAACCATTGATAGTTGTCTAACCATCACTGATTGAATCTCACCATCAATGGTTCCCTCACTAATGTAATCATGCTAGTTTCTTGACCATCACTAGTTAACCCTAACTATTGATGGTTAGGGCGCTTTTTCTTCTTTTCCCCCTATCTACCTACATTTTTTCCACTTCCCATCCAAATCTTAAATGTCTATACCTTCCCTCTTCCTTACCACCCTCATACCTATCTGGAAGTTCATTTCTCCCCACCCACTAAGAAATAAATTGGGCCTAAATTCCCTATTGGATCTATTATCCATGGGAATATGTAGGCAACATCCTCTTGCCTTGCACATTAGGAGTCAACTCAGCCATAATCTACCAAAACCACCCTCCCCACCTCTTTGCCAATGTCCAGCTCAATGTTGGTATTTGCCCCACCTATTTGCATACTTTATGGTGACCTTGCTTTGGTCCTCCTGACCACCTTGACCAATTTTCCCATGTTAAACTTATGTATTATGTACCACCTTGTATGTGCCTTACCCCATTATGTTTTTCTTGAGAACACTTGCTACCCTAGATTCCTGAGCCAACACTACCCTTTTCTAAGAACCCATGATAAGTCTAACCTGATCAGTTATATCTAACACTAGGGATTAGTTACCTTGTCATTTATCCTAGAACTTGACCTTATTTTTAACCAACATGGTAATGTTATTCCTTGCATGATGATGTGCCTCACAACTCGATGCATATTCTATGAATGCTTGTGTCTCATATGCCCAACCTCATAACCTGCATTATCAAACCTCAACCCACTTTGACCTTTGTCTCATTTACTCCTAGTTTGAGGGAGAACCCCTCCTCCCTCCCATACTAGGGGAAACTAGACCTAGACCTTGACCAACTACCTATTATTTTATGTAGCTTGCTTAAAGCTACACAACAAAAGGGATAAAATATAGACACCTAGAAGTTACACCATGATATTTTTGAATCTTGTCTTGACTTGTGGACCCTTAATCGAATCTCTACATAGTGGACCACCTAATTTGCTAGCAATATTTTACAACTTCATTATAATAAATACCCCTTCCATAAACACATCATTTAAATCATGACCTTTTTACCCATTTGTTCATGGCCCCTCAACCATCACCGATTAGGGTAACTATCGATGGATGACCCTAACCATCGATGACTGGGGTCATAAACTTAATTAAACCATTTTAAAGTATTTCCATCTTTGTTTGAGATTAACATCCTCCATAATGGAAACTTGCTTTAAAACCATATTTTAAAGATTAACCAAAATAGGCAACTTCATCCCCTCCCAACTTAGCAACTTTCCCTCAAGATTTCCTCTCCTTACTTGGTAGTTTTGTTTTATAAATATAGGGCTCTTGGGAGAGTTATGTATCTATAAAATATACATCCAAGGCTCTCTTTTTTTCTTTTTGTAGGTACTTAGCATCCTAAAGCTCTATCCACGTAACTTTTGAAGGTTCAGACACTGTTATGCTACCCAACTCTCTTTAGGTCCTCAACTATCATTCACTTAAAATCACTCAAGTATCCTTATTTTGTTTTAGTGTTTTCCTTTCCTTATCAATTTTTCTTGTTTCATTCTATTCACCTTCACACAACCCCTCACCCAATAATCCATACTCTAACTCTTATCCCTTAGCCATTCCATTTTCACCTCCATCTCAAAAATCACCAAAGTTTATAGGAAACTATCACCAGTTGGAAATGACCATCACTAGTTACCCAAACCATTGTTGGTTACCTAGCCATCATTAGATATACCCAACTGTCATCAGTCACCTTGACCATTGATGGTCACTATTAAGGAAAATAACATATTGTTATTTTCTCCCCTTTTACCCAATCAAATCCCTATTTCTATTCCTAATCTACCTACAGACCCTACCCAAACCCTTTGAACCTGACCTTGGTGTATTTTTGCATGGTGTTGACCCACCATTTTAACATTTTCTATCGAATAGGTATATCATTTATTTCTTTGTATACACGTTTATGTTCATATCAGTTTATTATCTTCCAATTTTATTTTCAAAGCATTTCTATCATTAAGGGAGTGGATTGATATCCATCCAAGGGAGCTTTTTCTTCATACCTATCTAATAAATGAGTTTGTTTAGTTTGATCTTATTATAGGTAGTCCTTCCTCACCAAAAAAGATTTCTCACTTTGTCTGGTCATCAATGCATGCATTTTATTAGGTACACAACCTAATACTCACTTTCTTTTATCTACTTTCAAAAATAAAAAATGAAGGAAATAAATTGAAACACCATGAGATGGGAAAGCATGCCCAAAGGTGGGTCACTAAGAGGAACCAGAGTAGGAAGGTGATAGTTTGAAGTTTGGAGTAATGTTAAAGGGCAACAGAGTTATTATCAAGAAAATTGGCAAAGTCTATATCACCTTTGGGAAAATACCTTAGGCAAGGTAAGAGGAGAGGAAATGTGAGGTGAGCCATTAGCATCGGATGGGTACTCCATGGAGGAAGGAGTGGAGGTAAGTGGTTCTTGATTTGTTTGGTTTCTCAACTGTTATCTAGTGAAGACCATGTGAGAAAAAGGTAAAAGATTGGTACGAACTCACACCTCAAAAAAAAAGAGCAAACAAAGAAATTTAAGGAAAATAATACATTCATTAAGAATGCATTAATTCATAGGATTCCTTTTAATCTCTCTTTTGTTTATGTCTTATAAAAGTGTGGAGGGGAAGTTGGCTTGAATAATTCCTAAATAAGGTAGTCTGTGTTGAGTTTTGGGTCACATTTAGGCATTCAAAAAGACATCTATATTAGATTGAGTACATGGATTTGTTCTTGGGGATTGATCCCCTCACTTTACAATCACATAGCTGGTATGGGTGTATAGCCAATATATACTGATTACCAGAGTTTATAATCAACCAAAGAGCTAAGTTAGTTATCCCATTGGTGATTAAATCCAAGTACGATAATTGAGAAAGGGTAAGGTGATCCGCTAGGTGATGAAATCCTAGACAAGATTTATCTCAAGTGAGTTTTATGTTTTTTTTGGTGTAAGTGTTTTTTCTATGTAACATTTTAAAACTATGATTAATTTTCTTTGCCTTTAATCTAGGTAAACTAATTAAGCAAGTAAGCAAACAATGTATGCAGTTAATTTTAACCTAAAGGAAATTGTATTTTGATTTCTTTTTATGAAAATAAGAACAATTAAAATACACCTAAATGAAGCATGAAAATTCAATCCTAATCCTAAGATTAATTCTCTTTTGGTTTTTTTAGAAATGCAAGAAAAAAATGAAAATTTCTATTTTTTTAGTTTTTTTCTGATTTTCTAAATAAAAGAAGCTAAAACTTACGTTTTGAAAGAAACAAATGATTAATTTTTATAAATACAATTACATATAAACTAAATTTTAATAATTTAAATAAATTTATTAAAACAACTAATGAATCCAATAAAAACTCAGGGATCCCACCAAACGTGCCAAAATGTTTCTATCTAATTTTTGTTTTTTCCTAAGTGTGAAAAGAAGAACTAGTTATGAAGGGGGTGAAAGAATACCTATTAAATTGAATGAATCAGATCCAAGTGATTATGAATATTTCCTATTTTTCTTGGGAGGATGACTTGAAAATAAGAAAACACTAAAAGAGACTTGTTTGTTAGACGAGTAGAGGGGTGGATTGCCTAGCGTAAGCTAGATCCTAGAAGTGAAAGCTTTCTAGGAGGCTATCAATCCACCTACTTTAAAAACTTAATTTGATAGATATAAATTATTTAATTTGAATAAAATAAAATAAAACTGAAACTAAAAACAAAAAATAATTAAATTTAAAACCAAGAAATTAAATATTTTGTCAAAACTATGACTAGATAAACTAACTAGTGCTTAAAATTAATTAACGCAAAGTGGTGGTTTTTGGTTTGAAAATTTGGTAATGGTAAATATAGTTTGGTTGAGGTTAGTAAGTGGTTAATATGGTAAATATGAGAGTGATGAATGGTCTAAAAGGATAAGGCAATTATTATTTGAGGAGGCAAAAGAGGAAGGAGATAAAGAGGGTGAAAATGGCAAAGGAGTAAAGAGGGTAAAGGTGGTGAAATGGTAAAGATGGAAAATGGACTTAAAATGATCAAAGGTGGAAAAGGAGATTAATGGATTAATATGGAAACTGTGACAAAGGGATTGAAGGTCAAGGTAATAATAAGGAAATATTAGAAGAAAATACAAAATAAATGGGTATTACCTTCCAAGCTTTATTGATGATGAAGTTGGTGATGTTTTTGATGATGTTGTTGAAGATAAATTCCTATATAAATTCAAGTATATATTAATTTCTTTGAATTCTTTCAATCCCCAAAGATGATGATCTCCTTCAAAAACCTACAACAAGATGTTAAGAACCAATGACTAACTTCTAACTTAACCTTGGGTGAAGGAGAGGGGGTATTTATAGCATATGTTGTGAAGAGTCATGCCAAAAGAGGAATAGAAGTATGGTACCATTTTATATATGGTGGATGAATTATTCAAAATTAGGTGGGTGGAGATTCTAATTTGGGTTGGTGAGTGTCCCATTTAGGTTAAGAAGTCAAAAATGGGTGCCCTTTGTCTTTTCCTAACTACTAAAGAGGTAGTACCTCATTTTAAAGGTTAATTTCATGTGTGAAGATAAAATACATGTTAAATAATGGTACCTTGAGGGTAAATTCATCATATTTCAAGGTGGGGTTCTTGTGATGCTTAAATGAGGTCATTAAGCACATTAGGAAAGGGTCCTGGGTGGGGTATGATGTCCCACATCAAGCCACCTCACTTCTAAGCCATGTCACTTTCCATATCACCTCCCAAATCACCTTTCATGTCACTTGAAATTTCACATTCCATGCCACTTGCTATATCATCATGAATAGTGATAGTGAATATTACTTTTGAATACTAATTTCAAATAATATTTTTGAACAGTATTATGTGAATAGGATAATAGTGATTTGGTTAGGTTAAGAGGGTTTGGTTAAGGGTTAAGAAGGTTTAGGGGGTCTTAGGGGGTCTTGGGGCAATTATTCATCAAAAAATGTAAGTGTGTAGTTTTCTATTGTCTATACTATGATATGGTATAGGATGCAAAGGTGATGGTGTTTATGAGGAAAACCTAGTACTATCTAAGGTATTACAATATAAATCATAAATTAAAAATCTTGGGTGTCAAAAAAATACCTAAAGGGTGCATACAATGATATAAAAATCAAATAATAGTGATAGGAAAAAATTGATAATGGATGTTTATGATCAATACCTTGTTTAGATTTCCTTGGTCTTATATTGCAAACTCATAAATGAAAAATTAGGATGCATATGCAAAGAGATGTGATAAACTAAAAGTGATATCTGACAAGGGAATAGTGAGAAAAATATGATTTAAATAAGTAATGTAAGGTGACACATGGGTGACATGTAAATCCTAAAAAAAATGAAACAATATAAATAAATAGGCAAGGATAAGAACTATCGATGTCAATGACCTATGATACTTTGACTAGTAAACACAAAACATGGGATAATAAGTGAAATATACATATCATCCCATGAAGGGTATATGCATGGAATTAAAATGATCCTACCTTACTAAAACATGTTTCTCACTTATTGTGACCCATTATAGAGCTATCAACCTATTGAAAATATTAAGTACTCATGTGAGAAGATAGGTGGCACTAAAATGTAGGAAGATATAATGATGTAATAATATAAGACCTCCTATCTTGGTATACTATTCTACTGTACCTCAATATACCTTAGGTATATCATGAGGTATAATTTGGAGTTTGAAATGTGACTAATATATGAAATGTGCCAAAAAATGATCATTTCTTTTGGTTTAATCTAAATTTTGAGATATAATTTCCTTTTGACATTGTCTTTTCTTATGATATGGATTTTATCTATTTTGGTTTTTTTTATATTACTCCTCCATGAAGATTCATAAAACCAAACATGGGTGATAAATATGACTATAAAAATACATCTTCTACCTAACCACTAGAGAGGAGAGCCTAAATAAAACTCATAGAATTTCCCACATGCAAGTGTGTAATCTCAAAACAGACCTGCATGTGCCTCATGTAAAATTAAAATAAGGGAAAGATGGGAGATTATGGAATATCCAACCATGTAATAATAATGATACAATGAAGAATATTATTATATCTAATCATAAAGAGGTAAAAAAAGTCTTTGAAAGGCATGGGGCTATATTATGCTATTCATGTTAGTAGGGAATCTGTATTAACCTGTAAGGGATTTAGCATAAGCACTAATTAAAGTAATAGTCATCCCAAAATAGGGGTAAATAAATGATCATCACAAACATAGGGGAAAATAAATGGTCATTCAAAAAAAATATGGGAAACATAAGTGGCCATCCCAAAGATAGGGGAAAACAAAAGCCAATGAATTATATA
Organism: Torreya grandis; assembly: GCA_037957365.1. Taxonomy (NCBI): domain Eukaryota; kingdom Viridiplantae; phylum Streptophyta; class Pinopsida; order Cupressales; family Taxaceae; genus Torreya; species Torreya grandis. The sequence goes on from JARHVA010000258.1 coordinate 267,396, forward strand.
TAAACTAAGGCAAAAATATGAGTATAAATGTGATAGCAAAGAAACTTGTTAAGTGTGACCTAATTTATAAAAGAGGGGAAAAGGCCAAGAAAATGTGACATAAAATGAGGTAATTTTTTTTATAATTTATAAAATTAAATTAATAAATAATTAAAGAGAGTCATGATATGCACAACAAGCATAAATATTCTATACATAATATAAATATTAAATCCAACCATATGAAAATGTTAATAATATGATATCAAATATGTGTTCACAAGTATTAATAATAAAATATGATAGTTAAATATATGCTCACAAGTATCAATATATATCTCAATATATATCATTAATATCATCTTATAAGTCTCATTGTAACTAGTATCCAACTCTGATCATAGTCTCTTCTGCTTTCTCTAAGAGTTATGCAAGGACTGTCTGGTAGATAAGCTTTATGAATAAAATAGGGATACTATAAGAAGGAAGAGGACATGGGGTATCCTATGAATAAAAATCAATGTGAGGAACATGTGTCACTTAGTTGTTGATATCCTCTAATCTACTAGAAGGTTTTAAGAGAGGAGAAGGCTATCCCTTTGTCCAAGAATGACCTTGGGAACATTTCTAAGAAGGTAAAGGTGTAGGCCTCAAAAAGTCATAAAATTATTTTTGAAGTACTATAAATTGATCAATATGATGTGTAGTGCATTCATTATAAATAAAATGCACCTCCTTGTACTTGGGGATGTAATCTGAAGATATATTTAGGGGTAAAAAATAGGACACATGAGAGCTGGGTTGATTCTAGATGAAGCATGTGTGCATGTATGCATACCTACGTGCACATACATACACACACACATTATCCAAGAGATAAAAATGGGTCAAAGAGTACATTTTAATTACATGAAAATGAAAAATTCACCTAGGATTAGTTGAATTTGGTGGTTGGCTATTTTTGGTAGGAACTGAGCCTTGTGGCTTCTACTATGATAAAAATATCTAGTATTCACGATAATCTCTATCCCAATGATTGGCTACCTTATGAAACTCAAAGTGTGACTAATATGTTTATGTGGGTGGGTATGGAACCAAATTAAACCTAAGTGGGTAATAATATTGGGGTCTATCTAAGACCTCATTAAAAAAGTCATCATCATTGAAACATAAAAGAGTATGTGGAAAAATTGGCACCATAGTGATTTATTTAGAAGATTACCTTAGTGTGGAGTGGTTAAACATAGCCAAGATATCAGTAGGAAGTGTAATATAATGATCATAAATTATGGAAAAGTGGTATGGTCCCATCATGGAATGATCAAGGAACATACTAAAAAGTCACTCATAAGAAACTAGGGCAGGATGCTATGAAATTAGAACATGTTCCATTTATGAATTTTGGACATAAATCAAATAAGGAATAACATCAAGTGAAGTATAAGGAAAGAAAAAAATATCAAATAAGTTAATTACATAAAAATATAAATGAATCTCATCAAAGCACTAAAGAGAGGATCGAGAATAAAGTATTTTCACATCCTTGGTTTTAGCATAACCAACTAAGTATGGGTCATCAATGGAACAACTATCATCATAGTTTGGTGTATGAAGATCAATATTGAGGGATTGAAATACGTTATAATTATAATACAAGTGGGAAGTTATATTTTTAGGGTTAACCAAAAATGGGAACTTTTCAATCAACTTATTATGATAATAAGGTCAAAAATAAGGAGAAATTTGAGTTATAATTGTAAAAGGGAGGTCAAGGTTTGATCTTAAGTTTGATATCATTGGGCTCATCATCATCAAATATAATAGATTGGGTGGTGTTTTTATCATAATCTCAAGGTGACCATTATAACCTTGGTTAAATTTATATGATAATTAGAATTTTGAGATTCATGAAAGGGGATGTTAGGCAAGGGATCAAGGGTGGGTATTTTAGAGATTCCATGTTATTATAATTGTTCAAAATTCCAAGGGTTTGTGTCATAATGAATATTATAAATAAAAAATTTGTTAGGGAAAATTTTAGAGGCTATTTTTTGGATATTTTTCAATGATGTCATGGAGATGTTTTGGTGAGTGGATGAAGGGCCTTGATAGTCTAACTAATAATGACAAAGTGTGCAATGTGCTTATCCTAGTATGCTTGAAGTATGATTGGTTGATATTATATTTTGGCATGGTTAGAGATGTTCAAGGATGAGTATGGAATATTTAGGATGTGAAAGAGGTCCCTAATATGCTTTCTATGTTTTGAGTGCTTATTTGCATAAGTGGAATTCATCTAGTTGTCCATTATTTTAATCTAGACACTCTGGATCCAATGGTAGAAAATTTAAGTGAGTAGTTTGATGGTGTCACCATTTCTATGTGGGAATGAGTCAAGGGGACCTAGTTATATGGTTGTGATCACATTAGTCACTAGTTGTTATGCAGTAGATCTCAAGTCATGAAATGAATCATGGTTGAAGATATGAGGATGCAAAGTTGGATACTCAGATAGAATTCATTGTGTTCCCATACTTAGCCCAATTTGTAAAAGGGCTCAAGTAGAGCCAAGTAAGCATGTTGATGAGGTCATAATTAACAAGAGTGGATATGTCAAGACAAAATGATCATATGGGTTTATTCATTTTTGTGCCTAGTTTCTCTTCACTAATTTTTAGATCATGCGACTAAGTGTATCAAAAGATATACAAGTGAAAAGTTGGGATCCCAAGTATTTTGATAGTGTTTTCCCATACTTATCCAAATTTGAAATGTGGTAAGAAGAGATAAGTAAGCATTTTTATGGTGGCATATCATGCATATGTAGATGTTTCAAAAGAAAGTGATCATATGGGTTTGTTTAGTTTTAAGCATAGTTTATTTACGTAAATTTTTGATCATGCATCAAAGCATGAAAATGTTATGTAGGAGAAAATTTGGCTTCCTAGAAAAGTTATAAGCATAGTTGGCTATATGATAAAATATTTTGCGAAAACATTTTAATGGTGATATAACACACACATGTGAGGGTTCTAGGAGTAGTTTATCACATGGTTAGATTCACTTATGTGGGGAGATCATATGGTTCAAATTGTAGATCATGAATACATGTGCATAAAAATTTATTGTGGTCTAAAGTTGGCCTTCCAGGAAGATAAGCAAGGTTCCCATACTTAGTTAAATATGCAAGAGGTAAAATTTGAACAAGTATTAAGGAGATCGACATGGCACATTTTCTCTAAGATGTTAGGAAGTAACTAGATGGTAAGAAGTATATTTTGTTTAATTAATAAGTAAACGTAAAGGATAAGGATATAATAATGAGTGGATGTTTGTATATATTGATCAAATGGTGAGAATTGTTAGTTAAAGACCTAGATGATTTGTAAAGATCGATGGTGTATATTTAGTCAACATTTTAAGGGTGCATGAGATGAGGTCGAAGTGATTAGGGTTTAATGTTTGAGCATTGGAACCTATGTGTTAAATTTTGGAAGAGACCCATGATGTGTATTTTATTTGATAAATGAGGACATGAGATGAAATATTTGTGTTTGAAGTTTAACTGTGACTATTGACATTTAAATATTTGAATTTAATAAGAGAAAAAATAGTATCTAGGTTTTGAGTCATATCTTTTGATCCATAATGAATTTGACCATGAAATAAAAATAAAAGTGGTAGAGGAATCTAAGTCACACCTATAAATATATATTTGAATATTTGAAAGTCTGTAAAGACAAAGATATTGAGTTTCAAAGTTGACTATGTTTTTGTATATGTTCTACAAGTGACTCAGGAAGGATATTCAAGCTTGTATTGATGATATTTAAATATCACATGATGAATTAGCTATTGGAGAGTGTTATAGAAATAATTAGGATGATATATGTGAATTATTAATTTTTAACCATTTGTATGTAGTATGAATAATGGTTTAGAATTCAACTATGAGTTTGTTTATGGTGACTATGTGCACAAAAATGTTGTTTGAGGAGATTATGCTTGTATAAAAGAGTGAAATGATGAATGTAAGAATTTGAGGATGACTAAGGGGTTATTTAGTGTGTAAATATGTTTTTTTAAGTGGTACTATGTTCTTTTTTGTTTGTTGATGTGCTAAATGGGTGAATAGGTCTCCATGAGACCTATAAGAGCTACAAGGGCCTTATTAAAAGGTGTAGTTGCTTAAGGGTGACCCATAGATGCTATGTTTGACTTATGAATATTGTATTGAGATATGTATTGATATGATATATTCCTTAAGTTTAAGGCATACCTAATGGCTGACCAAGATGGTGATGATCATGATTGCTCTATAAATAGTGAAATCAAAGATGGTGATTTCTAGACATTGAGTGAGAGACTAGGGAGAGATTTGAGAGAGGCTTGTGTATGTGAATTGGGGAAACAAGGATGGGAAAAGTGTACTAAGTATGATTTGAAGAGAATAATAGATTGATAACTATTTTTATGACCTATAGGTCATAATTCTGTTGGTAGAATAGATCTCTTATTGATTGAGTATAAGCAAAGGTAAAGAGTGTTAATTAGAGATCCATCATCAGGTGTTGCAAACATCAATTGAAAGGTGTATGTTTTCATATGTGTTGTTGTGTCAAATCAACATCTAAGGTGGTTTTAGCCTCCTTACAATATGAAACTTTCTAAAAGTCTGGTTGTTATAGTTCAGCTAGATAGGTGTTGAAGCACCTTATGGGATTGTAGTCTCACTAAATAATGATCGTAGTTCCTTGATAAGTTATAGCTAATATAAATTGAATCTTGTTATTATAGCATAATATTCAAATTATATGTTATAGGTGGATTTTATCTCCCAAGAGGGTTTCCCATGTATGTCATGTGTTATGTGATTAGTCTTGCATTGTCTTTCTTGCTTATTGCTATGAATGTTGTGTATGCTTCATGAATGATTATGGTAACTGATTAAGAACTTTAAAGGATTGAAATTGAAGTTTGTTTTTTTAGGATCACTTATTCACCCCCCCCCTCCTCTCATTTATTTTACCTCTACTAATTGGTATTAGAGTAGGTCCTTTGGTAAAGGCTTAATAGCTTGAAGGTGATCCAAGGTATAATATGGGTAGTGATCAAGAAGGATTATTTACTAAGTAAGCATCGATGTTTAATGGATCCAATTATGATTTTTGGAGTGTAATTATGAGGACATACATTATGTCCCTTAGGTTTTATGTATGGTAGTTCTTTCTAGATGGTTATGTTGCTCCTATTACTACTCCATCTAGTGTTGCAAATAAGAAGTTGTTTGAGAATAATTCTAAGGTAATGAATGTTATCACGTGTGGTCTTTCAAATACTGAATACACTAAGGTAATCCATTATAATCATGATAAAGAGATATGGGAAAAAAAGTAGATCATTTTTGAAGGAGATTCAAATGTCAACCTTGTCAAGTTGTAGACTCACATAAGGTAATTTGAAAGCCTCAAGATAAAGGAAGAAGATTCTATAGCATCCATTCTACAGAAAGTTGATTAGACTATGAGCATCATTAGAGGAATTGGAGAGAATCTTAAAGAGGATACTATAGTCCAAAAGGTATTAATGTCTCTATCTCTCAAGTTTGATCCAAAAGTATCTGCCATAGAAAAAATTCATGATCTTACTTAGTTGAAGATGGATCAATTACATGTCACCCTTACTCTATACGAGATGAGAGTAAATGATGATATACCAAAAAACAAGGAAGAAGCATTTAAGATAGATATGAAGCCTAAGAACAAGTTCCAAGGTAATAAAACCAAAGAGGATGACATATCCAACATTGATGAGGATGAATAAATTGCTTTGATTACTAGGAAATTAAACACAAGCTAAGGGAAGTATAATGGTAAACTACCCTTCAAATGTTTCAATTGTCGAGAGATAGGACATTTGTTAGTAAGTCTACTCATTGTCATGAGAATAATGGTGATGAATAGCATGGTGAAGGCCAAGATAAATAAAATAAGACATATAAGAAGAAAGGATTTAGAAAGTATAAAAAGAAGAAGTCCTTCAAGAACAAGAAGAGTCTTTATACCAAAGAAGTTTGTAGCTCATCAAATGAGAGTGAAGATAGTTCCTTAAAATATGATCATGAATATGATGGTTATGTTGAATATGAAGCTCTATTCATGGTTGAGGAGGGAATTTTCTCACATCAGAAGGAGTCTACTTGGATTGATTTAGATAATGATGAATATGAGGTGGACTATGAGACTATATTAATGAATGATCTTGAAGAACTAAATATTGAGAAGAAGATCAATAAGAAGATTAAATCTAAACTTAAGGAATATGAGGAACAATTTAGTGTGTATGAGGCAATAATAATTGAATACACCAAGGAGCATGAAGATATGATCAAGCATCTCAATTGCCAATTATAAATTCTATCTACAAGCCTAAAAGCTAAAGAAGATGAATGTTCAATGTATGTTTCTAAAAATGAGTCTTTGAAATCTGAGTTAGAGAAGACATATAGTAAGGTGAATTCATTTATGAGATTTAAAAAGAGCTCATGTGATCTAGATAATATTTTGAGTGGTTAAAAGCATGATAGTGATGGAATTGGTCTTGCATATAAAGAAGACAAAAGAATGTAACTCAAGGCAAGATGAAGACTACTGTGAACAAGGACAATATTAATTTGAAGACAAATCATTAGACAAGGATTGAAGGTGTTGGTAGAATGAAGACAAATCATATCAAATAGCCAAATGCCATGAGGTATGCAAGATTCAATGGTTACTATTACACATGTAATCAATTTGGTCATAGGGATAGAGAATTCAAAAGACCTATTAAAAATGAGTTTACATGGTATTATGATGGGGGTCATTAGTCAAAAAGGTTTGAATAGAGTTAAGTGATTTAATTGTCATGACATAGGACATGTTGCAAGTTTTTGTACAAATAAGGTAAGGCAAGATATTTTTCTTGCAATAGGTATGGTATGCTACAATTATGAACATAGATGTCACATTATTAGGTTCTACAAGCAAAGGTATATAAGTCATAATAGGTTTAATCAGGCTCCTAGAGTGCAAGGAAGAAAACATGTTATCACATGGAAGCCAAAGGTGAAAAGTGTGATTCAGGATGAGACTATAAGTCTAAGTAATTTATTTTATATGGTGGAAAATGCTTCAAAATTTGAAGAGTGACAAGGGCTCTCATTATCTACTCATGTTGTGAGTGAAGAGACCAAGCTCAAAGAGAAGACCAAGGTCCTAGTTGAACCTAGTTATAAGGTATGTATGGATCCAAGTGAACATTTTGTTATTGATATAAATGTATCATATAAAGAACATGATTTGTCTATGCTTAATGATGAGGTTCCAAACTACAAGGAAGATTCTTCAAATGAAAAGGTATGTCAGGAATCTGTGTTGTCTCCATGTATTATCATTATAATCATAAAAGAAAAGGAGAATGTTATAGTGGATGAGGAATTTTCTTCTCCTAATCCAAAGAATAAGAATAAGTAGAAGAATAATAACTATAAATATTAGATGACCAAGGAGTGGAAGGAATATGAAGAGTTGTGGTCAACACCTGGTTGCACACCATGGTAAAACATTGTGGTATAGAGGATGTCTATACCTATGCTTCTTAGAAGACATATTTATTATGGATAACCAATTTTATGTGCTCAATATGATAATGCCAATTAGATAAGGTCTTTGGTTAAAGGGGAATAACAAGTTCATGAGTTTGCTCTAGAGGTTTGTGAAGGAGCTATAATAAAGGATCAAAATGGATGGTTCCAAATGGCTTAATGAGATTGATGGAATGTAAAGAAGAGTTTGGTGCTCATAAAGGTCTGTATATTTATTTTTGATGTGCTCTGGTTCTTTTATATTTTAAGGGTATGTTTTTTCTAATTGAAGATTTTTGAATGCTCTTGGTTTTCTCAAATTTTGACCTAAAGGCAAGCAGGCCTAAAATGGGTTATAAGAAGTATATGTTTACAATAGATTGAAAGCTCAAATCTTAGTCTAGAAGTGTGTGATAGGTGCTTCTAGGTCTTTAATAAGTTTTATAGTTGTGCATTGACCAAAAAGAGGTTTGTTGGCTTTGTTTGTTTTGAGATTCTAGGGTTTTGGGCTATGCTAAAAAAGTGGTTTAAATTATTAATTGAGTTTTGAGGCTTATTAATATATTGAATGGGAAAAATGGGTTGTCAAATAATTCTTCACAAAGATTTGACGGTTTGTGGTTCTCAATTTATTCAAGTTTTTATCAATAGAGAGAGCTAATTGGCTAGTAGGTTTTGTGAAGGAAGTATGTTTTAGAGGATGTGATTGGTGATTAAAATTGGTGTGTTTGAGGGGGAATGTTAGAGTACTCTATATATAAAGTTTTAGGTCCTAAAGATGTGTCTACTAAAATTTGTAGGCTCTGCAAGTTGCACGTAAGGATATAAAGAGGCTAGACAAGCTTAGTGTGAATAAGAGTGCCTTTTCATCAAATTCTCAAAAATATCAAGGCATGAGTATTTAAAGGTGAGTTTTAAAGTTATTTTTATTCATGTTTCCTATTTGGTGAGTGGTATGAAGTTCTATTGGTGGTCTCTGAGGTGGTTTGAGAGAAGAGTTTAGTAAGCCTGTGTGGTGATTCTCCATGATGTATGGAGATTTGAAGATCATCAAGTAATGAAATGGCTCATAAATATTAGGGTGAGTGCCTCTCAAATTTTTCTTGATGAGTTCCATCAAATTTTATTATTTTTTGTGTTGTTTATTCATTGGTTGTAGTGCTTGGTTGAAGAGAGTATTAACATGGAGCAAAAGGAAGTTATCAAGGCAAGAAGAGGTAAGCTCAAGGTAAGGGTGAGTTTTTATCATATTTATAATATGGTAATTTATTATTTATGGTATTTTAAGGTCCTTGGGATCAGTTTGTGTCCACTTTGTCATTGTGTCAAAGGGGGAGAAAGTTCCTGTTGTGGGATTGCTTGAAGAGAGATCAGGTGAGTTGTATATTGCTATATATGATGGTTGTTGACATAAATGAAAAAGGAGGATATTGTTTGAGAGTTTTCAATGATGTCATGGTGATGTCATTTATGTTTCATAGTGAGTGGATGAAGTGCCTTGATAGTGTAACTAATAATGATAAAGTGTGCAATGTGCTTGTCACAATATGTTTGAAGTATGATTGGTTGATCTTTTATTTTTGAATGGTTAGATATGTTCAAAGATGAGTATAGAGTATTTAATATGTGAAAGATGTCCCTAATATGTTTTTTATACTTTTATTTATTGTGTGCATAAGTGGTATCATCTGGTTGTCTATTTTTTTCTTCTAGACACTTTGGGTCTAGTGGTAGAAAATCTGAGTAGACAATTTGATGACATCACAATTGATATGTGGGAATGAGTCAAGGGGATTTGGTCATATGGTTGTGATCACATTAGTCCCTAGTTTTTATGCACTAGATTTTAATTCATGTGATGAAGCATGTTCAAAGATATGAGGATGCAAATTTGTCTACTTAGACAGAATTCACTATGTTCTCATACTTAGCCAATTTTGCAAAAGGGCTCAAGCAAAGTCAAGTAAGCATGTTTATGAGGTCAGAATTCACATGAGTGGAGGTATAAGGACAAAATTACCATATTAATTTATGTATTTTTTTGCCTAGTTTTTATATGCTAATTCTCAGATCATGCAACGAAGCATGTCAAAAGATATGCAAGTGTAAAGTTGGGCTCCTAGGCATTTTGACTGTGTTTTCCCATACTTTGCCAAATTTATAATGTGGTAAGAAGAGTTGAGTAATTTTTTTTATGGTGGCATATCTCACGTGTGTGGACATTTCAAGACAAGGTGATCATATGGTTTTATTTAGTTTTATGCATAGTTGATTTGTGCTAAATTTTAGATCATGCACCACAGCATGACAAAAGTTATGCAGGAGCAAAGTTGGCCTCCTAGACAAGTTATAAGCATAGTTGGCTCTATGATAGAATATTTTGATAATTCATTTTAATGGTGATATATATCACACATGTGAGAGTTCTAGGAGAATTTTTTCACATGGTTAGATTCTCCTATGTGAGGAGAATAGATGGTCCAAATTGTAGATCATACATCCAATCATAGAAAAAGTTATTGTGGTCCAAATTTGGCCTTCCTAGTAGATAATAAAGGTTCCCATAGTCAAATATACAAGAGTTAAATTTTTAACAAGTCTCAAGGAGATTGATAGAGCGTGTTTGCTCTAAGATGTCAAGAAGTAGTGAGATGAAAAGAAGTGCATGTTGTTTAATGACTAATCAAAGGTAAAGGATAAGGATCCAATGGTAAAAAGGTGTTTGTATAGATTGATTTAATGGTGAGAATTGCTAGTTAAATACTTGGTTGATCTGCAAAGATCGACGGTGCATAATGAGTCAACATTTCAAGGGTGCATGAGATGAGGTCAAAGTGACTGATGTTTAATGTTTGAGAATTGGCACCTATGTGTTAAATTTTAGAATATATCAATGGTGTGTATTTTATTTGAGTAGTGAGGACACAAGATGTGATATTTGTGTTCGAAGTTTAACTGTGACCATTGACATTTAAATATTTGAATTTAATAAGGGAAAAAATAGTGTTTGGTTTTTGAGTCATATCCTTCGATCCAAAATGAATTTTACCATGAAGTAAAAAAAAGGTGGTAGAGGAATCCAAGGCACATGTATATATATGGATTTGAATATCTAAAAGTGTGTACAAACAAATATATTGAGCTCTAAATTTGACTATGTTTTCATATATGTTTTACAAGTAACCCCAGAAGGATATTTGATCTTATGTTAATGTTGTTTTAATATCTCATGATGAATTAGCTATTGGGGAGTGTTATAGACACTATGAGGATGCTTTGTGTGCATTATAAAGTTTTGACCATTCTAATGCAATATGAAAAATGGTTTATAAGTTAATTAGGAGTTCATTTATGGCGATTGTGTGTACAGATGTTGTTTGAGCAAATTGTGCTTGCACAAAAGAGTGTAATGATGATTGTAAGCATTTGAAGTTGACTAAGGGGTCATATAATGTGGAAATATGTTTTTGGAAGTGGTCCTATGTTATTTTTTTGTTTTTTGATGTGCTAAATGGGTGTATATGTCTCTATGAGACCTATAAGAGCTACAAAGTCCTTATTAAAAGGTGTAAAGGCTTAAGGGTGACCCATAGATGATATGGCCACTCTATGGAGATTGTATTGAGATATGTCTTCATATGATAGATGATTTAAGGTTTGAGTCATTCCTAATGTCCAACAAATATTTTGATGATCATGATTTCTATATAAATAGTGAAATCAAAGATGGTGATTTCTAGACTTTGAGTGAGAGACTAGGGAGACATTTAAGAGAGTCTTATGTGTGTGAACTGAGGAGTGAAGGAGGGGTAGAGTGCCTTGAGAATGATTTCAAGTGTATAATAGATTTATGACTATTTTTATGACCTATAGGTCATAATTCTATTGGCATATTAGAGCTCTTGTTGATTGAGTATGAGCGAAGGTGAAGAGTGTTAATCAGAGGTCCATCATCAAGTGTTAAAGACATCAATTCAAAGGTGGATGTGTTCATAGGTGTTATTGTGGCATCTCAACATCTAAGGTGGTTGTATCTTCCTTATTAGGTGAAACTTGTTAAAATTCTAGTTGTTGTTATAGCTCAACTAGATAGGTGTTGAAGCACCTTATGGGATTGTAGTCTCACTAAACAAGGATTATAGTTACTTAATCAGTTATAGCTAGTCTAAATTAGATATTGTTATTATATGATAGTATTCTAATTAGAGGTTTCATGGGTTTTCTCCCCCATGAGGGTTTCCCATGTATTTCATGTTTTATGTGATTGATTTTGCATTGTCTCTCTTGCTTATTACTATGAATGTTGTGTATGATTCATTGATGCTTATGTTAATTGATTAAGAACTTGAAAGGATTGTAATTGAAATTAGATTTTTTAGGCTCATTGATTCACCCCTAGTGATTATACCTCTAACACTATTTATAGCCAAAAGTTTATAAGTAAGTTTTTTTTAATTTTGAAAATGACTAATTCTACTAAAATATACATAAGTCAAATATCCTTAATTTTATATAATTTATTATATAAGGGTTTCAAATCACCTTATATATTATACTTAATCCTATCTCATGACATAGATTCATCATATTTATTATGCATTTATGTATCTAATTCACCAATAGATTATATGATACACATATGGGTTAGTCTAGAATCACTAGGTGTGTGTGTGTGTGTGTGTGTGTGTGTGTGTGTGTGTGTGTGAGAGAGAGAGAGAGAGAGAGAGAGAGAGAGAGAGAGAGAGAGAGAGAGAGAGAGAGAGAGAGAGAGAGAGAGAGAGAGAGAGAGAGAGAGAGAGAGAGAGAGAGAGAGAGATATAAGGACCACCTAGGACAAAATAAACTTAAGGTAATAATTATATTTTTATTGGCATAGTTTATTAATTGAAATAAAAAATATATTTGAAAGGCTAATCATGGAAATGGTTAAGATATTTTGGTAGACCTTATTATAAACTTTACATTTTTAAAACTATGGAAAAACTTTTAATTTTTTTAGCACCATTTATAAAACCAAGTAAAACAAACATGCTCTTCTTTCCATATGGTTTTAATAACATAAAAACTTAACAATAAATAATTTTTAAACCTAATGTTTATTTTATTTCTAGCATTGAATACGGTGTAAGTGGAATTAAAGATAGGGGGATTGAGATTTAGATCTTTCCTCATTTTTTAGTGAATTGGTGCCAACATATTGAGGGGCCCAATGCAAAATTTAATTTTGTTCCAACACATCACCAGCGGGATTAATGTAAGTTGCTCAAATACATATGTGATAATTTTTTTATTTTTCTTGTCATTTATGTAATATATTGGTAGAAGTGAAGCTTTGGTAGTCAAAAGTTTGGGATGAGAGGTTGTAAATGAATGTGTAGACAATTTATAAGTTAGTTTCTTTATGATTTCAAATATAATGTATGGATTTGTGTTTCTTTTGTTCTAAAGACTAAGAGAAGTTATTTGCATGCATAGTTAACTATCTTAAAATAAATAAATATAATGATAATTTCCTTGGAAAGCATTTATTTAAAGATATTTGTTGATGATTTCTCAAATTTTCTATTCATTGGTACAATCTATTGGTGGAAGCAAATATTTGGTAGTCAAAATATTGGGATGAGGTGTAGACAATTTCTAAGTTGGCTTCCTTATGATTGCAATTACAAGGTATGGATTTGTGTTTCTTTTGTTCTAAATAATAAGATAAGTTGTTTGATGTATAGTCATTTGTCTTGAAATGAACAAATATAATGATAATTTACTTGAAAATCATTTCTTCAAAGATATGTTATCAAAACACTATGCATGTTGGTTTTCTTGAAAAATTTGTGTCTATCTACAAATATTTTCCTTAAACTCAAATCTATGAAATGGGTATTTTTGGGTTTATAAAAAATATGTTTGAAATGATCATGAAGCTCTGTTGCATTTATTTATTTTGTTCTTTAAGCATTGTTTAAAATAATTATCTTGTGCGCCATTTTTTCTCAGATGAAATCAGTTTCTTGTTTGTTTAAAATGAATATTTCTCAGATGAAATCAATTTCTTATTTGTTTAAAAGAAGTATGTGGTAAAGACCAACCAAATAATATAATCAACTAAGTATAACAAAATTTTGTGACAAAAAACTAGAGTATAGAGTATAAATAATAAATCAACTATGGGGCCATAAGGCAAGACAACTATGAAAAGAGAGGATGACATAACTAAAAAAAATGAGTACATACGAGCCTTATTATTATTTCTACTTTTAATTTGGAAATAATGAATTGACTATGGGGCCTTACAACTATGTATACATTTGTGTGTGTGTGTGTGTGTGTGTGTGTGTGTCTATATATATATATATATATATACCAAGTTGAGTTTATAGTAAAAGAAATGTACTGGTGTATGACATTATTGGTTGCCTTCTATTTGTTTTAATTAATATCTTAAGCTCATGTAAACTAATGTATCAATTATATGACCAATAAATAATATTGTGGGATTTTTCTTTATCACATTACAAAATGGACTTAATCTATTAAATAGTTGATTAATTATTCTAATTACTCTATTCACACTACCACCTGGTCAAAATTTTATAGGGTATTTGGAATATTTATCTCCCCGTGGTAGGTGCCACTTATCCATTATAAATATACTAAAGTATATTGGACAACACCTCTAAATTTATAATTTTATTTTTGCATTGGTCCAAGTTGAGCAGCCAAGAGTATTATATGTTATATTAAAAAAATGTTTCAATTAATTGAAATGGCATGTATGATAAGATATTTAGTAGTACTTATTAGGATTTAGTGATATGTTATAGTTTTTGTATATTCTCTTCTAATTTCATAGTAAGCCCTTGAAGTTTATTTTTCATAAGTTGATTACAATAAATGAATTGTGCAAATAGATAAAATCAATACAATTTGAGAATTAATTGGATTATATTCTATTGTGATAATTTAAATTGTGTTTTAGATTGTTAAGAATGGAATAAATTGTCAAATATAAAATTTAATTTCTTGCCTTGCCAAGTTGTATTTAATCTTTGGGGCACATTATGACATATGGTTGTCTGTATTATTTTACTATGAAAATAGAGAGACATGATCATATTTTATGGGTGAATTATTTTTATGGCTTAATATGATCTTCCCTAATGAATAAACACTTTTTCCACAACTCATATTTACCTATTTTGATGGATGTGTAGAAACTTTTCCTATACCTACATTGGTAATTAATAGGTTGCTTTTAATCTCTTTTAGATAAAAATTAATTAATTCCCATTTATACTTAAGCATATATTTGGTGGATATAACCAATTCCTTATATTATTTATGCCCTAAGTGGGCAACATAAGGATTTATATTGGGCATATATTCTAGGAATGACAAGATGTGGATTGGTGTTGGTTTCATGGAGGTGGTTGTGTAGAAAAAATATATATATTTTTCTCTAAGTGGATTTCTTAAGGATATTCTTTGGCTTACATTATGATTACCTAATGAAATGGAATTGACTAATTTATTTAAGATTCTATGTAAATTTTGTTTTACCTTGAATTTTGGATTTCTTTATAATTAAGAATTAATTATTTTATTTAAATATGAGTATTTTTATTAAATATAACCCATCATTTGATTCCATGAATAAAACTAGAAACACTTAACATAATTTTAACCATGGCATCCCATTGGGTATAATTATACTAAAGGAGATGACTAACTCATTTATATCTTGTAGAATTCTCATTAGAACAAGTTGTGGTGGATATTTCTCATCTCCCCCAAAAGTACAGTTAATAAATAATCCTTGGTAAAATTATTTCACCTCTTTATTCATAAGGTTGGTAATGTATCAGCTCTAGATCCCCTGATGAGTCCTCTTCTATAATGGATTAATAATATGATATTATGCATTAAATTTTAATTTGCAATTTTAACTTGGAAAATTATTTGTGTTGTCTCTCATGTCTTCCTTGATTCTATTTATTCATTCAAAAAAGTGTTTGAAATGGATGGACTGTCTCAAATTTCACAAGGCAAATAAAAATAGCCATTTTTTAAGACTTAGGGTATTCATTGATGATAATAGTTATTCCACCTCAATAATATTTTCCCCATGAATGTGTTTGGGGAAAGGGGTTTAACTTGGATTTTTTGCCATTATTTCTTGATTTGAATATAATGCTTGATTTTCTAGCTATTCATATATTTTTTTAAAGAGCTAATAGAAATAACCAGTCGATTTATATCATCATGGTGATTTTGCCATATATTCACCAATGGAATTATACCTTAAATCTAGGATTCATTATGATTTTATATTAATATTTTAGGGGTCCATTATTAAAGTTATCCCTGATATTTGTGTGGAAACTATAGACACATAAATCTGACCACTGATAACCTCCAATCATGCTTTTGGCCAATTTCCATCCAAAATGCACAATTTGGCCTAAAAACACTAAAACATGCTAAATGATGTGAAACTGACATATTCAAGTGCCAATTTTGTCCATGGTATCACTAAATTGGGTAATTCAATTTATGGGCCAGCTAACTTTGATCAAATTATTTCGAGTCAAAATGCCAAATTTGCACCTAGGTGTTCAAGATTGTTCTTTCCTATCAAATCTTCTACATAGGAAATGTGCCTTTGTTATTTGTTGTTGGTAACATCCTAAATGGTAATACAGTTCCAACACATCTAACATCATCTTCTAATTCCAATCGAATCAAATTTTAGACCAATAACAGGGCATTCTAATCAATTTGAGTAATTTGTGCACAAAGTGCTTAATCATGCTTAAGAGCTAATTAACCCAAATCAAGGCCTAATTAATAATTCCATGGAAACTTGTTGAAAACTTGTTTTTAGAAATGAATATTGAATATCTACATCATCAAGTGACCTCATTTCTTAGGAAGACATCCCTAGGCCATAAATGCCATAAATATCAAGATTCATGCCCTCCATGCCTCATCAATGCCTTCCATGATGCCCTCCATGCCTCTTAATTACCCCTTCTTCCAATGTCATGATGAGGATAATTACAAACTTAAATATAAAAATTGAATTAATCCTCAACCACACATCTCAATCTTGAGATGGACGGTTCAGGTTGATTATGATCAAATCCAAAAATCTATAAATAGGAGGCCTCACAACATCATTTCTAAGATTTTTTTGATGCAAAGTTATAATTCAAAATTGTTTCCAAAAGATTTAAGAAATTAGTGTTACCATGCCAAATTGATTCTAAGCCAAGCTAAGCCACAAGCCAAAGGTGCCAAGGAAAAGAGGAGATAGCCAATCCTCCTTTGATGAAGACTTCATGAGCATAAGCTGAGCAAGCCACATTACAAAGGCATTTAGAGCATCCAAGGAAGGTGAAGGAACTCTTGTATTTGATTCCTTTTTAATTGTTTTTGTTATTTGATTTTGTTAACTAAGTTCTCCCTAGTGTCTAGACCTAGAGATATTATGCTATTAGTGTGTTTATTTCATTTGGTTTTCATTTTTGAACTAACACCATACCAACCATCCTCTCTTGAGTCAAATTCTTAGATCACATAATGGCACACCCAATGGGACTAGATGCATCCTACACATGAAAGAGATCATTTTACAACTCTAAAATATTTATTTGAGCCTTTAAAACTCTTGAAAATTAATTTTCTAACTTTATTTTGTTATTTTTGTTTTCCATGATTTTACATAGTAACTAAAGTCGATAAGTGATACTGACATCAGTTACTTACTTGATCGACGTTAGTTAGATTTTGATTAGCCAAAGTAACTGATGTTAGTGGTAATAATTGATGTTGATCACTGTGTTTTTCCAAAAACATAGACTCGAGAGCTACTTTTTCAAAGTTCATTATTTCAAGCTAAAAAGAGCTTTAAAGCTAAAAGACATGCTAACAATTTTGCTATAGGACCAAGCTTGATATTTGTTCAAAATATGTTTAAATCACATTTGTATGCTTAAAAATCAATTAGGAATCTTGTTTTTTGGTGTTTAACAAATAATTTAGATGTTTTTGGTGAATACTTTCAAATTTTGCAACTAAGACCAAGGGGTCAAATGAATAGCACCAAATATTTCATTTTGGGTTTAAAATTGAACATACTTATCAATTATTGTTTGCAATAGTTGTTTAATCAAATTTTTGTTTGGTAAAAAGAAGAATGTTGCATGTATGCTCTTCCATTTATCCCCTATATGGAACCCTTAGAATCAAAAGTACCATTCCTATTGCAAGTAGCCTAGTCCAAGGTTGAGAAAGAAATTCATTTAAAGCACTCCCCAAAAACTCATTAAAGTTTGGGTGATCTTGAAAATGACCCTAAAGTCTTTCTAATTTTTTGATTTCTTTATTTTCATGCATATTGGCTTGTGAGGGGGAATTCATCACCTCCCAAAAGTTCTTTAGGGAAGCTTTGGCCTATGGTTTCATCTGCTACCATTGACTTCATTTGTCTCCTTTGGAGTTGCACATGGGAGGTAGTGGCACTTTAGACATTGTACTACACTGAACAAACAGTAGGATGTAGTGGTTACAAAAAGGACTAGACCTTTTTGCAACAAGCCAAGTGATACAGACCCAAAATTCATGCTATTCTTTTGAATTTTTTGGCATGAAAGTCATTATGTAATTTATTTGCCTAGATCATTCAGAAATTTGTTAGATCTTAGACAAATCCCCACTTACTGTAGAAGTATTGTTGGTGCAAGGTGAGACTTAAGGTCCATGTCATAATACTGTCATTTGAGAGAAGGGGGTGTAAAAACCCTACTACATAATATGAATTTACTTTTGGATGAACACTTAAAAATCCTCTCAAATGACATTTATTGATGGATTCCAATAATACCAAGCAACCTTATAAGTTTAGGACCTAAGAACGATTAATTAGTTGGTCTTGTCCTAGTCTAAAGTCTTATTTGGAGTCAAAACATCGTGTTGGAAAATAATCCAAACCAAACACATAGTCCACATTTTCTTTTGAACAAAGAGGCATTATGCTGCCTGCATGAGATCATCAATTTACCTTGTTCAAAAGTTCATCAAAATCTTGAGAGTCATATTATCCACTTTGACATAGTTATGTTGCCCAATTGAGTCTAGACCTTTACCAAAGTTGTTTAAGTCCTTCACTTATAATCTAAATTTAGAATTACGCCTTTACAAGTTCATAGGGTTGATGTGTTAAGTGGGATCACCATTTTCACTAAACTTGAGGTAACTTAGGTTTAATTTATAATTTAGTTCGAAGGTCGTTTAAAGACTCATAATCATTATCAACATTTGATAGACTTAAGCCATTTTATGCTAATCACTTTCACTTTAAGACTATGCACCACAACATTTTGATTCAAGAAAAATAGTGTTATGCTGTCAAAATTATAGGAAAGCATATTTGCCTTAGAGAGTTTTTGAAAAAAACCTTTTTGTCACACCTTTTGGGTAGTATAGAATCATTACACTACCCAAAACATTTCAAAAATTATGTCATAGACCCTCTTGCATAGAGTTTCAAATTATTCCTACATTTTTAGACCAATCTAAGTGTACTTTTGTGATCCTTTGTCTAAAACATAGTTATACTGATCACCGTTGTCTAGCTTGTTTGTCAAAAGAACCAAGTTTTATACCATTTTTTGTGAGAAATATAAACTATTCCTAAAGTGCCTTTTATTTCATACCTTATACCTAGTTGATCAATTTCATGTCCAAGAATCAAATTCCTAGTGTTCATTAAAAGTGTTTTAAATCTGTTAGATTAAAACTTTCATCTATTTTCAAAGTCTGGCTTTTGACACCGTTTGGCCAAGAGTCATAGCACATGCCTTATTTGAGCCTAGCTTTTGATGTTGTGTTTGGCCAAAAGACCTAGCAACTTTTAAATTTCTAGATTAGACTGATTTGAAACACTTTGACCTTAGATTTTGGAATTTTTATTTTAGGTTCATTTACTTTCTTATCTTTATATGAATAGTAAAACATTAGATACTTTAAGCTAGCTTGTTTCCTCATAAATCTTTGCATAAACCTTTTGATCCTTTTGACAAATCTAGACCAAGTTGGAACATCATCTATTTTAGACATTGTCTTTTTTAGAGTTTGTATAACTCTTTAACCTTTTATTTCAAATCATTGATTATGGATCCCAATATGTATTCCTACACTCATAGTGGACTCATGTACATTTCAAGGATCAGTAGTATAACTGTGCAAGAAGAAATGGTATAAGACCCCTATGTAGATAATATTTCTTATGAGATGGATTCTTATCCCTCTTATAATACTCAATTAGGGGGAACAAATATGAGATCCATTGGAAAACTATTTGGTTAACAAACACCTTACATAGAATAGGACCAAGAACAAACTACACAATACCTAGCTATAATACTTGCAGTGGATGAGCTAGTACTTCAATAGTCATAGTGACATTTATTAGAGAACAAATACAAGATTTTGGTTAGAGCCATAGAGGTAGGGGTTAAATTTCTAGCAGACTTCCCCTATGAAAATCTACCAAGTCTAGTAAGAATGCCCCACAATATCATTTACAATCAATAGGCTTCTTCTAACAATCTTATGGATCTAGTCTAAACAATGTACCAAGATCCTAATATATCTAATTAAAGCAAAAACATCATAGAATATCACTTTAACCAAATTTAGATAGTATATCAAACATATATGAATCTAGCACATGATTTTAATTAGATGAACATGGTAAGTAAGCCTCTCATTGACCTAGTTCCTTCAACAAGAGTGTTGATAGAGTTAACTGGATAAAAGAATCTAAATTCTAGCCCATTCGTGTAAACTATTTCAATAAATAACTTCATACATATGCCTATTATTGAAGAAGTGTCTTTAACCTCTACATTTAATAGTGAGCCAAATGTAGTAGATAATGTGCAAATAATGTCTAGTCTCGATCAAAGTGGTACTAATGCCCAAAAAACTAGCCAACAATAAGTGCCTATAATTAATCCCATGATTACATCATAATACTAGGGAGTAGTGGTCTCTACACCCCACCCTCAATCGGTTGCTTCCTTAAGTGTGTAACCTATGGGAACAACCAATGCCATGCCTCAATGATTAAATGTGATGAATCCTACTCCTCAATAAATAATGAGTAGTATTCCACAATAATAGGCACAATCTAGTGTATCAACATAATAGGGGATACATACATTACCACTTCAATTAGGGGAAATAAATATTCCACTTCAACAGGTAATGATAAACACACCTCTTCAATCACAGACTAATATGCCAATCCAAAACCAAGTAATGACTAGTCAACAACATGCAAATATTGGTTAATTCACTTCTTCATATGGAATCATTCAATAAGGAGGTCCCCATGTTTCTCAGGTACCTACTAGACAATTGTTGGTTTAAAATATACCACAAATCTAGAGATAAGTTCTTAATCCACAAGTTCCCACTCAATAACAAGGTTTGATTAGTTGGTAACATGTCAATTTTCAGCCATAGTAGGCACACTATAGTTCTATCCATCTATCCTAACCAAAAAATCCTCCAAGTTAAACAATTATCTCCAACCCAAACTAGAATATCCCATAACCAAATGTGCAATTTCATGTACATCCCAATCTACGTATATTCTTGGTCTATTCCCAAACCTATCCAATATACCCCAATAATTATCTCCATCATACCTTGGTCAAAGTGTTCCACTTGTGAGCTCCCACCCATCTATCCAAACCCAAATTATCCTTCAAACCAATATTTCATCTAGTTTCCTATCCCAAGAATTGTAATAGATGAAGGATGCAATTACTACCATTCAAGCTAGTAAACAAACTAAAAAGTTCAAATTAGATGATGTACGTTCCTATCCATTCAACATGGAGTATTTGTAGATACCATTTCCTCCAAGATATGAACCATTGAAATTTGATAAATACAAAGGGAAAGTTGACCCTAAGGCTCATTTAACTGAATTCTTTGTCATATGTCAACTAGTGGCATATAATGACATATACCTTTTGTTATTATTTCCAAGGAATATGGTTGGACAAGCCTTGGAATAGTTTTTAAAGGTACCCAAGAAATTAGTAATGGATTTTGATGATCTCTCTGATAAGTTTGTGCAGCACTTTTCCTATAATCTTGAGCATGAGATTTCATTAGTGGACCTAACACAAGCAAAGCAAAAAGATGGGGAGAGTTTTGCAAGTTATTTATAGTGATGGAGAGACCTTGTAAGCCATTTCACCCATAGTTTAAGAGATAAACAATTAGCTGCTATGTTTACTAAAACTTTGCATAGTGAGATAGCCTATCATCTAGAATTGTAATTTGTGCATACGTTCAAATAGATCATTGATAAAGGTTTGTTGATTGAGAGGGAACTCATCAATAAAGGAGTTATCAAGCTTAATTCAACTAATAAAAATCAAGGTACCAATCAAAGAAATGGCCAATATCCCATCCAAGCACAAGCATCTCAACCAACACAAGCCAATAACCATGAAAGATTAAAGCAATTCAACCATAATAGGAATGTTGTGGGAAATGGAGTAATTGAGTATCCTCATGTTCAAATGGTGCAAACATCATTAGCACTACCTTTTCATCTTACTCCTACCCAAAAACCTCTACAACTAATGCCACAAGCATAACAACCAAGACCTACACAATAAAAATAGCAGCCATTACCATTGTAAAACCCTCCTCCCAGAAGAACCGTGCCTACACATTGTGTCTTTAGTGACCTAAGAGAACCTATTGAGTCAATCATTCACAAAAAACATCTTGAATGAGTTTTTGACCCAATCCACTATTTATAGTGACATATCCCCTAATAACTTTCAAGCTTTGGTTGGACACTAGCTCCAACCTAACAAGTCATATTTAACCAAAGTGATATGTCTTCTCTTGGCCTACTTCATAATAACCCATTATACATAGAAATTTGTATCAAATGGAATAAATTGAAACATGTCCTTATAGATAATGGATCAAACCTCAACACAGTGTCTCTAAAGCTCATCAATCTTCTTGGGTATGTAATGGTAGATATCCAACTAGAAACAATAACTATCAAAGCCTATGATAATCAAGAAAGAGAGTCACAAGGCACCATTAGTTTTCCAGTTATCATTGGACCTTCAACCCATGATACACTTTACCATGTGTTGGATCTTGAGTTATCATACAAAATGCTTCTAGGTAGGCCTTGGCTACATGAATTTCATGTAGTCCCATCAACACTACACCAATGAATCGAGTTTTCCCACTTAGGGATGGAAGTAAATATTCTAGGAGATTTACACCCATATGAACACTTCAAGCATATTAAAGATGAATTTCAAAGCTATAAATATTAATACGATATGAATCCAAGATCCAAATAGGATAAAGGAAAGGACATACTTATTGATCCTTCATCAAATAATTACATAGATCATAATACCTTGGATTCCCTTTCCCACATGCCACCTCTTGAAGCTTTTAATTATTTCACCATTTCAGATAATGGACTGGGAGAGTATGTGACCCATGATACATTTCATATTTTTAATCTTCCTTATAATCCAAAAACCCTTAGGTGACCTAAAGTCACACCACATATGCATTGAAAATAGAAGAACAAAGATAAGGGAACTGTCACATTTATACCAGCATCAGGCTTAGAACCTTAACCTCTTGAAGGAGATGAATTATCGTTATATAATGATAACTAAGCTAATTGTTATAAAAATGCAAATTATCCTATTCCCAATAGGATCATGAAGCATCACAAATATGAAGGAAGAGGCCTCAGACCAAATCAACAAGGAACCATTGAGCCAATTGTTATGACTAAGTATGAAAGACCTTATGGACTTAGATTTAAACTGCTTGGGGGTAACCCCACATATCTTATTCAAACTCCCTCACTAGCGATTAGTGATGATGATGTCAATAGTGAAGCAAAGTTTGATCATAGCCTCACCTTTGATGACCTAATTAAAACTAACTTGTTTGATAACAATGTCATTTGTACTCTTACCTAAGCCATTCATCGTAATCCATTACCATTATATTATCCCCAACTAAAAGATTGCGACCAATAAGAATCCAGTATATTGATTGATGAGTCAAAAATGATGAGTTATTTTGTGACTTTTTAGGCCTTAGAGACAATGTTCCATTGGGAGATCACAAATCAGGATTCTCAATCACATTAGATCCTACATCCTATTTTGGAGAGCAAATGAACACCCTTAACCAAAAACAAATAATTAAAAAATTAAGGTCCCAAAGTGAAAACCTCTTTAAGGTGATTTATAACTAGGGAAAAAGTAAAGATAAAGGTCAATCTCATGGTGAAAACCTGTTTTAGGTGCCATTAGATGAGGGTGTTCATTCTTCTTTGAATTTAGACTAGGAGATCACCAATGATGAACTTGCCTATGGATCTGAGTTCAGTTTTGAGCAATAAGTATTTGATAAAATTCTCCAAGAATTTCCAACTATTTTTTTTACATATCTAGATCTCCCATTAGGAGACTCAGATTCATCATGCCTAGGATAAGTTGAAGAGAAAGTCCTAACGAAGGATCCTGACATAATTCAATAGTTCAAGTCCCTACCTACTCTTCTAGAAGATGATTTGACCCTTCTAATCAAAGCTAAAATAGAGTTAAATAATGGGACTCCATCAGACTTAAAATGGATAAAATTAGGTGTATCCCTCATTGAGGAGGAATGTAATGTCTTTGTAGCTCTATTGAGAGAGTTTGTGGATATTTTTGCATGGGCCTATTCTGACATGCCAGGTTTAGATGCCACCTTAGTTCTACACCACCTTGTAGTTAATCATAACACCAAACTGGTAAAATAAAAGTTGCATAAGATACATCCTTGCATTATTGTATTGGTAAAGAAAGAGTTGGAAAATTCTTAGAAGTAGGATGTATCTGATCCATTGAATACTTTGAATAGATCTCTAATGTTTTACCTATTAGTAGAAAGATTGAAGCGATCATAATTTGTACTAATTTTTGAGATATCAATAAAGCTTGTCCTAAAGATGATTTTCCCTTGCCTAATATCAACATGATCATCAACTCCATAGCTCACTATGAAATGCTTTCACTCATGGATGGATTTTTAGGATACAACCAGATCAGAATCATACTAGAAGATCAACATAAAACAACATTCACCACTCCATGGGGACACATTTTGTTATTAGGTAATGTCATTTGGCCTTAAAAATGTTGGAGCTATATATCAAAGGGCCATGACTATCATATTCCATGATATGATGCATGATTTTATTGAAGACTATGTCGATGACATATTGGGAAAATCCAAAACTAGGACCAACCATATAGTAGTGTTGCATAAGATATTTGAAAGACTACAAGAGTAAAAAGTCAGACTAAATCCAAATAAATGTGTGTTTAGTGTAACTTTAAGTAAATTACTTGGCTTCATTGTGTCTCATAGAGGTATTGAAGTTGATCTGGCTAAAGTCCATGCTATAACCAAGATTTCACCACCAACTAATTTAAAGTAACTTTGTAGTTTGTAGGGTAAGATCTAGTCAATCTAATGCTTCATCTATCAGTTAGTAGACAAGTGCCATCCATTTACACACCTTTTAAATAAGGGAGTTGCATTTCACCAGGATGATCACTACCAAGTAGATTTTCAATAGCTCAAAGATTATCTTATTAATCTACCTATTTTATTACCTCCTATGCCAGGAAAGCCATTCTTGTTATACCTATCAGTTACCAACCACACTCTAGCGGCACTTTTGGCTCAATATGATGACAATGGAAAGGAGGATGATGTATACTACCTAAGCCATACCCAAGTTACATATGAACATAATTATGCACCTATTGGAAAATCTTGTCTATCCATGGTCTTCATAGCTCAAAAATTGTGTCATTACATGTTGAATAATAAGACCATAACAATTTCAAAAGTAGATCTGCTCAAGTATCTACTATATAAAATATCTTTGCAAGGTATAATGGCTAAATGGATCATGCTTCTCAATGATGTTGACATAGAGTATGTCAATCAAAAGGTAATCAAAGGACAAGTTCTTTCATATCAACTTGTTGAAGCACCTCTCACAGACACACAGCCACTCATGTTTCAATTTCTTGATGAATCTATCATGACCATCATTGACACACCCCTTGAGGAGTAGCCATGTAAACTTTATTTTGATGGTCCATTCACTATACATGGATCAGGGGTAGGCCTATTGTTTATTACACCATAGGGGGATTTAATCCCTAAATCATTCAGAATCAATTTTCCTTGTACAAACAACTTGGCTGAGTATGAAGCACTTATTACAAGACTTTGACAAGTAGTGCATTAGACTATATCTCATCTCTAAGTTTATGGTGATTCTCAATTAATCATCAATCAAGTTACAGATCATTTTTAGATCAAAGATGACAAGTTGGTTCCATATAAAGCCATGGTTGACACTCTTAAACAAAAAATTACCAATATTTATTTTAAGCACAAATTGAAGGCTAGTAACAAAACTATAGATTTCATAGCTACTATTGGCTCTTTGATTCAATAAATAGATAAATCTAGAGAGTATCAATTTATTGTCGAGAATTTTTCAGCACCATCTCATGAACCTTCGATTGTTGCCATGATTTGTGATATTTTTGGTCTTAATTCTATCTGGTACTCAGATCTTTATAACTACCTTCATGACCAAGTTCTACCACCTAACCTATCTCAAAAATAAACCAAAGCCTTCATTCATCATTTTTCTCATTATACTCTACTTGGATCCACCTTTTACTATCATAGTTTTGATGGAACTTTGCTTCGTTGTTTAACTCTGGTAGAGTCTACAATAGCATTAAGATAATTTCATGGAGTATGTGGAGCTCATTCTAGTGGGAAAGTCCTATCCAAAAATATTTTGCATACTAGTTATTATTGGCCCACAATGGACATAGATGCCACTACATATATAAGTGTGAGAAATGTCAATGACATGTTAATCTGATTCATGCCCTAGCAGAAAATCTAAAACTAATAATGTTGACACCATGGCCATTTTCTACATGGGGAGTTGACCTCATTGGGAAGATTAACCCCACTTTATATAATGGCCATAAACATATCCTTACCACCACCAGATATTTCAATAAGTGGGTTGAGCTATACCCCTCACTTATGTGACCGAAAATCAAAATTTCAAATTCATCTTTAACCATCTCATTTTCCACTACGATATCCCCTCTGATGTTATATCTGATAATGGAGGATCATTCAAAAACAAATATGTAGATCATCTATGTACTAAATACAACATCACACAACATTTTTCTACAACATATTACCCTTAAGGTAATGGCCAAGTTGAGGCATCTAACAAAACCCTTATCAATATTCTCAAAAAGATTATCAATGATGTTGATCATGATTGGTACCTCCAGATATTTCCTACCCTTTGGGCATACCATACTAATCATCATAGCCCCATAGGAGCCACTCCATACTCATTTGTTTATGGCACTAAATCCATAATTCCCATTAAGGTTGAATTGCCTTCACTATGCATCTCTTTCAAGCATGTCCTAGATGATCATGACTATCGAGTAACTTGCCTGTAAGAGCTAGACCTACCTGATGAGAAATGCATGACTATGCTCAAAAATATTCAAGCATATCAAAATTAACTCAAAGGCCACTATAATCGATGTGTTAAGTATAGAATATTTGAACTTGGTGATATTATTCCTAAATAAAACCAAAAGAATACCAAGGCTGAGAAGAAGCATAAAGGGAAATTCAAACCAAATTGGATAGGGCCTTTCACCATCACTATAGATTATGGATTAGGAGCATATAAGAATACCACACTAGATGGAAAGAACTTTTGGAGCTGATGAATATTATTCATCTCAATTGGTACTATGCTTGAGCACTAAGGTATATTGTCTATAAGGACCATTTTAGTTATGCCATTTTGTCACTATTCTTCTTTATACAAATACCATCCTTATTCATCCTCTTTGTTATTTCCACTTCCCATTTCTGACCTACCAACCCAGTATCTTCTAAATCCTAGCCTATTTGACCTTGGTTTTTGTCATTCATTACACAATTTCAACATCGAGGTATTTTATCAATTTATTAATTAGTTTAAGTACTTCAGATAGGGAGCATATTTTGGGAGTGTGACAAAAGTTTTAGCAGTTACATCATTTATTAGTCCTTTCTTATCACCAGTCTTTTTACTAATTATAACTACCTTTGAACAAATTAGTACCATTAATCTATGCCATTGTGTCCTAGTTATTATCACCTATGGGAAAACTAAGGGAAACATTAAGCCTTGACGTACCAACTTGCCACTTCCTATGCCATGTTGTGCCTTTTTACCAACTATGGTTGTTTTATTTGAATCAGCTATTGCACTAGTCGAATTCCTCCACTAAAATGGTGGAACTACAATGACTTGAGGTCCTACTCTAGGACTATGTAGGTAGTGCTTGATACTTATTAAGGTCATCTTAGTCACCCTTCTCCACCGCACTCTCACCATTTTGTGAGCACCCTAAGCCATACTCTCATCATTTTGTGAGCAACCTAAGCCACACTCTCACCATTTTGTGAGCACCTTAAGCCACACTCTCACTATTTTGTGAGTAACATAAGCCATGATCTCACCATTTTTTGAGTACCCTAAGCCATGCTTTCACCTTTTTTCAAGTACCCTAAGCCATGCTATCATCATTTTGTGAGCAACCTAAGCCACACTCTTTCCATTTTGTGAGAAACCTAAGCCATGATCTCACTATTTTGTAAGCACCCTAAGCCATGCTCTCACCATTTTATGAGCATCCTAATCTACAGTCTCACCATTTTATGAGCACCCTAAGCCATGTTCTTTCCATTTTGTGAGCAACCTAAGCCATGCTCTCACCATTTTGTGAGCACCCTAAGCCATGCTCTCAACATTTTATAAGAACCCTAAGCCATGCTCTCATCATTTTATGAGAACCCTAAGCCACACTCTCACCATTTTTCAATCAACCTATATTTGAATGCTCTCACCATTTTGTGAGCAACCTAAGTTTGAATGCTCTCACCATTTTGTGAGCTTAAACCATTTAGTGTCTCACCATTCTTGATTGATTTGAGACACTCCAAAACAATTCTAGAAACATTTGAAAAATCATTAGAAAAGAAAAAAAATATTGACCACTTCTTTGTCTTAAGGATTCTAGGAACCCTTACTAAGTTACAAGCAAATCACTTGTCATTTAGTTTCCCCATCCTTTTTGGTCCCTTTTCTCTCATGCACTTGCCATTTTTTAAGACCGTTTCTCTTTTTCTATCACGTCTATTCTATTTATTTTCCTCAGTTATCACATTCTTCCCATTCCTTGGGAGAACTATATTTGACCTAAAGTTTTTTATTGGATATTACATCTATGAAACTATGTAGGCAACATCCACTTTCCTAGTGCATATGGAGATAGATAGGCCACCCCTTCCATTTCTTCTATTCCATCATTTTGTTCATTTGTTAAGTTTTCACCTATTTTTTAGGGGCAATGTTCATAGGGTTTTTATTGTGTTGTTTATTTGTCTGTTTCTACTTATTTCGTTTGTTTGTCTACCTATTTGTTTATTTTCAACACTATTTCCTTGATTTGGTTTGTGTGTGTTCATTGGGTGATTCCTTGCCCACACTTACACTTAAATCCGTCAATATTCATATTTTTGCATTTTCATCATGGTTTCTATCATTGGTGCATTATTTTCTTATGAATATTGGATTATAGGAGTCAGTCCTTATGCATATTTTAACAAGTCTACAAAATGTTATACCATGATGCTCACTGACATGTGCTACAAAAAACCTTAGCTTTAAGAAGTCTATTCATCAATGATGGCATCTCTTCATCACTCATGTCTTGATTCCATCCTAATCATATCCTAAATAGAGTAATTAAATATGAAAGAATTTCAATCTTTATTAGTTTGGATAAGCATCTCCCTACTAGTAGGTTGTTCCAATTCATCATTACCCTCTATGTTAAGTTAGCATCATCCTCGACTAAGTTTATCATGTTTTCCATAATTGGGATCGTATGCTTATAACTAACTATGGGAAAATCATTGCACACCATCCCACCTACATTTCTCAATTATTATAAATGCCTTTAGGAAAATCATTGTGTTTTCACTACTTTACTTTTTATACCTATATAGGGGCATGTTATTATCTTATTTGTCTATCCTAACTGGGGTAGTTCCATCTTCTCAATGATTATAACTACCTTTGGGCACATCATTGTGTTATCACACCACATTACCACTATCGGGGTACAATGCTTATAACTGCCTATGGGCAAATCATTGCACACCATCTCACTTGCATTCTCAATTATTTTGACTACTTTTTCAAAATCATTATGTTTTCGCCTCATCATATTTCCTTTCTTTGGTCCCCTCATTTTTCTTCTTTCTTTTCAAGGGACCATTTGCTGACTTAATTATGCCAATCATTCCCTCGAGGGGGCATCATATAGTTAGTTTATCATCATTGTAGTTGTAGGCATATAGGACCTTTTCATTCTTGTAGAAGATGTTACTATGCTTATAGCTTTTGCAATGCCTTCCTAAATAGGGGAAAACTTTAGAGACCTAAATCTGGTCACTGATAATCTCCAATTAGGCTTTTGGCCAGTTTCCATCTAAAATACACAATTTGGCTTAAAAACATGCTAAATGATGTAAAAATAACATATTCAAGTGCCAATTTTGGCTAGGGTATCACTAAATAGGGTAATGCAATTTATGGGCCAGCTAAATTTTATCAAATCATTTTGAGTTAAAATGCCAAATGTATACCTAAGTGCTCTAGATTGCTCTTTCCTATCAAATATTTTATATTGGACATATGCCTTTGTTATTTAATGTTGGTAACATCCTAAATGGTAATATGGTTCCAACTCATCTAACATCACCTTTTAATTTTAATCCAATCAAATTTTGGACCAATAACAAGGCATTCTGATCAATTTGAGTAATTTGTGCATAAAGTGCTTAATCATGCTTAAGAGTTAATTAACCCAAATCAAGGCCTAATTTAATAATTCCATGGAAACTTGTTGAGAACTTGTTATTAGAAATGAATATTGAATATCTACATCATTAAGTGACCTCATTTCTTAGGAAGACATCCCTAGGCCATATGCCACAAATATCAAGATTCATGCCCTTCATGCCTCATCAATGCCTTCCATGATGCCCTCCATGCCTCTTAATTTCCCCTTTTTCTAATGTCAAAATGAGGATAATTAAAAACTTAATTTCAAAAATTGAATTAATCATCAACCACACATCTCAATCTTGAGATGGAAAGTTCAGGTTGATTTTGATCAAATCAAAAAAATTATAAATAGGAGGCCTCACAACATTTCTAAGCTTTTTTTTTGATGTAAAGTTATAATGCCAAATGGGTTCCAAAAGCTTCAAGAAATTTTTGTTACCATGTCAAATTGATTCCAAGCCAAGCTAAGCCATAAGCCAAAGGTTCCAAGGAGAAGAGGAGATAGCCAAGCCTCCTTTGATGAAGACTTCATGAGCACAAGCCAAACAAGTCACCATTACAAAGGCATTTGGAGCATCCAAAGAAGGTGAAGGAACTCTTGTATTTGATTCCTTACTTTTTAGTTATGTTTGTCATTTGATTTTTTTAACTAAGCTCTCTCTAGTGTCTAGGCATAGAGAAGCTAGGCTATTAGTGTGTTTATTTCATTTTGTTTTCATTTTGGAACTAACATCATACTAACCATCCTCTCTTGAGTCAGATTCCTATATCATAAAAAACTTACACATCAAAATGCATAGGAAGTTACTACCCTCATGTGATGAGTTTAGGGTCAACCAAGTAAAATGTTATAAGAAATTAAAAGTTAAATATCATGATCTTAAATCTAATTATGATAGGAGTGTTTGATGTTAGACCCTGATCTTATTTTAATGCCCAATTATTGACAGGGGGTGTGGGGGGATAAATCCCACCCACTAGGGTCTCCATGGGGTTCCAGGGGGAGTGGTGACCTATTTTGGAGCCCCTTTGGTAGGGGTTCATGGGTAGCACCCTCGAAGAATTTTTTTGTGAAAAATGTATTATAAAATATCATAATTTCATAGTTAATCTGGACCATTTACTATTAGGTTTTACATATAATGGTAGAAATTAAGTTAGTGTATTTTTGCCCTAATTTGTAACCCTCTTTTGATATGAGGGCATTGTAATCAAGAGAAAAAGTGAGATAGTGAGGAGGATATTGAAGTGGATGTATTGT
Source organism: Torreya grandis (assembly GCA_037957365.1). Classification (NCBI taxonomy): domain Eukaryota; kingdom Viridiplantae; phylum Streptophyta; class Pinopsida; order Cupressales; family Taxaceae; genus Torreya; species Torreya grandis. Next base: position 299,373 of record JARHVA010000258.1, read on the forward strand.
AGGTTTTTCCCTTCATTTGTTAGATTGAATAATAAGGACTGGTAGTTTTTGTGTGGATGTATCCCATATTGGGTGAATCACATTAAATTGTGTCTTTCTTATGTTGTGTTTTATAAATTTTAATTATGTCTTTATTTCATTATTGTTGCTCTGCATTCTATATTCCTAACAAGGAGGGACTATGATTGGAAGATGGAAATAACCTAAAGGAAGAATTTATATTTTATTATAGCCTTTACATTTACTTTGGGTAAATTTAAGGTTATACTTAGAGTATTAAAGGGTTTTGATGAACTCAACGGAGGCAACATAGAGGCCATATATTTCATCGATCAAGGCATGCTTGACTTAAATTCCACCAACTTGGACAAATGAAAAGGAGAGGATCATCCAAATGAATTAAAATTTCATTGGGTATTATAGAGGAAATAGTAAAATTAAATGAGAGATAAACATCCAAACTTTCATCAACTTGAATGGAAATTTATTTACACTATTATAAGATACTATCTTTAGAGTCAAGCAAGGTAGATTATTTCCCCAGAGACAAAGATTAAGGAATATTCATTTCAAACAAAAGCTACATCAATTGGTTTCAATGATGTGGATAGGTCCTCTTGAGCTCAAGAAAAGGAATTTATGAATAAAATTTGGAAATTCTTTAATGCAATCCCATTCATCAAATTATAGGTGAGTGAGAAAATACAAAGATAAATATGCATAATTATGAAGTAAATCAGTCGAAGGAGAGGCTAATGTACACTAAAAATAATTAATGAATAAACTCTATTGTCTTAACTTGATTAATATATTTGAAACATGTAGAATAGACTACATTAGGCTGGATGATATAGTTTGGTGCAAAATATCCATAGAAATAGATTGGATTGAGCTAGTCAATGTGATCATATGGGATGAGTGGAAAACTTTGACTGAAATGGGACTATTGATATAGTAGAATAAGTATGGGAGAAAAAATTAATTGTATTAATTTTGTCAATGCCATAGATTCTATAGGAATAACTAACTCTATCAGACTAGTTGACACAATTTTAACAGATAATTGGGGATGGATAGGATGCATTAAGCTCACCAATATAGTAGGAACATTCATAAATAAAGATGTTTACATCAAGATGGATTATGTAGTTGGATTATCTAAAATGGTGTTGATATCATCATACTTGATATCCATAAAATGAGGGGAATAGGTATCTTATACTATTATATAATAATGATATAGAGTGTGAGTAAAATGAGGACAAGGATCAATATAAGAGACTACACTCTTCATGTTGTTCATGTTAAGAAAGTTTTATTCATTAGTAGAAGAGGTAGTATTAATTGTGGTTTCAAAAATATTAGTGGTTGTAGGCTAATTGAGATTAGGTTGTTGATTTTGATTATTCTTAGGAAGTGGATTTGAATAAATGGGAAGTTGAGCATTAGACTAGTTAAGAGCATCATGCTTAAATTTGGAATAATTGGCTTTGGTTACCTTGTAATAAGATTGATGATTCTCTCATATCATAGTTTTATGATAAAATTTGGGACTGAGGAGAAAATGAAAATCAATATTTTAAAGTTGTCTACAAGTTTCATAGGAGTGGCCCCAATTTGCATGGTACTAACAATTTTTTTAGGGATCATACCATTGTTTGTTAGTGTGTGAAGGATCAAGCTTTATATCTAAAGGTTTAGGAAAATTTTTCTTAATTTTATCTAAGTAAAGAGGCTTATGAACATATATATTATTCATGTGTGTTGAAGGAGGCTAGAAGGGACTTCTTGTGATAGGTTAGGAAAGTGTCACTTTGTCAAATCCATCTGTAATAATATCCTTGATGGTGTGAGTGGATTTTCATGTATTCATAACACCATCATTGTTAACATGCTTATTTTTAGACTTCATAACTAGATGAGTTTTCATATGAATATTTTAAAGGCTCAAACTGTATTATGAGGAAGTCTTGGCATTTGGAATGATAAAATATTTCTTCCAATGATTTTGGAGAGAGATTCCTTACTCTATATTGAATTTTAGGATGAATGACAATGGTAAACATGTGGAAGAGGCTATCTTTTGACATATTGTGTTAAAAAAATTTAGCTAAAGCTTTCCAATGCTTGATAAATACTTGGGCAATTTCAAATTCTTCCTGCTTGTAATTAATAAAATGGGCTAATCTATTTTCAAGAAGATTGTTAGTTTGAAATTCCTAAACCAATAAGGTAAATAATTATTCTAAGATAGAGATATTGTTATACCTAATTGTATTGTACCAAACTAGAGCATCACCAAAAACTGTTTTGTCTAGAAGTTTAGTAGCTATAAAGGTGTTTAACTTAATCCAATATTTTAAAATATTTTCATAGGTTTTCAAATGCAAATCAAGATTGGTGGATCCATTGTAGGTTCTTGTAGTAGTAATAAATTTGATGAAGATAAGATTTCAAAATGAGATTACCATGAGCATCTATAGGATGCCTGTGGTGGGGGGGATTTTTATTTGTAATTCCCCACTAAATATTCTAAGGATGATTTTTCATGTGTAAAATTTGATTTTATAATTGAATCATCTGATTGATATCATTGGTTTAGAAATTAGACATTTGATTCATGGACTGCAACAAGATTTGAATGGTATCAATTGCTGGTTATCTAGAGGAAGAAACATGAGTAGTTTATTGAGACATGATAGTTGTAGCATTAATATGGGTATTGACATGGGCACTTTGAGTAGGCCCATTATAGGAAGGACCCACCATGTTAGTAGTGATATTAGGCATGGTGGAGGAATAAGGAAAGGGGGAAGTCATATGGTGACTTTCCCCAAGTTTTATGGAAAACATAGGAGTAGGGGAAGTAGGGATTCCCATATGGGGTTTCATCATGTGATGGTAGACTACCATAGGGTCCTTACCTTTATGTTAAAGATGTTTGTTAAGGTAACTAATGATTTATACTATATATTCAATACCACTCTCATCATATACTTCCCTCATGTCTGAAAGTGGCTAGTTGAGTGGATCAAGGGGTTTTGATGTAAATGGATCATAGTTCATGGTTCTATTTATTGGATGAAATTTACTTGGATTTTGTTATTTGGTCAAAATCAAGATATAAAACATGTGTAACATGGAACTTTAATGGGAGTTGGTTAATTCCATCATATCATGATAAATTATTTATTCAAAATCAACAAACATGTACTACATGATGGAACCAAAAGGGGTAACTAAATTAAGCTAGTCATATAAGTTAACTTACAAGAAATAGACTATTTCAGATAGGTAGATGTAGTCATAGACAAAAAATGTAAAATTAGACTTTATTAGATTAAATGATTAAGTCATGAATAAATGATAGGATAATATATTGTGTTATGATGGTCGATGTAGTCAGGTTAAAAAGTAGAAAATTATATTTAGCTAGTTGATGAAATCGGCTTAAGGGTGATAAAGTTATACTATATAATTTTAACTGATGATGTCATGGAAAAAACCAAAGGGAACTATATCAGGCTAGATGATGTAGTTTAAACAATTAGATAATTGTATCAGGTTGGATTATGTAGTTAAGACACACAACATAAAACTATATCAAGCTAGCCAATGCATGTTTTAATTCAAAAATAAATCTAAGAAATGAATTTTATTCAACTAAATTTCAAAAATAATATCAAGTAGATTACTAAAAGGATTTGATTCATAGTGTGGACTCTCAAATATACTTATTCATATGTTTATTAGTGTCAGCCCAATGTTTCAAATCACTAACTATAAAGGCTAACCATGTATGTAACTTGCTAACCTTAGTTTCAAGGTTATGGTTATAGTAAATTCCCTAGGTGATAATCTTATGTCAAGTGCAGTATAAAATCAAATGGATGACTAGTTTTCTAAAGCTCAATAAAAATAGAATCTTAGGCATTTTTAGTGTACTATAAAGTACTAGAAATTAAATTTTATATTTATTGCTATACTATGGCTATGAATATTGGGGTAAAATCCTTAAGACACTATATTTATAAAAAAATAGCACATATCCCCTACACAAAAAATTACTAAGTAGTTTTAAACCTACCAAAACTTAATTTCTAGGGAAATCCAAAGAAAAAGAAAATAAAGTTAAAAAATCAATGTCCAAAATTAATTGGTAGCATTCAATGGATTTAAATAAATAAGAAAATATAATTGTATCAAACTAGTTGATATAATAAAATACTATGCTAAAAATAAAATAAATATAAATGTATTGGGTTGGTTGATAAAGTTTAAAACATAGAACAAACCTGTATCGTGCTAGCTGATGTAGTCTAAGCAAACATAAAATAGGTTCAGACTAGATGATTCTATTTATAGACACAAAGGAAATTTATCTCAGGTTGGTTGATGTAGTTGGCTGAAAATAAAAACTAAAATAAAATTATATTAGGTGTAGACACTCCATTTTGGCCACTTTCATGTCTAAATAGACATTATATCAATTTCTTGTAAATAATATACATTAAACCTAGAAATTATTGAACATACTAATTTCATCCACACATTGGATGAAAATAATCTAAATCATGTCAATGTATCCCTATTTGGGTCAATTCATCGTATGTAATCATAACCTTCCTCTGGATCATCTCTAGTCAAATTGTGACCTAGTAAATTTGTGATTTTAAGCAAGTGTGTGGGACAACCTCTCAAAGTTCAAAATTTAAAATAAAGCTAGTCATAATTACTTAATTGATTAAATATAATTAAATGTTTAGCTAAAATATACATGAGAAATTTATTAATTTCAATTTTAAAATTCAACCAATATATCAAAAAAGGTGACATCATGCCAAGTTATCAAACCACTTACAAATATCAGGAATTGGGTGGAAAATGTATACAAATAAAAATTTAGCTAATGTATTAATCAATCCTAGCTCAGAGAAGATAAATACTACTTACGTTTTCATTTGTTAATACATTTATACATTAGGGGTCATGACCAAGATGGATCTACTAGACCTAACTAAGGGGTCCTTTATCACAATAACATCACTAAAGAGGGTTCTAAAGCCTCTAGTAAAGTAACACCATACAATAAACCTAGATAAGTCTTATGTTTTCATATTCAATAAGTATGTTCAAGGTAAATTAAAATATAATATAGTGCTCACCAAAGCATATGGTGTAAAATGGAGGTAGTAAACATGAAATTAAACATGCATAGAATATTTCTAATTAAGCTATGTATAGATATAACCCTAATTCATGGAGACATAAATTTATTCAAAATTCATTACTTATGTTACTTCTATATAATAAAATAGAGTAAAGTAATATATACTTACATTGGAGATGAACCCATCAAGACTCAATCTCTCCCTTGGCCAAAGGTTATTCATAAGAGGTTATTGTGTATTGTTGAATAAGCTAAGGATGGACTATGGATTAGAGCCAAGGACCTCTTAATGAATCTCAAGAATTCAAAATATAAAGTTCTTCCCTCCAAGTATAAAACCCTAAGAAAATAACTCCTAAAGTATAATGGTCAAAGATCGAGTTATAAATAAGCACAAATGCATAATTAACTCTTGTCTCTCTTTAATAAATAGTGAAATGAATGTGTATATATAGTTGGATCTAAACCTAAAACTTTCTAAGAGTTTAGTTGACAGGGTCAACCCAATATGATGTATCTTTAATTGATAAAATCGAGTTAGGTCCTAAACTAGGTTAGCTAAGGATGATCTAGACCTATAACATGCAAATATTAATTTCAATATAAGGTTGGCCTAGGCTGACATTGTTCAATAAATGTCAACAAGGGTTTTAGGATTAGGTAAGGGCTAAATAAGGTGGTGAACTACTTAGAGGAGTGTATAAGTAAGTTTTCAAAACTTAGGTAAGTGTATAGGATATAGTTATATAGATTAAAAGTAGTGGTATAGGGGATAATAATCTTGTGAATCAACAAAGTTCTACCCACCCCTTTCCCAATGTACCCTTTAAGGGTGCACTTAGAGAGATTGAGACTTAATAGGTTCGTGCAAGAGAGAAATTATCATTAATTGATAAATTTTGAAAACATTATGTGTATACATATTCCCCACTTGAAGTTTATCATGTGCAACATGGGATGGTTCTTTGATAAAACAACATAGTAACACACAATGCTAAAGCTAAATAAATTTCAATATTTTAAAGCATACAATAACTAAAAAGAAATGACTATAATGAAAAAACTAAAAATAAACGTAATGTTTTTGTACCTTGAATTACCTTTATCGTTGAGTGTTTATCTATTGTGTTTGTAGTTTTGATCCTAGAGGGCACATAGACTACTTTGGAAAAACCCAAGGATACAAAAAAAAATAGCAAAAACAAACAAACACAAGAAAGCCAAGATGACTAAAACATGTAGGCATGATGTACTTGGAAATTTGGTAATCTGGGGTGATAAATTCTAAGTTAGGACCAAATGACCAAGTGAAAATTTAGAGTAAATCAAGTAACCAAAAATACAAGACTACTAAATGACCAAAGAACTCAAACAAGTAAACCTTAAGTAAGAAAGGCAAACAAACCAAGTCAAACTAAGGATGCAAGTAAAAATGGTAATCAAACATTAATGTGAAAGTAGTAATGATCCTTAGTTAAACAAAGATGGGCAAGGAATGGTAAAACAACATTGATGAGTGATCAATAGAAATCCTTACTCTATCATCAATAAAAAAAGTACATAAAAATGAAAACAACATCAATGAGTGAGAAGTAACAATCCAACCTCACTCAACAATGGAAAAAGTACTGAAAAATAGAAATGGATATAGTTTTCTAAAAAAATAAATTGTAGACATCTAAAATTGATCGCCAATAGATTCATATCCAAATTTATAATAATTCTTAAAAATCATTGAACATCTAGTTTAAGAATTTCTAAACATCTCAAATTTGGCTTCATAACATGCAATTAAATCAATTTGACCCATAAATCAATTTAAAAGAGTAATTGCCTAAATCATTTAAATCCAAACTTGCCCAAATATTAAAAATCCTAAAAGAGATAAATTAACATTCAAATCTTAATTGAATTCATCCATGAAAAATTAAAGTAATTATAAAAAAAAGGAAATTTAAAAATCAATGAATATCCTAGGTTTTCATCATTAGCTTTGTCATTTTAAAAAAACAGCCCACCCATGCTTATTCTATTCTAATCATGAACATTTGACACCTTTTAACCCTACTGGGATTAAATAATCCAACCAAGGTAAGGATTTAACTCATTCCAAGTCATTTCAAAGCCTATGAAAGTAAGCTTAGAGCTCTTCATTTAGAGAGCTTTGAATATAGTAGAGTTATAATGCAAGATTTGATTCATCAATCAAATGCATAGTGTTATAATGCCAAAATTGAGCCAAACCAAGTCATTGTCAAGAACATCAAGACAAATCCAAGCCAACCATGGTGCCAAGAGGAGATGGAGATAACCAAACCCCATTGATGAAGACCTTTTGAGCACAATCTAAGTAAGCTAACAAACACATCATTTGGAGCATTCAAGGTATGTTTCTTTACATTTTAGTTGAGATTTGTCATTTCTTGTTTATTCACCAAGATCCCCTATGATATAGGCATGGAATTTTTATGCTTTTTAAGTGTGTTTTTTTCATTTTGATTTCATTATGAGACTAATACTTGATCTAACCTCCCCTCCATTATCAAATTTTTAGCATCACAAATGACATGCCCGATGGGACCCAATGCATCCCACATACCAAGGACATCAATATACATCTTTTAAATCTTCATTTGGATACTTGAAGATCTCTAAATTTAATTTTCTAACCTTATTTTGGCCAGATTTGATATTGATTTGTTTCTTAGATTTACACAGAGACCGGTGATAGTTAGGTATAACTAGTGACGATTTGTCTAAATTAACCATGGTTTTACCCAACTGACCCTAATTCTATGTGAACCACTAATAGTTAGGTTATATAGGAAAAACATTCATAAGGCTTGCATTTTGATTCTTTCTTTTATTCCCTTTCATAATTTGTTGGTTTTAAAATCATCTAAATCACTAGACTTAAGTTTACCTTACAAGTTTTCTTGATATTTGAACTAACCATTGCCTAACCTAACACATTTACCTTTTGTGTTTTTGCCTTCAGGTGTATAGGTTATCGATGATGGTCTTTATAAACTAGCATTTATTTTTCTTCATCAACAATAGTTACCTATTAACTAATTGTCATGATTTCCTTGAAACTGATGACGATCATCTATGATCATCTAGGGTCACTGTGTGAACTAAATTAAAAACTCGAGAGATAAAAATCAAACATCATTTTCCCAATCAAGAAAGTGCTTCAAATTAAGGGGTTATTATCTAAAAATTTCATGTTTAAAGACCAAGTTAAACACCAAATTTGCTTGTTTTGACTAACCAAACATTTCATTTTGGGCTTTTAAAAGGAATTAGTCAAATGTTGCAAATTTAAATTTGGGACTAAAATGAACATGTTAGATCTTTCACATTTGGTATTTGGTGCCTAAAATTAATTTAACATGATAAGTCCTAGAAACATTTCAAGTTTGGTGGCTAAAATACATGTTTAAATCTTGAACATTTAAAATTAGCATTTTAAAATTAACTAAGGATACATCTTGCACATTTAGACTTTGGGCTTAAAATGAAGTAGATGGTCTTGAATAAATTGGTCTCTTGTGCAACTATTCTTTCAAATTTTCACACTTAATCCAAGGGTCTAGTAAAGAACAACATCACATTCAATTTGGTGATTAAAAATCAAATGTCACTCAAATTATTTACAACTTGTTTTATTGATTATTTGTTTCACAAAAAAGATAACACATGTATGCTCTCCCCCCATCCTTTATAAGGAACTCATGGGATCAAAATTGCCTTTCCATTACATTTGGTGCCTAGTCCAACACTTAGAAATAAAGTTGTCTAATCTCTCCCAAAACTCACATAGTATTGGGTGATTTAAAAGTAACCCTAAAGTCTTTCTACTCATCTTTTATTTTCATGAATTTCGGCTTGTGGAGGGGATATCATTGCCTTTCACGAGTTATTTATGGAAGCATTGACTTGGGGCTTCATCTCCTAGAAATGTTTCAAACCCTCTTCATGGGGGGTATATAAATTGGGATCACTCCACTTGGATGGTGGTTTGAGTTATTTAACCATCTCCATTAGTGGTAAGCTATCCCAAAACATATGATCAATTAGGACATCACACTACACTGAGTAATTGATAGATGTAGTGGTTGTGAATGTTAGGGTGTGGAGCTAAAAGCTTCAACTATTTGTAGACATGAAGAAGAGGATGCTGAAGAACTAGAAGCATTGGCATCGGTAGCATGACTGACGTCGGTCAGATTCAGTGCAGAAGGAAACTAGCGATGGTAGGGAGTCGGCCGACGTCGGTAGCACTAGGCAAGCAGGGATCGGTGTTGGTCACCTGTGTGTTCCAGAACTGTTGTTAATGAACAGTTAGTTAAGTGAAGTGAGTGTTTGCATGTTAAATGACTAATTATAGTCACGAGCTATGTGTCTAATTATTTTAGTTAGAGTTCTATTTTTGTAAGCATGGGATCCTATTTAAAGACACATAAGGCATGTATTGTAATTATTAAGAAGGCAAGTAAAAGCATTGAAGAAAGCAAGGTCAAGGAGATCTACAAGTGTAAGGTTAAGGAGATCAGCTGAAACATTCAAGGAGGGATAATAACTCAGGCTATAGAGTTGTTGTGTTGAGCAAGAGAGAGAGGAAAGAAGGTCTTGAGGTGTGGTAAGCCTTTGAGGTGGAGGAAGAAGTGGCATCTTCCTTATTGTATTTTCTTCTAGTAATATTTAATACAAGAGTGTGTATTGTCTCTCAAATTCTTTGATGTCTCAAGTTTTTAGTTACTTTATCATTTTAGTATAATTCCATGTTTAATTGCTTATAAAAAAGTAATCAATTGTGCTTCTGTTGGACAAGGGGTCACCTAACAGTTGGTATCAAAGCTATGGTTTGCAGGAAGCAGGGTATTGTTTTTTATTATAGGTCATTCACAGGGTTTTATGATTGAGTGGGAGTTCAGCAATGGCAAAAGAAAGTAAGCTATGAATGGAGAAGTTTAATGGTAAGAATTATCAACATTGGAGGATGCAGATTGAGGACTATCTGTATCAGAAGGATTTGTACTTATCATTGGGTGGGGTTGCATGCAAGCCCACATCTATGAAGGATGAAGAATGGAACGTTCTTGATCGGAAGGCTCTCGGTTCCATAAGGTTGAGCCTTGCATCATCTGTGATTTCCAACTTATCACAGTGCAAGACAATGGAAGAGTTGATAAAGTCCTTGGTGAATTTATACGAAAAGCCCTCGGCTTCTAATAAGGTATATCTTATGAAGCAGCTATTTACTTTGCAAATGCAGGAAGGTGGATCGGTACATACTCATCTCAGTGATTTCCATGGTTTGGTAAACCAATTAGCTTCAGTCAATATTGTTTTTGATGATGAGGTAAGGGCTCTCTTGATTTTATGTTCTTTGCTTGAAAGTTGGGACGGTTTGGTTATGGCAGTAAGTAATTCTGCATCTGCTTCTAAAATCTTAAAAGTTGATGATGTTGTGAGTGTGATCTTGAATGAAGAAATGCGTAGGAGAAGCACAGGTGAATCATCAAGGAATGCTCTAAGTGCAGAAAGTAAGGGAAGGCAAAGGGAGAATATTGAGCAAGGGAAATCAAGGTCGGGAAGGAGATCCGAGTCCAAAGGTATTACCTGCTAGTTTTGTGGAAAGAAAGGACATACAAAGAAGGAGTGTTGGTTGAGAGATAAAGAGAATCAACATGCAAGTATTGAAGAAGCAAAGGATGTAAATATTGTGGTACAGGACGCTCTCATACTTTCTTTGGATAGTTAGGTAGGATCATGGATTTTAGATTCTGGTTCATCTTTTCATGCATCATCAAACAGAGATTTTTTCTATGAGTATGAACAGGGAGACTTTGAAGTTTTTTATTTAGGGGATGGTATGCCTTGTCAGATAGTTGGCAAATGGAAAGTGCAGCTGAGATTGTAGATTGACAACACATGGGTGTTGAAAGAGGTCATGCATGTTCCAATTCTGAAGCAGAGTCTAATTTCTATAGGAAGGTTGGGTGATGAGGGATGCACAATAACCCTCACAACAGATTCTTGAAAGGTTACCAAGGGAGCACTTATTTTAGCAAGAGGTAAGAAAGTAGATACTCTTTATCTATCTACTTGTATTATTGATTCTACTTCTGGTGTAGATTCGAAGATGTTGTCTAATAGGCTTGGTCACATGAATAGGAAGGGAATGGAAGTTCTTGATTCAAAAGGTATGTGTTCAAATTCAGAAAGCATAGATAGAGTTCATTACAGAAAAAGGAAATTTGATGCTTTTGATAGGAACAAAGAAGCCTTGGTGTTTATGGAGGAGATGAAGGACAGAGATCAGTCACAGGGGCTGAATAAATCTGAGCAGGGTAGAATGGACAGAGGTTTGATCCAAGATGAGCTCGTGGATGAAAATTTCATCACTTACAGGAACACACAGACACTGATGTCAGTCACATGGGACTGACATCGATCAGCCAGATACCGACATCAGTCATGTGCAGACCAGTAGGGTCGGTAGGTCAGGCAGGAGAAGTTTGACATTAGTCATAAGGACCAACGTCGATAGGGTGGGACACCAACGTTGGCTAGGGAAATGATGTCGATAGTCAGGGTCAGTGCAGGGAACTGATATCGGTTGGGAGTAGACTGGGAGATGGCTGAGATTGGTCACTGGAATAGATGTTGGGTGGATCAATAAGTCTCAAACACCCATATGGAGGTCAGAAAAGGTATGTGAACCTCATATTTGTTGTTCACCTTCTTTATATTGCTTACTGATAGTCATGAACTAGGAAGATAGAAGAAGCAATGCAGGTAGAATCTAGAAATAGTGGGAGCTTGGCATGGATGAGGAGTGTGAGTCCTTGGAGTAGAACCAAATAGGTATTTATTGGTAGAGTTGTCAGCTAGAAGGAAGCAATGGATAGAGGGATGGATTCCCATTTTAGAGAAGAGAGTGGATGGACACATGAGATAGAAGGCTATGGTATATGGTCTTGATTAGGTTGCAGAACAATGGAGGTTTGACCATTGTATTTTATCTTTACCAGGTTGGATAATATTAGCTACATTATCCTGTTATTGTATTGTGTTGTTGCAGGGTTTCATATATAGGGAGTTTTCTGAGCTAAGGGTAGAGTTGGTTCAGAAGTATGTCATGGAGAATTTGGGAGCAGCAAAATTCTTGTGGCATAAGTGACAGGTATTGCATCACAGGTTTGCATGGTGGTTGGTCTTCAAGAGTGACTTTGAAGAGGGATACAGAGCCAAGGGAACAAAATAGATGGTGTATAGGTATAGGTACAGTAGCAACTGTTTATCTCTAAGTGGGAGATTGTTAGGGTGTGGAGCTAAAAGCTTCAACTATTTGCAGACATGAAGAAGAGGATGTTGAAGAACCAGAAGCACCAACATCGGTAGCATGACCGACGTTAGTCAGATTCAGTGCAGAAGGAAACTGGTGATGGCAGGGAGTCAGTCAACGTCGGCAGCACCAGGCAAGCAAGGACCAGCGTTGTTCGCCTGTGTGTTCCAAAACTGCTGTTAACAAACAGTCAGTTAAGTGAAGTGAGTGTTTGCATGTTAAATGACTAATTATAGTCACGAGCTGCGTGTCTAATTATTGTAGTTAGAGTTCTATTTTTGTAAGCATGGGATCCTATTTAAAGACCCATAAGGCATGTATTGTAATTATTAAGAAGGCAAGTAAAAGCATTGAAGCAAGCAAGGTCAAGGAGATCTACAGGTGTAAGGTCAAGGAGATCAGCTGAAGCATTCAAGGAGGGATAATAACTCAGGCTATAGAGTTGTTGTGTTGAGCAAGAGAGAGAGGGAAGAAGGTCTTGAGGTGTGGCAAGCCTTTGAGGTGGAGGAAGAAGTGGCATCTTCCTTATTGTATTTTCTTCTAGTAATAATTAATACAAGAGTGTGTATTGTCTCTCAAATTCTTTACTGTCTCAAGTTTCTAGTTACTTTATCATTCTGGTATAATTCTGTGTTTAATTGCTTATAAGAAAGTAATCAATTGTGCTTCCATTGGACAAGGGGTCACCTAACAGTGAAAAGGATATGACCTTTTCACAATAAGTTGATTGATGTAGACCCAATTAGTGTGCTACTTCTTTTGTGTGCAAATGTGAAAGTGTGTACACATGGGATTAGTCTAAATGCTCGTAACTTGTAAGTTTTAGATAACCCCACTTTACCACACCTTGATAAGATTTAGGATGATATACTTAGTTGTATTTTTATCATTTATTATTTATTTATTGGTGTGTTAGAACTAAAACTTGTCTTATTTCAACCACATCATTAACAAGTCTTGTGTCTAACATTAATCCATTGTTTGAGGAGGCATTAAGTTGTTCGTTTGACACCTTGATTTAACTTACAAAAAAATCTGTGTCAAAACATTGTGTGTGTCACTTAATTGAGATGGGTAATGTTACACTACCCAAATCATTTTAAGTTTTGTGCCATAGAATTATTTGAAACATAAACATTGACATATATTTTGGAAGGGATAACATTTTTACACTATCCAAATTATTTCAAAAGACTTGTCTTGTCTTATATCTCAATTGTCATTATTTGAAGCCAAACATTTGTGTCTTATTGGACCTTGGTTTAGCATAGTCATACTATTAAAATTCACCTAACTTGTTGCCATCAAATCCTAGTTTACCTTAGTTGAGTCTTTGATTAACTGTTATAATTTCAGATCCAAACATTGATTGATTTCTATTTAGGCCTCGACTCATAGGGGCTGATACATAGATATTTCTCTTTTGGGTTACATAACTTAGGTTTATTGATTACTCAAATTTAAAAACTATATATTTATGCCTTTGTTCGATAGAATAAATTAATCTTCAAAGTGCCTTTTATTTTGTTTTTTGTACCAACTAGATCATGTTTATGTCTAGAATCAAGTTCCTAGTCTTTTCCAAACTATTCCAAGTTTGTTAGATTAATCATCATCCTTTGTTTCAAGCCTATCTTTTAATGCCACATTTAAGGAAAAGTATTATTTTTTGTACCAACTAGATCATGTTTATGTCTAGAATCAAGTTCTTAGTCTTTTCCAAACTATTCCAAGTTTGTTAGATTAATCATCATCCTTTGTTTCAAGCCTATCTTTTAATGCCACATTTAAGGAAAAGTATTAGTATAGCCTATTTGAGCCTAGATTTTGACTCCACATTTGGATAAAAAAACCTAACAACATTTCCCTTTCCTAGTTTAGACCTATTTGGAACACATTTGCACATTAGAGTTTTGCATCTCATTCTTAGGTCATTTTACTTAACCTTGTTTGTGTAAAACATTTAACATTAGACATTCAATGTTATACTATTTTTACCAAGTCTTTGCATGGACATTTTGGAGATTTAGCTCCACCCTTGACCAAGTTAGATAGATTTTGAACCTCTTTGTCTTTTGAAACATAGATTTTTAGAGTTTGTAGAACTCTTATCCCATCTTGTTGCACAACATTTATCATAAATTTGACAATGGCTCACTATACACATAGTGGAACTATGTATCATCTAGGATATGGAAATGTTGGTACACAAGAATAATTTGTTTAAGACCTTATAGAGATGATGTTTTTTGGGAGATAGATTCCTATCCACCATACAACACTCAAATAGGTGAAAAAATTCAAGATCCTTTGGCCAATTATTTGGTTAGCACGCCTCCTTACACAAAACAATACCAATAGTAGATAGATCAATATTTGTTAAGTGTACCCTCTATTGCAAAAAATATTCAACAACAACCTTATTATGGTAAAATGCCATCAAACTATGAGGTAGGGCATGATAATTTATGAAATCTATCAAGAGGACCTTATAACATGTATTATCACAACAAGGATCAGGCCTCTTCTAGCAACCTTAATGGCATAGTAACAATGCCATATCAATATCCACATATTATTTTCACAAAAAGAGGTCTTATAAAGGACAACTTCATTCAAATGAAGACAACATACAATACATATCGAG
This sequence comes from Torreya grandis, assembly GCA_037957365.1. Taxonomy (NCBI): domain Eukaryota; kingdom Viridiplantae; phylum Streptophyta; class Pinopsida; order Cupressales; family Taxaceae; genus Torreya; species Torreya grandis. The sequence continues at coordinate 314,547 of JARHVA010000258.1, forward strand.
ACCTAATATGTGACTTTAATTAGATGACCATGTCGAACAAGCCTCTTATTAGTTTAGCTCCTTAAATAAGAGTTTTAATAGAATTAATTAGTCAATAAAATTAGGGTTTAGACCACTTTCATATAAAACATGTTCAACACCCCAACCATTGAGGAAGTGTCTTCTGCTTCTACATAGAACAATGAGCAAAACATAGTGGATAATGCGTAAGCAACATCCAATTTAGACCAAAGTGGTGTTAATGCACAAACTCATAGTCAAAAACAAAATGTGCCTTTAACTATTACCATTAGTGGTTCACACACTCTAGGAGTAGGAGTTTTTACATCCCAATCTCAACCAACTACCTCTAATCCTCAACCATCTTCCTCTGGCACCCAACAATAAGGATTAAGTAGTTATCTAATGACCAATGCCATGTCATAATAGAATGTGATGAATATTGTTCCTCCCCAATAGGTGATGATTAATATTACATAATAAAAGGCATCATCCAATTAACCCATCTAGTAGAGGAAAAATATATTTCCACCTTAATAGGGGAAACCAATGTTCCACTTCACCATGTAACAATGCACTGTAGACACTCAAAAACTACACATGATAACTTTTGATTTCAAACTGCATCTTTAACCCTCATTCAAGCTCACATTTAGTGGACCACTTAGTCAACTAAACTCAATTACTAACTTGAACCCCAACTTATCACATTGAACACATCTATTTAATTGAACTTGCTTTAACCTATTTTCCTTTGACCCCTCGACTGTCGATGGTTGGCCTAACCATCAATGATTAAGTCCCCAAACTTGTTTTAAAGTATTAAAGCAATGATAACCTTATGTGAGATCAGCATCTCCCTAAATGACAACTTTATTTTAAAAACTCTTGAATAGGTGACTTTATCCCCCTATCAAATTAGTAACTTCTTCCATCCTAATTAGTAGCTTCATCCTATAAAAGGAGAAGAGGAGGAAGTGAAATAGATCCATAAATGAATTGATGTCTAGGCTATTATATTTTCTTGTGCAAGTTTCCAACATCCTTTTATCAAGAAAGAAAAAACATTGGAGACCCAAACCTCTATCCACATCACTTTCAAAGGCCAAAGTACTGTCACTCTGGCCAAACTACATCAGTCCTCCACCATCAAGTTACATGTATCTTGTGCTTATTTTAATTGATTCATCATATTTATAAACTCCCTACCCCATCCAAACCTCTTAAGATCTTATTTTCCCTCCAATAGGCCAATATCAAAACCCTTTTCTACTTATTCATCATTCTACAACTCCCCTTCAATATCCTCCTAGAACACACAAGCACCACTGACAGTTAGCCAAACCATTTACGATTAGCCCAATCATCGATGGTTACCTCAACCATTGCTAGTTACCTAACCATCATTAGTTACACTAATTATAGTTAGTTAACTTGACCACTATCAGTCACTATGGTACAAAAATCTATCAAATTATTTTGAGCCCCTTACCCTCAACCAAACCTACTTTTCTTTATTTCTACCTAATAACAGTAACTTTTCTAATTTTTTAAACCAAACCTCAACCATTTTAGCAAAGTATTGACCTAATTTTGCTATTTTTAGTTTTTTTATTTAAACAAGAATTTACTTTCTCTTTCTTTCATGTATTTACTTTCATATCATTGAATTCAAGTATCCTTTCTTTTTGTTTTTATCAGCTTAATTCTTATAACAATGGATTGACAGCCTCCTAGTAAGCACTACACTTTTGGTTCTATCTCACACTAGGTATTCTACTCAACCATCCATCTAAAAAACCCATTTTTGAGTGTCTTTCTTATTTTTAGGTTATTCCTTCTTAGACAAAGAAGAGTTACCACTATTGTCTAGATTCACACGTGCACTTTACTAGGTATTTTTCTACACACCCTATTACTAGTTTCATTACTTTACTTCCAAACTAAGAAATGAACTCAAATTAACTATAATTTTTTGGCATGCCTGGTGGGACCTAGTTCCCTTTTTTCTTCCTTATTGTTTTCTCATCAAATGAAATTTGAAATTTTATTTTTGGGCTTAAAATAAACCTTTTACATACATTGATTGCCTTCTTGTCTTAGTTCATCTAGTAACTTAGAAGGTAAAGTAATTGATCATAGTTTTCACACTTGTTATCACACACTAAGCCAAACGATAAAAAAAATAAGAGATCAAAACATATGTAAGATAAGACCTGACTAGTATTTCATCACTTAGTGTTAACCTTACCCCCTCTCGGCTATCCTACTTAGATTTCACCACTAAGGGGAGAACCAACTCAGCTCTCTAGTTGAGTATAAACTATAAACTTGGTATATTTTGGATAAGCACCTGATACTCTTACCATTTTGGGACCATGAAGTGAGGGGATAGGCCCCAATACCATGCCATGTATTAAAGTTCAACATAGATTTTCCTCTTAAACACCTAAAAAACCTGAAAGCAACCTTAGATTACCTTTTTAGTACTCGATATACAAGCCAAATTCCCTCTTCACACTTTCTAAGGCATAAGCCAAAAGTGATCTAAAAAGAATTATAGGATTTAATGTAATTTTAGTGTATGTATTATTTACCTTGAATTTTTTTCTTTTGATTGCTTTTTATTTTAGGTGTGAGTTTAGCTATATTATTTTCTACTTTATCACATGGTCTTTACTAGACAATAATTGAGAAACCAAACTAATAAATCACCACCTTCCTACTCCTCATCTATGGAATATAATTCTAATGATGAGGGTTCACCTCATTTTTGTCCCGTTCCTACTAGAATCCTGATTTTTTTTAAGCTGATGTTGATTTTGTTGCCTTCCTTGACAACAACCTGATTTCTCTTCAACAGTACCTTAACAAATTACCCAACCGTACCCCTATTGCTTTGGTTCCTCCTATGGATCCTCCTTATGGTATGCCTCCCCACCTTATGGTGGGTACTACCTCAACCCAACCCTATTTGACCCAAGGCTCCTCTTCCTCCAATGTCCCATCTACTACTACCCAAACCCAATTGCATATTACAACCTCTAACCAAAGACATCCAACCACACCCCACACTTCACATATAGGTTAAAATTTACCTTTAGTTACCTATAATCCACCTACCATGGGGTTGTCTTCTTTCCCTATTTCCACCCTTCCCCTTGTCTCAACCAACCCATCAAATTTTACTCCATTTCATAACTTGGTGTTATTTATACCTCAAACACTTCCACCCATTAGCACTAGAGCCACCACTTAACCTCAACTTAACCAACCTTAACCCACTACCTCATCCATAACTTTGACTTAACCCACCTCTATTCCTCAACAAGTGCCTATAACAACCTATCAATATGTCTCTAATTCACAAGGGTACATAGCACTTTCCACCCAGCCATTTGTGTCAATTAACCCCTATTTGACACCATCTCAACCTTTTGTGACCACTTACCACTTATCCAAACATAGATTCCACCCAAAATCAATAGAATGTGCCCCTTAATTATGCAGCTTCCCAACCCCAACTAGACTTGATCAAGATGTTAATGGAAAAAATGACCAACTGGGAATCATCCATCTTTGGGTCTCATAACCTTTTATCCTATGATCAAATTTGTAATGAACCCATTCATCTATCCATCCTTATCCATGTTTATCCTCCTCAATGTTAATTACCCAAGTTCTCCAAATTTTAAGGTTAGGAGGACCCCCAACAAAATTTGAGATCATTTCATCACTCTTGCTATTTAATTGCATATAATGATGTTCTTCTTATTTAAACCTTGCCCATGTCCTTATTAAAACCCACCCTTGATTGGTATAGTGATCTTCCCACACACTCCATCTTTTATTTTTCTCAACTAGTCCAAATATTTTAAGAACACTTTTTAGTAAAATATCTAAAATGGTTTTTATTATTGACCTCTATTCCATTAAGAAATTTGATGATGAGTCAATTACTGATTTTGTTTCTAGATGGAGAGGTCTCATCAACTAAATTTATTTTTCCTTGTCCAAAATTTGATTGATAGTGGATAACTTACATTTGATAATCCTATTTCACCTCCTAATCAATCCCTTAACATTTTCCACAATCCTTTTCCCAATCACTCTCCTTCCACCTGACACCATGACAATAAACCTAAATCATTTCACTCTCATGAGGCACATACAATCAATGCCATTAATAATGAGCCCATTATTGAAGAGACCATTACCTCAATATCTTAAATGGAAATACTGAACTCACCACCTATTCTTTTAGATACCCAAATGCAAGAATCAACCACCCCTCTCTCTTCATTTTATGACACCTTGTCTTTAACTACCTCTCCTTTGGTGGAAGCATCAAAAGAGGAAACCATTGCTTTAACTACCCATTTTTCTTCCACTCCACCCATTCAAGTGGTAGAACTACCCTCTATTCCTTTGAATACCCAAAAAAACAAAGCAACCATCTCCATCCCTCCCATTCAGGACACCACACCAACCTCTCTTATCATAAGACCATCCATTTTCCTTTCGAAAACCATCCCAAAAACAAAAATCACTTCATCTACCTAAACACCAACTTTGGAATCTTCCCTCAAAAAGAATAATGAAGGAATCATTTCCTCTTCTCCACATATAAGCTTAAGCTTTGAAACCAATAACCAAGGAACTAAACCCATATACAATCCCTTTTCTAGACTAGTCCTAAGTCTAGAATTCACTTTCCAACCTAATTTTGATAGAGCCACCTTTTGGCATCATCTTTGACTACCTTAGCAAAGAAAATCCAAATATTTAGATTCACTTAAATCCACCCTTAAGCCCATCATGACCCCTTTACCAAATACTTCTTTTAAGACCATAAGTGAACCATCCCAACCACCCCCATCTAAAATTACCAAATCACCTTATGCCTCTTTCACCAAAGCAATCAAGAACCTAGGGATTCTCCCCAGACCTAGTCATGCTCATCCCCCTTTGAGGTTGGATTTAACTCCATCTAGTCCACCAAAGGCAAATCCAACTAAACTACCTCAGAAGGTAGAGTTACCCAAACCTCTACCTCAAACTAGACCCATACCACCTCCTTCCCACTTACCTTCCATATTAGGATCCCATCCTTCTACCATACCAATTACCTATTCTTCCTCTAAGAAACTATCCCCTTTTACTCCACCTACACACATCAAACCATATAGTTATCCATCATTTTTAACCAATCTATCCACCTCCACTTTTCCACTTATAGCTAAACCTTCATCATCCAAGTCTTCAACCTCTAAACCAATAGTAACCAAGCAAACCTAACCAAAATTGCTAACCAAAATCATTCCTCCAAACTCCAAATTCCACTCTAAAATCTATGCCTGAGAAGGTTACCACTCCTAAAACCAAAAACACATTACCTCCAACACCTTTGATTGAATCCTTTTCAACCATTTTGAAAATTTTGTTGCAAACCTCTTAAATTAGCTTACCTCCAATCAAACCTTTTGGCCCTTCATGCCCTAAACCCTTCTAGTTCAATAATAACTTGATTTGTGCATACCATAGGGCACTGGGACATGACATAAAGAGCCTTTACTAACTCTTCCTTTCCCACCTAAGGATGAGAAGGAAGAACCAAAGCAAGCATCAAACTCAACAAACCCCCTTTATCCATACTATTCATGTGGTTACATGATCATAAGACTAATAAAAAGATAATGGAAAAGCCAAAGCCTCCATTCTATGGACCTACCCATCAATCCATCAAACCACCAAGAAAACATAAACATCTCTACCATCACCTTCACAACCATCAAAACCCAAAGTATCCATTTTGGGAGATTCTCCCTCCAACCCTTCTACATTCATACAATAGTTAGTGTTGAAACAACTTTACCAAACACTGGTGAATATGAGCCTCTACAAACTAATCAACACTTCACCCTACCATCTCTAGGCACTGATCAAGGCTCTATAATCTATTGATGTTCATTTATATGATCCTCAACCTCTTACACCCTTGGTTGGAGCTCTTTAACTTTTGGCCCTTGTTACCTTTCAAGATTTTGAAATACCACCCACTAATCTTAAGTACTATGATCCTCCCATTTTTATTACCACATACACCAATCAAACCCACATCAAAAGGTTATGATTGATAGAGAAGTTATCGTCAACATTATCTCCTCTTATGCATATGACCAAATTTATCTACCCAAAAATATCATGTCTAAAAGTATAGTAGTCCTTCACTCCTTCAATTATACCATGGCTAATACCTTAGGGACTATTGTCCTCCATATCCACTTGGGGCCTCATACCATTCCCAAACTATTTTATGTTATAGAGGGCAAGTTCCAATACAATGTGTTACTTAGGTTCCCTTATATTTGTGCTATCAGTTACATCCGTTTCACCTTACATCATTGTGTCAGATTTGATCATGAGGGACAAGTTGTTACCATCAAAGTTGATCCTAGTCCCTTTGCCTCTTCCAATATGACATACCATTCTAATGATGTTCTCATTCTTCCTTCATCTACCTCATAACCAACTTCTAATGAAACCACCCCACCAACCAAAACCATCAACACTTCCACTTATAGAAATGATGAAGCATTAACTAGCTCAACCATTTTGACATCCCAAATTCTAGTCGAGGACCCTTTGCAATCTACATTTCAACATCTCTCTTTAGGAGAATATCAAATTTTAGTATTGGATGCTTTCCCTACTCCACAAGAGTATGGGAATCTCAAATATGATCCTTCTTATGATACCAATATTGGAACCATTATCCTTTTGGGATCCCCAATAATGAAACAAATTTCATCTATAGGGGACTTGATCAACCACTTTTCATTCCCACCACTATCCCATTCATCCAACCATTCAAAACCAATTTTTCCTACTTACACAAACCAAAATTTGCCAAATATTACCTTTACCAGTGTGTTTAGAAGGGGTTTGGTCTTGGATTTTATGAATAAGGACCTCACAAGTTACCCATACCTTGTGAGTTATATGGCCTTGGGTTTGTACCACTAGAAGAATCCAGCTCACTAAAACCGATTGCCTCCATCAATGAAGAACCTCCAACCCCATCTCCCTTTGCATTTGAGGACTCTAACATCATCCCATCTCACTTTTTTTTAATCAATACCATTATTTTAGGCCCCCTAACTTACCAAAATTATGAACAAACTAAAACCTTTCCTCTTATCCATCTAAAAATGATTGAACGTGACTCTCCCACCATCAACACCATCCAACATCAGGATGATGATTCCATTCTCACCTACCTCAATGTAGGGGATTATTCCATTCATAAATCCCCCCTAAGAACCAAACCATGATAAATAAATCAACCATTGTTGTCAACTTGGGTACTTAGGATAACCCCCATATCATTAAAATCAACTAATCCTTAAATTCTACTAAGCTACAAGACTACCCTTCTTTCCTTTGAGACCATAACATATCATTTGCATGGTCCTATCAATATATGCATAAGATTGACCCTTGTATCACCCTCCACAACATTATCACTTGTCTTGAGGCAAAGCTAGTTCAACAAAACCTCAATAGAATGCATCCTTTCATAGCCCTCCTAGTCAAAGAAGAGCTTCAACATCTCTTATCCATCGACTTCATCCAACCCATTAACTACCCATAATGGGTTTATAACATTGTTCCTATTACCAAGCCTATAAGAGGACTTTGCCTCTATATCAATTTGCATGAATTTAACCTTACTTACCGAAAGAATGACTTTCCTCTACCCAACATCAAACAACTTATTGATCTTACAAATGGTCATGAAATGTTATCTCTCATGGATGGTTTCTCAAGATATAACCATATCTTAATTGCCCCCAAATATCGACATAAAATTTACTTTATCACCCCATGGGGAACCTTCTATTATAGAATCATGCCTTTTGGATTAAAGAATGTTAGATCAACCTGTCAATGGGCCATGACATATATCTTTCATGATCTCATCTATAAAATCATAAAGGACTATGTGGTTGATCTCCTTGGGAAATCCAAACACTATAAGGATCACCTAGATGTTTTTGCCATCATCTTCGATCATCTAATTCATTATCATGTCAGGCTCAATCCTAAAAAGTGCATTTGTAGGGTTTTATTAGGTAATCCTCTTGGTTTCATCATCTTTCTATGTAGAATTGAAATAGACCCTGCTAAATTTAGAGTAATCTTAGAGATGCCTCCTCCTACTAAACTTATGCAACTCCATAGCCTACAAGGAAAAATTCAATCCATCCATCATTTTATCTCCCAGCTATCTAACAAATTCTAGCCCTTCCACCACCTCCTAAAAAAGGAAACCTCCTTTAATTAGACCAAAGAATGTCAACAAGCTTTTGATTCAATCAAGGAGTATCTTCTCTCTCTACCTATCCTCACTCCTCCTAAGGAAGACCAGACCTTTTACCTATATATATCTACCACCAATCATTCTGTAGGGGCAATGCTCACTCATCATGATTAATAGAATAAATATTAAGTTGTCTATTACATTATCCGTACCCTTATTTAGTATGAAACTCAGTATAACCATCTTGAAAAGATCTACCTCACCTTAATTTTTGTGGCCTCCAAACTCTGTCACTATCTTCTTAATCATAAAACCTAAGTTGTCACTAACAGTAACCCCCTCAAGTTCATACACTTTAAGCCAAATCAAAACTAATGTATGGATAAGTGGCTCATGTTTCTAACTAAATTTGATTTTGAGTTCCTTCTACAAAAGTTTGTTAAAGGGAAGGTCATCATTGACCAATTGGTTAAATCCCCTCTACCTGTTAATCAACCTCTTCCTATTACCTTTTCATATGAGTCAATTGTAACTCTTTATTAGGAAGAACCCACCTACCAAATGACCATGTTTTTTGATAGCTCTAAATGCCAAAATGGTGGGGGTGCCAGAGTTATTCTCATTCCCCTTAATTGGGAACCTCTTCCCCTTTATTTTAAACTTGACTTTGAATATACTAATAACATAGCCAAATACAAATCCCTAGTCATAAGCCTCCAAACCACCTTATCTTTGGGAATCAAAACTATCAGTATCTTGGGTGACTCCCAACTAGTCATCAACCAAGTCACATGATCTTATCAATGTAAAAATGATGTCTTCTTAAAGTATAAATAACTCATGGATATACTCTTAATATCATTTAATAATTACATTATCTAGTCCATTCCTTGATCTACCAACACATTCATGTACATGATGGCTTCCCTTGCTTCCTAAATTCCATCTCAACAAACCAAATCTAAACTATTCATCACCATCCACCACTTTAGCACACCCTCGTATTTTAGTCCTAATCTCCCTACCATTTCTAGTATAGAGACGTCTCCTTCTAACATTTGGTATGACCAAGCTTTTGACTACCTTAACCTTGGCATCGTTCCTCCCAACCTTTCAAATAATTCCTAAAGATCCTTTGTTCAGAGTACCTCTTATTACACCATACTAGGGGGAATCCTTTACAGACATGGCTTTGATGTCCTCCATCATTGCCTACATATTCAGGAAGCTTCCCACACCATTAAATAAATGCATGATGGAATTTATGGGGGACACTTTAGTATCTTAGTTATTGCTAAGCATATCCTTCACCTTGGTTACTATTGGCCTACCCTCAATAAGGACTATTATGACTATGTAAAGAATTGTGTCAAATTTTAGCAACATACTAATCTACATCAAGTACCTCCTCATGGACTTCAAGTATATAGTGATTATTGGCCCTTCTCACAATGGGTTCTTGACCTTATTAGGGAAATCAACCCCCATTCTTCATAATGACATCAATATATCATTACTACCACTAAATATTTCACCAAATGGGTGGAGGCCATCCCCCTTATATCCACCAAATCTAAAAAAATTATTAACTTCATCAATCACCATATCATCTTCCACTTCGATGTTCCCCATAAGATCATCACTGATAATAGAAAATATTTTAAAAACCAAAAATTCTAAGGTCTTTGTGATGTTTTTGGCATCAATTTAAGCTTTTCCTCACCTTATCATCCTCTGGCCAATGGATAGGTGGAAGCCTCAAATAAAACTCTCATCAAGATCATCACCAAAGTAGTAAGTGCTTTAGGTTAGGATTGGCACATGCATATCCCCTTCACTTTATGGGCCTATAACACTAGCATTCAAACTTCTATGGGTGCTACCCCTTTCTCTCTCATCTTTGGATTTGAGGTGGTCATGCCTCTCAAAGTCTAAATTCCATCCCTTCACATATCTTTACATGAAATACTTTTTGAAAGTGACTATCATCAAGAACACATCATGCATCTTGAACTCCTTGATGAACATCACCTTGTATCCCTTAATCATCTTCATGTCTATCAAGAATAGATCAAACACACATATAAAAAATACCTAAAAGAGAAAGAGTTCAACATCAGAGACCTTTTCCTTAAGGAAAACCAACATGTAACTAATATGGAGAAAAGTAAAAGGGGAAAATTTTCTCTTAATTGGCTTGGAACCTACATTATAACTCATAAGTATGGATTAGGAGATTATCATTTATCATCTCTTGAGGTAAAAATAGAACCTAAGCCTCTCAACACTATGTATGTGTGTCCTCTTTATTGTTGAAATAGGGATCAAACTCATTTTTGTATCTAACTTAAGCTCATCCCTTGGTTCACAAGATTTTACCTACCTTTCACATCCTTAACTCCTTTAGGAATAATCAATTACAAGATAGAGCCATGTGATTATCCATCATAGTTATGGCATAATCCTAAGCATGGGCACCATGAATCTACCCATGGCATGGTTCTCATGGATACTTTTATACTTTTCATCTTTAATTAGATGGAATCCCATGGCCACTTGTCTCTCAAACCACGTTCCCCATTTAACATTAACCTTTTGTGCTCAATCCTTGCCTCTATAAAGGTTAACTTTTGAATCCTAAATAGACTTATCCATGTCTAAAATGCATTCAAAATATCACTTGCATTGCAGACTATTCCCTTGAAGGATAGTTGCCTAATAATTAAAATTTACTTAAAAATAGACTGTTCCCTTGAAGGACAACTATAAAATGCAATCTTAGACCTCTCCCTTAAATTATGGATATGGAATAATCATTTGAAGCTTCTTGCATCAATTAGCTTCAAAAACTTATCAAAATAGCAAAAATAACAAATAATCCTATCCAAAAATTAAAGAAAGTAAGCCACAATCAGCTCTTATAAGTGCCATTTGTAGACTTCCTACATCAATTAGTCTACACATTATCCCATTATTCCACAATCAAATCCTATATATGGCATTGGTAAACTTCTCTCATTGATCAATCTACATCTCATATTAAGGCATTGACTTGTCTATTACAATTCTTTGGTCACCTATAGAAGGGGAAGCTAACATACACTAGGCTACCATTTCACTCTTTTCCCATTTAAATATCTACTTATCACCTACTTTCCATCCACACATCTTATTAAGGGACTATGAGCTTACTTGATAAAAAGTTATCAAGACCCCCTCTTTCTCAATCAAAGCATGCTCTTGTGAGTCATTCGATAGGTTTATGTTCACTAACTGTTCACTAACTCAATCTAATTATGGTTTCTCATTGATACATCCTTACCAACTAGAAAAATCATGCCCTTTTCTTACACTTTATTTGTTAGTTCATGTGGTCATATGTCTCATATTTAGTTTGTTGTCTATACCTACTTTATGTGTTTTCATTTCCCATTAACACAATCATGAAATTATGCACTAAGAACAAGGCAAATATAAAACAAACACATATCCTATCCATAAACAAAACATCAAGAACCATAACATTGTAACCATTCACAAAATGCCATTATAACATTATTAGATCATCCTCAACATCATCCCTACAACAAAATATCATTCTATATATTGAACACATTACCACAATCCTACCTAACCATAATTTCTTAGTCAGTCATAAACAAAATCATCAAAATCTATCTTTTAAATGTTCAACCTAAACCATATAACAATAAACATCTCAATAAAAATCAAATGCATCATCATATATACAAATAATCATCATCTTATCAATAAAATGATACATTTACTAAGTATGCAACATCATGTGTATCATCCCTAATCATGCCCATCATTACATCATAAACATAATACATCAATATCTCATCCATAAAACATAATGAATATAATATAATTGGAATAATAAATAACTAATCATCATAAACATCAGTAAGGCAATGCATGTCATAATATATCAATTAGTCACTCTCTCATATACATCTCACATCATCAACATGCAGGTTGGTATCAAAATACAAATCATGTACATGTCACACTCTCCTCTGTCAAGCCCTTGGGGTACCAAAACCACTATCACCTATACCATATACACCTAGACCTATAATACCATCTAGTGGTGGCCCCCCTAACAACCCTACCTATCCCATTATCAAAGCCCACTACCCTAGAGTAGCTATAGATGGCCCACCTACTAAACTGGCCCTATACTCCCCATATCTCATCTTGAAAGGTAGCTATGCTAGTGTTATCACCTCATAATATCTAAGATCCTCAATAATGGCTAGGTACTATGCCTTTGGCACTATGTTAGGTGGTCCTCCTACTATTGCTATGGCCACCCCTACTCTTTATCTTAATGAGTCTCTCTCTTGAGTCACTAACCCTAAAGAGATGTATGTTTGATCATGCTCACCTATCAAATTCACAACCTATCCCTATAAGGTGATAACTTGTGCATATAATGTTGCCACCGACCCTTGTAACCCTATAATCTAGGCCTAAGCTACTACCAGTGCCTATCTATCTAGTCCATCATCTTGTGTAGGCACCTTTATAGGATCCATGTCCATCAGCTACTATTGCATGTCACCCCATCAAAAATACACTATTGCATACCTAGCTTGGAACCATGCTACATAACCATCGATAATCCTTCCATCATTTATGGCTACCCTCATTGGGAGCTCCTCAAAATCCAAGACAACATCTTGTGGCTATGGCTCTAGGAGTGGGAACTTTGCATCCTTTCTCTTGTATCATGGAAAATTAGGGGGGATCCTTTGCACCAGTCTAAACTATCTCCACACTCAGTCAAATGGGATCAAGTCAGTCTCCCCATCTTATCTCCTATGTATCTAGCACCAACTTTAGAGTGATAATGTGTAGTACCTGTGCCAGGGCCAAATATGCCAATCTACATAAAGCCTCCATATAACATTACCTACTATTAAGCCCTCCAAAGCATCCCTAAACCAATAAATGTCTCTGGCTCCTCCACTAGTGCCTATCAATGCATCAATGTATCTCCATCACATGAAACCCACTAGAAAGTCTACTTGAGTGAACCCCTACCATGGTACCCCCAATGTTTTCACAAAAAAATGTGCTCAAATGCCTAACAATAAAACATAAAACTGAAACTAATATCATACCATTTGTATGCCTAAAAGGCCCAGAGCTCCTTGTATATCTAGACTAGTAGTATTGGTTCCCATCCAAATAAAGTCCCCCTAAGGAACATCTCCACTAATACCCCTAAGATTAGGTATATAAATCATCTATGGATCAAATCTAGAAAATTAAAACACATCACTACAATCATCATCATGTTTAAAAGGCATCTATCCTTTGGGGCCCTTTAGTACATTGGCCTAATCCTAAACCCCCCTGTATGCCATCGATCATGATCCTAATTAGCTCTATATATAAGATCCATATAGTAGTCTCTATCCTCACTCTTGATATGATCAATGGGCACCCCTAGATGGATATCCATGTGATGTTCATCACATCCTCCAATAAGATGATCATCTCACTAGTTGGTAACATAAAGGTGTTCATCATTAGGTCCCATCTCTTGATGAGTGTGATGATCATAGCTACAGCCCATGTTAGGTGCTAATAATGTATCATATCCCCTAGGCCAACTATCTCCATGTGCCTCCACTCCTTTATTGTCATCCTATCTTAAACCTTAACAAAGATCCTAGGGACTCGGTCCCTCATTTGAATCTAATCATGGGCTTTCACAATAATCATATTTGCATGAACATTTGGTTTTCCACATATCAACCTACATCTACCATTTTTAACCTATCTTACACTCAACATAAACCTTTACCCTTATCTGCACAACTTTTAAACACCTAAGTCATTCTATCACTACCTACCTCTACTTGAACACATTTTTTTTCACTGCTTGACAAGCTTTTTTACCTCACTCTACCTACCATCACTTTTCAACATTGCATCCTATCAAAAGTAAGTTTGACCTTTTTTGCTCACTAGACCCATCTCTTATAAACACTTTACAACCTTTCACCTACCCTTTTGTATAACTTTGCCACTACATTAACATATGTTAATTTTCCATCCAACCTTTCAAAAATATTCCAAGCACTTTCATTCATTTTCTTTAACCACATTTACCCCTTTAATACATCAACTGCCAATGGTTATTTGAACTATCAATGATCCTGTAGGACCCTTTTACCCTTGGATTGATTGATGTCAATTAGGTCAAACCACCATCAATCACTGTGCATGACTATCGGTGGTAAAACCCTACCACCTTCTTCCTCCCCAATACCACTAAACTCACTTAATATCAAAATTAACCCACCTAATATTCTTTTATAGTCCATTACCACTACAATGCACTCTTTTCCCTTCTAATCTACCTAGCTAAATAGACCAATTTTATCCACCCCAAAAAACTAGGGCATCATGTCCCAAAAACATTTTCACACACCTTACCCCACTATTCTAAACTACCCAATATAGTTCTACATCCCCAAATTTACCTATAATATCAATTTAAAAAAACCCCTACCTCATTCCATGATCACTTCCATGGCTAGAGTCCTCATGCTACTACTTGACCATACCCTCATCCACCCTCCATCTCATCACCACTCAAATCAATCAAACCCACCATCATCACCTACTCGTAGTTCTACACCTCAGTACAATCCATGCCAAATCACCACTAGACAAAATGCTTCAAACACTCATAACCAAAAGTCAAATGCTAAAAAATACTTACCACTTTCCTTTTTTGCATCCTATATTTTTAGGGTTTTTCCTAACCATTGAAAATTAGGGTAATTATCAATAGTAAACCCTGGGAACACTCTGAACCATCACCAGTTGGGGTCCCTTACTCTTTTACCATCTTTTTCAACAACCCAACCCTAATTAAAATATAACTTTTATGTAGAAGAACTACATTTGGCTTGAAGTTTTTTTTGGATTATTATCCATAGAACTATATAGGTGATATCCACTTGCCTAGTACATCTAGAGTCAACTTAGCCATCCCCTTCTAACCCATACCCAATCAACCCATACTTTCACCATGTCCATCTCGACATTGGAAAATTTTGACCCTAATCATTCACACGTTTTATGATGACTTTGTATTGGTCCTTTTGACTACACTGACCAACCTTGCCATGTTGCACTTTTAAACTTTGCACCACTTCATGCACAACCTAACCTATTATGTTATTTTATGGGAGCACTTACTACCATAGATACTTGTGACCAACACTAACCCTATCTAGATGGCTTGATAAGCCTAACTTGATCAGCTATGACCAATTTTGTGGAATGGTCACCCTTGTCATGTGTCCTTCTAAGATCAGCCCTATTTTTACCAATATTGGAAACTTTAGTCTTTGCTTGATCTTGACCAGCACATTTTGTGTATATGATTGCATCTTAAATACCCAACCTTTTCATGTCACCCACCTCATGATTACCAATTCACCATTTATCAAACCCTGACCTGATTTCACTTTCACCTTATCAACTCCTAATTTGAGGAGGAACACTTCCTCCAATACTCAAGGAAACCAGACCTTGATCAACCATCTATTTTTATTCTATAGATTTCAAATCAAAGCCACACAATAAAAAGGAGTAAAATATAAACACTTAGAAATTGCACATGATAGCTTTTGATGTCAAACTACCTCTTTAACCCTCATTCAACCTCGCATTTAGTGGACCACTTAGTTAACTAGAATTACTTACTAAATTGACCTCTAGCTTAACACATTCATTTAATTTAACTTGATTTAACCTATTTTTTTCTAACTCCTCATCTACAAATGGTTGGCTTAACCATCATTAGTTGGCCTAACCATCGATGGTTAGGTCCCCAAAACTATTTTAAAGTATCAAAGCAATGATATCCTTATGTGAGATCAGTATCTACCTAAATGACAACTTTATTTTAAAACTTAATTTTAAAACCTCTTGAATAGGCAACTTTATCCCCCTATCAAATTAGTAACTTCCTCCATCTCAATTATCAACTTCATCCTACAAAAGGAGAAGAGGAGGAAGTGAAATAAATCCACAAACAAATTCGTGTCCAATTTATTATATTTTCTTATGTAGTTATCCAACATCCCTTTAGTAAGCAAGTAGCAACACTAGAGACCCAAACCTCTATTTGCATCACTTGTAAAGCTTAAAGTACTGTCACTCTAACCAAATTGCCTCAACCCTCCACCATTAATTTATAGGTATCTTGTGCTTGTTTTCATTGATTCATCTTATTTCTAACCTCCCTACCCTAACCAAACCTCTTAACATCTTATTATCACTCCCATAGAGCTATATCAAAATCCCTACATGCTTATTCATCATTCTACAACTCCCCTTCAATATCCTCCTAGAACACAGAGGAAACTATCAATGGTTAGCCCAACCACCAATAGTTACCTCAACCATCTCTTATTACCCAATTATCACCATTTACACTAACCATAGTTAGTTAACCTGACCATCATCAGTTAATGTGGCACAAAAATATAACAAACTATTTTGAGCCCTTTACCCTCAACCAAACCTACTTTTCTCTATTTCTACCTAATAATAATAAACTTTCTAATTTTCTAAACCAGACCCTGACCATTTTAGCATAAGTATTGAACCACTTTTTCTATTTTAGTTGTTTTATTTAAATAAGAATTTACATCCTCTTTCTTACATGTATTTAATTTCATATCATTGAATGCAAGTATCATTTATTTTTGTTTTTATCAACTTAATTATTATAACAATGGATTAACAACCTTCTAGTAGGCACTATGCTTCTTGGATCTAGCTCTCACTAGGTAGTTCACTCAACTATCCATCTAACAAACCCCTTTTCGAGTGTTGTTCTTATCTGTAGGTTATTCCTTTGTAGTTAAAGAAGAGTTCCCACTATCATATGGATTCACATGCACACTTTACCAAGTATTTTTTACACACCTTATTACTAGTTTCATTACTTTACTTCCAAACTAAGAAATGAGCAAAAATTAACTGAAACATAAACATACCTCTTTAATTACAGACTAACATGCCAATCAAAAACTAAATGATGTCTAGCCAATAATGTGTAAATAATGGTTAGTGATAGATGTTGAATCTCCAACATGCATCCCCTTCCCAACAAGGATTCTCACAACCAAGAGATTATAATGTTCCTCGAGTACCTATTAGGAAACAATTGACTATTGTGCATAACATGCCATAAGTTTAGAGGTAGGGTCTTGGTTCATAAGTACCCCCTCAATATCAAGGTTTGATTAGTCAGCATTATGTCCCTATTTAAATTCAATAGGCATATTATGGTCATATACCTCCATCCCAACTATTGTTTCAAGCCTACATCCCAATCTTAACTAGAATCTTACACAGCCTTACGTGCAATTTCAAAAATCACACCTAAATCCATGTATGCATATTCCTAGGCCATTTCCTAGCCAATCCAACATACCCTAGTAAATACCTCCATCATACATGAGCCAAAGTAATCCACTTGTGACTACTCAATCATCACTTTAGGCCAATATCCCCAAAAGTTTCCTTGACTAAGAACTACAATAAATAAATGATGTAATTTCCCTCATTCAAGCAAGGAAACAAACCAAAAAGTTTAAGTTAGACAATGTGTCTTCTTACCCTTTTAACATGGAATACTTGTATATACCATTTCC
The DNA here is from genome assembly GCA_037957365.1 of Torreya grandis. Classification (NCBI taxonomy): domain Eukaryota; kingdom Viridiplantae; phylum Streptophyta; class Pinopsida; order Cupressales; family Taxaceae; genus Torreya; species Torreya grandis. The sequence continues at coordinate 332,586 of JARHVA010000258.1, forward strand.
TTTAGGGTGTGAACCACCAAAGTTTAACAAATACAATGGGAAAGGTGACCCTAAGGCCCATCTGACATAATTCTTTGTTGCATGCCAACTAGTGACATATACTTGTTATTATTTCCAATAAGTCTAATAGGGTAAGCATTGGAATGGTTCCTAAAGTGACCAAAGAATTTAGTACCTAATTTTGATGATCTCTCAAACAAGTTCATACAACACTTCTCTTACAATCTTGAGCACGAAATTTCATTGGTAGACTTAACACAAGCAAAACAAAAACCAAGTGAAAGCTTCACAAACTATTTACATCAATGGAGAGCCCTTACAAACCATTTTACCCATAGTCTACCAAAAAAGTAACTAGCCATTGTGTTTACTAAAAACCTACATAACAAGATATCTTACTATTTAGAGTTGTAGTATGCACATATGTTTAAATAAATCATTAACAAAGGTTTAGTGATATAATGAGACCTTATTAACAAAGGGATCATTATACTGACCTCATCAAATTAGAATAATGGCTAGAATCAAAACCAAAATAGTGGTCAAAATCAAATCTAGTCTAAGCATAAGCATTTCAACTGGCATGGGCCAATAATTTTAGCAAACCCAATTAATTCAATTGTAATAAGAATGTTGTAAGAAATGGATTAATAGAGTCATAACATGTCCAAATAGTGAAATCACCATCTACTTAGCTTACACCACCTTTGCCAATAACCTTTTAAGTAGCCATAAAATGTGCAATAAGCATAATAGCCTAGACCAACATAGCCAATACAACAAATATAATTATTTATGCCCTTAAAAAATCTTCCTCCTCTAAGGAAAAATGTACCTACTCATCATGATTTTACTAACCTTGGAGAGCCCATTTAATCAGTCTTTTACAAGCTCTTAGTAGCTAATTTGATTATATGGCTTATTTTGAAAGAATAAGTTCATGAGGGCACTAACATGCTAGACTGGTATAGGCCAAAATAATTCTATGATTTTCATCAGGTGAATAGCCATAATTTATAGAATTTTTTGAAAATTAGACATGTGATTCAGAATTTATTAGAAAATGGAGAGATCATATTAGGTCATGGAGCTTCCACCTCCAATCAAAGCCTTGGAATTTATCAGAATCCTTTTCCCCAACATAAAACTCAATAACAATAATAATAGTGGCCAATGTAACATCAATATTAATAGTATCAAAAACTAAGGTTGAACTAAAAAACTCAACAAAATCAATAAATTAACTAAAAACATCAAAATAATGGACAAAACCAAGGCCATAATAGTGCGAACAACCAATAGACCTACCATGCAGTTGTACATGACTATAACTGAGTTATAGTCCATATTGTAGGAGGTTGCATTATAACCATTTCAATTAATCCAAGACCAAGTATCCACCATATAATACTATTGATAATAATACTAAATCAATCAAACCATTCTGGTAATCCTTCCTTGACTTGGACTGAACACAGGCAAACCAACAAGTAGGGATTCCCATGTTAAGAACTTATACTAATAACTCATAATTATCCCATGACCACACACAAGTGTATAAAAATTTGAGACTTATCTTATTTGGTCCCCCTTCACCATAATTTTTTTAGGAACAATTGTCTTGTATCTAGTCCTGATTGTGTAATCATAACTAGGTGGTCAAGGATTACCATACCAGGCTCAAAACCATCCACCACTTCACCCATCATCCAAATAGATATTCTTCCTCAAAACAATCCATTTATCAATTTCCAAGAAAATATGTTTGACATTGTGAAATAATTACAAAATATGCCAGCAAAAATCTCCATTTTAGATTTGTTGTGTATGCCAACCATCCACAAAACAATCTTGATAGAGTTCCTTTGTCAATCCATAGTTTTAAATGATATATCCCCTGATAAATTTCAAGATTTAATTGGGCATCTAGCTCTAACCCAACAAGTAACCTTCAACCAAAATGATATGTAATCCCTTGGCCTAATGCACAATAATCCATTATACATCGAAGTTTACATAAAGGGGCACAAATTAAAACATGACCTTATAGATAATGGATTAGGTTTGAACATAGTGTCTATAAAGATCATCAAGCTTATCAGGTACACATTAATAGATCTCCAAGTAGAAATAATCATCCTCAAAGCCTATGACAATGAAGAATGAGAATCATAAGGCACCATTAGCTTACCAATTATCATTGGACCCTTCACCCATGATACACTTTGTCATGTGTTAGATCTTAATTTATGATACAATATGCTTTTGGGTAGACCTTGGTTACACAATATTCATGTAGTCCCATTGACATTGCACTAGTGTATCAAGTTTTCCCATTTAGGGATGGAGGTTAGTATTATAGGATATTTGCATCCATATAAGCATTGCAAAAATTTAGAGGTCAAGTTCAAGAGCTAAAATTACCATTTTGGCATGAATCCAATCACCAAGTAGGAGTAAAGGAAAGCCATACTTATTGATTTACCAGAGGCTAGTTACATTGACCCTGATACCCTTGATTCATTTTCCCACATAATGCCTCCTAAAATGTCCAAGAACTATACCATCTTAGTTAATGGCCTAAGAGATTACTTAACCCATGACACCTTTCACATTTCAAATCTTCTATAGAACCCAAAATCTTTTGGAAGACCAAAATCCAAACCACTCATGCAATGGAAAATAAAGGGAAAATGTCATCAACATAGTCCAACACATGTCACTTTCATATCAGCCTCTAGCCAAGGATAAGAACCTCTCAAAGGTCATGAATATGGTTATATAATGATAAATTGGTTTATTGTTATAAAAACTCCAAGTATCCCATTCTTAATTAGATCATGGAGAACCAAGACTACGAAAGAGGAGGTCTCGATCCAAATCAATAGGGAACACTTGAGCCAATTTCTATGACTAAGTACAAAATAACCTATGTACTTGGATATAAACCACATGAGAGTGACCCCACATATCTTATTCGCGTTCCATCGCCAATGACTAGTGATGATGATGTTGGTACTGAAGTAGAGTCCAATCATAACCAATTCAATGAATTAGCCCAAACAAGCCCATTTGAACGTAACACCATTTGTACCTTTTAACCAGTCATTTTTTATAATTCACTACCATTACATTATCCCCAATTGATAGACTAGGACCAATAAGAATCAAAAGTGCCAAGTGATGAGTTTCAGAATGATGAAGCTTTATGTGATTTTCTAGGCCTTAGAGGCAATGTTCTATTAGGAGATCACAAATAAGGATTCTCAATCAAGTTGGATCTTGAAGCCTATTTTGGAGACCAAGTGAATACCCTTAGCCAAAAACAAATCAATAAAATATTGAGGTTCCAAAATGAAAACCTCTTTGAGGCACTTTTTGACCAAGGAAAAAGTAAATAAAAAGGATAGTCTAGTGGTGAAAACCTATTTTAGGTGTCATTAGACGAGGGTGTTCAACCTTCCTAAAATTTAGACCAGGAGACCACAAACAACAAACTTATCTATAGGTCTAAGTTTAGTATTGAAGAACAACAGGATTTTGATCAAATCATTTAGGAAACCAATAATGACAAAATTGTCTATGGATCTGAATTCAATTTTGAAGAGTAATAGGAATTTGATCACAGCATTCATGAGTTTTCAACAACATTTATTACATGGACATCCCTCCTATTAGGGTATTTTGATTCATCATGCCTAGGAGAGATTGAATAATTAGTCCTAATAGAGGACTCTAACATAGCCAAACAATGCAAAACCTTGCCCACTATTTTAGAAGATGGTTTGACCCTTCTAGTGGAAGACACAATAGAGGTAAACATCAAGACACTAGATGACCTAAAATGGATTAAATTAGGTATGTCCCTCATTAAGGAGGAACATGAAGTCCTTGCAACCCTATTGAGGTAATTTGAAGATATATTTTCATGGACTATTCTGACATGCTATGTTTGGACCCTACCTTGGTTGTTCACTACCTTGTGGTACATCATGATGCCAAATTTTTGAATCAAAAACTACGTAAGATGCATCCTCACATTGCTTTATTAGTAAAGAAAGAGTTGAAAAAGCTCTTGAAAGTGAGATGCATTAGGCTAATTGGCTATTATGAATGGAATTTTAATGTAGTGCCAGCCAGTAAAAAGCTAGAAGGAATCAAAATTTGTACTGATTTCAAGGACATTAACAAAGCTTTATTAAAGGATGAATTTTCATTGCTAAACATTGACATGATAGTCAACTCCATGGTGGCTAATGATATGATTTCACTAATGGACAAATTCTAAGGGTATAATCAGATTTGAATATCATCAAAAGGCCAAAACAAGACAAAATTCACCACTCCATGGGGAACATTTTGTTATCAAGTTATGCCATTTAGTCTTAAAAATATAGGGGCCACCTATCAAAGAGCCATGATAGTCATATTTCATGATATGATACATGGCATTATTGAAGACTATATTGATGACATACTAAGCAAATCAAAGACTAAGGCTAATCATCTTATAGCATTGAGGAAGATATTTGAGTGAATACATGAATACAAAGTTAAAATCAAACCCAAGAAATGTGTTTTTGGCATCACAGTAGATAAATTGCTTGTCTTTATTGTGTCTCTTAGGTGCATATAAGTCAATCTAACCAAAGTACAATCCATAATATAAATGTCACCATTGACTAATTTGAAGTAGCTCCATAGTTTTTAGGGCAAGATCTAGTCTATTCGATGCTTCATGTTTCAATTGGTTGATAAGTGCCATTCATTTACACATTTATTAAAGAAGGGTGTAACATTTCTTTAGGATGATGATTATTATAAATCTTTTCAACATCTAAAGGACTATCTTATGAATCCATCAGTTTTATTGCCTCCCATTCAAGGCAAGTCATTCTTATTATATCTATCTGCTATCAATAATGCCCTGGGGGCACTTCTAGCTCAACACAATGATAATGGAAAAGAGCATTTAGTCTACTATCTAAGATTTACACTAGTCGTATATTAACATAATTATATGCCCATAAAAAAAGATTGACTAGATATGGTTTTCATAGCTTAGGAACTATGACATTAAATGTTGACCATGGTCATTTCAAAAGTAGATTTGCTCAAGTATCTACTATCCAAAATAGCTTTACAAGGCTATATTGCTAAATGGATCATGCTTCTCAGTGAGCTTGAGATAGAATATATGAACCAAAAAGCCATCAAAGGGTAAGTTCTTGCAAATTAGCTTGTTGAAGCACCCCTTATAGATAAAAATCCATTGGCATTCTAATTTCTTGATGAATCCATTATGACCATCATTGGCACACCTCTTGAGGAGCAGCACTAGAAGTTATATTTTGATAGATCATTCACAACACATAGATTAGGGGTAGGCCTTTTGTTTATCACTCCATAGGGGGATCTAATCCCTAAGTCATTAAAAGTCAGCTTTCCTTGTAAAAATAACATGGCCAAATATGAATCATACATTTTAGGGCTTTTATTGGTAGTACAATGGAACATACATAATCTATAGGTTTATTTTTATTCATAGTTAATCATCAATTAGGTTGCATACCACTTTTAGACCAAAGATGACAAGTTGATTCCATACAAGGCCATGGTCGACACTCTCAAGTAGTAGATCACTGACATCTAATTTGAACATATACTAAGGGATAGAAATAGAACAATAGATGCCATGGCTACCATTGGATCTTTGATTTGATAAATAGATACAACTAAAGAATACTAGTTTCTTGTTGAAAATCTACTAGTACCAACTCATGAACAATCAACCATTGTAATGATATGTGATATTGTTGGTCCTAGATTTACTTGGTATTCAAACCTATTGCCTATTTACATGACCATGTTTTACCATTAGACTTATCCCACAAACAAACCAAATCCTTCATCTATAATGCTTAATGTTATAACTTACTCAGACTAACCCTATACCACCACAGTTTTGATGGAACTATGCTTCATTATTTACATTTGGTAGAATATATACTAGTATTACAAGAAGTTCACAAAGGGGTATGTAGATCCCACACCAGTGGGGCATTATTTTCCAAAAATCTCTTTCATATTGATTATTATTGGCCAATGATGGATGTAGATGTAGTTGCATATGTAAAAAGATGCAATAAATGTCAGTGACATGATAATCTAATTTATGCCCCAGCCAAGACTTTGAAACCAATGTTGACACCATGTCCATTTGTTACATGGGACCTCTATCTCATTGGGAAGATAAACACCACCTCATCTAATGAGCATAAACACATCCTCACCACCATAGAATATTTCACTAAGTGGGTTGAAGCTATACCCCTCACTTACATGATTGGAAAGCAAATTTCCAAATTCAATTTTTAACCATCTCATTTGCTACTACAATATCCCTTTTGACATTATATTTGATAATAGAGGATCCTTAAAGAATAAGGATGTTGAACAACTATGTGCTAAGTGTAAAATTAAACATCACTTTTCCATGGTATATTACTATCAAGGTAATGTTCAGGCTAAAGCATCAAACAAAACCATTATCAACATCCTTACAATATTATCAATAATGTTGGTCATGATTGATACCTTCAGATATTCCATGCCCTTTGGGCATGCTGTACCAACCACCACACCCCAATAAGATCCACTCTATAATCACTTATTTATGGTACTAAAGTCATTATTCCCATTGAGGTTGAGTTACCTTGATTAGGAATCTCTTTAAAGAATGACTTAGATGATGAAGACATATCCTCACCACCATAAAATATTTTACTAAGTGGGTCAAAGCTATACCCCTCACTTACATGATTAGAATGCAAATTTCCAAATTCATTTTAAACCATCTCATCTACAAATATGGTATCCCTTCTAAAATTATATTGATAATAGAGGCTCCTTTAAGAACAAGGATGTTAATTAGCTATATGTTGAGTGCAAAATCAAACACTTTTCCATGACATATTACTCTCAAGGTAATGGCTAGGCCGAAGCATCAAACAAAACCATTATCAAAATCCTTAAAAATATTATCAATAATGTTGGTCATGATTGATACCTTTAAATATTCCATGCCCTCTGGGAATACTATACCAACCACCACACCCTAATAGGATCCACTCCATACTCACTTGTTTATAGTACTAAAGCCATTCTTCCCATTAAGTATAAGTTACCTTCATTATGAATCTCTTTGAAGAATGTCCTAGATGATGAAGGCTATCAAGTAGCTCACCTGTAAGAGCTAGAGTTGATGAGAAACACATGGATGTAGTGAATAAATTTCAAGCATATCAGAATCAACTCTATGGCCACTACAATTGGTGTGTGAAACATACATAATTATAACTTGGTGATATTATCCTCAAAGAAAACCAAAAGAATACCATAACTGAAAAGAAGCATGAAGACAAGTTCAAACCCAATTGGGTTGGTCCTTTCATTATTATTATAGAATATGGCATAGGAACATATAGGCTCACCACACTAGATAGGGCTAAACATGACGAGCCTATGAAAATTATACACCTCAAGCATTACTATGCTTAAATAACTTGATATATTGTTTATGAGGACCATTTCATGTTATACCATATTATCAATATTATTTATACCATACCATTCTACCATTCTCTTATTCTATCATCTTATCACTCTATCATCCTATCAATATACCATCTTATCACTTTTCCTATCACTTATCTATTCTACCATTCCATTCTATCAACCAATACATGTTTTTATCACTCCCCACCTAACCCATTTGACCTTGGTTCATCCATTGGTTTCACATTTAGCATGAAGAATAAAATAAATTTTAGTAGTTGTTTCAAGAATTCCAAATAGAGATAGTAATTTAGAGTAGTATAAAAAAAAATTTGGTAGTTGCATCCTTCATTTCTTTTTCCCTTATTATCATGTTTGTTTATGTGAGCTTGATTATATCTGCATACAGGGGAAAATCAGTGTTTCATCAATCTTGCTACTAGTTATAACCACCTATGGTAAAATTAGTATCATTGATCTAATTATTTGTATCTTAGTTATAACTACATATGAGAAAACTATGGGTAACATTCATTTATTGTGCCTTGACATACCGACTTTCCATTTCCTATGTTATACTATGCCATCACACCAGTTGTGCATGTTTTGTTTGAATTGGATGCTACAATAGTTAGATTCATTTATTGTAAGGTGTAAATAATATGAACTAGAGACATTTTAGGACTATGTGAGACATTCTCAATTCATGTTGAGATCAGCTTAGTCCCCCTTTCCATCATTCTATCATCATTTTATGAGCATTCATTCAAGTTAGCACACTCTCACCATTTTGAGAGTTTGGACCGTTTAGTGTCTCATCATTCTTAATAGAGTTGAGATACTCCAAAATTCTAAAAATATTTACAAAATCATTTATAAAAACCAAAAAAATGATCATTTATTTACCTTAAGGATTCTAAAAACCCGTACTTAGTCGTAAGAAACCACTTGTCACCTAGTTTCCCCATCCTTTTTGGCCTTTTATCCCATGCACTTACCATTTTACAAGACCACTCCTATTATTTTATCACATTCATCATGTTTTTTTTCTTATCATCATTTTTTTCTATCCCATTTCCTAGGAGAACTACATTCAACCTAAAGTTTTTGTTGGATATCCACTTGTTTAGTACATATGGAGATAGCTCAACCACCACCTTCCTTTTCATCTATTCCCCCATCATATTTTTTTTGTTAAGTTGTCACTTATTTTCTATGGGCAATTTTCATCACATTTTTTTTAATAACACTATGACTAACTATTATTTATACTTTGTTTATTTCTTTATGTGTTTATTTGTATCCCTGTTTGTTTGCTTTAAGTATTATTTCCTTGATTTAGTCTAATTGTGTTTTGTTGTCTCCAAATCTTACACCATAGAAGAGGGTGTTCAAGCCTCTTCTATATTTGGGTAACATTGGACTAATTCCAGGTGTGTGGGGTATCTATGGTGGAAGTAGACCTCTAGGATTGAAAGGCTATCTCCCTAAATATGTTTTAATGTACTTGTCACCTAATATAATACTTTATTGTGTGAAAAGAGATAGGAGTTACATGAAATTAAACTATTATATGGGGATGATACACCATGAATATCTCCATAATATTATCATACAAATACACTAAGAGACAAGACTCACAAAACCAACTTCGACCTCTTAGAGCACTCTAACATTAGAATTTCAAACATGAAAGTGGAATACATGAAAGACTATTCAAGGTGAGTTAACCAAAGATCAATTTTAGACAATAAGGATACTTTTACACTTAAATAATAGACTCATACACTTAACAACACTTCATGTGACCTATTAGAATGAAACAACTTGCATCAGACATGGAAGGATTGAGAGGAAGTAAGGATTGATATCAATCACCTGACTTTTCACTATACATCTCTTCACATGCTTAGAAAAGATAGTTTTTAAGATTAAAAAACATATTTAATATCTTATTTCAAAGGAAAAGTATAATATCAAACTATCATGGATTTTTCATACTAAGTGTGGTCACTTACAATGCAAAAAGGCCAAAATTTATAGCAATTATGCGTGTGAGAAAGAAGAGGAAGTTCAAAAGTCACTTACACATGTGTCAACTTGAGAAAAGAAATTAAAAATTCACATGAGAGAGATATTATGTGATCCATGTAATGTTAGGAGATACAAGTGTCATCTCCAATCATCTAAGCCTTACAAAGTGGTCTAAAAACTCCTTTCCTTGCACATAGAACTGCCTCTCATGATTTGCCTTCCAAAACTACCTTATCACTAAAAATTATTAGGTATGATTATGGGTTACTAAAAACCCCTCACATTCATTATATTAGCCTTTAATCTTTCCTATCATTTTGGCCATGCACAATCATCCATGACAGTCCCAAAATGGCCTCTCTTCAAACACCTCTCATAATTGGCACCCAAAACCTTCCCAAATATTCCATATAATCCATTAAAAATTAGGTATGACATGTTTAAAAGGATTTAATATCATCAATTTCAAGAAAAAATCCTTAAAAGGCCTTTCAATTAAAGTTTCACTATTTTCTCCTAAGTGTTCACTATCTTCCCACTAGACTAGCTGAAATGATAGAGACAAAAGATAGGCTTAGGAGTTTATATGGATAATAAAATTGAAATTATGACTTATAAAAAGTCATAAAATATTCCCCAAAATTTATTTGGTCTCTTGAAACCTTCCCAATCTACAAAACACATAAAAATGTCAAAAAGAGACCTATTTTTACCCCTTTCGTATAAGTCCATACAAAAAATTAGCATTGGAGGGTGCTTGAGAGAGTATACTACAAGTTATAAAAATTTCATGGCATTTACATCTCATATTAATTCTTTAATTACTTTATTTTCCCTAATATAGTCCTTAGGAGGGTTTACAAGGGTTTTGAGGTGGTCTCGACTCTTAACATTTGTTCCTAAAGAACATATTTTTGAATCCTTTCAAAATTACAATGAGGGATTCTTAGGGACCCTCCCTAAATTTTACAATCACCTCAATTTCCCATTCATAATTTCATGAAGGTTTCAAGCAATCTAAGTTAGCATTCGAGCTCTTTTCTAGCACATTTTGTGAGGGTTTTGGTATTTTAAGCCAAAAATAGCTTGTTAAAGAGTTTTACTATAAACCAATGGTTCATAAAAGTATATGAACATCCTAATTACATTATTTAATCATTTTAAAATCTCACTAAGAGCTAAAAACAAGAATGGTCACCCTTTAGAACTAGGCCTAGACCTTGTTCAAAGGGTTTGCCTACAACCTTAGGTTCAAAATACATTTATATGATGAATCCAATAAATTTAATGGATTTTAAATCTCTAATATACATTTAAATACATTAAATAAATCATTTTAGTTCTTGTAAAATGTTGGAAATTAAAGTGACCTTCCATTTGGAATTGGACTTGCATGTTGCCTAGCTACCCTGCTTGCAAGTCCTCTTGTTTAGACCAACCTTCTTGTATTACAACCTTCATAATTATTTTATACTTTATTTATAGGTTTTTATTAGCTTTAAAAATCATCTTTAATTATCTACTTTACTTTCGGTTCACTAATCCATCATATTTCCCAACACTAGTAGGGTTTAGACATGGAGAAAATATATCACTTTTAAGATAAAACAAAGGCCTATTGTCCTCTTTTATTAGAAAAAAAAGTGTTATATGGGTTTATATATGTCACCATGATTCTCCATACCAATTTCAAACCTTTGGTGAGGTGATTTTACCCTCTAACTTGCTTCATTTTCAAGACAAACTCTCAACCATGGATTGTGTGCAGGAAAATAAGGATGACTATATTTTACTTGTTTTTAGACTCTATCCTTGGTTTATTTAGGCTTATAGGAGATTATAAATATTTTAATCATCATATATGAGGTTTTTTAGTTCTTATTTAGGTATTTAATCCTCAAATACTTCTCAATAACTTGATTTCCTAACCCTGTGTTTCATTAAGACATGTTTCCTTGGATTATCACACCTATAGGTGTCTGTGATCTTAATTTGACCTTAGAACATAATATAGGGATAATTAATGACATATATATAATTTAATACATGGTATATATTCATGATTTCAACTTTAAAGACCACTAAAACTTCACTTAGGCCCCTTTTCATCTCACTTTGTGACTGAAACAATCATTTACCTCTACCTGTAGGTGAAGATAGCTCTATATGCACCTAGTCATGATGTAAAAAGTTACTTGAAACCTCCCTTTGGTTAAAAATCATGTTTTATACTTATCTCATGCTCTTAAATTCCATTCAAGACCCCATTAAGACATCAAAACTCATTTTTCTTGCTTGGCTGGATTGAGACATTTTGCTCTTAATACCTTACTATAAGTGGGTGTTATCTATCTTTTGAGACCTTGTTTATGATGTTTTATGAACTATTTGAATCATATTGATTTCATATAATTTCATATTTCATTTTCATTCATATACATATTTCATTAGAACCTAACACAGTCCCTTCCTTTAGACTGAGACACCTCTCTTTAGAAACGTGCATGTAGATGCAACTTAGTAGCTTATGTACAGATAAATTAAAGTTTTTAGGGGTCAAAATAAGGCACTCCATCTTTAATTTTGATCTTTATGTTCATGAATGTACATTTGGGTTAATGAGAATCATTCAGTCATGAGAAAAATGCATGGGGCTTAGTCAAGGTATGCTAAATTGATTGAAGAAGATCCCTTTTACGCTAAATCCTATAGTCTTCACTACCTTGTTTTAGTGTGTTTTGGAGTCTTTTAAAAACCCTCAAACTCAGATCACCTTACATTCTCTCTTTTCCAAACTTGTTAGAGTCTTTGATTGAGCTAGAGGCTACATGCCCACCAAATTATAGGACTCAAAATCCTTTTGAATTGTAACTTAGGAGGCCTATCAAAACCTCTAAGGCCTCTATTTTAGTCATTTGGGGTCAAGAAGGTTTGAATATAGTCTCCTTGGTTTCAACTTATGATTCTATACTCCCATTTCTCAATTGACATTAAAATTAGTTTGTCAAACTTGATTAAGTGTTCCATAACCCTCAAAGGGTGTCAAGATCATTTCACACTCCTCCCTTAGGCATTCAAACATTATACCCAACCGTCTATAGATGTGCATATGATTGTGCATAGGTAAGAAAGATGAAATTGAGAAAGAAAGGATGGAAAAAAGCTTTAAAACACCTTCAAATTAATTTATTATCCTTCAAATAGATAATATCCATCAAGGATCTTTTCAAATTAATCATCAAACACTCTCTTCAACATGGAAATCACCTATAAGTCACATGTAGGTGAAAGGAGCATAGAATTTACAAACACAAGTAAGCCTAGAAGAGGCTTGTGAGTTAATTAAATCTACACAACCAAGGGAACCATGGGAAACATATTTAAGGGCTCTCAAAAACACAAGAAACCATTAAACTTGTCAAACCAAAGCAAACTATTCAAAAACAAGTGCAAAAAGTGACCCCTCTTAGATGAGAAGGCATAAAAAATTGCCTGGAGTGTTAGCAATGGTTCATAAAGGAGGATTAAAAAAATTAAACTTCTTGCTATGGATTGGTAGTAGACTTAGATCCCTTTCACCCACTAAGATAATTCCTCCCAACTCTGTCTGTACGACTCACACCAAGTGTTTAAAACTGACCCTCATTAGATTACAAAGGCAAAAAGAATGAAATAGAAGCCAAAAATAAACTTTTTGACATCTCCCTTGAGAACCATGCATGATAAGGAATTTAGGGTGCTTAAGAGACATCTTACCCATGTTTTCAACTGATGGTGAACTCAAGAAGTCCATACAAGTGCCTAAAAGGGCCTAAAAACAAGGATAAAATACCCTTATCTAAACATAACTGATTCTTGGAATATCATCTAATCAATCCTAGCATTATCTAACCTTCTCCATGATGAAATATAGCTTGGTGATAAGTTTGCCTCTTTGAAAGATTGTATAAGTCATTTAATGTGCTAAAAATATGGCCAAACAACCCTTTTTGCATATGAAACTTAGAAAGTGACAAATTTATGGCTTAAAGACACCTTAAAACATATCAAATACCATATTAGTACATGTCAAACATAGTTTGAAACTTTTACTAGGTTTGAACAAGGTTGACCAATTTTGACTTTGGTTGACTAGGCCATTTCAAGAGAGATGAGCTTAGACAAAGACTAAGGGGAGGATAAGAAGGATGTATAGGACAATATGAGACCCCATAAGACATTTATAAACTTATAAAAGTTTATAAATGTATGGGTTGACCTTATTTGACCAAATATTAAATGTGGTCAACATGTTCATCAGGTGATTCGTTGTGAATTTATTCTTGAATCCATCCATATTCATATGTCAACATTATCATCATGGTTTTTATCATGGTGCATTGTCTTCCATTGATTATTGGATCATGGGAGTCAATCCTTATGCATATTTTAGTTAAGTCCTCATGGTGTTCTATCATGATGCCTATCATTAAGCGATACAATAAAAATGAACTTCAAGAAGTCTACATCATCAATGTAGCATCAATATCTCCTTAGCACTAACACCAACAATAATCCATCACCAATCCCAATCATATCCCGAATAGAGTAATTAAACAATGAAATAATTTTAACCTTTGTTAGTTTGGATGAGCATCTCCCTACTAGCAGGTTGTTCCAATTCATCTTTATCCTTTGTATCAATTTGTCATTATGATAGTTTCAATCATCAATCATAAATATTGTTTGCCATAATTGGGGTACAATGCTTATAACCACCTTTGGGTAAACCATTATGCATTATCCCACCTACATTCTCAATGATTATAATTTCCTTTAGGAAAATCATTGTACACTATCCCACCTACATTCTCAATGATTCTAATTGCCTTTGGGAAAAGCATTGTGTTGTCATCAATTTGAGGGTTAATGATATAACTATCTCTGGGCAAATCATTCACTTTCTTCTACCCAACTAGGGCATGTTTTTATCATATTTGTCTACCCTAACTAGGGCAACTCCATCTTCTCAGAGATTATAACTACCTTTGGGAAAATCATTATGTTATCATAACATGTTTACCACTATCAAGGTACAATGCTTATAACCACCTTTGGGAAAACCATTGTACACTATCCCCTTGTATTCTTAGTGATATTGGCCAACTTTGGACAAATCATTGTGTTATCACCCCATGACTTTTCATTTGTTTGGTCACTCATTTCCTTCTATTTGAAGGACCATTTATTGACCCCTTTTCAAATTGATCCCTTGAGGGGGAACCCTACAATTCATCCATTACCATTGAAATCATAAGCATAAAGAACATTTTTATTCTTTGCAAAGATGTTCCTATGCTTATAGCTTACAATGACTTCCCAAATACGGGCAAACTATATACATCTAAATTTGGCCACCAATGGATTCATACTTGACTTTAAAAAAATTCTTACCAATCATTGAACATCTAGCTTAAGAATTTATAAACATCTTGAATTTGGCTTCATAACATGCAATTAAATGAATTTGACCCATAAATCAATTAAAAAGAGAAAATATCTAAATCATTTAAATCCAAACTCACCCAAATATTCAAAATCCTAAAATAGACTAATTAATATTCAAATCCTAATTGAATTCATCAATGAGAAATTAAATCAATTATCTAAAAGGGAAATTCAAAAATCAATGAATATCCTAGGTTTTAATCATTAGCTTTTGTGAGTTGCCATTTTTGGAAAATATCCCACCCATGCTTATTCCATGCTAATCATGACCATTTGAAACCTTTTAACCCTACTAGGGTTGAATAAGCCAACCAAGGTTAGGATTTAACTCATTCCAAGTCATTTCAAAGCCTATAAAATCAAGCTTAGAGCTCTTCATTTGGAGAGCTTGGAACATAGTAGAGTTATAATGTAGGATTTGATTCATCAAGCAAATGCATAGAGTTATAATGCCAAAATTGAGCCAAGCCAAGCCATTTTCAAGCAATATCTAGTTAAAGCCAAGCCAAAAAAATTTCCAAGAGGAGATAGAGATAACCAAACCCCATTGGTGAAGACCTTTTGAGTATAATCCAAGCAAGCTAATTAACACATCATTTAGAGAATTAAAGGAAGGTAAGGAAGGTATGTTTCTTTACATTTTAGTTGAGATTTGTCATTTGCTATTTGTTCACCAAGCTCCCTTATGATCTAGGCATGGACGTGTTATATTTTTTTAGTGTGTTTTTTTCATTTTTATTTCATTATGAGACTAACACTTGATCTAACCTCCCCTCCATCATCAAATTCCCAACATCACAGAAAGTACAATAAAAATATAGAAATAAACACAATTTTTTGGAAAAAGGAGGTACAAAAATGGAAATTTTTAAAATAAACCAAATTAATTCTAGAAATGTAAAGTTATGGTGTAAATAAAGTAATCCATAGTCACTCAAGCATACTATTTTTTTCTAAAGATAGATAAAAATGAAACAAAGTAGTGCTACCATGTTTTTAAGATGTGAAGAAGAAGGAATCTAGAAGTTAGAAAATAGATTTAGAATCAAACTTACTTATTAAGGGGAGAAACTAAATGGCTGGTGGGGGAAATAAAGGAAAGAGCAAGGTAGAGAAACTCTTTATCAAGTTTAAGACACTTAGATTAGGTTTATCAAAATAAGATGACTTTCAAAATTAAGGACTCTGAAGAACTTTTCATAGCCACACAAATATTGGGTCACCAAATGAAGTATGAAGATCATCCCATGAAGGTTATATATGTGAAAAGTAAAATGGACCTACCTTCCCACAATGTGTTACCCATTGCTTAGGGCCCCTTATAGAGTCATTGGTCGATTGTAAAGATTGGATACTTATGTGCGATAGATTATTTTGAATTCTCCTATCCCAATCTACTAGCCTATTAAACCCTAATGGACCTTAGCTCTATCATGAGGCCAACTATAGACTTTGAGCCTTGATTAAAGATAGGAGGTGTGCTATTAATCATGTCTTTTGGTATGATTTTGAATTTTGACTTTTTATGTTACATTTTGATCATTGCCTTTTGTTTTAAATGATTTGTATTTTAATTTTTGGTGGATTTTTCTATTCCTCCTCCATACAGATTTGGAGAACCAAACATGGGTGCTAAAAATGATTATCATTTGAAAAATTTGGACTTGGTTGCTAAGAAAGAGAATTTTAAAGAGTATGGTGTCTAAGATTCTTGTTTAATCATGTGAAATAAAAGTTTTATCTTGACTTCAAACTTATTTTATCTAGAGTGGAATGAAAGAAAAGGAAATCAAGAGGAATGAAACATGAAATATTTTGAATTACTTCAAATCATAAAAAATGTGACGATGGTGAAAAGGGATACAATGATAGGTAAGTAGGATTCCTTATCATAAGAATGTATGAAAGTTGAAAGAAACATGCTAACATAGTTTGTTGTTTAAGTTTTATCTACAAAAAGAAATAAAATGTGAAGCTAAGAATATAGGATCACAAACTTGTAGCTATTTATTAACATTATAGAAAAAGAGCACTTGGTAGACCAAAAGGTATTGTAAAGTAAAATGGTGATTTTATAAGGAGATCCTAGTCTTATCCATGGCCTTACATTACAACTCATAAAAGATAAACCCAATAGGGTACAATACAGGCAAAATATGATATTTATGAGGAGGGCCTAGTCTTATCCATGGTCTTACACTGAAACTCAAAAAAGAGAAACCCAAGAGGGGGAAAACATTATTGAAAAATAATAAATCAATAAAAACAAAAGGAATTCATGATGAAGACTAGATCCTATCCATGGTATTACAATGCAACTCATGAGAAAAAGAAACCAAAGGACCAAGAGAAGGAACTAAGGTTTGTGTAAGAAGAAACTACTATAGAGGGTGAGACCCGTGTAGATATCCTATAAAAAGTGTTAGTCGAATAACATATAGAAAGATGATGATAAGAAGGGAAATATCTAAGAAAAGTATTTTTTCAAGAATTGTGCATTGGTGGGATCCTTAAAAATGTGGCCTTCATTGGTTTGGAGGTAATAGGTGCTAAGACTAAGAATGTATTTCACTAGATAATGGCCCCACCATTTTTTTTTCATATTTTCCTTCTTCATCATAGGTATAGTCTAATTTAAGGACTAGATCACCAACATTTAAAGTGAGAACTTTAACCTTTTTATTATGTTATTTGGCAATACAAGCCTTGTATTAATGATTATGTTGCAAAGTGGATAGATGGTGTTCATCAATAAGATCAAGAGTATGAAGATGAGCTTCATGTATTTCTTCATCAAGAATGATACAATGAAGAGATATGTATAAGGAGTGAATCTCAACTTCTAATGGTAGGACAAACTCAAAACCATATGCTAGTGATAACGATGTTGCCCCAGTGGTAATATGTATGCTAGTATGATAGGTCCAAAGTGTGGGATATAAAGTAAGACGTCAAATATATGTGGGTTTCATGGATGGTATTTTGAAGAATTTTATTTGGGGCCTCAACTTGGCCATTGCATTGTGTATCATAAGGGGTGTAAAATTTATGGGATATTTTAAATATATCACGTAACTACTTCATGTCCTTCTTCTTGAAATTGTCACCATTATCATAAATGATAGTATGGGGACCTCCAAAATGATAAATGATATGATTAAGGATAAATTTGGAAATAGTGGTTCCTGAGATATTGAAAAGAGGCATGGCTTCTACCCATTTGGTAAAATATTTAGTAGCCTTGATGATAAAAATATGCCCATCTTATGACTAAGGTAGTTTTCCAATGATATCTAATCCCCACATGGAAAATATCCAAGGAGATTACATAGTTTGGAGCTTAGCTAATGGTGAATGGATTAGACTGTCATGGAGTTGGCAAGGACTAAACTTTTTAGTGAAATTGATAACATCCTTTTCAAGAGTAGGCCAAAATTATATAATACATAGGCATTTTCATGTTGTAGGATGTCTACTATAGTGAATGCCATAAATTCCCCCATGTGTTTATTTATGAGAGGAGGGACCTCTTCTTTCATCACATAATAGAGTAGGGTACCTTATTCATTACAATAATAAATGGTATTATAATGAAAGACATATTTAAAATCTAATTTTTAAATTATAGTTTTTTATGAGAATCCATGTCCAGAAGATAGGTTTGATGCTTGAAGAATTGGATAATATATTTATACCATGGGCTCTATTGAATAGTGATAGCCTCAATGTGATAGATAAGTAAATTTTATGGTTGGATATAAGACATGGACTTTATTATTTAAATAAAAAGTGGGGAATCACTAAGAACTTGATGTGGATGAAATAAAGATTTCAAAGAATCAACAAAGTCAGTAATAGGGTTTTGATCTCTTGGAATGGGCTTAATGATAAAAGAGGTGAAGTCTTTGGTAATGGTGGTATCTATTTGATTATAAGTGATAAGAATTTTAATTTTACTTTGGTAAGCACCATTAACCTGGTGATATATGAGTTGGGAGTCATCCAAAGCATGAAGATATGGAATATCTAAGTCAAATGATGCTTTCATGCCTGGGATTAATGCTTCATATTCTTCCATGTTATTAGTGACATCAAAGCTGAGTCAAAATGGCAAAAGGATTATTTTACCATGAGTATTAGTTAGAATACAACCCACCCCAACTCATTGGAGACATTTGACACCATCAAAGTGGAGGGTCTAGGTGTCTTAATGCAAATCAAAGGTGATTTTGGGAAGTTCTGCTATAACCACTTTGGGTTTATTAGTATTAGGAATGACATAGGTATATTCTTGATTCTTTACATTTTAAATCAATAGTGAAGTTATGAAAGTAATATTTTAGAGATATAGCTTGATTGAGACCTTCAATATAGATAATTTTATCATTGGGGAGACTATCTTGAAGATGACTAGTAGCAGGTATGGGTGCCATCATAAGTAGGTTGATACTGTCTTTCCATTTGATAGATTTTTGTGTTATGATGCAAAGGTTAAATTCCATTAATAAAACCATCCACTTTCCAATTTTATCTCTAGGTAAAAATGCTTTGGATAAAAAGTGATGAAGTGGGTCAAAATGAATAATGACATAGGTTGTTTGATAGAGAATGTAGTAATGAAACTTTTCAACTATGAAATAGATAGCAAGGAAATCACATTCAACTTTGGTATAATTTTTTTCATAATCGATGAGGACTTGACTTATATAGTAAATAACATACTCTCTTCAGGTATCATGTTGTTGTGAAAGTATTACCCCAACTAATACAAGAGTAAAAGGATTATACAAAATCAATGGATAATCATTAGAAGTAAACAAAGGGTAGGCAAATAGAGCAGTGATTATTTCATGTTGTCAAATACCTTTTGACAAGTATTAGTCCATTCTAAAACATTACATTTCTTAAGAAGGTAATTAACAAAGTATATGTGATAAGTCATTTTAGGGACAAATAATCATATTACCCCAAGCTTGGTGAGGCAAGTATAAATTTTTAGAATGGAACGAGGAATAGGCATGTTGGCTATAGCATTTATTTTACTATCATCAACATCAATACCATGAAGAGAGACTAACAACCTTATAAATTTATTATATTTAACACCAAAAACACATTTATAGGGGTTGAGTATAACTTTATACTTGATGAGTCAATTAAAGATGATGGTTGGATTAAAGAGATGGGTTTTATGACCTTTGGATTTGGTAATGAGATCATCCACATAAGTTTTCACCATATTATGTATAAGATCATAAAAAATGTGTGGCATAGTCCTCTGATAGGTAGCTCTAACACTTTCAAGGTTGAAGGGCATCCTAACATAGTAATAGGTGCCCCATTCCATCATGAATGTTGTCTTATGTTGGTATTCAGTGGTGATAGGAATTTGATTGTATCCCAAGAAACCATCCATGAGGGGCACAAATTTTTATCTAGCAATGGAATCTATGATGGCATCTATCGAAGGTAATGGAAAATTATCCTTGGGATAAGTGAGGTTGAGATTGTAAAAGTTGATGTAGATAAGAATAACCATGGTGACTTTTTTGTGAATGAGAACAATCTTTGACACCCATTCAAAATAGTCCATAGGTTTAATAAACTTGTCATATAATATTTTGATAATTTATTTATGGCATAGGGTGGAAACTTTGGGGGATTTGTTTTTCTATTTTTACCAAATGAGTTTAGCATTGGGGTATGTGATTATAATGATACTAAGTTTGATACTAGGCATGTCCTCATAGAAACAAGTAAAAGACTCATTATATTTATAAAAAAATAGGCTAAAATTATCATGCTTGGTTGGCATGAGCTCTCTATAAACTATTATAGGTCAAGGACATGAGGGTGTGCCATATTCTATTCTTATGGTTTCTTCAATAAGCATAACATTTCCATCTTGAAAATGATATGGAATGTTTAGAAGAGAGTATATGGGATTGTTTTTAGGATTTATGATAGCAATAAAGTTATTAAAATGAGGGGCCTTGCATTTAAAATTTCCAAGTTGGTGATGTTTTCAAGGAAGTTCAAGTTTTCGAGCATGGATCAACTCAAGTATGGCTTCATCACTAGGTAACATAGGTAGAGGTCCATAATATTACACATATACTTCAAGATCAATGATTTTGATACCATGGAGATCATATTTAAAATGTATCTGGCATACATTTATGGCCTTAGAATCAAGAGTGATATTGGGAGTAGGTGTAACTATAGAGGAAGGTTATTTGGATTCAATTGGATTAATAATAGGTGTATCTTTAGAATAGTTGGTAGGGAGGGATATGGTAGAATGGTTGGCATGATAGGAGGTATAGAAGGTTCTAAATTTTTTGATTTTGTGAGAGGTAAGATTTGTTTAATAACCCAAGGAGTATTGAGAAGTGGAGAATTAATTGGGGGTACATGAACTTCAGGTTTTAACTTAATATCCATGGAAATAGTATGAACATATCATTTAAAAGCATGAATTTTAGCTAAGGTTTCTTGATACTATTGAACATCCATGTTTCATGATTGAGTTTAGGCCATAATGTAGTTATCATCATAGGTGGGAAAGATAGTACATGCTTGTGTCTCTAAAGGAACTTTCCAAGGTGAGATGCCTAGATCACTAAATTGACAAGGTGACATGGTTAAAGGGTCTTAAAATAACTTGGAAACTCCATAATAATTACAAGTGAAATCATCTTCTATATAGGATTCTTCACGTGTATTACATGGAGAAAGTAAATTAGTTATCTCATTGATAATAGCTATTGTAAGATCATGATATAGCACGAAAGGAGGAATCCACTCTAAAATGTAAGAAGTGAGCTTAGTAGTAATGCATGTGTTTTGAAAATAATTTGGCTCATCATCATAAAAATTGGTAAGAGTGACTTGTAAGTATGGATTCATATTGACAAATTTAGATAAAAGTGCACTATTAATTTTTGGAATAATGGGAATCTGATACTAAGATTTTAAATTGAGAAGATAAATACTCTATGGGTTAGGATCAGCCTCATATTTGTATTGGTTTCCATTATGAATAAACTTGATATATTGGATATCAGAAGAGGCAATAGCCCTCATCCAATGAGTTTACAAGCATCCTAGGAGTATATTATAGGATAATAGTAAGTTAAGAACCATAAGCTTAGTACATATAGTTTTGGGTCCAATAGTAAGAGGGAGCCAAATACAACTAAGTGGAGTTTGATTGGTATTATCTAATCCATGACATGTTAGATGAGTTTGCTTGAGATGATCTTTATTATACCTGAGTTGTTCAATGATCCAAAGGGATGTTAGATTAATTCTTGACACTTTATCTACTAATAATTTGCAAATAAGGTGGTATTAATGGCTATTTTAATAAAGAGAGGTGGATCATCAGCTCAAAAGAGAATTTCATCATTAATCATATATTATTTAAGGAACTCTATGGAAGGTTTTGAATAAGGATAAATAGTTTTAATGGTCTGAAATTATGTTGGTTGTGGCTCATGATAAGGTTTTTCCTCTTCTAAGGAAGATGGTTCTTCAATTTCTTAGATTTGTTGAATTATAAATTTTTACGATGATAGGGAGAAGTTTAAACTAACTCCATGAGAATGATATTTCAATGCATAGAGTTAAGTTCTTCTAACAAATTCCAATGAGTTTTAGAAGAGGAAGAACCAGCATGAGGCTTGGAAGGTAAAATATGTTTAGTAGGAAGAGAAGTAGTTGGAGGTTTGGATTAAGGAAGTGGTTCCTCATTGGTTTATGAAGTTAGGTTAGTAGTAGTAGTATCTTTGATAAGTTGCTCTTTTGAAGATGGTTTCTTTTGTTTTGTGATGGGATCTTTGTAGGTGTGTTTGCATCGATAATTAACCTTAGCTGAGTTCACATATTGGGAATTGGTATAGTATTGATCATAATCAACGTCAATCTCACAAATATACTTATTTAATTGTTGAGAGTTGGATGTAGAGAAAGTTTTTATATTATTAGAGGAAGAATCTTTGAAAGCTTGTTTCTTTTTAGAATAATTAACATAATCATGATGATGGATTTTGATCATGGCATCATGATTAAATTAATCTCCTAGCTTTTCTTTTTTTTTTTGTAAGCCCATGACATGTTTCATGGGAATGACCTATATCGGCATGAAACCAAAAAAATTGGTTAGGATCATACCATTTAGTGATATTATTAGGATACATGAATGGTTTATAAGGTGTTAAAAGTTGTTTCATTTGTTACATAGTTAATAGTATATGGAAAGGTTGGCTATTTTCCATTTTGGTTACTCTTGGTTTTTGTTGAGGAGGATTTCTAGTGATTACATTGGTTGAATGTTGTAAATATCCCTTGATGGTTTTAGTGTTAGGTTCAAAATATGTCATTAAAAAGTATTGACACTTAACTTGGTCAAGAGCATCATTTAATGTTTGGGGAGCAAAGTTTTGAACATTGTATTGGAGTGAAGGTGTTAATTATGTGATGAAATGTTTGAACAAGTTGTCATCAATCATGTTGTTATCGACTTTGTAAGCCAAATATTTAAATCATTTGATAAAATCATGCACTAATTTAGTAGGGGATTATTTGGCATTGATGAAATGACTAAAATAATTTTTAGGAAGATCATTATGTTGGAATTATTTAACTAAAGGAATGACTAAATCCTCAAGTTTTTATATGGAATGTTGGTGAAGTTGGTTATACCATTTTAATACATCACTGGTAAAGGTTTTAGCTAAAATTTTGTTAGTGGAAAAGGTATTAGTTTGGATCCACTCTTTATAAATATCACCAAATGTCTTGAAAAAAGATGTGGGGTCTTTAGTCCCATCATATTTAATAGTTGGAGATATATTACCAATATCAATAAATATAAAAAAAGGGGATAAAAATTCTTTTTGAATGTGTTGAAGCATCTTATTATGCATGAAATGTTGGGGAATAACATTTCTCTTGTGATATTTGAGAGGTGGAGGGATAAAATTTTGATTATTTTGGAGAAGAAAAATGGGAGGTTGATTATCCATGTTTATCAAATAATGTTATAGTTTCATCATTTGAGACATGCTATATATTTGTATGATGTTCATTTATTTCACTATTTGTGTCAAAATTTGAGTTGTGTCAATTGGTGGGTTGGTATTGGTAGGAGGATTCTCCAAATTGGTATTAGGAGGAGGGTTACCAAGGGGCAGATTGGCAGGAGGTAGGTTATTGGTGTTGATAAGCTATCCTATGGGGTTATTTGTTTGGCATGTGTCAATTGCCCAATATTATGTTAAGATGTCTAAAGGTGAAAATTATCTTGATAAGTATGGAATGGATATAATCCATCAATCTCATCTATTGGAATGCTTTGAATCATGTTGTAATCAAAAGATGAGAGATGAAAAAAGGTGCTTCTAAGAGTGAGGATATTCTTGGGTAGTGATAGTAGGAAGAAAAGAACATCCCATATAGCATTTAAATAGATTCAGGTTATCCAAAAAGATTATGATAGGGGATTTCATGATGCTTGAAGATAAAATCTAAAATTGGGAAGCAAGGAGGAAAAATTGGGATAGAGTCATCCAAACATAGAATAATATCAAATATAGGTATAAAGTCGACTAGGTTGATAGAGTATGTGAAAAAGGTCCATATAACATGATGTAAAAGACAAAATCAAACTAATTGCCTATGTTCTACAGATGGTAAAACTAAAATAGGATAGAAAGATACACATTTTTATGGGTTAATTGTGTAGTCTAGAGGGGAAAAATAAATAGGCTAAAAAGATGCACAGACGTACAGGTCAATTGTGTAGTCAAAAGAGAGAAATTGAATAAGATGAAAAGATTCATAATAATTAAGGGAGATTTTATTTTAAGGGTAAGTAAGACTAAAAATCTATAAGAAAATATGTCAATAGGGTAACAATGTTTTGAAAATAGAGAAAAAAATCAAGATAATAGTTAAGCAAATAAATTGAATCACACAAGTAATTAGATCAATATGATTTATCTAATTAGAGAACATAACACAAACATTTCACTAATATTGGCTAGTATAAGTTTTACAATACAAAATATAATGATTAAAGTGCAAACAACAAAACTTGAATGTAAATTCTAACTAATTGTTCATTCCTAAATGTTGTTAAGCTATAATAAATTTTGGAATTAATGTGTTGGGGAGTTGGTTGTAAGAAGGAATTAGAAATCAATCTATGGATAGTTTCAAGTAGTATAGGCTAAAAGGGATCTATATTGGTGATGGTATTGGATTTGTATTGAGGACTACCCCCTCACTTCACAATCCTACAGTGATAAGGGTATTGGGTTATTTGAAAATACATACCATCAACCATGTGTTTATACTTGTCTAGAAAACCATGTCGGCTTCCCCCTTGATGATGAAATCCAAGTAGGTATACTATGGGAAGAAAAATGTTTAATTACTTTTAGTGTAAAGTGATTTGTAAGTGTGTGTAAAAGAGAAAACTAGTGTGAATAAATTGGTAAATTGAAAAACCACATAATCAGTATATGTTTGTTACTCTAAGCATGCAAGAAAATAAAATCAAAAGTGAACTAATTACTAGAAGGCAAAATCCTTTGACTGTGAAGTGTATAGAGTTAATTCAAGACACTATCTACAAACAATACAAAATAGAGTTGACAGGTTCATTAATTTTCTATGGAAGAAAGATCTAAAATAGCATAGTTGAATAGGTTGACTATGTCTTCTCTAGAGAATATAGGATACAGAATTGTGTCAAACTAGTCATCCCAGTTCATTGTAGGGTTATAGTTTTATAGACTGCAAACTATGAAAAATAGTATTGTAAATGAAAAAAGAAATGATAATGAAGGTAATAATGAACCTTTTTAGTTTTGAAGATTCTTAGTTTGAAATTTTAATTTTGTGTTTTTCAAATGTTGATTTTCATATTTTGTAAACAAATTTGACTAGGTCAATGAAGTCTACAAAACCTATGTGCTAAAAAATAATCCATAAATAGAGTCGACTGGATTGACTATGTCTGTAAATCTATATGCTTAAAATGATAACTAAAAATAGAGTCGAGTGAGTCAATGAAGTATGTAAATCTATAACTAAATAAAAAGACAATGTTGAGCTGATCAATCTAATCATCTATATTTGAAGAAGACCTACATAGAAAAAACATAGTCATTTTGGAGTGATTTTATGTTAAACATATGCACAAACTATTAGATTATATTGACAAGTTTGATGCAGTACTATAAAAATAAAAAGATATAATATGATGATAAAATTAATGTGTGAAATAAAACCTATAAGGGTTTGATTCATTTTAGGTTCACTAAAATATATACAAAAGAAAATGTAGTTGACCTACTAATCAATCCTAGCTCATAGAAGATAAATACTACTTACACTTCCATTTGTTAATACATTTAGACATTCAAGGTCATGACCAAAATGGATCCTTTAGACCTAACCAATGGGTCCCTTACCACAATAACATCACTAGAGAGGTTTCCAAAGCATTTACTCAAACAACACCATGAAATAACCCTAGATAAGTCCTATGTTTTCATCTTCGCTGAGTATATGCAAGGTAAAGTAAAATCTAATCTAGTGCTCACCAAAGCATGTGGCACAAAATGGGACTAATAAACATGAAATTAAACTTGCATAGAATAATTCTAATTAATTTATGTATAGATATAACCCTAATTTAGGGAGAGAGAAATATATTCAAAATATACTACTTATGTTACTTCTATCTACTAAAATAAAAGATTAAATATAGAGATGCTTACCTTAGAGATGAACCCATAGAGACTCAATCTCTCCCTTAGACAAATGTGCTTCATATGATATTATTGTGTATTGTTGAATAAGCTAAGGATGGACAATGGAATATAGCCAAGGACCTCCTAATGAATCTCAAGCTTTCACAAGATAAAGTTCTTCCCTCCAAGTATAAAACCCTAAGCAAATAACTCCTGAATTAAAATGGTCGAAGAGTACATTGTAAAGAAATGCAAATGAATAATTAGCTCATCCCTACTTAAGAAATGGTGAAATGAATGTGTATATATATTTGGAGATAACTCTAAACCTTTTTTAACGTTTAATCGACAGGGCAATTAATTAATTAATTTATATTTTTAGAACTTCATAAATTTAACCAAAAAATCAAAAAAGGTGACATCATGCCAAGTTATCAGGCCACTTACAAATATTAGGAATTGGGTGCAATAAATAATTATTCTTGACCCATATCTCTCATATGGCCCTATGATTTTCATCCATTGATCTTGATCTTAATATGGATGGTCAAATTTGATCCTCAACATTTTCTAAAATTTATAAATTTGAAGGTCCTCACACACCTTCAACAAACCTCTTGAGACAAACTTACCATGCAAAAATAGGTCCAAGGAGCTTCACATTCAACATATGCCATAATCAAATGCCAAAGTGAATAAGAATAAATGATGTCCATACACCATTGACGAAGACTCTTTACTCAAAAATTTGAGCATAATACCCCCTAGGCCAACTTGTAATTTCAACTCACAAGGAAGGTAAGAGTCTTGTTTTTCCTTTGCATTTTTTATTGCTTTCTTTTTATTTGCTCCTCCATATATCTAAGCTTTGTATTTTTGTCTTTAAGTATTTTTTATGGTTTTATTCGACTAACAATTTACTAATGCATCCCTTGGATTCATTTCATACACAATGGCACGTTTGATGGGACTCATTTGCACAACCATTATTTCTTTTATTTTTGTTGACACTTTTAATTGTAAGAACTTCATAAAAATGCCCGTCAAAATAGATATAACTTTCACTACAGTTGCTTTTTATTTTTGAGTTTTTCAAGGTGGTGAGGCTTTATACTAACTAAAACTTATAAAAATTTCATGGCAATCTAATTTATATTTTAGAAGATATCGCTATTTTAGTCACTATTAATTTTTATGATAAAAATGACTATTAAAATGACCATAATTTATAGTCTATTTATTATTTATTTAAAAAAAAAATAAGGGTGGTGTGAATTTATACCATCTAAAACCTTAAAAAAATTCATAACAATTTGATTTTTTCTAATGAGATATGATCAATTTACTTTCTTTTTATTTATTTATTAGTTTAATTTGATTTATTTGATTTGATTGTTTTCTATCTTTTGAAAGTTTACAAGTTTATCACACACACACACACACACAATGTTAGCTTGCATATATTTTTGGTGTTTGGAAGCTTTTAACTATGTTTATTTTTTAGGTTTCCCTTTCTCTTTTTGTTTTATCAGACTTCTAATGGTGTTTTGCAAGTTTCCTTGAGTAAGGAGAAACAAATTTACATCCTTAAAACACATCTTACACACTTAATTTGTTTTTTTTTGAAATCTAATTTCAAATTTCTATTTGGTGTTTAAAATTAATTTGGTTTCAATAGGAAAAATTCATCCACATTTGGTATTAAGTGTTTAAAATGAATAAATCATCATTGTCTTTGTGCTCTCAAAGAGCATTTATTTTCCATATTTTGTAGGGCTATTTGTATTTAATTTCTTATTTGCCAATTATTGTGTTTATGCTCTCCCTTGCCCCCTTTAGGGATCCTGGGTGACCAAAAGTGCATTGGTTTGATTGTTTGTGTGCCTTACCCAAAATATACATTTTTATTGTATGCTCTTCTCTTGCCCTTTTGTGGGGTCCTAAGAATCAAAATCAATACAACATTTTTCCTTGCATTTTATTTTGACTTTATGGTTTGGATTTAATCACCTTCCCACTAGTCTTTAGGGGTGCATTGACCTGGGTTTTCATCTCCCAACATCATACCAACACCACTATCCATTAGGGTATACAAATTGAGCATGTTATTCAATTGGATAATGGTTGAACAGTTAACTTAACAAGTTGAATAGATCCTTAAAGCATGTACTTACTAGACATCATACTTCACTAAGTAATTAATAGATGAAGTGGTTGTGAAAGGGAAAATATCCTTTCATAACAAGATCTTTCTACTTGCATCCACTTGAAAAATATTCTAAAGTGCTCTTTGAGGACCATATAGAACACCAAAGCAAAAAAATTAGAGAAAAAGACCCCACTTACTATGGAGTATCTTACCAATGCCAAGTTGATTTGGCACTCTAAGTCCCATGCCATGTATAATTTATTGAGAGGTAGAGGGGAAATAAACACTCTAACTTCATGCACTTTTATTGATTGGATTAACACTTAATTCCTCTTAAGAATGGGTATATCAAAAGAGTTTAATGGATACGATGCAACCTTGTGTTAATTATTTAAATCAGAATGTGTACTTATGTGCTTCTTATATATTCACATGTTGAGTCCAAACTCATTTTGCATAATCAAACAAGTCTAATGTCAAAACACATGATACATATAAATTACACCAAGAAGTGTTATGTTTCCCAATTGTTAAAAACCATTTGCCTTAGTCTAAAAGATAAAAAACTAATTCAAACCTAGTGTTTTTATGTTATTTTCTTAAATCCATGAGCTTTTGTCAAAACTTAAGTGCCTCTCAAACCATGTTTGAAACCTACTTTCAATTTTTGATCTAAGGATAAATAGTTTACACTTGAATTTTGCCTACTACTTGGGCTTGAGTGGTTTAATTTTTATGTTTAGATTATGTTACTTGGATTGGTTTCCAATTTCATTCCTATAATTTTAGTTTTATTTTAAACCATTTCTCAAACCAAACCAAATTCTAGTCCAAAATCTCAATTTCATTTCAAACACAAACCAATTCTAAGATCACTTTCAAATTGATCTTTTCCAAATGTAAAGTATTTAAACCAAATTGAAAGCCATACCAAATCAATGTTAGATTGAACCCACATAACTATTGCCTATTTTGATCTAAACCAAGCCAAATCAGGGTTCATTTAACCTACGTGCTTTTTTCCAAACCATTCCCATGCTTAATTAGAGTTTATTTGAATCATGTGCCTATTATCAGGTCATTCCAACACCAAATTAAGGTTAATTTTGGACCACTAAACCCATTCATACCATGCCAATATGATTCAATCCATCTTTAACCACATTAAAAATTTAAGCCATAGGCCAAGTTCACCCTCTTTGGGATCATACCAATTTTAGAGATCAAGTTCACCCTTTTTAGGGACATGCTAATTACCGAGACCAAATTTACCCACTTTGGGCCAATTTCAATCATAAGCCAATCCAACCCATTCCAATTTTCATTCAAATTACAAGATCATCCTTCTTTAGATTAATTTATATTAATACCAAGATTCTTTATCAAATAGAAAATTTATCCAATGAATCCTTGAGAGGCATCTTTTATCAATTGGTCACATAAAACATAATTATGTGTCCACATACTCAACTTTTAGGTAAAAATGCTCTATAGTACAAAGCAAAATAAAATTGTGAGTATCATAGGGTTAAAGGCCATTCAATTAATTGATGTGTGAGGTTAAAACAAGATGTCCAACCCTTGATTGATCATGGGGATATCATGATTGAGCCACAAATGCACAAATCATTGCCTTATAAATACCATCCACCTAAGTTGATTATCACATTGTCAACCCATTTTCAAACCCAGATTGACAAATGGCTTGTTGAGAATAGAGATGTGATCCTTATAAAATTATGAAAAGTTGGAACTAATTTCCCATCTATATTTCCTATAGAATTATTAAATAGCCTTAATCATAAATGGGAAATACCTCTAACAACTAGTTCAATTTTTGATCCATAACAATGCCAATTATTACCTTTACAAGATCCATCATTTATTAAATAATAAAGTGCATCCAAATTTGTTATTTTATAAACAAGAGTAAGCCAAATCCAAGACAACCAACCAATCCTTAATATTTTTTTTTGAAACACCTTTTTATGATGAGTCAACCTTCGACCATCCCCTTATCTTTTAGGAGTCACTTTGACAAGCCAATATTTTTTGATTCACCCTTTAACCATTCCCTTATCTTTGAAGAACCTCATTTTAAAAAGATAGTCTTTGCTAAACCCTTTTTAGATAAACATATTTTTGAATAACCCATTATTAAACCAAATACCATTATTCATTTCTTCCCAAACATATAATATGAAATATTTTTAGAAGTATATACATAAAACATGGGTTTCATTTCTAAACCAACATTATATTCAACATTCACATTAGAAGAAGAATCAAAATTAGAGTCAGGTTCTATTTTTAAAATAATATCAAATTTAGCATCATAAGTAAAATCAATGTTAGTCAGCTTGGGATTCAAAGTCCTTTGAGTCTAAATCATCTTCAAAATCATAATACATTAGTGGATGTTATGACTTGGGTTACACATTCCTTTTAGATCATATTGAACATATTTTTGAGCCTTTTATGGTTGTTGGGGATGTTTTATTTAGAATCGACATGAGTTTTCCTAATAACCTCTACAAGATTGTGCTAGCTTTTAAAATTTAATTACTATTTCACTTTCCATTGACACCAACCAACATATCCATTATATCAGCATTTCACATCCCACAAACATCGAATGGGACCAATAAAATCACACATTATTGAACTGCATCTATGGAGACATCAATTATAGAATATCAGGGGGACCAAGACCACATTTAGGTCGAAGAAAAATAATCTTCTAGTGAAACCTTTGAGGCACTAAAATACAATCAAATTCAAAATTGAATGTTCCTTATCAAAAACTTCTCGGAGGCACTATAGGACAATAAAGACAACTTTATTGGTGAAAACCTCTTCAAGGCACCAATAGTTGAGCATAATATTTATTCATTGCTTGATGAAAAAATTATTGAAGTTATTATAATTAAAACCAATAATCTATATCATGATCATATTTTAACATCTCTCAAACCTAAAAAACAAAAAATTAGTATGGTCTTATTGAGAACATATCTAGAATTCTTTGGTCCCGTCACAGCCAAAATTATGTTGAATCCAAAATAAACAACATTATGTGCTACTAAAAATATTGATCTTCATTTGTTACCCAACCATTATACATTCCATTATGATCCAATGCCTATCCTTATTTACAATTCTTAGCCACACTTTATTTCATCGAGGTATAAAGACATATTGTCTAGAGGTTTGGAGGAAACATAATCAATGGCCAATAAAGATCGCAACATAATTATTGTATTCCAAATTAACAATGGGTTATTAATAGAGAAACTATTTAGAGTGGGTGTGGGATAGATATCAATCTCATTAACTATTCTAGTTGTATCATATACTAATCAAGATGTGCATCTCCACATTAGCAGGTATAATAGAATCATGCCCTACCATTTTCCTTACCTTGTCATTTTTTTACCTTATTATTTGCCTTGTCTTGCCATTTTCCTCATCTTGCCATTGTTTCATCTCATGCCTTGTCCTTTTCCTTACCATTTAACTTACCTTACATGTTATTTCATGCCTTTACTTTTACCTTACCTTATTATTATTTCATACATTTTCCATTTACCTATTCCTAACTTGCTATTACTTATTTAGGAGTTTTCATTTTAGGGTGAACTACAGTGGCTTGAGGTCCATTTGGACTATGTAGGCAGTGTTTAGTATTTTTTAAGGTTAGCTCAGCCACCTTCTTCCCAATGTTCTCACTATTTTATGATCAACCTAATCTATGTTCTCACCATTTTATTATCAACCTAAGCCACGCTCTCATAATTTTATGATCAACCTAAGCCATGATCTCGCCATTTTATGAGTACCGTAAACTAATGATCTTGCCATTTTGTGAGCAATATAATCCCATGCTCTTGCCATTTTTATGATTAATCATCATTTATATCTTGTCAATATCTAGTGAATTTAGATATCCCAAATACCCAAACACATTAAAATATGCCAAAAACTCCTAAACAAGTGTCAAAACATTAGGTTAGTTAGATTCTATCGATTCTAATCAAGTTGTACATCTCCTAGTCAGTAGGTATAACTACAACCTACACGTGTCACATCTCATCCATTTTTTATTTACCTTGTTATTTCACTCCCATTTTTGGGAGAACTACATCATCTTGGGGTCCACATGGACTATTTAGGCAACACTTGGATACATGGGGTATCTCAAGTTAGATAACCCACCACCTTTTATCACTTCACACTCATTTACTTACAATTCTTTTTATCCCTAAGGACCATGAATATTTCATGAGTAACCACTTTTCCTTTAGTTTCTACATCTTTATCATTACTTTCCCTCATTTTTCCAATAAATCAATCTCTTTCCATTTTATGAGTCACAATGCCTCACGCTCTTGCCATTTTAGGAGTTCATTCATGTTCCAAACCTTAGACATGGTAAACACTATGAATTACCAACCTTATTCATTAGTGAACACTTGCCTTTTATCTATCCTTATGGTTTTAACCTAAACCATGCTCTCTATTTTGGTTATCACTTTTTTTGACACTGTCATAATTCAAAGCACCAATCTATTTATTTCACAAACTTATCATTTTTTGAGACCACTCCTTATTTCCTCTTTAATCAATCTATTTTACTTATCATCAATTTTCTTCTCTTCCTAATTCTTAGGAGAACTATATTTGGCCTAAATTCCATAGGACTTTGTAGGTAAAATACACTTGCATGAGGAATTTCAATTTAGTCAGACACCCCTTCTTTATTACTCTATTCCCCCTTTCTATTCATGTACCATTTTACCTATGCCACTATTATCTATAGCTTAGGAGTAAACTTTTTCCAAGTGTAACACATCTATTACATGCACATAAACAATTTCATTAGCTAGTTTATTTATTGTATTTTCATTGTGTGTTTTTTATGTTTATTTATTGTTCATTTATGTTTCTTTTAGTTTTATTTTGTTCAGTTGCCTTTGGTTTTCACATAGTGTGCATTCCATTTAAGTCTTGATTCTTTATATCTTACACTTGAGTTATTGATATTTTTTTTTAATCCTCATATTGATATATTATATTTTACACTTGGGATTTGATCATTCATATCTTAATTCTATGTTGTTTACACTTGTATTTAAGTTCATTTCTTTATGCTTAAACCAAACCATAATCATAAACATGTAAATAGTCATAGGTCTATTCCCAAAAAAAATTTCTCAATACATTTAAATTTATGCAATCACACAAATCATACAGAGAGGTGTAAACACCATGACATAGTTATAACCTATCACCTTGGGTGCATAACTGAAACCATGAAAACATCGATCAAACTCTCACAACCTCAAGTTAATTCTTTGATATGGTGGCTCTACCATTATCCATACAATTACCAGATGACTCTAGATTATACTTGAGACATCCATCTTATGGGTTTATAGTCTAATTTCTATTATTAATATTCCTTCTCAAGCACCCTTGGCCTGGATGGCCCAATTCTCCATATTATCCACACATGACTATAGGTTACACCTCTCAACCCTCATTCCTCATGGTGTCTATAGAAATAAGTGGATGTATTATAATTTTAGTATCCACCCACCCCATATTATGCAAATATTTTTACCCTCACCTCAGGCTTGTGCCCTTCTCATTAGATGCACCCCTTGTATTCATCTACTCATTTTGGTGAGCTTATGTAAGTAACACCTATTATTGTCTCATAATGAATCCCATTAAATAATGGGGTGTCCCTCTATGATAATCCAATCAATGTTTATATTCCTTAACCCTTGGGGGATTTTACCTAGATTTGCATTTTATGTAATAAAATCTATGCCTTCTTTGTTGAGGTTGAGGCATCATCTCTATCGACTATTGTTATCACATTAGTTATTCTACCAAGTCCATTACTTGATGTAAATTATAAAAAATACAAATGTTCACATTATAGATAATCTCAAGCCACGGTGGCTATCATTCATTCTCTCCCATATTACCATTGATTCTATTTTGTGTTTATATCAATCTTCACACTTCCCTACTATGTCAAGACCCTACAAATCACTACTGGTATTAAGCACCTAATTGCATAAAAAACATTGCACACTTGTTCTCTAGTTGATAGTTTATATATCCCACATAGCTATTATTCCTTGGATATACATCATCCACTCCATTGACTAAATAGGTCCTATGACATCATGAATTATGCAGATCAGTTTTACCACTCATAAATGTTGTGTCCACTCACCTTTCAATGTGGACACATAACACCTAGTCAAAAAGTCATCCTGACAATAATAAATTTGAGTGGTCACACATTTGTTAACTATCTAGTCATGTCATGATCATCCTTATTATAGTATGTCACATACCAATCAATGTATTGTATTCTCTTACACATCATCATGACCCGTACATGTCATGTACGCATTTATACTACAAACCATGTACAAGGTTTTCCTTTTAATAATAACATCACATCTCAAGGTGATTATGGGGATGGTGGATTATTTAATACCTTTTACATATTTCTTGTATCCTCCATTGATCCTCCCATATATCATTGGTACCAAGGTACTAGGATAGAGGACGTAAATGTGATAACCTTTTACAAAGAAAGGATCTATAACTTTTAACTTAGGTGCATTCCATCCACTAAAACTCACCATGATGATGGTATTTAAATAAATAAATTATTCAAAACCTTTAAATAAAATCATTTCAAGTCTCCACATAACTATATCCCATAAAACTTAGCTCATAGCGATGATGGCCTTTTGTCAAAAAAGGCTTTGCAGATCCTAATAAACATCCATATCTTAAAACTCATCTCATAAAAATAATATCTACCACTTAAATTATGCCCTCACATAATTTAAGAATACCTAACCTTCTCATGAATGAACCTTTCCTTTTAGTCGGCTCATCAAATGTAATTTTTGCTGCTTAGCATTGTTCTAGGATCTTATTTATCCTACCTTATCTACCAATAGTACTTAATCCCAATGAATGTGGGATTATTATATTGGCTTATTACTATTTAAAAATATCCAAGACACACTCTTGATTTTTGGTGAGTTCACAATATTTTGTATCTTGTAAATATCAGTGGAGTTAAGGTACCCAAAAACTCTAAAAACATTAAAAACAATCAAAAGACCCAAAAAATAGAAAGGCTTCCAATCTCCTTGAGATATATAAAT
Source organism: Torreya grandis (assembly GCA_037957365.1). NCBI lineage: Eukaryota > Viridiplantae > Streptophyta > Pinopsida > Cupressales > Taxaceae > Torreya > Torreya grandis. Next base: position 368,783 of record JARHVA010000258.1, read on the forward strand.
TCCTAAAATATTAAAAATTATAAAATGATTACAATATTCATATGAGATATAAATCCACAAAAAACCTAAACATTTTAAAATATCTTACAATCTCCTAGAGAAATATAAAGACCCAAAATTGAAAAACATTTGTCTCCTCAAGCCACCATGTTGGTGAATTATCATTATTCAATCCAAACTACCCTCTAGGGCATGAACATGTAAATTTTGGATTGTAACAACCTATGGTTGTCAACACATTAGTTTTATTATCATTTTGAATCAACATGTGTAAAAATTATATTAATTAGATTAACCTAATCCGTGGGTTAATTTCATTCTTATTCTTATTTATTTTTAGGGATCATGGCATTATCCTATTTTTAAAGGCTCACTCGATGACACTATTTGTTACCTACTTCCTTGAGGGGGAATCTAGGGTTCATCAACTTCTCTTTTGGGCATCAACCTGTGCCTGTTGGCTTGTGTAAAACTATGGTTATCAACACATCATTATTCAATCATTAACAAATATATTCTTAATGACTTTTTCATTATTTTAAAATACGTTAATGTGATTGTGTCCTATAATATCTTCTCATATAGGGGGAAAATTTAGACACTCATTTTCAACCACTGAACATTAGACCAATTTCTTATAAATAAAGAAAATTAAGATTAGAAATAATTGAACATACAAATTTCATCTATACATTAGATGAAAACAATCTAAATCAAGTAAATATATTTTTATTTGGGGAAATGCATCATACACAATCATAAAATTCCTTTGATTCATATCCATTCAAATTAAAAGCTAGAAAATTGATGTTTTTGACCAAGTGTATAAGACAACCAATTAAAATTTAGAAATTATAATATAATTATCAAAATTATTTAATTGATTAAATCCAATTAAATGGTTAGATTAAATATCCATGGAAAACTAATGAATTTTTATTTTTGAAAATGTATAAATTTAATCAAAATATCATAAAAGGTGACATCATGCTAAGTTGTGAATCCACTTGTAAATATCAAGAATTAGGTGGAAGACATAATCATTCTTGATCCATGTCTCTCATATGGCCCTCTAATTTTCATCCATTGATATTAATATTAAGATGGATGGTCATAGTTGATGCTCAACATTTCTTGAAATATATAAATAGGAAGGTCCTCAAACACCTTTAACAAGCCTCTTGAGACAAACTTACCATGAAAAAATAGGTGTAAGGAGCTTGACATTCAACACATGCCATATCCAAATGCTAAAGAGAACAAGGAAAAATTATTCCCATGCACCATTAATTAATACTCTTTACCCACAAATCTAAGCACAATCCCCCCTAGGCAAACTTATAATTTCAACTGACAAGGAAGATAAAGAGTGTGGTTTTGCCTTTGCATCATTTATTGTTTACTTTTTATTTTCTCCCCCAAGTATATAGGCTTGGGATTCTTGTATTTAAGTTGTTTTTTATGGTTTTATTTCACTAATAATTTAATAATTCATCCCTTAGATTCTTTACATACATTAGGTTGGTTGATACAATCTATTGAAGGAATGAAGGTAATAATAAGGTTAATATTGAGTTCATCAGAATGTATGCACATGTTAGAATTAGCTTACAATTAGCCCATATCAATAGATCTAGACTCAAAAAAGGTTAATCAAATAGAGTCATGATTTTAAAGGTTTTAATATTCAATGTATCCACAGATCTAGAATAAGGGTTGCCTATGTCATAAATACCAAGAGGAAAGGGTTTTAAAGCCTAAGTTTATAACACAGTGAAATAGATCTAACTAGACATCAATGAAATTAAGTGATTTATAAAAATAAATGTAAGTAATTATGTAAGTAAATTAAATTAAATAGGAAGGGTTACAAAATAAATGTCTAATATACCAAGTAAATAAAGGAAATGGTACAAGGCAAGGAATAATTACCTTGGAGTGGATCCGCCAAACATCAATATCTCCCCTTAGCTAGTGATTATTTGCATGAGATGTTTTCATTGTGAATGACTCAAATGGTTGGTAAAATACCTAATAATACTCCCAATAACTTCTCCTATTATATCTATAAGACTTTTGCAAGACAAGTTTCTTCAATATAAGGTTTTATACCTAGCTCTTCCAAATGTGACTTAGGGAAGAAGTGTGCGTAAAAATAGAGATAACAAAGTGTATATGATTATGTTTGAATGAAATATTACCTATATATATAATGTTACAATACCCAAATCTAACCCTTAACTATAATATGATGATATCAACTAGATCGATATAGTTTGGAAGTTATTGGTTGACACTGAATGATATCAGCCTTGCCAATAAAATATAAATGTCAAAAAATAAGCTAAAAAATACATTGATCTAGCTAATAAAATACATGAAGGGAAAATGTGAAAAAGAAATAGTATTATCCTAGATAATTTTGTAGGATATAAGGATTTTGACATAACTGAATAAGATAAGATGGAAAGAAGTAAGTAGTAAGACAAATCTAAAGAAGCTAGACTAGTATTAGGAATGATATGATCTTGACATATAAAAATCTCTTGTGAATCACCATGTGCCTACTTACCCCTTTTCCAGTGCACCATTTAAGGCATGCACTTAAGGATATCAATGATTGACAAGTCATTTCAAGAGAAAACATTAGTAAATGATAACAAATAGAAATCATCAATAAATGATAAAGTGAAAAACATTATGTGTATAAACATAATATTTAATGAGAAAAAAATAAAAAATATCTTGCAAGAGATGTTTTATTTTGTGAAACTATAAAGGACTTAAAAATCCTCAATCAATAATTGAATTAACTTGAGAAATATGCTAAATTTGATGTTTTTAAGGAGATTAATATGGGCATTCCAAATAGTGAAGGGGGAACTTGTAATTAGGAGAGAATTGAATCTCTATTGACTCATGTAATTAAAAATGACACTCCCCCTATGAAAGAAATTCAAAATTCATTAGAACATGGTCTGATATTATAAAATGAATGAGTTTCAAATCAAGAAAATGAGGGACTAATAATTCTTCAAGATACTCATGAAAAGATACCAAAATGGGCTAAATAGACATTGAAATATGTCAGACCTGATGAGATTTTAAAAATAGGCACTCAAAGTGCACATATAATTGCACAAAAACCTAACAAGTTATGAGATGAAATTCAAGATAATATAGAAAATATTACCTTAGAAGACCTTGTAGAAGAATAAGTCAACATTTAATTTGATTATTAACCTAATTCCTTTGAACAAGCTGAAATCATTGATGCATGGAGAAAATAAATGAAGAGTGAATATGATGTATTGGTAAAAAATGGAACTTAGGAATTGGTTGATCCTCCAATCAAGTGTAAGCCCATTGGTTTCAAGTGGATTTTTTTAAATAAGTATAAATTAAATTGATTACTTGAAAAAAAAAATAAGACTTGTAATGAATGGATTTTCACAAAAGTAAGGAATAGAATACAATGAAACCTTTGTACTAACAAAAAAATGGACTACCATTCAAAATATTTTGACTTGGTAGTTTTAAACATATGTAAATTTTATCAAATAGATGTCAAAAATGCATTTATAAATGGTAATATCAAATAAAAAATATACATGACTCAGCCAAAAGGTTTTATAGTAGAAGACCAAGAGCACAAAGTGTACAAGCTATAAAATCATTGTATGGTTTGAAATAAGCAACAAGAGCATGGTATGAAAAACTCATTGAGCACAAACTAAACATGAATTTAAGACATTTTTGAGTTTGAATATGCATATTTTTTTTCAAAATAATTAAGAAAATAGATTTATTTTTAGTGGTGTATGTGGTTGATTTGATCATCACATAAAATAATGAGAGATAAACTACAAAAAAAAATCAAAGTGGATGAAGGGATTTAAAATGATAGATTTGGATCATCTTTATTAATATTTAGGTATTCAAGTGATTTTACAAATCCAAGTATATATTCATCACTCAATATAAATATATTGGTGAAATTTTGAGCAAATTCAGAATGACAAATAATAAGCCTCTTAGTATGCCCATGGAACAAAATCTAAAATTGACATCAGAAGACATCATAGATTTGTTAGATTGTACTAATTACATATAACTCATTGTTAGAGCATTTAATGACTAAGTGGTGATTATTTAACCCTTAGTCTATAATAGGTGATTTATTAAATAATAATAATAATAATAATAATATATTATTTATTAACATGAGGTAGAAACCTTGTGAAAATAAATAACATTATTATAATTATTTAATAGTTACCGATAGTTTAATAAAATGACTCTTCAAGATGGTTGAACCCATTATTCACAATGGTCACCTCTCTTCAAAAATCATTATAAATAGGGTGTACCCCTATTACTTATTTATATTCAAATTCATGGGATTTATTCATGGAAATTCACTCTAGATTTTTGTGAAGGATATTTTGGAGAGGAGAAGTGAGAAGAGAAGTTGTACTAGGGTACTTTATTTCTCAGTAATAAAAATCGCTTTTGGTGGGTTTTTTTGACCTTGTAGAGGTTTTCCCATGATAATTCATGTCTCTATGTGTTTAATTGATCTAGGTTCATTTTTTTATGCTTTACTCATTAACTCTTTTCTATATCCATGTGTATTTATTTATACATGATTTCATCATGTTATCAGAGTCAATGGAGAGGATTTTGATTGGCAAGCATATAGAATATTGAGTTAAATATCAATAATTGATATTTAAATTTATTCAAATATTTATTATTCAAAATCTGGTATGACACAAAGAAATTAAGAAGAATTTTTTTATCATCATGGAGTTGGCTTCTCATATTTACAATCCCATCCTTCTAACAACTAAAGATCTTTCTTCAAATCTTAGTCAAAGTAGCCAATATTCAAAAGTTTAACATTTTTTATCAACTTGGGCAATTGTATGACCCATAATACAACCTCCTACTTGAGAAATTGGGAAAAATAAATTAATTTCAAGTTTATTGTTATTGGTTTGGCATTTAATCTATCAAAGATCATTCTCCTAACCTCCCATAGCTTCCACAGAGCCTCTGAGGATTTTTTTTTGAAGATTCTAATTTATTTCTTCAGTGCAAGGATGCCATTGTATGGCCTTAGTGGTGGGAAAATTCAAAATGAATTATTGTAATCATTTTTATCCTATTTATTGTCAAAAGAGGTCAAGGTTAATATATAATCAATTTGGAAGCTTTTTCAGAGCCTCTAAAGGCTTCTTCAACCACTAAGAATTTTTTTTCTATGTAGGGTGCCATAATGCACCTGAAAGCTGAAAAAAAAGTCAATTCTCAACCAAAATGCAATTTTAAGGTTCATCATCAGTAGGCAATTTTGAGAAGCCTAGCAAATTTTCAAGAGATTTGGTGGCTTAAAATAGGTTTTGTGATCTTGTCTGCTTCACCTAGAGCGCCATAACTAGCTACATGGGAGTATAATAGTTTCAAATTTTATTTTAAAAATAATTTATTTTTTAAATTTAAAAATTCCATGAAAAAGTGGGTGGGCCCCACCATTTTTAAAAACTTTTTTAATCAAAAAAATTAAATTTAGTAAAATTTATTTACTATTTTTTTACATGCACCTATTAATTATTGTTTTTTATTTAAAAAATAAATAAAAATATATATTTAAAAAGGTCTAAATATATATTAGTGCATGTAAAGAATTGAAAAGATTCCTAAAAGAGTTGGTGGTCTAAATTTTTTCTAAAACTTACAAATAAGGAGGTCTCAAGTTTAAAACCCCCTATTACCATTTTTTTTGCTCAAAACACTTTTTTAAAAATTTAGTTTAATTTTAAATCTATTTTTTGGTTCACATGCCAACTTATCTCACGTGTAAACCTCTCTCTCTCTCTTGTCAACCTTCTTGCAACATTTGACCTAGTCAAAACCTTGTCAATCATAATCATGTAACTAGTCGATCTCTTGGTTTTGGTACATTTCAGATGCATTTGAGTGGTCCATTATTTGTTTTGAAGCCTCCTATTATTATTTTTTATGTGAGCTAGGAATTTGACTAAGAAGAGGAGATTAGTATGGTGTTAGTGAATGCAACCAAATCAAAGACACACTAATCTAACATCTTCATGCCTAGTTACTAGGGTGAGATTAGTAACAAAAACAAATGACAAACACAACTAAAAAGTAAGGAAAAACAACAAGAATTCCTCACCTTCTTTGGATGTTCCAAATGTCTTTGTAGTAGTGGTTTACTCGGCTTGTGCTCATGAAGTCTTCATCAAAGGAGGCTTGGCTATCTCCTCTTCTCCTTAGCACCTTGTGGCTTTAGCATGGCTTGAATTGTAATCAATTTGGCATGGTAACACTATTTTCTTGAAGCTTTTGTAAGTAATCCTACATTATAACCTTTCACAAATTAAGCTTAGAAATGATGTGATAAGGCCTCCTATTTATATATTTTTGAGATTGATCAGAATCAACCTAAACCATCCATCTCAAGATTGAGATGTGTGGATAAGGATAAATCTAATTATGAAATTAAAATTGATAAATAAGATCATCAATATTTATGATAGAGGAGAAATTAAGAGGCATGGAGGGCTTTGATGAGGCATGGGAGGCATGGATCCTGATATTTGTGGCATTTATGGCCTAGGGATGTCTTCCCAAGAAATGAGATAACCTGATGATGCAGATATTCAATATTCATTTCCAAAACAAATTATTCAACAATTTTCCATGGAATTCTTAATTAGACCTTGATTTGGGTTAATTAGCTCTTCAGCATGTTTAAGCACTTTGTGCAAAAATTAATCAAATTGATCATAATGCCTTGTTATTGGTCTAAAATTTGACTACATTGGAATTGGAAGGCAATGTCAGATACGTTGGATCCATTATCCCATTTAGGATGTTACTAACAATAAATAATGAATGAACATGTCTTGTGTAAGAGATTTGATAGGAAATATCAATCTAGAGCACCTAGGTGCAAATATGGCATTTTGACTCAGAATGATTTGATCAAAGTTAGCTAGCCCATAAATTACATTACCCCATTTAGGGATACCCTAGCCAAAATTAGCATTTGAATATGCTAGTTTTAAATCTTTTAATGTGTTTTAGTGTTTTTTGGCCGAATTGTGTATTTTAAGTGGAAATTAGTCAAAAGTTTGGTTGGAGGCTATCGATGGTCAAATTTAGGTGTCTACAGTTTTCCCCTATTTGGGAAGATGTTGTAAACCATAGGCAAAGCAATGTCTTCTCAAATAATGAGAGATGGCATGTTTGCCAAAAAAAAGATGATGTTTGAAGGAAAAAGCTTCAAATGGTTTTGATGGATGATCCCTCAAAAAGAAATAAGAAGAAAAGTGGAATTACCTTGTGGTTAAGATTACTCCAAATAAGAAAATGCTTGCATGCATTGATGTAAAAAAGATACTAATTTTTCCAAAGGTGGTTATAATTAGGAATAAAATTCAAAATAATGATTTGCCTATAGGTGGTTATAATCATTACAGACCTGAATTGGCTAAAACTGATGGTGCCCCAATTAGGGATGATTAACAAGCATAACTCAAGGATATAAATTGGAATACAGATTAAAGATGAGTGTAAAGTGATAAAAGAGATGGATAGAGGAATAATATTGATCATTAGAAATGATTTAGTTTTACCTACCAATGAAGAGATGCTCATCTTTATTAGTAATGATACAACTAAAATGGCCAATGGGTTAATTTGATCAATGGTGGGATAAAAGGGTTTTCCAAGGTGTCAAGGAGAAACTTCTATAGCTCTATTGATTGTAGACCTTTTTAAAACTATTTTTTTTGGTATCATGTGATGGTAGGCTTCATGATAGAACACCATGAAGACTTGGCCAAAATATGTGTAAGGGTCAACTCATGATCTAATAAACACTCAAAAATAATACATCAATGATAAAAACCATGATGATAATATTGATGTATGAATATGGATGGACTCAAGAATAATATGCTTGAGGAATCACCCAATGAACACATATAGACTGATTCAAGGCAACAATGTTGAAATCAAACATATAAGCAAGCAAAAAAATAAACAAACAAATAACTTGAAATAAATAAACAAATAGAAAGCCTAAAAAAAAAAGCAAAAGAAAGCATCCTAACAATGATAATGCCCCAATAAGGAAAATCAAGGATAAATAACTAGGCTTAAATAGGACAAATATTTTTTTATTTTTGAAATATTTGAAAGTTTTTATAATTTTAAGATATCTTAACTCATTAGAGAATGACAAGATACCTACTCATAAAATGACAAGAGTGTTTAGCTCAGGTTTCTCACAAAATGGTGAGATCATATGGAAAGGGGGACTAAGGAGGCCTCAACATGAATTTAGCATGACCCACATAGTCCTAAAATGACCTCAATTCATAGTAATTCCATCCACACAAAAGGTGGGGAAAAACCAACTAGGTCCCAAAAAGTTCTTAAATCATAGTAATGGCAAGGTGGTGTGGCAATGCATGATAAATAAGTGTTTCCCCTAGTGTTATCATAGGCAATTTAACTAGGATACAATGGCATAGATCAATGATACTAATTTTTCCATAGGGGTTATAATTAGTAGTAAGACCAGTGAAACACTGATTTGCCCATAGGCAGTTGTAATCAAGCTCACATAAAAAACTTGATATAGGATAGAAAATGAAAGGTATCTTGTAAGATCAACTATCACACTAATTTCATAGACTATCATTATAAACATAGATTTGATTTATTGTTAAAACTTAATTAAAATCCTCTCATAAAAAGTGTGGGAAGAACCAAACGAACCAAGATCAAAACAAGATTAGGTAGGATGACTAAAATAAGCTTTGGTATAGATAGGAATAGAATGATAGGATGGAATGGCATTGCTAAGGATAATGATGGTTTTTAATAGATTAAAAAAATGGTAAGAGGATTTCCCTCAAGTGAGAAGGTGATTAGCTGGGATATGCAATAATGGTAAAAGGATATGTAATAATGGCAATGGCATGGAAATGAAATTGTATGATACATAAAATGGTATGGTACTTGTTTTTGGCCTAGGTGTGGTTTTTGATATATGGTTTTGTTGTTCTTGCTAAAGTGGAGATGCACGTCCTAATCAATAACTGATACAAATAAAAAACTTGATCATGTTAATTGCTAGCCCACACCTCACCTAAATAGATACTTTGCCAATAATTGCTTGAAAATTTATATTTTGAGAATGTTGTTGTGATCTTCATTGATATTTGATTATGATTCCTTTAAGCATTAAGACAAGGTATTTTTTAGCCTTTACAAAGGAAAGTGTGGCCATATATGGTAAACAAGAACAAATAATGGATGGTAGGTTTGATTGTGAAATGGAATGGTAGATGATAATGGAATGTGGAATAGTTGGAAAAAAATGAAGATTAGGACTTTCAGTCACACGTAATATTGTTGATGCTGGATTCAACATAACTTTGGTTGTGGCAAGGTTGAAGATCTCTAAATATTCTCTCAATAAGATCACCAAATTTTTCTATTATTTGATCTTGAGAGTAGCTACCATCTGATTAGGCTATAGATTGGAAGCTATTTTGATTTGATCTTTGATTTGATCTTCTTCAAGTAGTGAAGAAATTTTGGGCTCAGCTATTGGTGCTTGAAAGAGGTGTTCACCAATGAAGTTGTCTTGATTGTTCTGTAGCACCTTTGATAAGGTTTCATTAAGGAATGTTGACTTTTGACTTTGATTTTCTTCTAGTGCTTCCAAAAAAGCTTCACTAGAAGATGCCGAGTTCTAACTTTGATTGTCCCCTAACACCTCTGAAAAGGTTTCACTAGGAGAATGTTATTTTTATATATTAATGTAGTCTTGGCATCCTTTCTCTTCTTCAACTACTATGTTGCCATGGATGCAATTCAACAAAGTGTGATTCTGTCAATCCTAATGGACCCTTGTGGGAGATGGAATGTCAATGATATGGCTATTTTGGTTGATGATAATGGCATGTGGAATGGTAATGGAATCAAGAGAGGTTGCATAATGATCATAGAAGATACTAGGATAACTTGTGTTAAATCCAAAGTAATCATCCTCAAAAACCATAGAAAGATCACAAATGTATTCAAATTGATCTATAGGGCATGCGTAACCAATGTTGTAACAACCACAAACATATTCTTTTTTTGAATCTGATTCTAACTCAAGTGACTCTAAATCCAATGTTGAGACTAATGTTGAATCATATTTTTATGGTAAATCTAATGTCAGTTTAATAATAGAACTTGACTCTAACTTTGATTATTCATCTAATGGGTACTCTATTATAATGATGTCTTGTTGAAAATTTGGTTTTGGACAAGTAATGGCCTGTGATGTCATAATGGGCTCCATAAAAATTGGTTTGTCAGAGTGGGACTCCTATTTAATGGGAAAAAGGTTAAGAGACAACTCCTTAGAGATTGTCTTGTCAATATGAGGCTCTTGAAAAATAGGGACATGGTCAAGGTAATGATTTACCTAAAGGCAGTTATAATCATTAAGAAGTGACTCCACAAAAATCATTTCATTAGTGTGAGACTCCTTAACAACTAGTATAGGATAAATAGGTGATTAATCATATGTTGAATTATCATAAATGGTTAATTCAATAGAAACATCTCAGATTGGTTGGTTCTCTTAGCCTTGGTTTTCAATGAGTTAGAAGATACTAGTTTTGAACATAGCTTAGTCTTCAAAGGATTGGATCGATTGAGGTTTGGATGGGATTAGTAATGGAGGAGGAATGGCCTATAGTTTGAAAATGGTAGGGCATTAGGGAGCATGATTTATTTCATGAGTCAAAGGATAAAGTACTAAAATGGTAATGATAGGGTGTTGTGGGGCTTGATTTCTTACACAAGCCAAAGGACTAGGTCTAGGAATGGTATTCCTTGGATATTGTAGACCTTGATAGCTCATATAATACAAAGGAGGGTTAGGGGTAGTGGATGATTGGATAACAAAATGACATCATGAAAATTGATTGCTTACACAAACCAAAGCATCCAAGTCTTCCTCATAAACCATACCAATCATGAGTTGACTCATAAACTGGTTCTTAACTATGTTCCATGTACTAATTATTTCAAAGAGGGTATGGATCCATATGCCAAACAACATTATCTATAGTTGGTCTTCAAATTCCTCCTCACAAGCCTCTTCAAGCTAATCAAGGTTTCAATTTGGATTTTGTAGATTTTGACTATGTTCCCCATATGGAGTATTGTAGGAAAAATAATAAAACTCCTTAGAAATTCTTTCTCTATAGGGGTTCCTAGTGGGATTTTATGTGGATATTCTATCATAATTTATATTTTACATGACTCCACCATAAGTGTAGTGAGACACATCTGTGTAAATGATGAAAGTTTTGAAACAAAAAGGCTTAGAGTTCTACAACTAAAAAACTATGTCTAAAGGATAAATGGTTCAAGTTTGGTATAACTTGGTCAAAAGGTGGAGTTGTATCTCTAATGTGGTCTAAAAGTGGAGCTATATCTCCAAAATGATTTGTGCTAAGACTTGGCATAAAATATTCTAACACCAAATGTCTACTATCAAATGTCATATGCACATAAGGTCAATCATCTGAATAAAACCAACATGTCAAAGGTCTAGGTCAAAGTGTTCCAAACAAGGTCTAGACTAGGAAAGGGAAAATTTGAGTTGCTAGGTATTTTGTCTAAATGTAGAGTCAAATTTTAGGCTTAAACAAATGGGCATATGATAAGAATTTTGGCCAAATGATGTCAAAAGCTAGACTTGAAACAAATGCTGATGTAATTTGATTTAATCTAACAATTTTGGAAACAATTTTGACATAGACCTGAAACATAAAATCAAACATAAACATGATCAGTTGGCATAAGGAATATATAAAATTATTTTTGAAGAAAGACTATGTTTTCCTAAATAAAGGCATAAACAATGATGAGGATAGGAATTGAACAAACAAACCATCAATAGTTTTCTAATTTGGGTAATCAATTAATTTAAGTTATGTAACTCAAAAGATAAAAATTTATGTATCATCCCCATGAATTAAGGCCTAAATATAAATCAATCAATGTTTGAATCCAAAATTGACAAGACTAATTGAAAACTCAATGTTGAAAACTAGGATTTGACCAATCAAGCTAGATAAGATTGGATAGCATGATGGAACAAAATAAAGGTCTAAATGGTAAACATGACATAGTTTGAAACAATGATTTCTAATACAAGGTAAACTAGTCTTGAAATAAATTAAATAGCTTAATGGTGTAAGCATGATCAAATGATGTGATCTATATTATGTTTCAAAAGACTCAAAGTGCTCAAAATGTTTTGACATGATTTGAGAAATATAACACTACCTTCCATAACTCAAATGACACACACATAAAACAAGTTTATCAAAAATTTCAAGGCACAAGTGTGGTGTAAAATAACCAACATAATGCCTCTTTAGACAAAAGAGTGACGTATAGACAAATTAGTTTTGACATGGCTTTATGAACAAACAAACAAGTTTTAGTCTAAAAAACACCAAGATAAAAAATACACTAAGTATAATTGTCCAAATCCTAACAAGGGTATGGCAATGTGGGATTGACTAAACTATCAAGCTTTTAAATGTTTCTAGGGGAATCAATTACATAATGACTTTCACATCAAATGATGAAAAAGATAAGCACAAAAATTAGGTGACTGTGGTATTGGCTAGTTTTAAAAAGGTCTAATCTTTTTTACAACCACTACATCCTACTATTTGCTTAGTATAGTGTGATATCCAAATGTAGATATGTCTTGTATGAAACTCAGAAGGAGTAAGTGAAGTTAATGCCAGGAGATGAAACCCTAGGTCAAAGCTTCCCTAAAGAACCCATGAGAGGTAATGATGTCCCCCTCATAATCCAAATTTGCATGAAATAAAATACTCATAGAAAGACTTTAGGGTCATTTTCAAGACCACCAAAACTTTGATGAGTTTTTAGAGAGTGTTTTAGATGATATTCTTTCTAAGTATTAGACTAAGCTTTTTGTAATAGAAATGGTACTTTTGATTCCAAGGGTTCCCTAAAGGTGAAAAATGGAAGAGCATACATGCAAAACCCCTCTTTTTTTTAAACAAAATTAGATCAAACAACTATTGAATACCAAAAACTTTTAGAAATATGAGTTCATTTTTAAGCACCAAATTCAAAAGATTGGGTGGTGTTCATTTGACCCCTTGGTCTTAATATTATGAACTTTGAAAGCCTAACTTATGAAAACATTCACTTAAGCACCTAAATGTTTCATTAAGAACCAAAAAATATTTCTAATTCATTTTAAAATCATTCCAAATATGTCTTAATAGCATGTTTTAACAAGTTTCAAGTCTGTTGGTTACCTATCTACCCTTAAGGCATCACCCTAAAAGCAAATATATTAGATTAGAAACATTTTAAATATATTTTCAAAATTTTGTGAAAAATATATGAAACTTGAATTTATACTAATATCAAATTTTAAAAATTTATGAGAAAACATGTGGTTTTAAAAAAAAAATCATCCAAAACAGAGTTCGTATGACCCCAAACCAAGCATTTTAAAATATCTTATTAGCTCTCGGGTTTGTGTTTTTAAGAAAAACATATAGACCAACGTTGGTTATACTAACTAATGACGGTTACATTTACTAACTGATGACATTTATCTAACTTAAAATGGTTATACCAATAGTGACTGATGATGGCTATGCCAACTGATGATGGTTTCACTATTCGATGATAGTTATTATGTAAACTTGTGATAAATAAAAATGGCAAAACAAAGTTAAAAAATAAAATTACAAGAGTTTTAATGATCCAAATGAATATTTTAAAGTTTCAAAATGATCTTCATGTGTGGGATACATTTGGCCCCATCGGACATGCAATTATGTGAACTAGGAATTTGACTAAGAAGAGGAGATTAGTATGGTGTTAGTAAATGAAACCAAATCAAAAACACACTAAAGCTAACATCTTCATGCCTAGTTACTAGGGTGAGCTTAGTAAAATAAATAAATGACAACACAACTAAAAATTAAGGAAAAACACAAAATTCCTTCACCTTCCTTGGATGCTCCAAATTCCTTTATAGTAGTGGCTTGTTCAATTTTATGCTCATGAAGTCCTTGAAAATGGAAGCTTGGTCACCTCCATCTCTCCTTGGCACCTTTAACTTGTGGCTTGGCTTGGCTTAGAATAAATTTGGCATGGTAACACTAGTTTATTGAATCTTTTGGAACCAGTTCTGCATTATAATTTTGCATAAACTAAGCTTAGAAATGATGTGATAAGGCCTCCTATTCATAGATTTTTGAGATTGATCAGAATCAACCTGAACCATCTATCTCAAGATTGAGATGTGTGAATAAGGATTAATCTAATTATACAATTAAAATTAATCCAATTATACAATTAAAATTAATAAATAATCTCATCAATATTTGAGATAAGGATAAATTAAGAGGTATGGAGGACTTTGATGAGGCATGGGAGGCATGGATCTTGATATTTATAGCATTTATGGCCTAGTGATGTCTTTCCAAGAAATGAGGTCCCCTGATGATGCAAATATTCAATATTCATTTTCAAAAATAAGTATTTAACAATTTTCTATGGAATTATTAATTAGGCCTTGATTTGAGTTAATTATCTCTTAATCATGTTTAAGTACTTTGTGCACAAATTACTCAAATTAATTAGAATGCCTTGTTACTAGTCCAAAATTTAATTGCATTGGAATTGGAAGGCAATGTTAGATGCATTAGATCTATTATCCTATTTAGGATGTTACCAATATTAAATAATAAAGGCATATGTTTTGTGCAAGATATTTGATAAGAAATATCAATCCAAAGTACCTAGGTGCAAAATTGGCATTTTAACTCATAATGATCTGATCAAAGTTAGCTAGCCCATAAATTGTATTGCCCCATTTAAGGATACCTTGGCCAAAATTGGCATTTGAATATGCCAATTTCAAATCTTTTAATATGCTTTAGTGTTTTTAGGCCAAATTATGTATTTTAAGTGGAAATTAGTCAAAATTATAGTTAGAGGTTATCATTGGCCAGATTTAGGTGTTTACATTTTACACCTATTTTAATAATAGTGTCTAGGTGGTTGTTTTGAGTGTGACTCTTTCGACACTTATATTTGTGCAAATTTAATTTAATTTTTTGCATTTTTTAGAATCTAAATTATTTAATTAAATATAGTAGCATGTGTAATTTCATTTTTTGAAAAAATAGTTTAATTGTTTTAAAATAGGGTTAAAATTCTTAAATTGTTCTTATTTTAGTGTATTTTTGTGACACTTGTGATACCTTGTTTTATCACACTATTTTGCAATATTTTTCTTTTTATAGCATTAAATTGAGTAATTATTGGGTGTTTGTACTTTTAAATTTGTTTTACTATTAAATTAAGTTAAAATTTAGACTATAAAGGTTCATTTTTAGTATTTGTTTACTATCTTATTTAAAGGGAAGCTATGGCTTTGCCTAATTTTTCCTTAGATAAATCTCAAATGATTAATGGAAATAACTATAATATATAGAAAATTCATGTTAAAGCTAAATTTATGGTCTGTAGGTTATGAAATATTATTGTTGGGATTGAAAAAGTCCTTTTTGAATGACATGTAACCCCTGAGCTTACCAATTCATTTCAATAGAAATCACAAGAAGCTATGCCCATTATCTTATAGAGTGTTAATTATGATTTCTTTCTCCACATTGGTAATCAAGAGTCTCCTAGCGATGCTTGGAAACTCCTTGATTCTATGCATGAAGGCACTCGCCTTTCAAAGATTATTAAATTAATCTTTGAATTGTAAACTACACCTATGAAGGGTGATGAAAAAGTTGTTAATATTCTTGCTAAATTTTTTAAAAAAATATTACTTAGATGAATGTAATTATAATTTAATTCAAGACTAATTTCTTTATTTTATTATTTAGTTACATAATCACTAAAAATTTGAAAAAATTATTTCAATTTTAAATTTTAAGTATCAAACTGAGCAAGATATCCCTAAACTTACCACCTTTTATACTCTCCTAATTCAAAAAGATCAAGTTATGATCAATTTTGATTCTAAATAAAATGCCATTGCTTGCACTTCTCACCTTAAATAATGTTTTTGATAACACTAAAAAATAAAAATCTAACCCTAATTTTGCTAAAGGCAAATATAGGAATAAAAAACTTGGTAATGAGAATCATACACCTAAGTTTAATGGAAATCATAATTTGTGTGGTAAATTTGGTTGTAAGAGGGAAACCTGTTATAAAAATAAAGATAGAAATAACAATCAAACTTCTAAAAATAACAAAGAAAAGTGATCTAATCAAAATAAGCAGAAAAATCAAAACCCTAATCAAAATAATAATCAAGATTCAAATATTATTTCTTTGTATGCTACTTTATTTTCTTTAAATAAAAATGAGTGGATCTTAGATAGCAGTGCATCACACCATATGACATGTTTATCTGATCTTTTATGTGATTCTAAGTTTAAAGAATTTAAAGCTTATGTTGAAAATGTTTCTAATTTTTCTATTAAGAGATTAAGAATTGATAATGATGGTAAATATGTTAATAAAGAGTTTGATTCTTTTTTCATTAGTTACAATATTTAAAGGGAATTAACAACTCCTTATTCCCCTTGGCAAAATGGTATTGCTAAAAGAAAAAATTGCACCATCATAGAAATGACTAGAACAATGTTGTAATTTGTAAATGTTTCTAAGTTCTTATGGGTCAAATCCATGAACATTGTTGTTCATAATCTGAAATAGAGTCCTTACCAAAGCCTTGTATCTTTCTACCCCTTTAGAAATGTGAACTAAAAATAAACCTAGTGTGGCTCATCTTAGGATTTTTAGCAATCATACTTCTATCTTTGTCCCTAAAGTTAAAAGGAAGAAGCTCAAGCCCACTTCCTATTATTGCATTTTTATAGGATATGAAGTTAAGACAAAAGGTTTAAGGGTGTATAATCCCTATAAATGTCAGATTATTGAGAATAAAAATGTTCTTATTTTTGAAAAATTCTTTTGTCAACCCTTTGTAGATCATCCTCAATGTTCTTTTATTGATGAACCCAAATCTCATGTTTCTCCTTATAATGAAATGGATGCCCTTTAGGAAGTTTATCTAGTTATGGATAATTTAGAGTCTAAAGAAACCCCTAAGTTTTAAATTTAAGCTAAAATACATAAATGGATAGAATCCTTAATTCAATATTTTAATGCTGATAACCTTATTAAATTAACTAGAAAACAACATTCATATCATGATTTGATGATTATGTATGAATGTGAACTTCAACTCTTTGAGAAAGCCATTCAAGATGATAGATGGAATGTTGTTATGCAAGTTGAGTATAATGACTTAATTAAAAATAAGACTTGAGATCTTGTCCCCCCACCTAAAAGACATATTGTTAGTTGTAGGTGGCTTTATAAGATCAAATATAATTCAATTGATAAAATTAACAAGTTTAAATCTAGATTAGTTGCTCGTGGGTTTACTCAACAACTCAAGATTGACTATGTTGAAACCTTTTCTCTTATAGTAAAAATGAGTATAGTTAGACTTCTTATTACTCTTACAGCCCAAAATAGTTGGGTTATCCACCAAATGGATGTCAAGAATACATTTCTAAATGGTGATTTAGAAGAAGATATCTACATGCCTCAACCTAAATGTTTCACTGGCCCAAATAAATAAAATTATGTATGTAAGTTAAAAAAATATTTGTATGATTTAAAACAAGTTCCTTGAGCTTGGTATTCTAAATTTTTTTTAAAGAATTAAATTTTTTTAATTGCTATTTAGATAATGATCTCTTTATTAAATTTTAAAATGGTCATTTGATTCTAATTGTATTATATGTTGATGATTTATTAATTCCTAGCAATCTAACTAGTTTAATTCATAAATATAAGGATAAACTAACTTAAATGTTTGAAATCACTGATTTAAGTATTCTAAATCATTTTTTAGAAATGGTTATATTTCAGGATAAACATTCTATTATTGTATCATAATCTTAGTATGCACATAATTTTCTTATTAAGTTTAACATGATTTATTATAAATTTACCACTAATAATATTGAACTTGGTATTAAACTTGATCCTAAACTATATATGAAAAATCTAAGCCTACTCTATATAGATAGATTATTAGAAGTTCGATTTATCTAACCATTACTAGGCCAGATATTTCATATGTTGTCAGTGTTGCTTCTAGATATATGTAAGATCCTTACTTGGATAATTGGAAATTAGCCAAATGTATTTTTCATTATATCAAATGAATAATTAACTATGATTTATTTTATTATTCCATTAATAATGCTAAACTATATGGTTATTGTGATGTTTACCATGTTTGTGATACTTTAGATCACCAATCTATTTTTGGATGTGTGTTTAAGTTTGGTGCAGGTGTTATCACTTAGAGTGGTAAGAAGTAACCTACTATATCTCTCTCTCTCTTCTACAAAATCAAAGTATAGAAGTGTGGAAGCTTCTAAATAAGATATGTGGATATGAAGGTTGTTAGGAGAACTCTATTTGGATGTTTTTCAGAGTACCATATTTCATTATGATAACCAAAGTTGTATAGCTCTATTGAAAAATCTAGTGCAGTACCAAATAACTAAACATATTAATGTTCATGTGCATTTCATCTAAGAAAAAATTATCAATGGTGATATTAATCTTCAATTATATCTTATAGATGAAGAAGTGGAATATATCTTCACAAAACCACTTGATGTTACCAAGTTTTATCAATTTTGTGCAATGCCGAGCCTCTCAGAACTGCCATTGAGGGGGAGGTGCATGACAATGCCACTTTATAACAATCATATGTTAATTCTTATTCTCTATACTTATTTTCATTGTAAATAATTATAAAAATTTCATATGGAAGTTTTATGATTTAAGTAAACTTCATGTCAAAGTTTTACTTTTATACGCCAATACATTAAAATGCATAATTTGTAATGGAGGTCCTTATGTTATAAAATACTCCACATATGCTTTATGATTTTTCATGAAAAATATTGAGATGTAATCTCACAATTATGCTAGCCTAAACTTACTTTTGAGTAGTTTACAAATTATAATTCTTTTGGTTTTTAAAAGTGACTTTTGACATGATGGAGGTTTTTAAATCCTTCAATTTTACACATAGTATAATTCCTTTATGGTGACTATGGATTTTAAACCCACTAAGCATTAAGGGGGAGCATTAGAGAATTTAATGACTAAGTGATGATTATTTAATGCTTAGTTTATATTAGGTGATTTATTAAATAATAATAATATATTATTTATTAACACAAGGTGAAAACCTCATGAAAATAAAGAACATTATTATAATTATTTAATAGTTATCGATAGTCTATTAAAATGACTCTTCATGATGGTTGGACCCATCATTCACAATGATCACATCTCATCAAAATTAATTATAAATAGGGTTTACACCTATTGGTTATTTACATTTGAATTCATGGAATTTATTCATGGGAATTTACTCAAGAGTTTTGTGAAGGATATTTTGGAGAAAAGAAGTGAGAAGAGAAGTTATATTGGATTACTTTGTTTCTCAATAATTAAAATCACTTTTGGTGTGTCTTTTTTTACCTCATAGAGGTTTTTCCATGGTGATTCATTTCTCTATGTTTTTAATCTATCTGGGTTTATTTTTTTGTGTTTTACTCATTAACTCTCTTCTAATTTTGTGTGTATTGCTTCATACATGAATTTTATCACTCATTAGAAGTCTAATTTATGTGAACACAAATAAACTAAATATGTTTTTCATTGTTGGTGTTATTTATAGATTCATGAAATAACCTAGAGAAATTCACTAGGTAGAAATAAAAAGAGTCCTTGAATATCTAAAAGGAACACCAAATTTTGGATTCAAATACTTCAAGGCAAGAGACTTGAAACTAGTTGGATATTTAGATTCTAACTATGTTATTGATTTTGAAGTTAGGAAATCTAATATAAGTTTTATAATGAATTTGGGAAAAACAATTATTAGTTTGAAGTCAAATAAGCAATTAGTGTTGCAAATTTACATAATAAAAGTAGAATACATGGTAGCTTCAAAGGAAACTAGAGAAATTTTGTGGCTGAGAAGGGTTCTTTTACATTTTTAGAAACAACAAGTTTCATCAACATGACTCAAACACATTTGAAATTGAAATGGAAAATAATTCAGTATTTTACAACCAAACCAAGTAAACCAATACCAATATTGATTTGATTTGGAATTATGTGAAAGATGGCATTTTAAAATTGCTACATTTTTCTATTTTAGAACAACCTTAAAATCTTGACAAAGGCTCTTGGAAGAGAAAAAATTAAAAATTTCAAAGGCATGCTTGGTCTCATAGTAACCCCTATAGATTAAGGGAGGATGTAATATTATCATCCATAATAATAGATAGTCTTTGGTATTATTTATAGGAAGATTTTGTCTTATAGTGGTAGATGAATAGTCTACATAGGAAAGTTGAATAGCCTTATTGGAAAGTGAAATGAATAACCATATTGTGGCTATAAGTATTCTAATCTGTATTCATTTGATTAATGTGAATATAATATTGGTTTTCACAAAATTCTTATTTTTTCCATCCCATTATTCTATCCTGACATAAGTAGTTCTCAATGTAATTTCCAAGTGAGTAAAACCTTAGGATTTATTTATATCTATAGATGATTCTTTGATACTTCTCCCAATAATAGGCATATGAAACATGTAAAGGCCAAACCAAGGGATATTTGAGTTTTAAAAATATATTTTAAGGTTCTTAGGACACTGCAGTGAAGGAGGAAACCTACAATAATTGCCAGTGTCAAACTATTTTTAGCACTACCAAGAAAGGGAAAATCAAGGATATAGAATCTGTTAATAATGTGCTTTGTTTTTTAGAGCATTCTTGCATAGACTATGGAGATCCTTAATATAAATGATAGTAAATTGGGTTGGATGAAACTATAGATAGGTAAATGGAAATTTGTGTACAAGTTTAAAATATGTACACACAAATCATTTATGTCAAAGATATGTCAAAATTTATGTTGTCAAGTGTCTAATAAAAAATTTATGTGTCTACACCAAAATATCATGGATTGTCTAAATTTTGCCTCATAATCTTGTAGTATATGACTCAATATCACCCATTTAAAATGTCATGAATCTATAAAACAATTTATTATATTTCCTCCTTTTGATATGATGGATAAAGTCTATGAATTACTCATCTAAAAAGAAATAATTATGTGCATCATGTATTATATATAAAAATTATAATCATGTAAAGTGTATACACATAATATTTTCAAACTTTATCAATTATTGATGCTTTCTCTCTTGCCAAAATCCATCAAGTCTTAATCTCTCCAAGTGCACATCTTAAGGGGTGTACCAAGAAAGGGGTGGGTAGACTATTAGTGATTTGCAGGATTATTTTCCATTTACTACCACTTACTATCTTTATAACCATCTCCTAAAAACATTTCCCTAAGATTTGCCTCCTCTTTTGCACCCTCCTCTAGTCATTTTCTACCTTCATTAACCCTTCCCTAGCCTAAAATACTTTTTGATGGTCTATAATACAATGTTAGCCTCATTGACCCTGCACTCTAATTGAAAAACTCATTTAGGGTCTAGGTCGACCCTTGGTCAACCTAGACCATGGCCTAATTTGATTTTTTCAATAAAAATACATAGTCGATTGGGCCTACCCTATCAGATAATCTTTTAGAAAGGCATAGGGTTAGATTAAAATATATATACATATTCATTTTTGAATTTCTTAGAGACAACAAAAGTTAATTATTCATTTTCCCTTTTTTACAATCTACTCTTTTGCCATTCTACTTGAGGAATCATAGCTTAGGGTTTCTACTTGGAGAATAATCTTGTCTTGTGGAAAAGTATTAGATGCTTTATCTTATCTTAGTGATCCTTATAAACCAAAACAACCTCTTGTGAAGCACCTTTATCCAAGGGAGAGATTGAGTCTCGACAATTTCATATTCAAGGTAAGTATCTCTAACTTTGCTCCTCTTTTAGTAGATAAAAGTAACATAAGTAATGGCTTTTGAGTATATTTATCTCTCCATGCATTAGAGTCTTACCTATACATAATTAATATTATTTTATGCATGTTTACTTTTATGTTTACTAACCCTCACTTTATGCCACAAGCTTTGGTGAGCACTAGATTAGGATTTTTACTTTACATGTTATTTGCTTTCCTAAATATGGAAACATAGGACCTAGTTAAGGTTATTGTATAATTTTACTTGATTGGAGGCTTTGAAACCCTCCCTGGTGATATTATTATGGTAAGATATCCCTTGGATAGGTTTAGTAGATCCATCTTGGTCATGACCCTGAATATCTAATGTATCAATAAATAGAAGTGTAAGTAGAATTTATCTTCTCTGAGCTAGGATTGATTAATAGATCAAATATATTTCCCTTTGCATACACTCTAGTGAACCCTCATGAATATAATACTTGTAAGTTTTTATTTCACCCCATCATTTTTGTCATGATATTATATTTTTCTATATTTAAAGTACTATATCTAACTATTCGGTATAGTTATAACTTTTTGTGCATGGGTTTGACATATAGTCACTTCAAAATGACTATTTTGTCTATGTACGTATTTGCCAATTATATGTTATTAGATTGAGCATTTTGACACAATATTCTTATTATATTCTAGATTAACATACATAGTCACACTGGTTAAGTTTATCTGTTATTTTCTTCTATCAACATACAAGTTTACAAATATAGTCAAATAAGTTGACTTTGTTCATTATCTCTTTTTCAACACATAGGGTTTTGAAAATCTGGTCAAACTAGTTAACCCAATTGGTAGAATTTGAAATCAATATTTGAGCATCACAACATAAAATTTACAAGATAAAACATCTTCAATCCCACCAAGGTTCCTTTCTTTTCTCTCTCTATAATTTTAGTTCTTCCTTCAATATTATTTTCACAAGTTTATAGTCTATAAAACTACAAACTTACAGCTAACTGAGTTGACCTAGTTGACTCAGTTTTGTAGTATGTCTTTGGTCTAAGAGACATAGGTCTCATATTAAACTTTATTCTTAAATGACTTGTTTCTATAGAATAATAATAACCTAGTCGACTTTATTTTGTATTATTTGCATATAATGTCTTTTAAATCGACTATGTATTATTATCAATCAAGGAATTAACATCTATTTTCTAATAATTAATTCACTTTTCCTTTTTAGTTATTTGCATGCTTAAAGTAACTCACATAACTTAAATATGTACTTTTTAAAATTCTTATTTAGTTACACTATTTTAATCTTTTTCACACACTACCAAATCAATTTACATTAAAAAATCAGTAAATATTTGTCTTCTTAAGGTCTACCTACATGGATTTCATCACTAAAAGAGAAGCCAACTTGAATTTATAGATAAGTATAGATACGTGGTTGATGTTATATATTTGTAAAGCATCAAACACCCTTATCATTATGAGATTGTTAAATGAGGGGGTAGGCCCCAATACCAAGCCAATACCATCATCAATATAATTCCCTTTCAGCCCAAATGTCTTGAAACCAACTTAGATTGCTTTCTAGTTCCTTATTTTAGCCAAATTACCTATCATATGAAAATAAAACTTTCTTATAACTTAATAACACTTAGGATAACCAACTAGTTAACATTTATTTTTCAGTTATTGCTTACTCTTTGATCATTATGTGTTATATTACAAAACTTGCATTGTACAACATTGGTGAGAGGTTTGTGATGGGTGTTCCAATTAGGTCAGTCACATTGATCCAAGTATATGTGTGCTTACTTTTATTATTTATTTAAATTATGCTAATTTTTTTTTCTCTATTTTAGAACACTATCATCTTGGTCAATACAATATCTTATAGACTATTAAGCCTTCTTACTTGCAATACACAATCAACCTACATGACTATGTATTATTACCTCTCTATTATGTCCCCTGTTCATCATTACATTGTCAACCCATGCAACTGTGTATTATCTTTAGCCTATGTCTAAGTAGTACTCTATTGACCTAGTTTATTTTTTACCTATTAGCTAACTTTGTTCCTTGTTTGGCTGACCCTATCCCTAATTTTCTTTCTTCTTTCTTAATATCTATTTATTTAATCAAACATCATGAAATCCCTTATAATAATCTTCTTGGATAACTTTAATCCATTTAGATGCTATATGGGGTGTTCTTTTCTTCCTTTCTTCACCTCCTAAGAGAATCTTCACTTTTTGAGTAATTATTCTCTCCCCTCATCTTTGGATTGCAACATGGTTAAAATCATGACACAAGATGAGATTGGTGGATTAGATATTTTCCATACCTATAAAGATAGCTCCCATCTTCAATCATCTCATCCCAATGTGGGGGTAATTGACACAAGTCTATCCAATAACCCCAAAGGTAATCCACCACCTAATAACCTTCCCCCTAATACCAATTTAGGGAGTCCTCCTATAAACACCAACCCATAAATTGATACCAATAAAATTATTACATAAATATTGCAACAAATGAAAATAATTTAAACGTATAACACCCCCCAAATGATTCAACTACAACATCATTTTATCAATATGGCTAATTAACCTCCTATTATTCTCCCTCAAAATAATCAAAATTTTATTCCTTCACATCTTAGAGATACAAAAAGGAATGTAATACCCTAAGATATAATGAACAATAAGATGCTCCAACACATTCAAAATGAGATTTTAACCCCTTTCATTGTTTCTATTGATATTGGTGACATATCTCCAACTATTAAGTATGATGGGACTAAAGACCCTGCATCTTTTCTTAAAGTATTTGGCAATATTGATAAGGAGTTGATCTAAACTAATATTTTTTCCACAACTAAAATTTTAGTTTAAAATTTCATTGTTGATGTATTATAATGGTACAATAAAATTCCCCAACATTCTATATGGTAACTTGAGGATTTATTCAATCCTCTAGTTAAAGAGTTTCAACACAATGATATTCCCAAAAATAGCCTTAGCCATTTCATCAATGCTAATCAATCTCCCACTAAATCGGCTCATGATTTCATCAAGTGATTAAAATCCTTAGCCCATAAGGCTGATAATAACATGACTGATGATTATTTATTTAAACTCTTTATAACTAAATTAACTCCTTCACTTTAGTATAAGGTTTAAACTTTTGATATTCAAACACTCCATGAAGCTCTTGACCAAGCAATGCATCAATACTTCTTAATAAAATAGTTTGAACCTAATGCCAAACTCATTAAAGGATATTTTAAACATTCCAGTAATGTAATAGCTGATAATCCTCCTCAAACCAAGACAAAGGTTACCAAAGTTGACAATCTTCTATCTTCTCACACACTACTAACTGTGAAGTAAATGAAACAATTCTTATCACCCTCTAAACCATTCACTTATCCCAATAATCATCCTAAATGGTATGACCCTAATAAATTTTATTGGTTCCATGCCAACATTGGTCACTCCCATGAAATATGTAGAGGGTTCAAAAAATTTGTTGTCTTCTATATGTTTGGTGATTCATTTAATCATAAAACCATGATTCAAATCCATCATCAAGATTAAAATCATGCTTCTCAAAAATGACAAACTCCCAAAGCTTCTTCTTATAATAACTAAAAAGCTTTTTCCACATCTAACACTCAACAAGCCAACAAGGATGTTTATGCCATTAATGCTAACTTTGACCAATATTAAAATAATTATCACTATTTCAACATGGCTAGGGTCAACTATCAATGCAAACCATCTCATGAATATCCTATCACTAAACTTAAGAAACCATCATTGAAATAACAACTCCTCAAAGATACTACAACTACTCACCTATATTTTAAAACCAATAAGGAACCATCACCTCCTTTTGAACCCCCAACCACTTCTATTCCTCCTAAATCTAATTTTACTGATAAGCCTCATGTTGGTTCTTATTCTAAACCCCATTGGAACTTCTTAGAAGAACTCAAATTCATGCCTTGAAAAATTCATCTTATGGAGCTAGTTCATACCTCTCCTTATCCTCATAATTTCTTCATGGAATAAATTCAATAAATTGAAGAGATTTATTCTCTAGAAGTGGAACCATATCCTCATGATCCTCAACCAACCAAAGTGCACACCATTGAATCCATTTTTTCTTCTTAGAAACCCTTTATAGAGTTCCTCAAAGAAGACATGATTAACAATGAGATCTTATTTTGATCTGATGATCCACCCCTATTCACTAAAATAGCCATTACTACCACCCTCATCTATTAATTACTAGTAGACTAAGGGTCTGATATTAATGTGGCATCTTTGTGGTCATCCAATAACTTGGCTATATAAAGATCATCTTAAATAAACTCGCTTGAGATGCTGTGGATTTGATAAACTAATTAAAATCCACTTGGTTGTATTTGGATCCCTCTTATGATTGGACATAAGACCATCTAAACTAGGCTCATGATCTTTTATTTAGCTATATATTACAACATAATCTTAGGATTCCCATGGATTCATAGAATGAGGGCTATTTCCTCTTATTTTAGCCAATGTATCAAGTTCCTTCATAATGGCAAAAGATATAAACATAAGGTTGATCCTAACCCTCGGAGTATTCAACTTCCAAATCCCAAATCTCAATATCAAATTACCATCATTCCAATAATCAATAGTGTTCCCTTACCTGAGTTCGTTAACATGAATTTATATTTATTGCCTCATGATCATACTTCCCCTCTCATCAATGAGATAACTAATTTCCCCCTCCATGTAATGCTCAGGAAGCCTCTTACATAGAAGATGACTTCATGTGTAAATATTATGAGTGGCTAAATTATTCCAAGATCCTTTAATCATGTCTCCATATAAATTTAGTGATCTAGGTATCTCCCCTTCTGAAGTTCCTCCTAAATCTCAAGCATGTACAATTTCTTCAAATTATGATGATAACTACATCATGGCCCAAGATCAATCATGAGACTTGGACATTTAAAATTATTTAAAAACTCTAGCTCAAATACATGATTTCAATTATGGTGTTCATACCATTTTCATCAATTTTGAATTAGCACCTGAAGGTCATGCACCTCCTTCTAATTATCCACTTGTTGATACTCCTTGTATGGTAGAACAAATCATACCTTATGAACATTTGGAAATTCTTACATCTTCTATTACTCCTACTAAACCAATCATTCCTTCTAATCCTCCTCCCATCAATAATACTACCAGTAAACCAATTGCACTAGATCAACCTTCTTCCCCTACCCCACCTACTCTTGAGATTACATTATATGCCAAGTCTAAAGATGTATGTCATATTCATTATGAATATGATTGCCATGGTTAAATAAATTGTTGATATCAAAGTATATGTTGATTATTATAGTCCTCTTCTCACTTTGCTTAGTGACAAACCATTCTTGAATTACTTCATGCCCGAGAACCTCAACTCCCTCGATAACATCATAAAGTTAGAAATTTCAAGCACAAAGACCCTCATTTCAACAGATTCATTGATAAAATCGATCCTAAAATAAATATAATTTATTCTCTACCTAATGTGTCATATCATTTCAAAGACATATATGCTATTCTTATTGAGGAAACTACCAAAATTGAATATGGTACCCCATCATGCCCTTAAATAATCACAGTCTCTTGAAAACTTACACAAACTAAACATGATAACTTTAACTTATTCTTTGATAAATATTGCAAGACTTTCTCTCAGTCCTATGAGGACATTCCTGACATTGATCCTAACATCACGGTGCACAATATCATCACTTATCCTAACACTAAACCTGTGTAACAAAAGTAGAAGAAATTTTAACCCAAAGTTTCCAATTTATGTTACAAATAAGTCATTAAATTTCTCTGTGATAAATTTATCAATCTTGTGGAATATTCATATTAGGTCTCAAACATTGTCCCTATTTAGAAAAAAAAGTCACCATGGTCATTTGTATTTGCATTGATTTTTGTAACCTCAATCTTGTTTGTCCCAAGGACAACTTCCATTTACCTTCCATAGATTCCATCATCGATTCCATTATTTACTATGAAATATTGTCCCTTATGGATATTTTTTGGGTTATAATAAAATTCACATTGCTCTTGAAGATCAACATAAAACAACTTTCACCACAAAATGGGGCACCTATTATTACATTAAAATACCCTTCAACCTCAAAAATGCCAAAACTACCTATCAGTATGTAGTTACCCATATTTTACATGAACTTATTCATAATATTATGGAAACCTATGTGGATGACCTCATTTCCAAGTTTAAGAGCCATAAAACTCATCCTTATGATCTTTTTATTATCTTTGATCACCTCATCAAATATAAAGTTAAATTAAATCCCTACAAATGTATCTTTAGAATCACATTTGGAAAATCTCTAGCATTATTAGTCTTTCTTTGTGGCTTTGATTGCAATCCCACTAAGATCAATGATATTGTCAACATGCCCATCCTCATTCTATTATATATATTTGCACTTACCTTGGCAAACTTGGGGCAATCAAATGATTTATCCCCAAAATGGCTTATCACATATATTCTGTTAATTCTCTTTTAAAGAAAGTTAATGCCATAAAATAGATGTATCCTTGTCAAAAATCATTTGAAAATATGAAAGAATATTTTCTTCACCCACCCACCCTTCTTCCACCATCTAATGATCATCTTTTAATCTTATATACTTCTTACACACCCACATCAATTGGGGAAATGCTTGCCCAACAAGATGATACTAGAAGAGAATATGCCTTATATTATATCATTCAAGACCTCATTGACTATGAAAAATATTATATAAAATTAAAATGTGATTGACTCACCAAATATTTTATAATTGAAAATATTAAACATTATATGCTTTATCAAATAACTTATGTTATTATTCATTCTTATCCACTCTGTCACTTTTTATCCAAAGCCTTTCTTCCTGGAGATAAAATTATCAATTGAATGGTCCTTATCCTGGAATTTTATCTATGTATTATTATGAAAAAAATATGTCCAAGGATAAATCATTGTTGATTAACTCGTAATTGCTCATATACAAGCTATCGACCACCTTTAAGATAGTCTTCTTGATAATAATATCCTTTATATTAAAGGTCTTAATCAAGACATATCTTTTAAAGATTAATTCTATAATTTCACTACTAATATTGAAGCAAGTAATCTAGAAGAGTCCTCTATCCTTCTTGATACTGTTAAATCTAAATTAGTCATCAAAAATATTCTTGAAATTAATGATGATTTACATAAAGATACTTGGATCCTTTATTTTGATGGTGCCAAATGTCTTCAAGGAGCTGGGGCAAGTTGTATCCTCACTAGTCCTCTTTGTAAAATTATCCCTTTGGAATTTT
The DNA here is from genome assembly GCA_037957365.1 of Torreya grandis. Lineage (NCBI taxonomy): Eukaryota > Viridiplantae > Streptophyta > Pinopsida > Cupressales > Taxaceae > Torreya > Torreya grandis. The sequence goes on from JARHVA010000258.1 coordinate 398,343, forward strand.
TCCTTACATTTTATGTCACTAAAAACATGGTATAATATGAATCCTTAATCCTAGGCATAAGAGCAACACTTGATTTAGACATTAACTATCTGCATGCTTTGGGTGACTATAAACTCATCTACCAATAGGTTAATGATGATTATCAATGAAAAATTGAAAATTTAATTGCTTATCATCAAATAGCCACTACCCTTGATAAATAATTCACTTCCTTTATCACTGAGCCCATCCCTTGAGATCAAAATTATATCATTGATTCACTTGCTTCTTTAGCATCTTTATTTCATGCACACCAAGTTCAACTGATTTTACCTTTCTTATCTAAATAAGAAATTCCCCATATTTCATTCAACCACAAGATTCACTTATCTACCATATTGAGGCTATTACCATTTGATAAAGCCCATGGTACAAATACATCATTCAATTCATTAAATATCAAACATATCCTCTAAACACTGATTCTTACAAAAAGACTCACATTCAAAAATAGGCTTTCAAATATGTCTTTTGATCTAACATCCTTTATTATCACAATGCTAAAGGTACCCTACTCCACTGTGTTATGAAATAAGATGTCCCTCCTTTCCTTGAATAAGCACATGGGGGAATTTATAGTGGTTACTATAGCAAACATGCTTTAGCTTATAAATGCTTATGCATGGATTACTTTTGACCCATTCTTCAAAAGGATGCCATCAAGTTTGCTAAAAAATGTAGTCCCTATCAACATCATGATGATCTAATCCATTTACCTCTAGCTAAGCTTCAAACTGTGGAGACTCCCTGGCCATTCTCAATGTAGGTATTATATCTCATAGGCAAACTACCTAGATCACAAGATACATATGTCTTTATTATCATGGCTACCGAGTATTTTACCAAATGGGTCGAAGTCATACCCATCATTAATGTCACTAAAATAACCTTTGATAAATTCATCCTCAACCAAATCATTTACAAATTTGGTTTTCCTCATACTATCATTTTAGATAATGGTGGTAATTTTTAAAATAAAGACACCAAACATCTTTATGCTAAATTCACAAATCAATCATAATTTTTCCACACCCTATCATCCCAAATGCAATGTCTAAGATGATGCCACTAGTAAAATTCTCCAAAAGACAATTTGTGAAATTCACAAAGATTGGCATTTTCATCTATATCCTTCTCTTTGGGCCTATCACACTAGTATATGCACTACCACTAAGGCAACACCTTTTCACTAGTTTATGGTTATGAATCAGTCCTCTCATTAGAATTTGAGATTCCCTCTCTCTTTATATCTCTTCACGGTATCATACTATTATGAGGATTTATATAAATCTCAGCTTCATGCTCTTAACCTTCTTGATGAACATCATCTTTCTGCTTTATAACATAATCACCAATATAAGGCCCACATTGCCAAACAACATAACAAAAGAGTCAAAGTCTACATTTTTAATATTGGTGATCTTGTCCTTAAATTATACTACACACATGATAAAGAAGGTAAATATGATTTAAAATGGTGGGTCCCTTATTTAGTCAAATACATCCTTGGTCCTATCACCTATTGTCTTCAAACTAATGAAGGTCATATTTTCAAAGAGCCCACCAATGCACAATTTTAAAAGAAGTATTTTTACTATATATTTCCATTCTTCTCATAATTATTAGTTATTATCCTTCTAACACTTTTTTCAATATATCTACATGGGTCTCACCCTCTACAATATTTTGTCTTTTTCATAAACCATGGTTCCTTCTTTTTTTGGTCCTTTGGTTTCTCTTATCCCATGATTTACATTGTAAAACCATGAATAGGACTTGATATTCCTCATGATTTCATTTTTTTCTCATTATTCCTTACTTTCTAATGATTTTAGCACCCCTTAAGGTTTTCCTTTATGAGTTGTAGTGTAATACCATGGATAGGACCTGACCTTCCTCACAAATACCATCTTTTTAATTTATTTTTCACATGCTTTGTGCACCCTCTTGGGTTTTTATTTTATTATTTATAGTGTAATAGTATGGATAGGACCATGCCTTCCTCATAAAATCACCATATTTAATTCAATGTTCCTTTTTTAGAATTTATTCACAATGGTTATAAGTTTATGATTCTTTGTTATCATCTTTAGATTTTTCTTCTTTTGTAGATAAAATTTGCATGAAAATAAGCTGTTAACATTTTTTACTACACTTCATTCTTTCTTATGATAAATAATCACACTTCACTATCATTATATCCATTTTTCACCCATTATCACATTTTTTTGTGATTTGAAGCAATTCAAATTGTTTCATGTTTTATTCTTATTTATTTCTTTTCCTTTTATTCTACATTGGATAAACCAAGGTCAAAGTCAAAATATCACTCTTATTTCACCTACATTAATGAGACTCTTAGATACCATGCTCTCTAAGTTCTCTTTCATAGTAACCAAGTCCAAATTATTCAAATGATATTCATCTTTATGTTAAGGTGTGGAGCCTCAAAGCTTCACATATGAGCACAATTAACAGTTTCAGGTCTACACAGTCACTAGCGTCGGTCAGGAGTGACCAATGTCGGTCAAGTGCAGTTGAAGAGATGCTGACGTCGGCAGTGGATCGGCAGATGGCGGTCACAAGCAAGCAGGCAGGAACCAGCGTCGATTACCTGTGCATCCAGAATGCTATTTTCGAGGATAGAATCGAGTGTTTGCATGATGAGTCTAAGTTGTAGTCTTAAGTTCACGTCTCTATTATTAGTAAGATTATTTTTAGAGCCCTTGTTCAAGTGGCTTAACTTTTGGTTGTAAGTGCATGCTCAAGTCTCCTAATTCTATATGTAGAATTAGATCTTCTTAGCTTATCGTAGTAGTATTGGTATGTTGAAGAACAGTACAAAATTGAATCAATCCAGGTTTGTTGGAGTTGATTGTTCTTGAGAGAGAGAGAGCTCTTGAGGGATAGAGATCTAGTGAGAGACCTCATACATCTGAGAGAGGTGTGGAAGAAAGAAGTTTCTTCAATTGTATTCCTTTTGTAAAGAGTTTAATACAAGTTTTTAGGGTGGTTTCTTGTATCTCTTGTTCTTGCTATTTATCATTCTAGTTACTTGTCTATCTGATTTAATTCTGCGTTTATTGCTTTCATAAGTGTAATCTATTGTTGGTTGATCCCCAACACTTTAGTACCCATGTTTAGTTTTTTGAATTCGTATGGAGGAGGAATATAAAAATCCATAAAAAAAGTTAAAATACAAATCATTTGAAACAAAAATCAAGGATATAAAAGGAAATATCCACATTCAAAAGTTAAAATCACACCAAAAATGTGATTAATAACACATCTCTTATTTCCAATTGAATCTCTCAACTCCATAGTTGGCCTCATTATAGAGCTGAGGTTCATTGGGGTGCATTAGGAAAGTAGATTGGAATAAGAGAATTCAAAAAACTCTATGATGATACCTACTTTCTCATGTAATTACCTAATCTTCATAGTAGACTAATGACTCTGTAAGGGGTCTTGAGGAATGGGGAACACATTGTGGGAAGGTAGGTCCATTTTACTTTTCATGCATATAGCCTTTAGGAGATGATATACAAACTTGATTTATTGACCTAATATTTGTGTGGCTAGGAGTTCTTAAAATTCCTTAATGTTGAAAGTCTTTTTTTTTTGACAAATAAAAGTTGAGTTTCTTGACTTCAATAAAGAGTTTCTCTACGTTGCTTTTTCCTTCATTATTGCCTCCACCCATTTCATTTTCCCCCTTGACAGGCAAGTGTGATTATAAATTTGTTTTCCATCTTCTATATTCCCACTTCTTCACATCTTAAAAACATGTTAACACCACTTTATTTCATTCTTATCTATCCTTAGCACAAAACAATATGCTTGAGTGACTATGGATTACTTTCTTTATACCATGGCTTTACATTTATAGATGTGCCTTACCTTTTTTCCCTTTTATCATTTTTTGTATCATTTTCCCCTATTTTTTTAGATGCATGAGTCTATTTCTACTTTCATGTTATTTTTCCATTATTGAGTGAGATTGGCTTGTTACTTATCACTCACCAATGTTGTTTTCCATTTTATTCACTTTTTCCATTGATGTGTGAGTAAGGATTGTTACTGCTCATTCATCCATGTTATTTTACCACTTGATTGTAAATATTTGTTTAAGGATTGTTACTTCTTTCACTTTGATTTTTTTTTTAAATTTTTGACATGTATCCTTGGTTTGACTTGGTGAGTTTGCCTTTCTTACTCGAGGTTTACTTTTTTGATTTTTTTTATCTTTAGTATCCTTTGATTTTTTGATTACCTAATTTAATCTAAATTTTGACTTGGTCATTTGGTCCTCCCTTAGCATTTGTCACCCCAGCTTACCAAATTTCCAAGTACATCTCATCTATATCACATCAGTTATCTTGGATTTCCTATTTTTATTTGTTTTTGCTCTTTAGTTGTATATCCTTGGGTTTTTCAAAAGGAGTCTCTATGCCCTCCATGATCAAAACTACAAACATAACAAATAACCATCCAATAATAAAGGCAAGTCAAGGTATTCATACATTTAATTTTTTAGTTATTTTCATTTTAGCCATTTAATTTTGATTGTTTTATGGTTTAAAATATTACAATTTTTTAACTTCAGTGTTGTGTATTGTTATGTTATTTTCTCGAAGCACCATCCCCTATTGCACCTAAGTGACATGTGATTAGATTCGAGTGGGGAATATGTATACACATTATATTTTAAAAATTTATTAATTAATGGTGCTTTGTCTCTTTTAAGAACCCATCAAGTCTCAATCGCTTTGAGTATATGCTTTAATGGGTACACTAGGAAAGGTGTGGGTAGAACATTAGTACTTCACAATATTATTTTCCATTCACTACAACTTTATATCTACACAATCATCTCCTAAAAACATTTACCTAAGTTGTGCCTCCTCTTTTGAGCCATCCTCTAGTCATTTTATGCCTTCATTAGCCCTTCCCTAGCCTAAAAAATATTTTTATGATTTATAATACAATGTCATCCCCATCAACCTTGTACGCTAATTGATAAAATACATTTAGGGTATAGGTCAGCCCTTGGCCAACCTAGACCAATACCTAATTTTATTTTGTCAATAATGATACAGAGTCAATTAGGCCTACCTTATTAACTAAAGTTTTAGAAAGATTTAGGGTTAGATTCATCTATATATTCACATTCATTTCACCATTTCTTAGAGATAACAAGAGTTAATTATTCATTTACACTTCTTTAACATATTCTCTTCCACCATTCTACTTGAGGAGTCATAGTTTAGTGTTTCTACTTGGAAAAGAATCTTGTCTTGTGGAAAAGTCTTAGATGATTTGGAATATCTTAGTGATCCTTACAAACCACAACAACCTATTGAGAAGAAACTTTGTCCAAGGGAGATATTGAGTCTCGATGGGTTCATCTTCAAGGTAAGTATCTGTAACTTTGATCCTCTCTTTTAGTAGATAGAAGTAGCATAAGTAATGGCTTTTGAATATATTACTCTCTCCATGCATCAGGGTCTTAACTATACATAGATTAATTATGGTTCTCTTATACATGTTTAATTATATGTTTACTAACCCCCACTTTGTTCTACGAGCTTTGGTGAGCACTAGATTAGGCCTTTTACTTTACTTACTATGTACTTTCATGAATATGAAAACATAGGACCTAGTTAGGGTTATTTCATATTTTGATTGAATGGAGAATTGGAACTCTCCCTAGTGATATTATTATGGTAAAATATCCCTTGGATAGGTCTAGTAGTCCATCTTAGTCATGAACCCAAATATCTAATGTATCAACAATCATATGTGTAAGTATAATTTATCTTCTTTGAGCTAGGATTGATTAATAAATCAGTTGTATTTCCCTTTGCATACATAAAATACATATACAAACATGAAATTAAATTCCCTCATAGAAACATTTTAAACATTGTAAGCATTAATGAAATAATCCTAGGCAAGGGAATTTGTTTGTCATAAACACATAAAATATAATCATGATGATTCATTTGAAAAAGGTTTTAGATTCATATATATATGTCAATGAATGACACTATAATTATAATCATAATAGTTTCATGATATATGTCACTAAAACCTTAATATAAATAGATACCACACAATAGATACGTGTATGAAAAAAATTACAACACCAAGCATAGATTAGCATAAATTTGTTACATAGAAAAAGTATGTAAACATGCACATAATAACATAGTAAAAAATCTATAAACACATAAATACAAATAAAGAATCACATAATTATACTAGACATGACTTGAATTTGACCCAATATGGGTATGGCATGGCTATATAATAGATTAGAGGATCCTATGACACAACTAATAGATGACATGATAAGAAACATTCAATGTACTCAAAAAATATAAAAAATAATATAGGACACAACAATACTCAATTAATGCCACAATCATCAACAAATAATAATCACATAAAAAGAAATTTTAGTCCTCATAATTAGTCAATGTCACCATATACTATAGTAAAGCATAATATAACACTTTAAAAATATGAACAAGATCAATTCATGTATAAATAGTCTAATTGGCTAAATATTATGAATGGAGTAATATATAAATATTTAACTTGATAAGTATACCAAGATTCCCTCAACATGGGCATGCCCTCAATATGGAAAGTTCCCTATGGGTATGATGAATGTCATGCATTTGTGTAAACATGTCTCATATGTAAACTATATGTACTGCATATAATTCATGTCTATCATGAAAATCATGTGAACATAAATTACATGTGTAACTCACCATATATATTACAAATGACATTAGCCAACTATACTTACCACCAAAGCACTGTATAAATAGGTCCTGGTTTTGTACTTTTGAATTTTTTGAAATATTTGATTTTGTTTGTATTTTATTATGTGTAGAACTAGTTTAAGTTAATAATATTCATAGGTTATTTCAAATGTTTTAATTTAACTATGGCTAAGTGATATGATCCATGTTCTAAAAAATTTAATAATTAAAAATGGTCCTAACCATTTAGGTATGAATTTCCATTTGATTTCTTCTCCACATTGGTGTTTTTTAAATTTACCTTTAGTATAAAGTTACCTATGTCAAATTATCTTGATTAAATATTATTTTTACATGAATTATTAATGTGATTATGGTAAATTCATATAAATGTGAGAGTGTAGATATGCATTTGATCTAACATTTATAACTCATACAATCACCTTTCTTGTTATTTGTTTTGCTTGATGATACTTTTAAGAGAGACATGAAAGGATTTTATCTAAAGCTATAAATGAAATAAAAAATTTGTTCTGTAGATAATAAATTAATGAGTGGCCACTATGGGCATGAAAAAACTTTTTCAATATGTCCAAGTTATGTAAATAATCTAGTTATGCCAATATTTTCCATGTTTTGAAACAAGTTTTCTTAATATTTTAAGCCTTATTTTTTTGTTTCCTCTACTTATCCATTCCATTGTTATATTAAGGACTAAAAAATGTGTGTTAAATTTTATATTTACCACAAAAAAAATTAACCACCTTTTTTCAAAGGATGACCTATTATCCATAATGATGGATAATGGGAATCCAAACCATGAAATGATTTTGGTCATTTTAAATCTGTAGATGTCTTCCTTTGTAGTATATTATATAAGGGTTGCCTCAACCCACTTTTTAAAATAATAAGTATTTATTATGAAGAACTTGTGGCCTTATGATGATACCAGGTATTCTTACTTACTAGATTAAACCCTAAATGGAAAAGGGCAATAGAGAGAAAATAGGTTTTAATTCTTGTAAAGGTGCATGGCCTACGTTGTTATGTTTTTGACACTAGACATATATTTTTTCATATTCCTAACATTCTTGGTCCATTTTAGGTTGATGGCAACCTATTCATAATAAATTATATGACATGTTTTTTCCACTAAAATGTTCACCACATTCACTATCATATACCTCTTGTAAATAATTTTCATCTTCTTCATGATAAATACATCAAAGTAACAAAACCCCAAATGATATATTAAAAGACATCTCCTAATTATAACATAAAAATTTACATCACACTATATTTTATGATTGTCATTTGATGAAAATTTGTTAGGAGTAGTTGAGTTTTATAGGAAAATATAAATTTGGTTGTACCAATATGAAGTATTCACATTACATACAATAATGAATATTTATAAGTTTTCCAAATATACCACCATAATGGAAAGTTTTTGTAATCATTAAATGGTAAAATAGATAGATTATTAATTATATCTTTAGGAAAAATATAATTTACACTAGTAATAACATCAACATGATGGTTATTTCTTTAAGGTATGTTTTCTAGTTTAAAATTATTGAAATAGATAAATTATTTACTACACCATATTGTTAGAGGTACAATCACTGAGAGGGGGGGGGTGAATCAGTAATCCTAGATATTTCAATTAAAATTATAGTCCTTTTAAACTATTAAACAATCATCATATATCAACTTGATCAAGCAACATTAACAAGAGATCTCATTCATTCAATGCATACACAAGATCAAACACATAACACATAGTTCTTGTGGGAAACCCTCATGGAGAATAAAACCCAATCTCAAGCTTGTAACACATGGACTAATTTTCTTATAAGAAATTACAAACAAGAGACTGGTCAACTCCTTTAGACCAATAGACCTTGATCATATCTTCCTGACCAAAGGCCCTTAGTGAAACACCTATTATACAAGGAGTAAATGCCCCTAAGGAATATGAAGTCCTTTAGACCCTCATTTGAAGTCCTCCAATTTATAAATTGTGTATTTAACACCTAATTATGGATATCTATTTTCTAACCCCTGCACAAATTCCCTCTTTATCTCATACAAGCCTCTCACATAAGCATGTCACAATCTCTCTCCTTCTTCACTTAAACTATCTTCATATGCACACTCAGAACTCTTATCATATCCTCAAAATACAATGGAACTATTTGGAGATAATAAATATGACCTAGAATTCATACACTTAGTCCTAAATCTACTCTCCTCATTAACTCATCAACTGGGCAAACTATCTCTCCTTTCTTCCATAATTCTCAAATATACCTTACACTCAACTCTCCAAAATATAGAAACCAACACATTTGGTTTTACCATTTATAGATAAATCATGAATTAACAAGATAAAAATATTTCCTATTGGCCACAACATATTCATTCACCCTTAATTCATCTTACATGGGTCACACGTAAGCACAATTCTCTTTCAAATAGGCCTAAGTCACCTTTTAGGTCTAATGATGACTCATTCATCTCTTTGACACTTATATGAGAAAACTAAAAATATTAGAACACTTTCCAAATGTTTTTACCCATTATACATGACCTATAGTTCCTTCTTAAGTTCCAACAACCATTACATTACCCTTCTACTTAAGTACAAATTACTCAAACAACATTCTATGCACATAGTCACTATGAATGAACACATAGTCACCTTATAAACCTTTGTTCATATTGAATATGATTGGTCAAACATTCATAATGCACAAAAATTATCCTCATGTAGTCTAAAAAATTATCCAATAGCTAATTCATAATTAAAAATCAAAATAACATTAAAACAAGCTTAATTACCCTTCTCAGGTTATTTGCAGAACATAGTTGAACACACATTCAGATTTGGACATTCATAAATTTGAATATACATACTTAAAAATATTAAAATATATATTTCTATATTCTCCTTGGATTCCTCTACATCTTTTATTTATACACCATGGTCAAATTCTACATAGATTGCAATATATAACACAAATATCAAACATTAGTTTTTCTTTTGTTAAATTCAAATATTTGAATTCAAATAGTCATAGTTAAACATCAAACACCATGATATCATATTAAGTCATTTATTATAAGATTAAAAATTCACCATTGATCTTATTATACAAATCTTGACCTTTAACACATAGTTTGCCAATGCCAGAAATTAAACCTTGAACATGTTCACCTTATCTTGTGCACTCTTATAATATTGACTTAATGTAAACTATCAATCTTTACAGATCAGTCAAGTCTTTATATTATATATCTCACCATTTTATATTTATTATAACCCCCATGATCATGACACTTGGCAACCTCATGTGCCTTCTGAACACTTATACTATTAAACATTATGAAATTACCATCTCGCTCAACACACACCATTGATCTTGATTTGTACAATCACCTGTGCACCATTGGATCTTATGTCTATTAAAAAACAAACACTTTGAGCTATTTGACTTACTTCACACCATAGATTTAAATGTATTAACTCCTGCACACTATTGGATCTTCATTTGGTCTTGGTCTTTAACTTTGTTAACCAACTAACACTTTGACCTCTTTGACTTACTATGCACCATATATCTAGATGTATGAAATTTTGCACACATCTATATCTAGTCTTGGTATTTAACATTGTGAAAAAATAACTAAGTATGGGGACCATTTATTATCTACCTAGAAGGCCAACTTTACACCTCCATATCTTTTGCTTCACTCAAGCACATGTTATAAAATTTGGACCATATGATCTCCTCACATAGGAGAATAAAACCATGTGTCAATTTGATCCTAGAACACTCAAACATGTGAGATATAACAAAATTAAGATTATCACTCAATTTTTTCTATTCATAGATCCAATTATGTCAAGAACTATCTGGAAAGACCAACTTTACACATGCATAGCTTTTATCACACTTTAACATTGGACCTAAACTTTTGCACATATCAACTAGGAACAAATATGAACAAACCCAGATGATCAATTTATCCTAAAACATCCACACATGTGATATATGTCATCACCAAACTACTTATTTAGTTCTTTCTTGCCTTATGCAAATTTGGGTATGGGAAAACACTGTCAAACTGCCTGGGAGCCCAACTTTATACTTGCATATCTTTTATCATGATTTATCACTAGACTTGAGAATTTACACACAAAAACTAGGATCTAATTTGATCACATACATATGACCAAATCCCCTTGACTCATCCACACGTGGTAATTATGATGTCATCAAATTTCTTACTTAGATTTTTTGCTATTAGACCCAAAATGTCTAAATGAGAACAATGATGAAGCAAGGTAAATTTCAATCATGTACAAAAGCACTCAAAACATTATTTACTTCTTATAGGACCCTATTCACATTCTAAAATGACCATAATCATCCTTAAATATCTCTAACTAAACCAAAAATTCAAGATCAATCAAGTATACTTCAAGCATACTAAGATAATCACATTGCACACTTTGTCATCGTCACTTAGACTATCGAGGCACTTCATCCACTCACTTTAAAATTTATATGAAATCATCGTGACATCATTTAAAACTCCCCAAAAATATACCCTTTTATCATTTATGTCAACAAACATCATTTAACTCACCTTCTCTCTCTTCAAGCACTCTCACAATAAGAACTTTCTCCTCCTTTGAGATAATGATAAAGTGGGCACCAAATAATCTTGAAGACTTGAAAAGAATAAAAATAGGATAGTAACATATTATAAATATTATATAAACTCCCCCTTACCTTGAGCCTACCTCTTCTTATCTTGACAACTTCATTTTTCTCTATGCCAATACTCTCTCCAATCAAGCACCATAACCAATGAAGAAAGAACACATAAATATGACTAGGTTTGATCAAGCCATCATACCAACCTTATTGAAATATCATCAATAAAATATATCACTACATATTAAATATGACTAAATAATATCACATATGCTTCCCCTTACATCATGCAAAGCTCCTTGAGCCATTCAAGCTACTTGAGTTAGATCCCCATAACTCTATGCATACCACCTTGTACTTATCAAACATGCATTAAAATATAATGAAACTCTTCAAGAAACATATAAGAGAAACTGACCCTAATATGTCTATGAAATTTCATCACTTGAGCATCTTCATATCTCCATATACCATGAAAAACCACCATATAGGCTTTCTAGCCTTTTATATCAAGCTATCACAAGGACCACCAACAGAAATTCATGCCACTCACCAAATGAAAAACATTCACTAAACCAACTTGGGAACTCAAATTGAAATACTCATGCCTTTCTCTTTTGGAGAAACTAAAAAAAAAAGAACATATTCAAGACTAGTCCTATTTAGACTCTTTATAACCCTACCTAAAACTTGTAGAGCCCATAACTTTCAACAGGCACATCTTTAGGACATAAAAATTAATATTTGGAGAACTATAATATGTATCCTCAATCAAACCAATTTGAATCACCTAGATCATCCTCTACAATATACTTCTTTCACAAACCAACCTATCAATTAGGCCTCCATCTTGACAAAAAATTAAATAACTTGAAAATCACAAACCTTAAAATATTTATGAAGCATGATTTGGAAACCCATTTATCCCATTCAACCTATTAAGAAGCATCAAACCTCAAATCATAAGGTATACCACTTTTTTAGCATAGCCCAACACCCTAGAATCTCAAAATAAATAGAGTCAACAAACCTCCTTCTAGTCAATGTCCACCTCTAAAACTTCTTGTACACCTAGAGATAACCATTACACACTTCTGGACCTATAATTAAGCTTACACATATTTATAACCCATACATCCTATAACCCATTTTTGGACCTACATACCCTTAAGAATAAACTAGGAAACCCAAGAGCAAATAAAAATCTCCAATTTGACTTCAACATACCTTCAAACCATAAAACCACTTGGAAAATGCTATAATAAGGTCAGAAAACATTTTAATGCAAAAATGTCATCTTGAAAAATCATAAATCCTCTTTTTCCACTTGAAAACCTTCAATCTGACCCTGTAGACTAACCATATATAGATATGACATCACTTTGACATCACCATAACATCTCTTCCATCTATACATACCTGATCCAAACTGTAAACACTCATCTCTATCCTTCTAGGACCATATCAAGAACAACACAACAATACTTCTCCACTAAAAGGAGTATCTTAAGAAGCATAGATAGAGACATCTTATGCACCACAAGGCTCGAAAATAAAGTGAAGCTAGGAGTGGCCCACATATCCTCAGTAACCACTAGAATCCTGTTGTAGCTATAATATTTATTGATTTTTTTCTTCTTATTTTTAGTCTAAACTATTACAACTAGCTCCTTTTCTATATCACTCTCCTTTTCTAAGATAAAATTGATAACACATGGAACAACTATGGAATCTTGACATACCTTTTCATTTTAAGAATCAATCTTGTAGCTTGGAACCTCATCACTAGGTAATAATAAATGATGTTTTTTGAATGATGTTTTTTCAATAATAGAAGGATTTTTACTTAGATCCATACACATCTCAAACATTTCCTCAAGTATCACCTTGGTCTTCTCCTTGAGCTTGATCTCTTCATTCTCAACATGAGTAGGCAATGAGATCCCTTGGCACTCTTTAACTTTTGAAGCATTATCCACCATAGAAAATAGATTACTTGGACCAGTAGATCCATCATGAATAATACTTACTACCTTTGGTTTCCATGAGTTAACTTTCCCTCTTCCTTTCACTTTAGGAACTTGATTAAATTTATTCTATCTTATATAACTTTGCTTGCAGAATCTAGCAATGTGACCCCTCTATTCATAGTTGTATCAAACTATTCTTATTAAAGTGAACTCAACTTACCTTACTTAAGATGGAAAATGTTTTGAAAAGTGTCCCACAACATTATAGTTTAAACACTCAACCTTTTTCACACCATTTGACTGATGATGCCCATCAAAATTCTATGCAAACTCATTTTTAATAGGTGTCTTACATTCTATGGCCATATGACTAAATTGATTACATGTGTAATAGCAACCATTAAATATTTCATACCTCATGGAGCTAAGTTATCTAATCTAATTTTTATTCAATCTATTTTCACCATCATTCCTTGTTTGATGATTTATCTTTAAAGTTTGATTGTCCTTGTTCACATTAGTCTTCATCTTGTCTTGAGTTGCAGTCTCTAGTTGTTATTTGTATCCAAGACTAGTCTTATCACTTGCATGATTTTGATCATTCAAAATATTATCTAGATCACTTGAGCTCTTTTAAAAGCTCATAAAAGACATTACCTTACTATATATCTTCTCTAACTCATATTTTAATGACTCATTTTCAATTACATACCTTACACATTCATCTTATTTAGCTTTTAAGCTTGTAGAAAATATTTCTAACTGATAACTGAGATGTTTGACCATATATTCATGCTCCTTAGCATATTCATCCATTCTTGACCCAAACACACTAAATTTCTTCTCAAATTCCTTGAGTTTATATTTCATCTTCTTATTGATCTTTTTCTCAATTTGTAGTTCTTCATAAGCATTTGTCAATGCAGTCTCATAGTCTACCTCATCTTCAACATCATCTGAATCACACCAAGTAGAATCCTTTTGATGTGAGAAAATACCTTCCTCAGACATGAATAGATATTCATCTTCAACAAGACCATCATCTTCATGATCATACTTTGAGTCTCTAACTTCACTCTCATCTGATGAGTTGGAATCTTTTTTGGTGTAGAGACTCTTCTTATATTTGAAGTACTTCTTGTTGTCAAACCTTTTGAATCCTTTTTTTCTTTTATTAGACGTAAATGATATCTTTCCATCATCATGACCTTGATCATGCTCTTCATCATCATCCTTCTTATACTTATGAGGGCACTTATTATCAAAATGTCCTATCTTACCATAATTGAAGCATTTGAGGGGTAGTTTACCTTTATACTTGCCTAAACCTATTCTCAATTTCCTTGAAATCAAAGAAATTATTTCATCCTCTTTGGGTTTCTTACCTTGGAACTTCTTTGGATTCATCTCTATCTTAAATGTTTCCTTCTTTGGTGATATATCATCATTCTTCCTCATCTCATAGGCAGTAAGGGTGCCATGAAATTGATCAATATTTAACTAAGTAAGATCATGGCTTTATTCTATAGCAGATACCTTTGGATCAAACTTGAGGGATAGAGACCTTCATACATTTTGAACTATGGTAGCCTCTTCAAGGTTCTCTCCAAGACCTCTGATGATGTTCACAATCTCATCAACTCTTTGTAAAAAGGATGCCGCAAAATATTCTTCCTTCATTTTGAGACTTTTAAATTGCCTTATGTGAGTCTCAAACTTAAGAAGCTTGAAATTTTAATCTCCTTCATAAATGATCTACATTTTTTCCCATATCTCTTTAGGAGATTTATAATCAGTTAACTTGGTATATTTAGTCTCTAAAATACCACAAGTGATAGCATTGATTGCCTTAGAATTGTTATCAAACAAATTTTTGTTTGCATTACTAGATGGAGGAATAGTAGGAGCAACATAACCATCCACAAAATATTTCCATACATCAAATCCTAGGGACATAATGTATGTCCTCATCCTAGCTCTCTAAAATGCATAATTAGATCCATTGAACATCAATGCTTGATTAGTAGAGAAACCTCCTTGATGACTACCCATATTGTACCTTGGATCACCTTTAAGATGTTAAGCCTTTACCAAAGGACCTAATTTGATACTAATTTCTAGAGGTACAATCAATAAGAGGGGGTGTGAATCAGTGAGCCCAAATATTTCAATTACAATTACAATCCTTTCAAACTATTAAAAAATCAACATATATCAACTTGATCAAGAAACATTAACAAGAGAGCTCATTCATTCATTGCATACACAAGATCAAAAACATAACACATAATTCCCGTGGAAAATATTCATGGGGAATAAAACCCATTCTCAAGCCTATAACACATGGACTACTTGTCCTATAAGAAATTACAAATAAGAGACTGGTCAACTCCTTTAGACTAGCAAACATTGATCATATCCTCCAGACCAAAGGCCTCTATTGAAACACCTATTTCATAAGGAGAAACTACCCCTAAGTAAGATCAAGTCCTTTAGGCCCTCCTTTGAAGACCTCCACCTTATAACTGATGTCTTTAACACCTAATGATGTATCTTTATTTTCTAATCCCTACATAAATTCCCTCTTTATCTCACTCAAACTATCCTCATATGTACACTCAAACTTCTTTTCATATCCTCAAACTAAAAGAGAACTATTTGTACATCATAAATATGACCTACAAGTCATATACATAGTCCTCAATCTGATCTCCTCATTAACTCATCAACGGAGCACATTACCTCTCCTTCACTCCACCATTCTCACATACACCTTACACTCAACTCTCCAAAATATATAAAACAACACATTTGGTTTCAAAATTTATAGATAAATCATGAATTAACAAGATCATAATATTTCCTATCAGCCACAACACATGACTTCACCTTTAAGGCATCTTACATGGGTCACACTTAAGCACAACCCTCTTTCAAATAGGCCTCTGTCACTTTTTAGGTCAAATGATGACACATTAATATATTTGACACTTATCCAAGAAAACTAAGAACACTTTTCAAATGCATGTACCCATTCCATATGACCTATAGGTCCTCCTTAAGTACCAACAACCATTACAATACCCTTCTGCTTAAGTACAAATCACTCAAACAAAATTTTATGCACATAGTCACCTTATAAACATTTTTTCATACTAAATATGATTTTTCAAACCAAGATAATGCACAAAAATTATCCTCATGGAGTCTAAAACATGAACCAATATCTAATTCATCATTAAACATCGAAACAACATCAGAATGAACACAATTACCCTTCTCGAGTTATTTTTAGAACATAGTCAAACACATAGTCAACTTTATACCTTCATGAATTTGAATATAAATAATTAAAAATATTAAAATATATATTTATATATGCACATTATAGTCCTCTACATCTTTTATTTTTACACCATGGTTAAATTTTGCATAGATTGAAAGATATATCACAAAAACTAGACACTAGTTTTTCCTTTATTAAATTCAAATATTAAAATTCAAACGGTCACAGTTAAACCTCAAACACCATGATATCATATCAAGTCCTCATTACTCATATTAAACATTCAGCATATATCTTATTTTATGAATCTTAAACTTTAACACATATTGTGCCAATGTCAAATGTTAAACCTTGAACATGTTGACCTCATCTTGTGTACTCTTACAATATTGACTCAACTAACACTATCAATATTTTTAGATCAGTTAGGTATTTATCTTATAGTGCTTATAATTCTATACTACTCAAAAACCCCATGATCATGACACTTGGAACCTTTCATGCCTTTTGAGCACTTATACTATTAAACATTGTGTACTTCTTACCATCTTGCTCAACATGCATTGTTGATCTTGATCTGTATGATTGCCTACGCACTATTGGATCTTAGAATAATATTGATATTTATATCTATTATCCAATGAAAACTTTTACATATTTTACTTACTACACACCATATATCTAGATCTATGAACTCCTGTGCACCATTAGATCTGTATTTGGTCATGGTCTTTAACTTTGTTAACTAACGAACACTATGACCTCTTTGACTTAATACACACCATAGATATATGTGTATGAAATCCTTCAAACCATTTGATCTCTTTATATTCTTGATACATAAATTTTTTGAAAAATGACTAAGTATGGGGACCATTTCTTATCTCTTTGGAAGGCCAACTTTGCACCTCCATATTGTTTGCTTTGCTCAAGCGCATGTTCTGAAATTCAAACCATATTATCTCCTCACATAAGAGAATCCAACCATGTGTTAATTTTTTCATATAAACCTCACACATATGATAAATAATTACATCAAAATTATCACTCAATTTTTTTTGTTCATAGAGCCAACTATGTCAAGAATTATCTGGAAAGACCAACTTTGCACATGCATAGCTTTTGTCATGCTTCAGCGCTAAACCTAAAATTTTGCACATATAAACTAGAAAAAAAATGAACAAACCCATATGATAAAATTATATTTAAACATAAAAATGTGTGAGATATGTCATCACCAAAATTCTTACTTAGTATTTTCTTACCTTATGCAAATTTAGCTAAGTATGGGAAAACACTATCAAACTGCCTAGGAGCTCTACTTTACACTTGCATATCTTTTCTTTAAAAATAAATATACTTTATAATTTTTTAATATAAATTATGGAATAATTTTATCACAACCATATGACCAACTCCCCTTGACTCATCCACACATGGAAATTATGACATCATCAAACTGCCTACTCATATTTTTTTCTATCGGACCCAAAATGTCTAGATAAGAATAATGATGAACCAAGTGAATTCCACTCATGCACACAATAACTCAAACCATTTTTTAATTATGATAGGACACCTTTCACATGCTCAAATCACCATACCCATCCATGAACATCTCTAACCAAGCCAAAAACTGAAGATCAATCAAGCATACTTCAAGCATATTAGGACACACACATTGCACACTTTGTCATTGTCACTTAAGCTATCAAGGAACTTCATACATCCAATTTTAAAATTATATGACATAATTTAAAAATCCCCAACACATATCTCTATATGGAATGAACTTATCTTCCTTTGTTAAAATGTAGACGGTTAGGATTTGATGTGAATAGAACCATGAATAAACATGTAGATATAAAATAATAACAAGAAAAATGATCTAAAATAGATATGAAAGGCCACCTTTCTCATTAAATATACATTTATGATGTGAATAAACCTCTCATTTAAGACTTAAATGAGGAAATGATAACATCATGATTTAATTACTCATTTTCATAAGTGGACAACATTGTTTGGAAAGAATAAAACATGTCTCATATTATTCCAAAATAATTTAGGATATTTCAATGTTAAGTTAATTTATACTCAAGTATTCAACAAGTCTTGATCCAAAAATAAATTTATAATCAAATTGTCTTCATTTGTTTCCTCTCTAATCTTGTTTCAATAATATACTAACACACTTTTCATTACAGATGCTTTGGGATTCAAGCATTAAAATTTCATTTTCATTAAAGTAGATGAGATGTGAGTAATACCAAATAGTGTGGGTGCCCCTAAAGATGATATAAAATATTTTTAAGACCTATTTTCCATTTAAAATGTAGTTCTACATTAGGATACCACCAAGTCATAGGTATTTCCATGCACTGACCTCTTATTTTGTCTATTTACTAGGTGTGCTTATAGTGATAATATGGTTTTATTACCCAATCTCAACTATAATATAACAATAATAGAAAGGATATATTTTAAAAATTATTATAGGTTACCACTCCCTAAATTTTAATACAATAATGTAGTGGCCTTAGAGTTACTCAATATCCCTGATCTCATAGAGACTCTCAAATATTGGGAAGAATATAATGACAACTTGTCAATAGGGAAACGCATGGATCCTTTTCTCAGTAATTTTTTAAACTAAGGATCAGAGTGAGAATTGAATTAATGATAAATCTATAAGGATATTTTAAAATTTAAAATGTCAACATGTTTTGGGTCTCCTTGTTATCCATGATCATAAATGATAAAAAGGTTCCTACCTTGGGTGAAGTAATTTATTATAATTTGAAGCAACAAGTGTTGGAGGTTAGGATATAAAAGATTTTTTATATTATGTCCTACCTAGTGGATTCAACTTGATCCATGGTGAAATTTGATGTTCAATAATTCCCTAGATGGTCCCCATCATCATAGACCTATATTCATAAATAACTTTCCAAGTTATATGTGTTCAAAAATTGAAAAATTATTAAGAATATATATGAATTCTATCCACCTATATATTTGTATCTCAATGAGACCAAAATTCCAATTCTTGTTAAATAAATGATAAAATCAATTTTAAATATTGCAGATTATTATTGTTATCCAAACCTTATAGTCATTTGGATAAAATTAATCTTAGTTTCATTTGAACTTGCCTCATTACACACCAAAAAAGCTAGAAGAACAAGAGGTTGCCTATCAATTTTATATAGGAGTGGGTGGAATATAAAAAAATTTAAAACTATCTTCATGGCCTACTACACATATCATGATAAAGAGGAGTTTTTTTAAAAACATGTACAACACTGCAAGCACTAGCTCCACATTGGTCCTCAGTCAATTTGGATGACCATGACCTAAGATAGTGGAATACTAAATTAAATTTAAAGATTAATATATAAATATTTATGGGTAAATCATTATGGTATATAATCACAATGCCCACCACACGACATAATTTATATGAATTTAGAGAATGATGAGGAAATCAATGCTAAGATGAGAGATACATGATTGGTTAAATCACAACTCCAAAAAAATAAATCTCAAGTGGAATAAATTTAAAATGCCCAATCACTTTTATAGAAATTACTATGGGCATATCCCACCCTTAATAAAAATGTCTTGCAATATACTACTTCTCCATCATCATCTCCAAGGATTACTATGTCTATAGGTAATGAGGTCTCCACAAATATCCCCTAATCTTATTGTTTTTATACATGTGTAATCACCTATAAGGACAATTAAAACTTTGAACACTCACATTTCCACTCCTCCAACCTCATCTAAGGCTCTAATACCTTCTACTTAGGCAATGATACCTCTAAGCCTTAAATATTTCTACATGTGACAAATGTTTCAAGTTACCCTAATAACTCAAGGTATTAAAGTTTATCACAAAATAATAATTAAGATTATGGAAACCCTAGTGTCATCCACTATGAATTAAATAAATCCAACCACCCTTTCAAAAGTTGTTCCATTTTATAGTTTTATTGGAAATGTATTGTATATTTTCCATGATTTACACTATACTAGATTGAAGATCCAACAACCAATATGGCCTAAATTTTTAGGACCATATTGGTATATAGTTAGATGGTTTCATCCCACATTTTATATATCTAATTGTTGTGCTACCCATGGTATTATAATACATATTTTATGGTTACCTATTGATATGCCTCTATATACTCATACACGCAGTAGGGGAAACATAGAACTAAGAAGTACATTATTATATTTTAAGATAATTAAGTTAATATAATATTAAAGGAGGTTATTGTGCTAGATTTTTTCCTAAAAGGGTTTCTTAGGTAAACTTTTGTGTACTATGTTGTCTTCTGTGGATTCTATTTTTATTATTTTGTTATCTTAAGTCTTATGTTAGTATTGCTTCTCTCATTTTAGTTTATCAAGATATTTTACTCTTTATTTATTTCATTCACAACCTCTCCTTAAATTATGACTTTAGTTTCTTTATATATACAAGTGTTAGGGTGTGGAGCTAAAAGCTACACCTTAAAGCAAACAGGAGGGTTTCTAGCATATGCAGTTGCCGGCATTGGCAGGCCAAAACTGACATCGATCAGGCGACGCAAAAGGGAAACTGACATCGGCAGAATATCGGCCGGCGTCGGCGACCTCCAGGAAGGCAGGGACTGACGTCGATCACCTGTAGTGGTCTGAACTGCTGTTAACAAACAGTCAGTTAAGTGAACGCAAAGTTTGCATGTTAAAGACTAGCTCGAGTCTTTGAGCCACTTGTCTAAATTAAGTGTATGAATGAGATTTATATAATAGACTCATGGGCTATATTGTTACGTGGAGAATTTGTAGAAGAGCTATGTGAAGCTTGGAGAGTTCTTCCCATGGTGGAATCAAGTAGGATTCCCCATGTATGTTTAAGTAAGATCAGGTTTGATATGCAGGGATTTGTGTATGCGAGGGTCAGACAGAGATCGGCGGTTGGCCAGGGTCCAAGGTGACAACAATACATCAGTAGGATCATGGAGAGATCTACTTGGAGTACCAGTTTATACTCAGTTGTACTGGATGTACAATGAGGTGAACAATAGCTTGTGTTAGCTGTGTGTTGTGACCTATGAGAGAAGATTACTCAGGTGGGAAGATTACTTGGAGCCCTTGAGGAGGAAGCCTCATAGAGGTGGAAGAAGAGTGTGATCTCTTTATTGTAATTTCCTTTGTAATGAGTTGAATACATTTGTGTGTTGCCTCTCATATTCTGTGTGCTTTTTCATTGATAGTTATTTGTTCTTCTGGTATTTCTGCATGTTTAATTGCTTATACAATGGTAATCATGTGTTCTCTTAAATTTGACAAGTTGTGTCAGAGCTTTGGGGTGTTTCAGTCCTATCAATTGGTATCAGAGTGAGGTTGGACGTTCTCAGAGCGAGTTTGACTAACAGATGGCCTAGATCTGTTAAGTATTTGTTGATTACAGGTTACTCACAGGGGTTACTGTTTGAGTGGGAGTATAACAAGGCAGAAGATGGTACAATGAGAATGAAGAAATTTAGGGATAGGGTTAGCACCATAAGGAGTGTGGTGGGTTGTCTTCAAGTGGGAGCTTGAAGAGGAATACAAGCCAGGATGCAGATTAGATAGAGTACTGGTTTGGGTACAGGTGCAACTCTTTATCTCCAAGTGGGAGATTGTTAGGGTGTGGAGCTAAAAGCTACACCTTAAGGCAAACAGGAGGGTTTCTAGCATATGCAGTTGCTGACGTCGGTAGGCCAAAATTGACATCGGTTAGGGGATGCAGAAGGGAAACTGGCATCGACAGAATATCAACTGGTGTCGGTCACCTCTAGGAAGGTAGGGACCAACGTCAGTTGCCTGTAGCGGTCTAAACTGCTGTTAATGAACAGTTAGTTAAGTGAATGTGGAGTTTTCATGTTAAAGACTAGTTCGAGTCTTTGAGCTGCTTGTCTAAATTAAGTGTATGCATGAGATCTATATAATAGACTCATGGGCTGTATTGTTAACTTGTAGCTAGAGAGTAAGAGAGCATTATTATAAGCTCCTTCTGTGTGTGAGGTGAGCAATGGTGTGTTCTTCCTAGTGCCACAATACCAAGGTGGGTGCTAGATTGGAGAATCAGCAAGGTTCTTCAAGAGTGTAGGATCTTGGTCATCAGGTGAGCATGGCTACGATAGGAGATCTACATGGTAAGTAAGATCATTGATATGTAGGTGTGTGTGTGTGCAAGGTCAAGGTTCACAGGTGTGCAGAACCAGCTTGATCTGTAGGTGGAAGATCAGATAGGATAGCAACACAACAGGGAGCAGTATCAGGAGAGATCTACTTAGAGTACAGGTGTGTACTTGTGGAGTGCGTGGAGCACTTGTGGTGTGCGTGGAGCATAGGTATAAGGTGAACACCAACTCAGTGTGTGAGTTGGGTGTTGGGACCTAAGAGAGAGAGCTTTGAGGAAAGAAGTACTGTTCACTTGAGGTGTGGGAAGCCTCTGAAGAGGTGGTGGAGAAGAAGTGGCATCTTCTTGATTGTATTCTTTTCTGTATGAGTATTAATACAAGTTGTGTATTATCTCTCATATCTTGTGTTATTTCTATATTCTAGTTACTTGTTGATTCTAGTTATTTCTGCATATTAAGTTGCTTGGTATTTGGTAATCAATTGTGTGCTTCCAGGGTTTTGTATCCCTGACAAGTGGTATCAGAGCTAAGGTTGCAGGAAGTGGTTTTGTGTTTGGTTACAGGTCACTCTCAGGGGTTTCTGATTGAGTGGGAGTAGAGCAATGGTAGATCAAAGTAAGCTAAGGATGGAGGAGTTGAAAAGCATAGATGGTCACTTATGGTCCGATGGAAAGAAAGAGCAGGTAAAAGGAAATTGTTGGTTTGTGGAAGATCAGCATGGAGGAACTGAAGATGCAGATGTAGCAGGTGTTGTTTCATAGGATGATTTGGGAGGTTTCTTGGATAAAGTTGAATCTTGTCTTATAGATTCGATTGCCTCTTTCCATGCAGCCTCAGATAGAGGAGCTGGTGAGCCTTGCCAAAGAATTGGCAAAGGGGAAGTGAAGCTGAAATTGTAGGCGGCCAACACATGGGTGTTGAAGGAGATCATGCAGGTCCCAAGTTTAGAGATATGGCTAATTTCTTTAGAAGAGTTGGGTGATGGGAGATGTATGAGAACTCTCATAGTGGATGCACTTGAATTAGCTGGTGGTAAGAAAATAGGTACTCTTTATCTACTTGTTTATATTACTGATTCTTCTTTTATTGCAGAGATGTGGCTTCATAGGCTTGGTCACATGAGCAGGAAGGAGATGCATGTTCTTAAGTGAAAGACAGATATATTTGATAGGCTTAAGAACTGGAAAGCCTTGGTGTTCTTAGAGGAGATGGTGGACAGAGACCAGTGGATGGGGCTGGATACTTCTGAGTAGGGCAGTTTGGACATGGGGATTGTTTCAAAGGAGCTCGCAGGTAAAAAGTCATCACTGACAGGAAACATAAGTACCGACGTTGATAGGAAAACCAATGTTGGTAGTACATAAGACCAACATCAATCACAAGGACTGATGTCGACAATAGGAGGACATCGACATCAACAGGTTGGTAGTCAGGACAGGTGCAGGAACCGATGTCAGTTGGATGCAGACTGTGAGATGGCCGAGATCGATCACTATAACAAATTTTGGGTGGACAGCAAGCTGTCAAGGAGTCTCAAACACCCATATAGAGGACTGAAGATGTAAGTAGGCCTCAAATTTGTTGTTCCTCTTCTTTATACTAGTTGCTAACTGTAGAGTAGGAAGGATCTAGGAAATAGTGGGAGTGTGGCATGGAGAGATTGCAGAACCAGATGGGAGATTTGGTAGGGTTGCCAGCTGGTATGTTAGCACTACAAAATGAATGGATTTCTTAGTTGAAGAATAGAGAGAATGGATACGTGAGATGGAAGGCCAGGCATATGGTCTTGAGGAGCTACAGGATAGTGGTACAGGGTTTGACAGGTGGAGGATGAAGCATGGCTTCAGTTAATATCAGGTAACTACTGTGGTTTGCCTTACCAGGTGGATGATGAGTCATGACATCATTCTGTTGCTGTATGTGGATGGTATGTTTGCTAGCAGGATTGTACATACAGGGTGTTGCTAAGCTAAGGGGTAAGATTAGTTTAGTGGTTTGTCATGAAGAATTTGGAGCAGCAAAATTCTTTGGCATAAGAGACATGGAGATTTGATCTCCAGTGGGAGCTGATGTGAAGATGGTGTTGGCAGGGTTCATGATGCAGGATGTAAAATTGAAAAGCACACTAAGGGCTGGACAGTTCAAGCTTAGCTTGAAACAGGGTCCGAAATCACATGAGGTCTAGCATAGACCTGAGTATGCCCAAGTAGTGGGTGTTGTCAGAGAGTTAGGAGCCAATTCAGAGGAGTGGATTCTCAGGTATTTGAGAGAGACCAGCAGCAGGGATTCATGCTATTTAGGGTCAAGACTTCACTACACGAGATTGTAGGAATGGATGCAGTAGGGTACTCGGATGACAGGAGGTACACCACAAGTTGTGTGGTGGGTGGTTTTCAGGGTTGAGCTTAAAGAGGAATACAAATTAGGAAATAGATTAGACAGGGTACACGTAAAGGTATAGTGCAGCTATTTATCTCCAAGTGGGAGATTGTTAGGTTGTGGAGCTAAAAGCTTCACTGATGCAGACATGGAGAAGGCCATTGGAGGAGTTGCTAGAGTGTCACAGACACCGGCATTAGTCAGGCCAACTGACGTTGGCAGGTAGGAGATAGGAAGAAACCAGCGTCGGTCAAAGATCGGCTGACGTTGGTGACCCCCAGGCAGATAGGGACCGACGTCGGTCGCCTGTGTGGTTCGACTGTGAGTATATTACGGGCATTTGGTTGATGAACCAAGTGTTTGCATGCTTAGGACTAATTATAGACTGAGAGCTGTGGATATAATTATTGTACTAGGTGTCTAATTATTGTTTGGATGAGTTCTATATATTAGACTCATGGTCGTATTGTAAACTTGTAGCTAGAGAGTAAGAGAGCATTATTATAAGCTCCTTTTGTGTGTGAGGTGAGCAATGGTGTGTTCCTCCTAATGCCACAGTACTAAGGTGGGTGCTGGATTGGAGAATCAGTAGGGTTCTTCAAGAGTGTAGAATCTTGGTCATCAGGTGAGCATGGCTACGATAGGAGATCTACATGGTAAGTAAGATCATTGATATGCAGGTGTGTGTGTGTGCAAGGTCAAGGTTCACAGGTGTGCAGAACCAACTTGATTTATAGGTGGAAGATCAGATAGGACAGTAACACAATAGGGAGTAGTATTAGGAGAGATCTACTTGGAGTACAGGTGTGTACTTGTGGAGTGCGTGGAGTACTTGTGGTGTGCGTGGAGCACAGGTATAAGGTGAACACCAACTCAGTGTGTGAGTTGGGTGTTGGGACCTAAGAGAGAGAGCTTTGAGGAAAGAAGTACTATTCACTTGAGGTGTGGGAAGCCTCTGAAGAGGTGGTGGAGAAGAAGTGGCATCATCTTTATTGTATTCTTTTCTGTATGAGTATTAATACAAGTTGTGTATTGTCTCTCATATCTTGTGTTATTTATGGATTCCAGTTACTTGTTGATTCTGGTTATTTCCGCATATTAAGTTGCTTGGTATTTTGTAATCAATTGTGTGCTTTCGGTGTGTCGTATCCCCAACAACAAGTCCCTCCAAAATAAGTACAATTGTAATCACAATCACCCACCTATGAAACACAATGTTCATTACCATTAGTGGAACCTTTCGATATATTTACTACTTCAAAGGTGACCATGATGTCTATATTTCATAGTCTTATCAACCTATCTATACCAAATTCAAATAAATATCAAGGGAATAAATTATTTAATATCATTACTCAATTGATACCTAAAGTGTCCAAGGTTTCTTGTGTTATATCCATTATAGCCACTTCACCCTTGAAAATATCTATGAGTACAATAGAGACATTATTTCTCCACTTTTATTGTTCCACTCATCCTTGTAGGCACATATTATTCATATTAATTTTTTATCTTTTCCCCCATTTATGATGATGACCTTGTCCAAACCTCCCACCACATTAGACATTTCTCCCCAAGAAGATAAGGACTAGATATAAAGTGTGTAGCTTGAAAATTCACAACAAATAGAAATTAGAATTTAGGATGAGCAAGAGGTTAGATTGAAGTTTGAATATGAAACTGGAAAACTTATAAGAATTAAAACAATGAAAATTAAAATTGATGAAACTCTCACCTTATGTGAAATAGAAGAAGAGATCTTCTTATTTACACAATCTTGGGAGTCTTGCCTATTTATTTTTATTATGTTGTTGAATAGATGTATTTCGATATACATGTTTTGATTCAGTAGGAAAAAACTCTAGATGTATATGTTACATCCTCAAGAAATTGTTGAGAGAATGGTTTATAACTTGATTTTATTCCTTAAGATGGTATCAAAAAGGAAAATGAATGTTCACCCATATATGGATTGAATTGATAATGGGTTGAACACCCTAGACAATCTTGAACTCACTATTATGTGTACATGTGTTCCTCTATATTTTCATTTTTTTAACACTACTATATGCTCATTATTATATTATCTATATTCTTTTCATTGTGTAAAAAAATGTATCTCTTCTCTTTCATAGACTTGCATGCACTTTTATTGCATTACCCTTTTGATTAGGTGACTACTTCATTCTGAAGCTGATGGTGCCACTAATGGAGGGTTCATATTACACATTTCCATTTCATTTATTAGTTTTAAATGAAGATGTTTATTTGTGTATTGGAATAGTATAAGTTTTTTATCATTACATTAATGGTTTATTATCTCTCTTTCTCATTGATATTTAATAAGTTTTGGAAATAATTCATAGTGGCATATAAATTGGAATGTGAGTTCTATAGATACATTGTTAAGTTGATAGTAGCATTTGTATAGGATGCATACATGATATTTATTTCTACTTCATACTTGATCCACTTTTGGAAACATTTTAATTTGTATCTCCTTACTATTCACATAGTTCTTAAAAATGAAGGAAGGTGTATCTCTATGGCCATGTTTACCTTTATTGAGATTTTATATTGATGTGGATATATATACACATCAAGATCACTGAGTATAAATAAGTGAATTATTTATGTGTACCTTATTATGAATTTAATCCAAATATATGGTTGTTTTATTTCCCTATAGACATATTGGGTTGACTATTTCTTATCACTTTTATCATTCTATAAACATTATTTTAGAGACTAATCATAGTTAAAGTACTAAAAATATAATGATTTTACCAAATAATTAAAATATTAATTAACAATGCTAATATGTACTAAGTTATCGTGAATAACTGAAGTAAATTTTATTGTATATATAATAATGTATTGTTAAGCATGGGTTAGGTATTGGTTGTGACAATATACTACTAAATCCAAGAAAAAATGTTAGGGCATTGTAATATTATTTGTCTTGTTCATTTAATCTCACTTTGCATTGGAAGTATGACCCATGTTAGACACCTTATCACCAGAAGGTTGAGATTACCTTATTTTACTATGGTAATGTTGTTCTAGCCTTAAGAGGAAATATTATGTTCTTTTATGATTGTACCTTAAAGGGTTATTTTCACTATGATTGATATGATTTAAAATTACTAAATTGACTCTATGCTAACAATATTATAGCATGTTGTGAGTCTAAAGTGTGCCACATGAAATAATGGGCCTTAACCACTATAAAATACCCTTGTTCTTCCATGATTATAATAAATGACCTAGATAAGCACTTGGGCATTTGGCAGTTTTAAACCTTATATGAATCGTATTGTGCTAATTGTATGAAAATTGGTTGTGTGTGTGTGTGTGTGTATGAGTTAGCTAATTCCATGGAACTACATAGTAAATGTATATGTACATGTATATGTGTATGTGTATATGTGTATGTGTATGTGTATATGTATGTATGTATGTATGTGTGTGTATATACACACACACACATACATACATATACATATACACATACACATATACACATACACATATACATATACACATACACATACACATACATATACATATACACATACACATATACTATGTAGTTCTATGGAATTAGCTAATTCTTAAATTTTCTTATAGAAACTGAGATAAAATTATTATGTTTGAATATGAAAGTTAGGGTTTGATATCTTTAATTTGTTTGGATGCTATGCAAATGTCAAAACATTTTTTAAGAATGAATTACTATTCATTTATTCATCTTGTGATTGTAGTTTGTGAATAAGGATCCTATTTAAATAGACATTTGTAAGTAGTATATAAACTTTATTGAATATATATAAGTAAAATGATGAATAAATTAATATTTTTATATTATAATTATGATGTTGTAAGAATATTAGGAAGACAATATTTTGTTAAAATGTGGAAAAACATAATACCTACACTAAGATCAAAGTTATGATTTTAGTTGATATTATCTTTAAAAACATATAAAACTTATAAGTATGAATAGTTTATATAGTTTAAATTTATGGAATTAAGCTTATGTCTGGTCTAAGATTAGATATGAATTCATTTCAATTATTATTTGAATGAAATTACTGTAAATGATAATGGTAATTATCTTAAGTTGAATTTATAAAGGCTCACTTATATATTTTTAAATTTAACTTAAGAGTAGAAATAGATTGAATGTTGTGATAATATAATTTCACTTTCCTTGAAGTATAATTGATAACCTTTCTACTTATTCTATACAAAAAATATTTTATGAATCTTTTAATGATGACTTGAATGAAACTTAAGGTTGTAAGAGCCAATGTTTTCCTTGGAAATAATCTAGGTAAACCTTTTAAACCTAAGTTGATAACTTATAGACCACTATTATAGGTAATATTAGGTAAATTTATCCTGATTGAAGTACATTATGATGATTAACCTTAACCTAGTTCACCTCAATCAATATGTGATATACTTGTGTCATAGATTGGATTCATGATGGCATTTCATACTCAAATCTATGAGATTATCCTTGAAACCTAGAGTAATAAATTTAATGATTGGATATGGATATACTCAACATTTGAAATAAATTTTCTTGCTACTCTAAAGTAAGGTACATGATGACAAGTTGGATTGATAATACCTCTCTAATTTAAGTGTTTAAATTTTTTAAATGTACACTTGAATTTAGTAAACACACTTTGAGTATTGTGTACTTGTAAGCATACATTATTATCCATAGTTATGAATAAAAACATAAGCCTTGGATTTTAAGGATATGACATGGCCTCAATCAAGAAAATGCATGTGCTAGAATAGGGAGGAGTACTATCCTAAAATTACAATTGATACAAGTTGGAAAGAAAATATTTCATCCATAAAGGGTTCTAGTGGTGAGGGAGGCTACTCCTCTATCCAAATGTGTCATGTTGATGATACTATTGAGTTTTAATCTCAGGCCTAAAAAACTAGTGGAAATGTTGTTGAAGATCTCTACATATATCTATAGGATGGGTAAAACACTCATGCCAAAGATAATACAACTCCATATTTTGGAGGATGTATGCTAAAATAATCTTTGGAGGAGGAATATCTAGTTGAAAGGAAAAATTAATGGCCTCAAGATTAAGTACATTAAAATGATATCAACAATATTAAGAACTAGTCAAATAATGTGTAATAATCTTGTGGAAACTACAAAACTTCTTAGGATTAGAAGAATGTGATAGTTGACTATTCATGGTAGGATCTTGGAATCATGGCTTACGTCTATCTAAATGTCTCTTTATGTTCTATAGTCCTAATTTGAATATTTTTAGGTCTTGTGTAATGTAAAAAAATGTGTTTATAACTTTTGAAAAGTGCTTAGAAGATTGTGAGTAGATAATTATGGCCAACATCTTAGGAGGAAAAATACTCGATGGATTATAAAATATAGTGAACCTATATTATCTAGTGCATAATGATCACTTAGAATGATGGGAAGATCATATAAAAAATAGGGGCATCAAGTGCATGAAAACTAGAAATTGGATCCATAAAGACCTATCATGAAAGTTTAGAGTAATATTAGTAAATGGAGATGCATGTGTAGGGATGTATAAATAATTATAATGATGCATATCTTCACATTTATCACTATGGATGTCAAAATCACCACACATATTAGATCAATAAAGGGTAAGCATGTTTATGTTATAGTTGAAAGATACATGGTTTTTTTTTTGTTGTAAGAGTGGATTCATAATATAATATCTTGGCATTATCTTATTGGGCATAGTTATTGTTGACTATTTTGACTAAAAGTCAAAATAGGTCAACCCTCTATAGTTGAAAACTTAGATAGTGGTCTTCTAGGGTCAAAATGTGTTCCATGGTCCTAGATAGGGTTCTTTGATATGTCATTAGCTTTGTCATATTCAT
This sequence comes from Torreya grandis, assembly GCA_037957365.1. Lineage (NCBI taxonomy): Eukaryota > Viridiplantae > Streptophyta > Pinopsida > Cupressales > Taxaceae > Torreya > Torreya grandis. The sequence continues at coordinate 429,621 of JARHVA010000258.1, forward strand.
ATTTAGTCTTATGTCATTTTAGGGGTCATATTTGAGTCATTTATGAAGATTATACAATTTTATATAAAATAAAACTGTTTAAAAGTGTCTTTAAATTTCCATGTGTTAGAGTAGCTATCTTAAACTAATAAACTATAGGTTTCAACATCATAACAAGAAAATAAGGTAGCTAAAGGCAATTTTTAGTTGGTTTTATAGCTTATCCAGGAGTGTGGAATATGTGGAAGGATTTTTAGTGACCCTTAAGGTCCATTGAAATAATTTCGATGTTTTATAATCCTTGAAGATCCCAAAAATGGCATAAAACCGTTCTACCCCTTCATCACACTCCTAGGCATGAGAAAATAGTCAACCAATTTTTTGAAGGTATAGCTAATAGGAAAGGAATTAGGTTGAATTATCTTTAATGATTAAAATAATACTTGTATACTTCAAATTCATGATAGGAGTTCCAAAATTTGTTGCTTGTGCTTTATTAACCAATGCTAATAAGATTTCTACTAATTTCTTCCTTCTTGTCCCCATCACCTCATGGTTTCTCTTCTATTTGGGTTAATCCATACAAACCAACTACTGTACATGATTATTAGGAGCATGAAAATTATTCCCACGTAACTCTCAACCTATTTTTCATGTGTTGAAGTTAAAATATAAGCATGGACCATCCTGTTTTGTTAAGAGGACACCATTGGAGTTTGTAAACCAATTTCCATCTATTGTAGAGTTATCCTTCTTGTATTAGCTTATAGATAGAAGTGGAATGTGTTTACACTCTCATATTTCATGGAATTTAACTCTAATTTGAAGGTTTTGTGTCTAAAACTTTTTATATGTGAAGTTCAAGGTCTAACACACTCACACAATTGGCTTTCTTCATGACTGTCACACACAGTCAAGTGCAAAGAGCCTTGCATAGTCATGGTGGTTAGACATAAAGTTTTCAAAGTGGTAAGAAGTCTTCCAATGTGAGATAAATATGTTTGAATTATTCAAATAGTTTTATATTGGTTATGATAGACAATTAAAAATATACACAATCATATACCCTACCTTTATTGCCTTGTACACTACCATAACACCTACAAGAAGCTCATATAGAGGTATGAAGAACATTGAAATGAAGGTATTGAAATTTATTAAAACTCAATTAAAGTCTAGGAGCATTTAAAGTTCAATTGTGATATTAATAGAGTCATAATATTTTAGAAAAACTTGAGATTCATGCTCATAAGTTGATAAAATTACTTCAGGGACATGCTACCTTAAACTTTTTGAAATAGGGATTTTGCCTTACTTTTTATGCTCTCATGGTAAGGTGACATGAGGTATAGACAAGTTTGAGTCATTAAATATTTTATCCAAATCATAGGAGTACTAAATTTTAAATATAATTATTTATTTGGACAAAGTAGAGTGATATAAGGAGGGTTTCCATTTCAAGCAAAAATCCACTGTAGACACTCGGTAATCTACAACACTATTGAAGCATTAATGGTTTTATAGTGCAATTTGACATAATGGTAGTAAAATCTATAATAAAATTCATCAAATTTGGTTTTAACTAACCCTAATAACCTAAAGGAATATTAGATCAAGTGAAGTGTAGGGTTGAGAGGCACATCATCACCTATAAGTCTCAGGGCCTCTAAACTGGAATCTATAGTCAAGTTTGCAACATAAAGTGTGTTAATAATAAGACCTAATGGAAGAATAATTGTAGAAAAGTGACTCCATTTAAATAAAGGTGGTCATAATGTCCCAAAAAACATTTGAGTAATTTGAGACACAAGGTCATGACACTAGTAAGAACCTACAAGGGTCCCTTTTGTTCACAAAAGGGTACCTACAGGTTGATTGAAGCTGATAGTACATGGAGATTGACAGTTTGAAGGTTGGATTGGTATTAGGAATGATATGTATGTATTTATTTATAATATGAAATCATATACTTTTATTAAAACCTAATAACTTGACACAAATCTAAATAATATAACTCCACATATAGGAAACTTCCAAAAACTACCACCTATAGCCTACTACAGTCAACCAACTAGACTTAGGCAAATGGATAGAAGTGCAAGTTGAGGGTTGGAAAAGAAGTAGGGTATTGGTGAAATTTTAAATCACCTTCATATTTTTTCCATTATATTAATGAGTTATTTATACAAAATAAATATGATAAGGCAAAGGTCAACCAAATAAGTCTAACCCCATAATTAGGAAATCTTGCACATTCATCAACTTGAGAAGTCTATTTTGGAGTTTATAAAGTTTGAACACTCTATACAGGTGATCTATTTATGAATTTTTGTGTAGAGTGTCCTCATGACCCAATATATCCTACCATATCTCCAAAATATCTAAAAAATTATGGGAATTTCTATCTATTTTGTCTCAGACAGAGGGCACTCCTAGGTAGTCATGACTACAAACTAGGTAAGAAGATGATAAGGGGATAACCTAAGCAATATTAAAACACTATATAAGGGTGTGGGGAATTTATTTATACATGAATGAACATAAAAATTCCCTACAGTATTTCAAAACCACTTAGATGTGGTTATAGGCTATGAATGCAGGTTAGGCCCATTAGGCCTAAAGCCCTAAAGAGGTTCAATTTCACTTCCAAGGCAATATGAACCTTCTCACACATTTTACCACCTTAATAGGGATGTATAAGGTTGTTTTAAACCATTTATTTTTAGATAAATCACTCAAAGGGGCCATTTTTATCCAAAACTCACTTTAGTGTGCACAAAATACAAAGGAGAAGATTGATAGGCCATCTTTGAAAGCTCACACCTGTATGGATACAATGCATGGAGAACCAATGAGTTGGAACATATGAGGAGGGTCCTGAGCTTTATTTTTGTGGATTTTTTTAAGATGTTAGATGTCAAGATTTTTTGAACAATTATGAAGAGTCCAAACCTTCTAAAACCCTTCTAAACCCTTGGTTTTGACCTGATGGAGAAGATAAGGAAGAAGATGCATCCAGATGAGATAGTTTTGCCTAGAAAGTACTTATAATTTGTGGAATAATCTCACATGCTCTTCCCCATATGATTTGTACATACCTTACTTGTATAGATAGGCCTAAAATAAGGTATTTAGTAGAGATTTATGTGTTTTGTAGGTGCAGATCAGAATGAAAATGTGAGAGTCATTTAGGGGGGTTCATATGGACTTGTCCTAATTCTCCATTTCCATTTATCACAAAAAAATGACATGGAAAAACTTATAATAACTTATTCACTTCAGGTAGTCTATGGAAAATGGTGAAAATGGATAGTGAATACCAAGTGAATAGATGAGAAGTCTAATTGGGGGGATTTTAAGGATTGAATTGAGAAACTAAAGATCCTTTGGGTGATAAATGTAATGAAAAACCTATAAGGTTAGTGATAGTGACTAAAAATGGTGAGAACAAGTGTCCAAAATAAGGACATGAGTTAGGGACACATCTAATGATTATTGTGATATGATTATAACCCCTCCTTGATATTTCACGTGTTAGCTCTACCTAGTTTGAATTGGAAAAATCAAAAGATTCATAATGATGAAGGCATTTCAAGAAGACAATTGAAGAGGTCCTATGCCAATTTTGGGGAGTTCAATGCTTATGATAAACACTTATACAAGAAGAGATTTTGTGGTTTATTTCATACTTAATTCTCCTACAAATTCAAAAGTCTCTCTCAACTTGACATTTGTTCTTGTGATATTTGAGCTTCATTCTTATCTCTCCTCTCACACATTCTATAAATGAAAGCCATTTTGGTTCTTGTAGTTTTTGTTCATGTCTCATATTGTGATCCCTACTAGTTTTAGTACTAATGTTTGCCTTTAAATAAATATTTTAATTTGGTTTTCATTTTACAAATTTTTACTTGAGTCTATATAGTGGTAATAAGTTGAATGATAATTCTTAATCACCTAGCCTTATAGTCATCTCTCTCTCTCTCTCTCTCTCTCTCTCTCTCTCTCTCTCATAGTGTGTGCAAATAATTCATTCTCTAACAGGTCACATGGAGTGTAGTCAATGTCCTTTCCTATCTCTAAGTGTATATAGTTTTATTAGTGTCTAAGATTATACCTCTTATCCTTTCACTTTGAGAAGTGTAGTACATATCACCTACATGTTTGAAATAATTATGTTATAATCCCATAAAATTTTGAAGCCAGCCTTGTGAGTAATGTTTCATAGTGTAGATCATGGTAGTCTAGTGGATATAATTTTGGTGTATCACATTGTTAGAATAGATAATTTTCAATATTATTTATATCTCTTTTCACATAATTAAGTGGTTAGAATAGGTGACAATTAGATAAATATCAATCCAAGGAGCTATCCCTTAAACCTAGATGTCTACCTCTACTATAGGCAACACATAGGCCTAGAGGTATTTCAATGTTTCCTAAATATTATAATAGGCTTGAACAACCTCCTCTAGTGTGAAAATTTTGGTGACAATAGTTCTAACATGATTGATGGGACCATTGTCCTAAAGATAACTTGTCAAGGTGAATGTTGGTCTTGAAAAAATCATAGTTACATATGGTGTTCTACTCATCATTTGGTGACTCCATTCAAGGTAAAATTTGGTTATAGTCCATTAATTTATTATATTATTATGCTCATACTTCATGGTCCTTACTAGTCATCTTCTAGTAGATTTTTTAATCCCATCAATCCACCTCTTCAACTTAAACTTCCTCTTGAAGTTCAACATCCTCAGCCTATTCTGTCATTTGAAGAGTAAGAGAACTTTGATATCCAAGAATATCAAGAAAGCTAAGAATAAATTTAAGAAAACATGTCTAAGAAGCATACCTTCCCAACCTTTAACACTAAAAACCCTATCCATCTTGATGCATATGATGAAATTTCCCCTAATGATAGAAAGAGTGTTCCTACATTAAATGGTGAAGTTCATGTCACTCCTAGTGAGCACATTATGGATATCTCAAATTTTTTTAGTTTTCACAATGTCACTAAAGTCAACATTGCCATTAGACTCCTTGTTATGTCCCTTAGAGGGAAAGCACTTGATTGGTATAGAACTTTGCCTGGGGAATGTATCACAACTTGGGATGATCTTTGAGAGCTAATAACATTAAGGTTTGAATATAAGAGTGATCACACATCAATCCTCCATTAGCTCAATGTGATTCAAATATCCCCTAAGGAGACAATGCATGATTTTAATGAGAGATTCCAAAGGAATTGGCATAGGTTACATCCTCCCATGAGACCACTTAGTAGCTTTGTGTTTCCCACATATTTGAGGGTTATTGGCACTGACATAGCCATAATGTTGTAATACATAGATGTTTACACCTTATTTGAAGCATATGACCTTGCCATTAGAGATGAGAATGGCCTTATATAAGTTGGGAAGATACCCAAAAAAGTGTCCATGCCTCTATTACCAATAATTTTTCTTATAATCCAAGTTTTTTCAAATTATAAATGCCAACACCAAGTCAAGGACTTCTCCTCATAAGGTAGAAGAGATAATTGATTGGTAAGCAAGGTCTAAAGCCTTAGAAACCGATCAAGTTAGGCAACTAATTATGCAATATGGAGTGAATCAAAACCCATACCCCTATCCTCAATAAGGAAATAGGTTCCCACCTCAATAATATGGGCATAGGAGAGGTCAAGGGAAACCTAACTTTAATCATCCTGCCAATGCATACAATCCAACTTCCACCTCTAACACAAAAGCCATGGTACCAGTTCATAACAACTTGGTACAAATAAAAGAGTGGAAACAAGGATAATTCATTGATTCCAATGAAGGTAGAGAGTAATATTTGGCTTCTCAAGGATGATTTACTCCTCAACTTATATAATATTAATTTCTCATTCAAGTAAATGAAGGGTGGTAACCTCAAGGAGTGAGTTTCACTAACTTTCTAGTTGAAGACACCTATGTTCTCAACTAGGGTAATTAAATTGTAGACAAAACTAGAGAAAAGAGAAAGGACTTGGCAAATGCCCATTGTGTGCCTAAAAATTCAAATAGTCATCCTACAAGGCAACAAAGTGTCACTATAAGCATGGAAGGCCCCACAACTCTTGCACCTTTTTTAAATTAGAATGTTGGAAGGTCTAGTCAAGGTGATTCAATACCTCAAGTTTCAAACACTTCATTTCCTTGAAGGAATAAAGAAAAGGTCAATAATTTTACTCTAAAAATTATTGATTCTTTGAAGAATTTTAAGGAATCCATGTCTCTTTGGGATTTGCTTCACTTGCTTGGCCAAAAAGAAGTTTTTAAAGAGTAATTGTCTCAAATCTATGTCATTCCTCCATTGTCAAGTCATGCTAATGTTGTCCTCACCAATGATCCCATACACATTTTTTATCCTTATTAAAAATTTGAAAATCCTCAACCCTTCTACCTCACTCTCATTATTGGGGATAAACTTGTTCATAATTGCATAGTTGATAGTGGGGCTAGCACTTTAGTGATGCTCAAGGTTATAGCTGATAAATTGGGTCTAAAATATGAAACATATAGTAAATGGGTGATTAAACTTGATGTAACTCCTACTAATTTAATAGGATTAGTCAAAGGACTCAGAGTCTTCTTTCATGATTGTCCTAGTTTCCCCATCCTTCAAGACATTGTGGTTATTAACTTGCCTTCCCACTTTGCTAACTTCATAGACAAGATAGGAGGCTACTTCTCAACTGATTGATCCTTCTTGGCCTTTATGACAAGTTATGTATCAAATATAACCATTTTAACTTAGCCATTAGATAAATTTCATATTGAGACCTATGTAGAAGTAAGGTCTAATTTTAATTATGTCATCAATGATCATGAGGAGTCTATTGTAGAAGATGGGCCATCATCCAAGCTTGAAGGTATATCTAATATTTTCATAGATGGATATGGTACTAACACATATGAACATGATCTTTATGACCTCCTAGAGGAAAATAATTTGGGATTATATTACTTACATAAGGAAGAAATGCCAATACCTTTACTCACCAAGGAGGAAAGTGAGAATGATGGAATGTGGAAGATGTTTTTTGATGGCTCAAGGAGTAATATTAGTGAAAGAGTTGGTGTTATGTTGGTTTTTCCATCCAAACAATAGTATTATTCTTCATATAGATTCCATTTCATTTTTACTTGCAATGTGGCTGAGTATGAAGGTTTGATTCATGGTCTTTAATGGGAAAGAGAAAAGGAATTAAGAATATACAAGTATATGGATATAGTGAACTAATTATGAATCAAATTAGGAATGTGGTTGTTGAAAATAACCCTAGGGTATGATATTTACTTAAATACTTTAATTCATTCAACATACAATCAGTCCTAAGGGATCAAAATAATTATGTTTATAAGCTAACTTCTATAGGAGCATAATTTGAAATACATGTTGCCATAAAAGAAGAAGGAAAGTGATCTCAAATCAAGATCATGGTAAGACCTTCTGTACTTGATAATTATGTCTCTTTAAAAAAAATTGATAGTGACAAACACATTTCATATATCCTATAAAATGAAGCTGAGATCTCCTTAAGAAACTAGAAAGACTCCATGAGCAGTTTGCTAATCAGATTGTACAACTGAGAACAAAAAAGATACCTAAAAGATTGGTGACCTTATAAATTATATTTAATGAGTATGGTTACTGAAACAAGGAAAAATTGAGTATGTATACAAAGGAGGAGAATTATGAAAGGGTCTTGATCTTCAAATAAAAAATCCTCAAACTAGGCAAGGTATGTTCTACATTAGAAAAATAAGCATTCATTGATTTGTGTAGGGAGTTCCATGACATATTTGCTTGGGAATATAAAGACATAAAATGGTTTGATTATATCATATCCCACCATACAATCAAATTATAACTTGAAGTTAAACTGATTAGACAAAAACAAAGGCCCATTAAACCCAAGGTTAAACAATTCATGAGGATGGAAATTACCAAATTCTTTGAATCTGAGATAATATTTTCTATCAAACATTCAACTTGGGTAGCTAACCTTCTACATATTATAAATAATAATGGGTAATTAAGAGTTTGTGGGGATAGATATTAATATGGTTCCACTCAAATATTAGTATCCCTTAACTCCCATGCTCTCAATGTTTTTCACTCCTAGATGGATATTCTGGTTATAATAATATTTTAGTGAATGAAGATGATTAGTTCAATACATCACTCACTAAAAAATGGGGGACTTTTTCTTATAGGAATATTCTCTTTGGTTTGTCAAATGCTGGTGCTACCTTTCAAAGGGTAATGGGCATGGGTTTTAAAGGTCGAATCAATGAGATGTTACTAGTATATCTAGATGACATAACCATATTCTCCAAGGATGAAAATGAGCATATGAAACACCTAATGTAAGTTTTTTAAAGGTGAATACAATATGGATTATCTCTCAACCCAAAAAAGTGCATCTTTGTTATCCATAAAGGTAACCTCCTAGGACTTATTATTTCCAAATATGGTCTACCTATTGACCATGAAAGGATAGATGTTATTATAGGCATATCATTTCCCTTGCACAATAAAGGACTCCAAAGTTTCCTAGGAAAGATAAAATTTGTGAGAAGGTTCATAACTGGTTATGCATCTTTGGTGAATCTTATCATAACCATGCTCAATAAGAATAAAGTTTTATCTTGGCCTAAGGAAGGTAAGAGCATCTTTGAAGCCATCAAGAAATAAATTGCACAAGATCCCACTCGTGTAAACCTTGATTTTACTAAGTATTTCATCTTGTACTCATTTCCTAACCTTGATCTATCTCAGATATGCAAATGTAAAAGAATAATGAAGGTGTAGAACAAATAATTACATTATTTAATCAAGGTTTAAAAGATTATGAGGTTAAGTATACATTTTTGGAAAAACAAGTCATTATTATAAGAGGGATAAATGAATTTAGGCATATTGTTTCAAGAACTAGGATTCATATCATAGTCTCTAATCCTGGTAGCAAAGAGTTCATTTTGAGAAAAACCTCAGTGAAAATAGGGAAAGGTAGATTATAATGGTAATGGAATATGATGTTGACATCAAGGTGACATATTTGATAAGAGGTAAAGGTCTTTATAAACAATTAGCTTCACACCACCATGAGCCAAACTAATAAACTTTGGTCAATCATGATTGCTCCCAACTAGATGATTCCATGCCTCAAAAAAGTTAGACATAAGATGCCATCATATGTATTCAAAGTGGTAAATACCCTAATGGTTTGAGCATACCCAAAAGGAGGTACTTTAGATTGCAAGCTATGCCTTATTATCCTATAGTGGTGTAATTTTTAGAAGATATACTAATGGTGTACTATTGATTTGTATTGACAATGATTAGTTTGGAGTATTTCTTGAAAAGTTTCATGATGGAATAACAACAGGTCATTTTCCCCCAAGAACCACAGTTGGCAAGATCATGAGGATAGGATATTATTGGCCTAGCCTCTTCAAATATTGTTATGCTTGGGTGAGAAGGTGTGTATCATGTGATTTATTTATAGTAAAATATAATCTTGTAGATCTACCTTTGAGGCTTATTTAATTAGATCAACCTTTCATGTAATGGGGTCTTGACTTCATTGGTATGATAAATCCTCCATCAAGTTATGGTCATAAATGGATACTCACAATAACTGATTACTTCACAAGGTGAGTTGAGGTAATTGAATTGAAGGAAGCCAATGAAAGTCATATCTTGGAGTTCTATGAGAGCATTACAACAAGGTTTATAACTCCTACCATTATTTTAAATAATGCATTTGCTTTTATGGGTGTTAAAATAGATGATTAGAAAAATAGAAATGGCATATACTTGAGTACATCATCCAAATATTACCCTCAAGGTAATGGGTTGGTTGAGTCTACTAAGAAGAACCTATTCAGAATCATCAAGAAGACCTTGGAGGATATTCAAAGGAATTGGCACACTAAATTGAAGATAGCCTTATGGGCTAATAGAATAACTCTTAAGAGGTCAAATGGGAGAGAAATGCCTACTTTAAAGTTGGCACATCAGTTAGAGTTACTTGAGAACACTCCAATGGAGGTGAGGTTGATAGAGTTGATGGAGTTGGAAGAGATTAAAGACAAAGCTCAAAAAGCTATGGAGAATCACCAAATGCTAATGAATAATGATTTTGATAGGAAGATAACTCTAAGAGTATTCTAAGATGGTGACATGGTATTAGAGTGGGATGAAGAAAGATCAAAGCCAGGAAGACATACCTAATTTTACACCTTATGGAGTAGACCATACATCATCATCAAATGCAAGAAAAATAACTCATTTAAATTGTCAAGAATGAATGGGGAAAATTTGCCTATCATTGTAAATGGGATCCACTTGAATCCCTGCTATTGATAAGATGAAGGTTAGTCCTACAAATACTAAAATAGGTGTGTGTCTTTTATTTTTTTTGTGTGTGTTTCCTAAGTGATCTTGAGAAAACATGTGTGTTTTCTTAGGTGTGTTGTTTTATGTCTTGTTCCTATTTTTTAGTGTGTTTTATGTGTTTTTAAAGGAAATTGAATGTCAAAATCATGCATGGGTGACTCCATAACCCAATGGATAGGAGTATGCTATTGGTCTTTGGAATAGTTGGCTTGCCACCCCTAAGAAATAACCAAGATTGTTGACTATTTTGACCATAAGTTAAAATAGGTCAACCCTCTATAGTTGAAAACTTAGATAGGGGTCTACTAGGGTCAAAATGTGTTCCATGGTCCTAGATAGGGATCTTTGATATGTCATTAGCTTTGCCATATTGATATTTAGTCTTATGTCATTTTAGGGATCATATTTGAGTAATTTATGATTCTTATATAGTTTTATATAAAATACATGTGTTCCAAAGTGTCTTTCAATGTAAATGTGTTAGAGTAACTATCTTAAGCTGACAAACTATAGGTTTTAATATTAGAATAAGAAAATCAGGTAGTTAAAGGTAATTTTTAATTGGTTGTATGGCTTATACATGAGTGTGACACATGTGCAATGATTTGAAGTGACCCTTCAGGTCCCTTAAACTCATTTCCATGATCTAAAATCCTTGAACATCCAAAAATTGCATAAAACCATTCTACCCCTTCATCGCTCTCCAAGGCATGAGAAAATGGTCAACAATCTTTTGATGGTATGGCCAACAAGAGAGGAATCAAGTTGAATTCTCTTTAGGGATGAAATTAATCCTTGTATAATTCAAATACATGATAAGAGTTCTAGTATTGGTTACTTTTACTTTATGAACCAATGCTAAGAAGTTTGCTACTACTTTCTGCGTATTCATCCCCATCACCTCATGGTTTCTCTTCTAATTAGGTTAATCCATACAAGCCAAGTATTATAAATGATTATTAAGATCATTACCATTATTCCCATGTGACTCTCAACCTGATTTTCACATGTGGAAGTCAAAATATAAGCATGTACCATCCCATTTTACTAAGAGGACACCGTTACAGTTTATAGACCAATTTCCATCTATTGTAGAGTTATCCTTCCTACATTGGCTTTAGGAAAAAATTGGAATGGTTTTTCACTCTCATAATTCATCTTGGTTAACTATCCTTTGAAGGTTTTATGTCTCAAACTTTTTATATATGAAGTTTAAAGTCTAACACACTCACATAGTCAACCTTCTTCATGACTGTCACAAACAGTCAAGTGAAAATAACCTTGCACAATCATGGTGGTTAGATATGAAGTTTACAAGGTGGTAGAAAGTCTTCCATGGTGAGAGTAATAGGTTTGAATTATTTAAATATTTTTAGATTGGTTATGATAACCAATTCAACATATACATAGTCATATACCCTACCTTCACTACCTTGTATATTATAATGACACCTATAAGAAGCTCATAAAGAGGTATGAAGAAAATTGAAATGAAGGTGTTGAAGCTTGTTTGAAACTCCATTAAGGTGTGGGGAAATTTAAATTGCCATTGTGATAGTCCTAGAGTCATCATATTGTAGAGAAACTTGAGATTCATGCTCATAAGTTGATAAAATTACTTTAAGGACATGCTACCTTAAAATTTTCAAAACAGGGATTTTGCCTTGCTTTTGATCCTCCCATGGTAAGGGGACATGAGGTCTAAACAAGTCTGAGTGCTTACACATTATATCTCAGTCATAAAGGTAATACCTTATAAATAAAAGTGGTTATTTGGCCAAATTAGGGTGATGTAAAGAGGGTTTTCATTTCAAGCAAAACTCCATTATAGACACTTAGTAATCTACAACACTATTGAAGCCTTAATGATCTTATAGTGCAATTTGACATAATGGTAATATGAACTTCATGAAAATTGGTCCAATTTGGTTTTAAGTATCCTTAATAACCTCAAGTAATATCAAATAAAGTGAATTCTAGGGTTGAGAGGCACATCATCACCTACATGTCTCATGGCCTCTAAATTTGAATCTATAGTCAAGTCTGCAACATAAAGTGTGTTGATAAAGAGATGTAATGGAATCATACCTACATAAAAGTGACTCTATTTTTAAAAAAATTGTACTAGTGGTGGAATTTTTTTATTAAGTTTAGACACAAGGTCATGACACTGGTAATCACCTATAGGGGTCTCTTTTGTTCTCAAAAGGGCACATATAGGCTGACTGAAGTTGATAGTACATGGAGATTGATAGTTTGAAGGTTAGATTGGTATTAGGCATGATATGAATATATTTGGTTATAATATGAGTTCATATAATTAAATTAAAACCTAATAAATGTGATATAGGTCTAAATCATATAACTTCATATACAGTAAACTTCTAAAAACTATCACCTATAGCTTACTACAGTTTGCTAAAATGGAGAGAAGCACAAGTTGAGGGTTGGAAAAGAAGTAAGGTGTTGGTCATGTTTTAAATCACCTTACCAATGTTTACATTATATTAATGAGGTCCTTAGACCAAATAAATAGGGTAAGGGAAAGGTCAACCAAACAAGTCGAACCCCATAGTTAGGAAATATTGCATAATCATCAACTTGAGAAGTCTATTTTGGAGTTTGTAGATTATGAACACTCTATAAAGGTGATCTAGTTTGAATTTTTGTGTATAGGGTACTCATGACCCAATATATCCTACCATATCTATAAAATATCTATACAAATAGGGGAAGTTTCCTTTATTTTGTCTCAGATAGAGGGCACTCCTAGGCAGTCATGACTGTAGACTAGGTAAGAAGATGATAAGGGGATGACATAAGCACTATTATAATACTGGATAAGGGTGTGGGGAGTTTATTTGGACATGAATAAACATAAAAATGCCATAAAATATTGCAAAAACAATCAGATATGGTTATAAGCTATGAATGTAGGTCAAGCCTAGACTAGGCCTAAAACCCTAAAGATGTTTAATTTCACTTCCATTGCAATATGAACTTTCCCAAACATTTGACCATCTTTATAGGGAGGTATAAGGTTGATTTAAACCATTTATTTTTAGATAAATCAATCAAGGGGGTCATTTCTATCCCAAACTCACTTCAGGGTGCATAAAATGCAAAGGAGAAGCTCAATAGGCCATCTTTGAAAGCTCACACATGTATGAACACATTAGATTGTAGACACAAGGATTTAGAAACATTTGAGGAGGTTCCTAAGATTTATTTTTATGGAATTTTTTGGGAGGTTGGATGTCAGTATTTTATGAATAATCCTTAAGAGTCTAAACCTTCTAAAACCCTTCTAAACCCTTAATTTTGAATTGATGGAGAAGATAAGGAAGAAGATGCATCCAAATGAGATAGTTTTGCCTATAAAGTTATTTAAAATTATGGAGGACTCTCCCATGACCTTCCCCACATGATTTATATGTACCCTACTTATATGGAGAGGCCTAAAATAGGGTCTTTTACATAGATTTATGTGTTTTATAGGTAAAGAGTAGAATGAAAAGGTGAGCGTCATTTGGGGGGGTTAGTAGGGAATTTTAATAATTATCCATGTCCATTTATCATAGAAAAATGTTATGAAAACACTTCTTATAAATTATTCACTTCAAGCAGTCTATCATAGATGATGAAAATGGATAGTGATTTCCAAGTGAAGAGACGAGAAGTCTAATTAGTATGATTTTTAAGGTCTATCTAATGGATTTGGAGGCAAGGGGATTATTTAAATATTTTATAACACCCATTACATTGATTTAATTGAGAAAATAAAGACCATTTGGGTGATAAATGTAAGGACATACCTATAAGGCTAGTGATAGTAACTGTAGATGATGAGAACAAGTCTAAAAGAAGGCCATGAGTTAGGGACACATCTGGTGATTTTTTTGGCATGATTTTAACCCCTCCTTGATAGTTCACATGTTTTATCACTCCCTAATTTGTTTTGGATCAATCAAAAGATGCCTAATGATGAACGCAATTTCAAGAAGATAGCTAGAGAGATCCTATGCTAATTTTAGGGAGTTTAATGCTTTTGATAGACACTTGTCCAAAAATACCTTTCATGGTCTATTTCATACTTAATTTTCATAAAAAGTTAATAATTTCTCTTAGCTTGACACTTATTCTTATGATCTTTGAACTTCATTCTTCTCTCTCCTCTCACACATTATATAAATGCAAGCCATTTTGGCTGTTATAGTTTATATCCATGTCTAGTATGGCAAAGCCCTACAAGTTTGAATATTGATGTTTAATTTTGAATAAATATTTGATGCTAGTTTTTATTTTACAATTCCTTGATTAAGTGTGTAGAGTGTTAATAATTTGAATGATAAGTGTTAATCACCTATCTTTACATTATTGTGTGCAAGAAATTCATTCTCTAATAAGTCACATTGAGTATCATTAATGTCCTTTCCTATATCTAAGTGTAGGAAGTTTTATTAATGTCTAAGATTAGACCTCTTGTCCTTTCAATTTTAAAAGTGTATTACATATCACTTACATGTTTGAAATACTTATGTTGGAGTCCCATATAAGTTTGAAACTAGTCTTGTGAGTAACCTTTCATAGTACAAATCATGGTAGTCTAGTGGGTATCATTTTGGTGTATCAAATTATTCTAATAGATCATTTTCATGTTTATTTATATATCTTTTCACATAATCAAATGGTTATCATAGGTGATAATCAAATTGTTGTCCCCCAAAAATATCACTCATTTTTGGGACAACATTTAAACTATTTTGGTCTTACAGACCAAAATTGTCTCTTCCCTTTCTGAAATTTGTCCTGGGTATTCAAATTCCTCAGTTTTCAAGCTTCTAAAAAATGTACGGAATCTACAGGCTTGAATCTATGGACTCTGTAGTCCAAGTTCAATGAGCTTTATAGGTTAATTTCTATAGACTTGATTTCTACGAACTCTGTAGGCAGGTTCATTTCTATAAGTTCAACAGGCTTCATAAGTTGTGCAGGTAAGTTCAACCAAAATAATTAGTTTCTAACACTTGGTCATTTTCAAGATTGGTTCAGTGCCTTGGTTCAATCAAAAATCTCCATTGGCAAGCATCTAAGCAAAGAAGGCTTAAACCATTGAATCATTAAACCAATTTGGTTCAAAGGTTCAACGAGTTAAAATTTTAAAAGGTTCAACGAGTTCAAAGTTCAAAAGGTTCAACACTTTTGGTTCAATAGTTGGTTCAATCAAAGGAACAGTTCAATGGCTTGGTTCAACCAAGTGGTTCAACACTTTGTTTCACTCGGGTGGTTCATCTACTTTGTTTCAATGCTTTGGTTCATCCTTTGGTTCAATCAAATGGTTTGTCATCTAGTTCAAGGCTTTGTTTGAACCATTGAACCAAAACTTGGTTCAATAGTTGGTTCAAACAAATGGTTCAAAGGAAGGTTCAAACACATGGTTCAATGGTTAGTTCAACATCTTTTGGTTCAAAGACTTGGTTCAATCAAAGGGTTCATCAGCTTGAACCATTTTGGTTCAAATTTTGGTTCAGCAGCTTGGTTTAATGGTTTAGTTCATTTGATTGGTTCAAATACTTGGTCCAATCAAAGGGTTCATTGGCTTGAACCATTTTGGTTTAAAGTTTGGTTCATCAGCTTGGTTCAATGCTTGGTTCAACCAAGTGGTTCAATGTTTAGTTCAATGGAGTGGTTCATCAACTTGGTTCAACTAAGTGGTTCAACATTTGGTTCAATCAAATGGTTCACTCAATTGGTTCAATCAAAGGGATCATCGACTTAGTTCAAAGAAGCCTCCCGAAGGACAAGTGCCCTTGCGGAGGGCACTTAGACAACAAAAGTACCCTTTATAAGGGTCATTTTCAAAGAAGCCTCAAAAGGTAAATTCTTTCAGATTTCTATTTAAGTTAGTTGAAAAAGTCTACGGCATAATTCCTTTGGACAAAAAGTTCAAAAGAATTTAAAGAAACTGCGGGCAAAAGGCCCGAAGAAATAACTAAGGCAAACGAATGGAACAATTCCGTAGACTTTTTGTCCATGAGAAATTTCCATAGAATTTTTGTCTGTGGGAAATGTCCATGGACTTTTTATCTATGAGAATTTGTCCACGGAGAAGGCCTGAGGAAAGCCCACGAAAGACTTCTAAGAAAAAGGCCGCCAAAGGACCCTGAAGGGCAGGTGCCCTTGTGGGGGACTCTTAGCTGCCAAATTGAAGGACATTTCCCAGAAGCTGAAGGGTCACTTTCCCTTCAAGAAGATATAAAATGAGAAATTTGAAGGAAGAATTTAGTGACCCACCAGAATAAAGAAGCTTGAAGGCCATCTGAAGACCACCCGAAGGGTAGATACCTTTGCAGGGGGCTCTTCTCGACCCAAGGTAGATCATTTCTTAAGGCTCAAAAGGGTAGGTTCTTTTTAGGAAAGTGCTAAATATAAAATTCGAAGGACTAAGGGATGACGCACCCAAAGATGTCAAATTCAAGACAACAAACTAGCCATTGAAAATGTAGTGACGGGTGTGCGAACATCAATTTTAAAGCTCATAAAATAGCCATTGATCCTTTGAATCTACAGACCCAAATGCATTCACAAGCTTTAAGGCCAAGACTAGTAGAACGTGAGGAAGGAACATAACAACAAATTGAATCCATGACCCAATTCAATTAACCAAAAAAGGAGGAACGATGAAGGTAAGATCAGATCGCCAGGTGGACATTGAAAGTTACAAACTTTCAATAGCGTGAATTATTTCTCTGCATTGATAAAATCAAATGGGTAAATGCCCCTAAGTTCCAGCCTATCTTCTTAATAGATTTCAATGCAACATGATGGGTTAATATTCTTGAGTCCTTCTTGAAGAGGCTATATAAGGGACTCTCTTCTATTGTAAATAGATCTCTTTTTGACAATCAGAATGAAACTCTACCCAAATTGAAAGGCATTTCTGAGACTTTGAGCTCAATTTGTTTATCATATTTTGTTATTGGAATAAGAAAGCAAGTGATTTTTTAGACTTTGTGTTTTAATATCTTTGTTGTTGAGGAAACTATTCTTATGTCTTTTTCCTTAATATATCTTATGTTTCTTTAATTCAACAAGCAGAATTAGTGATAGTAGTCAGGAAGGTGTCCTGAAGAGTCAACTGTGGAGAGAATTTGTGCACCCATAATTGCCTTTAGTGTGTTTTCTTTTCATTTTTGTGTAAAGGACCTTGAGGTGAATTTGTGCCCTCATTGTCCTTCGTATCTTACTCTTGAGAAATTTAAGTGGAGACTTTGTGTTGCATCTCAATTTGCTGGTTATTACATCCTTTGCTACATTTTATTGTTACTACCAAGAGTATTCTTGTGGTTTGCTGAATAATAATTCTAAAAGAAGAGGAGTGTTGTCTGTCATTTCCCTTGAGTTTTATCTTTAATTTGCACACATCATCTCTGAAGAAAGAGATATATGGTTTGTCCAATCCTTAATTATTACTTTATGTGTGTGTGTGTGTGTGTGTATATATATATATATATATATATATATATATATATATATATATATATTACCTATCTATATGGAACCTCCCCTTGATGAGAGGAGAGATCAGTCCCCTTCTAATGTGGTAAACCTACACATTTGAATGACTAATCTTCCTACTTTGGCTGATCAAACCTATTTTGTTTATCATTACGCTGATTGATAAAATATTCAACCAATAGTTTTTAGTGACTCCACTGGGGATATAAAATCCATTATCCATTTATAATCTATACATTCACCTCCACACTAACTGGGAAAGAATGTACAGTTTAAATCCTCAAGCTTTAACTAAAGCAAGGTCAATTCTTTTCCCATTTTTGTTTCACAATCTAATAGATTCAAGGTATACACGAAGCCAAAGGGCTAAAGGTATCATTGACCCTGTATTTGAGTTGGTACATCAAAGTGATTTTGATTTATTTCCTTCACCATCTCATCTCTAATGAATTAAGAGATTTCTTCTTACTAAAGTTAGATCTCCATTGCCAGATGAAATATCTACTTCTGTTGTTGATAAAGCTTTGCCAATAATTACCCCTATGAGATTTGTTATCCCTCCTTTTCATTATCCTACAATGGTAGCTCAAGGCCTCTATGGTAATGCTTTTGGTCCTCTCAATCTTGCTCCACCTCTACATGAGCTTCCACATACTTCAAGGAAGAATTTCCCTAAATTCTATGGTGATGGGAAAGTTCATCCTGATGAACACATTGTAGCCTTCAACATAGCTTGTGGAGTAATCGGAGTAGAATTTGAAGATGTAGCAGTCAGGGTTTTTGTGGAGACACTACAAGGTGCTGCTATAAATTGGTTTTTATCATCTACTGGCTTGATTAGTAATTGATTGGAATACTCTCAAAGATAAGTTTGAAGCTAGATTCAAACCTGCAGAAGATGCACATGCACTTTTGGCTCAACTTACACAGATGAAGAAAGAGCCTTATGAGCCTATGAGAGACTTCATAGCCAAATTTGACAAACTGAGAAATAGAATTCCTGTAATAGCTTGACTTACAGTTGAGAATCCCAAATACTTTTTCATTAATTCTCAGTTACCTAAAGTAAGTTTTCTTTTGAGACGTGCTGGTCAAATAGATCTTGCTGCAGCTCAACATTTGGCCACTGAGGTAGAAGATGATCTCATCTTAGTAGGAAAGATAAGAAGAGATCCAAATAGAAATAGAGCTTCATCATCTTCTGATTATTCATCTACAAGAACCATAGATCCAATGGTGTAGAAATTGGCAAATGAGTTGCTTGCTCTCAAAAAGCAAATGGCTCAAATAATGTCTTCTGTTCTTTCACACAGAAGGACATTCCCAAATCAATCATATCAGGGCAATGCTGCCAGGAATCAAGGGTAATAGAATCACCTTCCTCCCCCATAAGGGAAACTTGCCTTAGAAGCTCCTTCAACCAATTCAGCAATGGGATATCTTGAAGTAGAATCATAGTTCTCTTTCTAGCCTAAATTGAATCAAGAAAATGACGTTGATCACCTTGAAGACAATCAAGAAGAATTAACTAGCAACTCCCACATTGGTTTCCTAAACTACCAAGATGAACCCAAAAGTAAAGGAGAATATTTTGATGGATCATATGTAGTGTTTACTAGGTCCAAGAACCAATTAGTCCAGCAAGCTGATAAAGGGAAGATAGAAGAGCAACTACAACCAGCAGTCACGATTGCTAAGCATGGAACCATTATACCTTTTCAGTCAAAGGATCTGATAACTACCCAAAAGGAAAGTACATCAATTTCACCTTCCCCTTCTACTTCAAATTCACAAACCAGCCCACCTCCCATCCCTCCTAAAACTCAAAAAGTTGAAGTACCTTTCTCTATACCTAGCTCAATTCAACCATTTGACATAATCGATCATGTCAAAAAGATAGAAATATAAATGTCTGAGTTTGAATATTTGCAGTCCAATCTTGATCAATTGAATAAGTTGGTCCAATATGTCAAGAGCCAAACCATCCTTGTAGGACAAAAGGCTAAAAAGGTAACTCCTAATTCTCCAAAGAACACTTCTATTCTAAATAATTTGGTCATTACTCCCCCAGCTGCTCTTGGAAAAATAAAACCTTTCTATGTTTCCCTGTTAATTAATGGCCACAAGTTGAATAACTATATTATAGACTTAGGCGCATCTGACAATGTCATGCCTACTAAAGTAGCTGATTCTCTTAGTCTCACACTAACTAAGACATTTGGGAGATGTTTCTCCATGGAGAACAAGCAAGTACCATTGCTGAGGCAAATCAAAGATACCTAATTTGCATTTTTAGCTTTTTCAGACAAGAGAATCAAGATGACTGTCTTGGTGGCTAACATTCCAACATCCTATGGCATTTTACTTAGATGAAATTTCTACAAGGATGTGGGAGGATAACTAAGCATGGATCTATCTAAGGCAAAGATCCCTATCTAAGGCATAATGAAGGGGTTGCTCCCTAAAAAGGAAGCAAAATATGTGGTCACCCAGACATCAGCCCCTAAAGCTCAAATTATTTTTGAATCCACAAGTATAGGTAACTATTTTCTATCTACAGATGAAGTGCATGAAACACCTAATATAATTCTTGAAAGTGTCAACTCAAAAATTAGTTCAACTAGAACAACAGAAGAACTAGTAGGCTGTAATATAGATGAAGAAGGATCCTCCATCTCTGATGAAGGAAAGTCTAAAGAAAAATTAGTATCAGATGAGATATGGACTTTGAAATTTGATGGTAGTTGTTTCTCTACCAGTTTAAGAGCTTGGATTGTGTTGATATCTCCTCAAGGAGCTATGTTTCCTTCATCTTACAAATTATAGTTTAGAAACACTAACAAAACATCTGAATACAAATCTCTGCTACTTGGAATGAAGGCTGCTCAAGAAAAAGGAATCAAGTTACTTCATGCCAAAGGGGATGCTAAATTAGTGGTTGTCAAGTGAGGAACTTATACCAAACTAAGAATGAAATATTACGCCACTACCATAACTTGGTTTGGGACCAAATTAAAAGTTTTGATGCTTTCAACATTTCTGCCATACCTAGAGAGTCTAATGACAGAGCTGATGCACTTGCTGTTTTAGGAATTCTCTTAGTTCCTCATTCAAATTTAAAAGAAGACAGGTATATTATTGAGTTGGTCTATAGACCAAGTGTTCCTAACAATGTTGATTATTGGCAAGTATTCAATGATGATCATCAAATTATTGCCTTCTCGAAACAAAAAGACAATTTTGAACAACTATGTTTTGAAGACAGTGATCCTCAAAAGTATGAATCAGCCTCTGAATCCAGTTTAGATATAAATGAAGAATTCTTACAGCTAAAAGAAAACAAAATTTCCAAAGGCTTGGTTTCTCTTGAAAAGATATTTGACAAGCATGATAGATTCATCAAACAATAGCAAACAGACTCGAGTTTCTCTTAGGGATTTGATCAAGTGAATTTGACTACTAAAGAAAATCCCAAGATGGTTAACATTGGTAAGTCTTACACCCCTGAAGAAAGATTCAAGTTCACCTCTTTACTCCATCAATACATAGATGTCTTGGCATATTCTTATGAAGACTTGAAGTCTCTAAGACCTGATGAAATCTGCCATGACATTCCTCTTAAAGCTGATTCAATGCCCTATAAGCAAAAATCTAGGTAGTACAATCCAAAAATATTAGGTACTATTTTGTCTGAGATATAAAAAATGTTAAATGCTAAAATCATCTTCCCAATACATCATTCCACATGGATTGCCAACATAGTGCCTATAAGGAAGAAGAATGGAAAATTCACATTTGTGTAGATTTTAGGAATCTGAATCAAGCATCTTTGAAAGAAGATTATCCTTTGCCAATTATGGATCAAGTGCTTCAAATAATGTCAGGTTTAGAGATCTTATCAATGTTGGATGGCTTCTCAAGATATAATCAAGTTGAAGTTGGTGAAGTAGACCAACACAAGACTGTATTCACCACACCTTGGTGTACATTTGCATATAGAAGAATGCCTTTTGGTTTAATAAATGCTGGTGCTACCTTTCAAAGAGCAATGGATTTGGCTTTCAAAGATGATATTGGTAAATTTATAGTGGTATACCTTGATGACTTGTCTATCTTTTCAAAGTGTTGATCTGATCATGTACACCACTTACAAGTGCTAGAGCGCTACCACCAAAATGGTATTTCCTTAAATCTTAAAAAGTCTATTTTTGGAGTAACAAAGGGGAAACTCCTTAGATACATTATGTCTAAAGAAGGCATAAAGATTGACTTAGATAGAGTCAAGTCTATTCAAGAGCTTAATTTTCCTATAATCAAAAATTCTATTCATTCTTTCTTTAGAAAGGTGAATTTCTTACAAAGATTCATCCTCGAATTTGCTGAGAAGACTAGACACATTGTGAACATGATGAAAGGGAAGACCACCTTCAGCTAGACTAAAGAAGGCAAATCAGCATTTCAGGATATTAAAACTGCCATTGCTCATGCCCCTACCTTGGTTTGTCTAGATTACAACAAAGATTCTATCATATATAACTATGCGTCTGAACACACTCTTTCAATAATTCTTGTTCAACAGGACAAGAAAGGTATGGAATCTCCTATCTCTTTCATGAGTTGCCCTCTCAAAACCCATGAGATGAAGTATTCAAATGTAGAGAAGCATTCTTATGCATTGGTGAAAGCAGTCAAATATTTTCACTTTTATATTCTGAATTAACACATTATTGCCTTAGTTCTCGACACTACAGTCAAGTCTATATTAACTCAATAGGAGTTTGGCACAAAAAGAGGTAATTAGATTGCAAAGATCCAAGAGTTTGATTTATACATCAAGCTGACAAAGCTGGTCAGGGGTAACAGCCTATGCCAATTAATTGCTAATAATAAGCTAGAAGACACACAGCATGAAGAAATTGAAGTGGAAGATACTCCAACAGTCCTTTTTGTCTCCACTACCAATGAGTGGTATTCAGGTATCACTCATTTCCTTACTTATGGTGAATGTCCTACTCATTTGTCTTACAAAGAAAGGAGGACTATTAGGTTGAAAGCTACCAATTTTGTCCTTTAAGACAATGGCTTATACAAGAGAAGCATAGATGGAGTATTCCTTCATTGTGTAAACAAAGAGAAATAAAAATAGCTTTTGAAATCTTTTCACAATCTGGCCTGTGGAAGACATTTTTCTACTCTTGTGATTGCTCACAAGATTTTGTGAGCCAGGTATTACTAGCCAACTCTTTTCCAAGATGCACATAAGTGGGTGAGAAAATGTGAACTCTATCAGCAATTTGTTGGAAGACCCAAGTTAGTTGTTATGCCTCTCAAGCCAGTGATCATAGAAGAACCTTTCCAGTAATGAAGGATTGATTTTATTGGGACTATAAACCCATCTTCAAGTGATAGACATGATTATGTCCTTACAACAATTGACTATTTCACCAAGTGGGTAGAAGCAATCCCAACAAAGCTGCTACTTCAGAAGTTGTATGCAACTTCCTCAAAGAGAATATCATTTCCAAGTTTAGAGTTTCGATCAAAATTGTTACTGATAATGCAACTTGTTTCACCTCTCAGGAGATTACACAATTCTATTTCCATTATGGAATTATACTCTCTTACTCTTCTAATTATTTTCCACAAGGGAATGGACAAGCTGAATCTAACAATAAGAACCTGGTAACTATCATCAAGAAGCTAGTAGATGACAATCAAAGAACATGGCATAAAGCATTGGTTTATGCTCTATGGGCAGATAGAATCACACCAAAGAGGGCAATTGGTATGTCTCCTTTTGAACTTCTTTATGGTATCAATGCTGAGATACCAATCACCTTAGAATTGCCAGCCTTGAAATTGGCAAAGGCAATTAAAGATCAAACATATGAAAGCTCACTTGATAAAAGAATCATGTGCCTGACTAAGCTAGAGGAATAGAGAACCATGGTGGTGGATAGAATTGCTGCTCATCAAAGTCTAGTAAAGAAACTCTTTGACCAGAAGGCCAAAAATCATGATTTCTAGATTGGGGATCAAGTCTTGTTGTGGGATAAAAGGAGAGAACCAAAGGGGATGCATGGAAAGTTTGACTTCCTTTGGAGAGGCCCATTTATAATTCATCAACACATTGGTGAAAATAGCTTTCTGCTAAAATATCAAGATGGCACACTCTTTTCTCTACCTCATAATGGGCAGCATCTGAAACATTTTAACTCTTGAAGTATCAGATCATTGCATCTGTATATATGTATATTTGTATTTTTTTAATTCTATTTTGTTTTTTTGTTTCCATTTTTTATGCCTTCCATTTTTGGGTAGCATGACTCCATAGCCCAATGGTACACATGAAGACACTGGAGATTTTAGATTCTACTCCCTTTAATTCTTTTTGCAATTGACAGAAGTTCCCCAACTGGAGCCAGTTGTTGTCCCCCAAAAATATCACTCATTTTTGGGATAACATTTGAGCTATTTTGGTCTTACAGAAAAAATTGTCTCTTCCCTTTTTGAAATTTGTCCTGGGCATTCAAATTCCTTAGTTTTCAAGCTTCTCAAAAATCTACAAACACTACAAGCTTGAATCTATGGACTATGTAGTCCAAGTTCAATGAGCTTTATAGGTTGATTTCTATGAACTCTATAGGTAAGTTCATGTTTGTAAGTTCAACAGGCTTCACAGGTTCTGTAGGTGGGTTCAACTAAAAGAATTAGTTTCTAACACTTGGTCATTTTTGGGATTGGTTCAGTGCCTTAGTTCAATCAAAAATCTCTATCGGTAAGCATTTAAGCAAAGAATGATTGAACCATTGAATCATTGAACCACTTTGGTTCAAAGATTCAATGAATTCAAAGTTTAAAAGGTTCAACACTTTTGGTTCAACAGTTGGTTCAATCAAAGGAATGGTTCAATGGCTTGGTTTAACCAAGTGGTTCAACGCTTTGTTTCACTCAGGTGGTTCATCCACTTTGTTTCAATGCTTTGGTTCATCCTTTGGTTCAATCAAATGGTTCATCAGTTGGTTTAAGGCTTCATTTGAACCATTGAACCAAAACTTGGTTCAACAGTTGGTTCAAACAAATAGTTCAAAGGTGGGTTCAAACACATGGTTTAACGGGTGGTGCAACATCTTTTGGTTCAAAGACTTGGTTCAATGAAAGGGTTCATCAGCTTGAACCATTTTGGTTCATAGTTTGGTTCATCAGCTTGGTTCAATGCTTCAGTTCATTCAATTGGTTTAAAGACTTGGTCTAATCAAAGGGTTCATCGGCTTGAACCATTTTGGTTCAAAGTTTGGTTCATCAGCTTGGTTTAACCAAGCAGTTCAATGTTTAGTTCAACGGAGCAGTTCATCGACTTGGTTCAACTAAGTGGTTCAACATTTGGTTCAATAAAATGGTTCAATCAAAGGGATCATCGACTTAGTTCAAAGAAGCCTCCTAAAGGACAAGTGCCCTTGTGGAGGGCACTTGGATGACAAAAGTACCCTTCGGAAGGGTCATTTTCAAAGAAGCCTCAAAAGGTAAATTCTTTCAGATTTTTGTTTAAGTCAGTCAAAAAATTATAAGGCATAATTCCTTTGAATAAAAAGTCTGAAAGAATTCAGAGAAGCTATGGGCAAAAAGCCTGAAGAAATAACTAAGGCAAGTGGATGGAACAATTCCACAGACTTTTTGTCTATGGGAAATTGTCTGTAGAGAAAGCCCAAGGAAAGCCCACAAAAGACTTCTAAGAAAAAGGCCATCAAAGGACCCCGAAGGGTAAGTGCCCTTGCGTGGGACTCTCAGCTTCCAAATTGAAGGACATTTCCCCAAAGTCGAAGGGTCACCTTCCCTTTAGGAAGATATAAAATGAGAAATTTGAAGGAAGAATCTAGCGACCCGCCAAAATAAAGAAGCTCGAAGGCCATCTGAAGACCGCTCAAAGGGCAGATACCTTTTCGAGGGGCTCTTCTCGACCCAAGGCAGATCATTTCTTAAGGCTCAAAATGGCATGTTATTTCTAAGAAATTGCCAAATAGAAAATTTGAAGAAAGACCAAGGGGTGACGCGCCCGAAGACGTCAAATTCAAGATAGCAAACTAGCCATTGAAAACATAGTGACGGGCATGTGAACGTCAATTTTAAAGCTCATAAAATAGCCATTGATCCTTTAAAACTATAGACCCAAATGCATTCATAGGCTTTAAGGCCAAGACCATTAGAAAGCAAGGAAGGAATAGAACAACAAATTGAATCCAGGACCTGATTCAATTAACCAGAAAAGGAGGAATGATGAAGGTAGGATCATATTGCCAGGTGGACATTGAAAGTTGTAAACTTTCAATAGCATGAATTGTTTCTCTGCATTGATAAAATCAAATGGGTAAATGCCCCTAAGTTCTAGCCTATCTTCTTAACAGATTTCAATGCAACATGTTGGGTTACTATTCCTGAGTCCTTCTTGAAGAGGCTATATAAGGGACTCTCTTCTATTGTAAATGGATCTCTTTTTTACAATCAAAACGAAACTCTACCCAAATTGAAAGGCATTTTTGAGAATTTGAGCTCAGTTTGTTTATCATATTTTGTTATTGGAATAAGAAAGCAAGTGATTTTTTAGACTTTGTGTTGTAATATCTTTGTTGTTGAGGAAACTGTTTTTATGTCTTTTTCCTTAATATATCTTCTGTTCCTTTAATTCAACAAGCAAAATTAGTGACAATAGTTAGGAAGGTGCCCTGAAGAGTCAATGTGGAGAGACTTTGTGCACCCATAATTGCCTTTAGTGTGTTTTCTTTTCATTTCTATGTAAAGGACCTTGGGGTGACTTTGTGCCCTCATTGTCCTTCGTATCTTACTCTTGAGCAATTCAGGTGGAGACTTTGTGCTGCATCTCAATTTGTTAGTTATTATATCATTTGCTACATTTTGCAATTACTACAAGGAGTATTCATGTGGTTTGCTGAATAATACTTCTGAAAGAAGAGGAGTGCTATCTATCATTTCCCTTGAGTTATTCCTTTGATTTGCACACATCATCTCTGAAGAAAGAGAGATGGATGGTTTGTCCTACCCTTGAGTATTATTATATATATATATATATAGCCTATCTATAGGGAACCTCCCCTTGATGAGAGGAGAGATCAGTCCCCTTCTGATGTGGTAAACCTACACATTTAGATGACTAATCTTCCTACTTTGGCTGATCAGACCTATTTTGTTTATTAGTACGTTGATCGACAAAATATTAAACCAACACAAATAAAGATCAATCCATGGAGATAGCTCTTAAAACTAGAGGTCTACCTCTACTATAGGCAACCCAGAGGCCTAAAGGTATTTTAGTGTTGCCCAAATCTTAGAGTAGGCTTGAACAACCTCCTATAAGGTGCAAGATTTTGTGAAAATAGTTATATAATCATAGAAAACCTAGTCATCACCATAATTAGGAGAGGTAAGATCCACTTTGAGGGATTAAGCCATGTTATTACAAGGAGAAGGGGTAGTAGGAGATTTATTTAGATTAATGAATATCATAGGTACCTTATTTTTTGGCCTTTTATGAGAATAAGGTTGAAAAATAGAAGTTGATAAAAAATTTGACTTTTTTTAAATCTCATTAGGTTTTAATTCATTTGAATCGAGAAGGTTTGGTGGGATATATCCCATTAGCTAAGGGTGATCATTATATACACTCAATGAGTTGACACAATGTTTAAAATGGTTATATTCTAGGAATTAGATATTGGGAATGGATTCAAGGGTGGGTATTTTATAGATAATTTATTCATATAATTGATAAAAATTTGAAGGCCTATTATCACCTTGAATCTTATAGATAGATCTCATTTATGGAAATTTAATGTATATAGTAGATTGGTAGCCAAGCAATATATATAGGAAAGGGGAAAGTTTAACATCATAAATTTCACGCTAATAATTATCTAAGGAAGTATCATGATAATAATCCAAATGCATCCTAAAGGAGTAATTTTTATGTGATCATATCCTTCACATATGATATGGGTGGAGTTAAGGTTATTAGTGGAATACCCAATGGATTTGATGAAATATAAAGAGGTGACACAAGTATAGAAACCTTAATCTATGAGTGTTATTTTTACTTGGACATCACCAATTTTAACACTAATAAAGAGAGAAGGGTCATCTACATAGAGAAGGATCTTATTAGGGATCATGGAATAAAATGTAATTTTCAAAGATAAGTTAATATCTATTATACCATCAACCTAGATATAAACATGTCTTCAAATTACTATAGTATGAGTTATTCAAACTCAAAAAAGGTATAGTATATCTAATTAAGTGGAAATTAATGTATGTTCATGTCAAATAATTGTTACATAAATTGATTATACTATTTAGGAGTGATCCATGTCAACTCAAGAACATAAATTTGATAAGGGAATATAGATGGATCTTATATAAGTTCCTACTCATCAAAGATGTTATGAGTTGGACGAGAATATAATGGAGAAAAATAGGTTTGAACATGATCATATTTAATTGTAGATGAATATGAACCTGAGTTTTCTTGATTTTGATTTTTTTTAATGCGATTAGAATGTTTGATTTAGTTACATCAAATATACATAGTAGCATCGACCATGTTGATCCAATATGTTTTCTAATAGATTAAATTTGCACTACTAATTTGATTAGTGACAAATAAGATTGAATCATAATAGTTGATTTAGATAATTTTATATAAAATCATTTAATTAAATTGACATGGTTAATTCCATTATAATTTTATATATTTTTTGATTTTGGAGGTTCAATAAGGACTGGTACAAGGATTATGTATGCAATAAAAAATGCATCATGTCTATAAATCAATCCTAGCTCAAAGAAAATAGAGCATACCTACACTTCTAATTGGAGATACACTTGTTAAGTAGGAACATGACCAATATGGGGATCTGCTAGACCCAATTAGGGGATCACTTATCAAACATATCATATTAGGAAGGGTTCCAAAGCCTACAATCTAACACAATCACACAACAACCCTAATGGATTCTTAAGGTTTAAATCATTCACTTATTCTAATAACAAGAAAGTAAATCTAATATATTTTACACCAAATCTTGTGGCACAAAATTAGGGTTAGAAATAATAAAATAGACAAAACTAAACATGTATTAGAAGACATATACTCATGTCAATGTATACAAAATCCTAATACATGGGATAAGAATACAAATGCATTATCTATATACTCTTACAAAGGAGAAATAAAGTTATGAATACTTACCTTTGAAGACGAACCCATCGAGCCTCAATCTCTCCCTTGGCCAAGGTGCTTCACAAGAGATTGTTGTTGTATGTAAGGATAACCAAGATAAATCAACTCTAGGATACACAACCTATCTAAGCATCCAAAAGAATTCTCCACAAGACAAGATCTATATCTCCGAAGAAAGTATAAAACCCTAAGCTTTAATCCTCAAGTAGAATGGTCAATAAATAGAAGTTCTTTCACACTTCACTAATAATTCTTCTCTTATGAAATGGTGGGAAATGAACTTGTATATATAGGTATATATTTTCATAATTCCTCCTAAGAACATCAGTTATACAGGGTCGACCTAGTTGACCCAGTGTGTTTTTAGAGATAATTCACTAGGTCTAAGCTAGGTCAGCCAAAAGGCTAACAAGCTAATAAAGTGAAAAATACCCCTAAACTATATTGGGTCAATCTAGTCGACCTAGTACAACCAATTGACCAAAAGGGTCTTAAGGAAATAAAAGGAGGGATGGAAAGAGGAAAAGAATTGAATAGGTAAGATTGAGAATAATGAGCTTAAGGTTAATGGTTTGAGTAGACAAGTGTGTAGACATCAAGTGGAAAAAGGGACAACAATATTACAAAGCATCGATGGTCTACCCACCCCTTTCCTAATGCACCCCTTAAGTCATGCACTCAAAGAGATTGAGACTTGATAGGTTCTTACAAGATACAAAGTGTTAGTAATTAATAAAAGTTTGAAAATATTATGTGTATACATGTGCCTCACTTGAAGCTCATCATGTGTCACATAAGTGCAACATGGGATGGTTCTTCAGGATAGAATATGATAACACACAATGTTGATGCTAAGTAACATGAAGTAAGTAGAAAATAAGATAAATGAAAATACTAATTTAAAAAACACATACCTTTAACTTACCTTAGTGTTGTAGATAAAGAAGTAGATTGTAAGAGATGTGAAGGTGTCCACTATAGAGAACACTATATGAACCTATAAATGTTAGTGAAAAACATAGCCAAAAATTGAAATTTTTGGAAGATAACCATATGGTAGTGGAAAATAATCTCTACATCATCACAAATCTAATGCATTATACACTTTGCAAAATAGATGAGTAGAAACAAAGATAGAATCAAAACAAGGAATCAGTAGGACAATAATTGAAAGATTTGTATTTTGAAAAGTGTTTTAAAATTAGGTAAAAGACAAGTCACTTGTAATTTTGACTTGTAAAAGAGAGAAAAGGGAGCTGTGGAGACAAAACAAGCTAGGATGGTGAAGAGATGACATGTTAGATAGGGAGAGCATCAAGAGGTGGTATCAGGTGCACTACAAGTATGTAACTAAGAATATCAAACTCGCTTTTGAAATGTATATTGATTTAAAGCTAATTTTCAATAATTTTGAATTTTAATCATTTCTAGATGTTAAAATGAGGTGAAATTAGATTCTAGGGGTAACAAATAGGAAGATGGGAAATGGGTTTAGAGGATTTAGGAAGAAAGCAAAAAAATTGCACTTTTTAAGGAAAATGCAAGGTTCAATGGGGAAAAAGCACTAGTCAACCTAGTCAACCCAGTAGGCTAGAAATGGGTAGAATCCATAATGCTAACCTAGTAGGTATGGGTCAACCCTATAGATTCGGTAAGCTAAAATCCTAGTTTGGAGTTATCATGTGGTTTAAAAGGTCTAGAATGGAAACTCAGCATTAGGGAGGGGAAGATAAGGGGGTTGACTCAACTTTTTGAGTCAACTAGGCAAAAAGATAGGAAAATTTTGGTCAAACTAGTTTGACCAAATAGCTAGAATGATATAGAAAAATGTGAAAAAGGCTAAAAGAAGGCTATAATGGCCTAAAATAACCAAGTAAGGTCAATAGGATCAAATAGGCAAGAAGTAATCTAAAGAGAATAAAATAAAGTAATTTTAGGTTTTTAAAAATGTAAAAAAATATATTATGACTATACATGACATGGAGGAACTGATATATCCTTTATTGTTTCTTAGGTGCATGGGTGATGGAGATTTTGGAGACTTATGGATGTGAAATGGTTACCAAAAATTTTTAGATATATTTTTAGATGGAGATAGGGTTAGACTAGGATCCATAGGTCTAGGTGAGATAGTAGAGATATGTTAGATCCCCCTTAGTGTTGATTTTTTAGTCATGTTCCTCAGTTATTAGGAATGACTGACTAACACCTTCAAATGGGAGGTGGATGGGGATATAATAGAGGTGGATATCATGCTAAATCATGTCCATGCCATCTTAGGGCTACCTATAATAGAAGCATAGGTGATCGTTGGGATACCAAATAGCCTAAAGGAGAAGAGAGCCTTAGCTATGTGGGTAATAGACTCAGAGATGATATTACTAGGTAGGAGAGTGAGTATGTTTGGTGTCTATACATCATAAATTTTGGATATCTGGAAGGTTGTGATAGGCCTTGTGACATAGTATGTATTATGTCATAATTTAGATAGTAAGTTACCACTATTCATGGTAGCCTTGAGTAGGGTGACCTTGGAGATGTGATTTCTATATGACTTAGGCTCTATCATTTAGGTCTAGCTAGTACATGATATGTACAATATGTTGGTAAGAGGGTAAAGGACTATGGGACCAATCATATTGTTGATAGCTTGGATATATGAGAGGTTTTTTATGTACCAATTAGTTGGGTTACCCCATGCAGTTGATATTATGTCACTTTAAGTACAGAGATGGAGGGAGGACCAAGTAACATAGACCATTCCCCACATGTTAGTGATATAGTTAGTGAGATGTCAGACATCATGTGGTAGCTATACAAGAACATAAAAAATACATGGGTGAGCTGGGACATAATTACACTAGTGATAAGAGGACAAAGGTTATTGGACATTATTTCTAGTGGAGAGAGCCACCTCTAGTGGCATGGGTGGTAGGGAAGATGGGCCTACCTCATTGAGTAACACCAATACTTATGCCCAAGAAATGGGCTTGGCATGTGAGGGATCTATGATGGAGGAGAGGACTAGGGCCATTAGTGGTGAGGTCAATATTTAGGCCACATCAAGAGCAACCATGGGTTGGTTGGTCATAATGAGGAACTAAGTAGGAAGATAAGGATGTGGAGATAGAGATACTAGATGTACCACTACTAGCTCCATAGTGAGATGAGTAGTGGCCATTGAGGACATGATGTCGATGAAATCAGGAGGAGCAAGAAAGAGTGGAGATTATTTCCATCTTTGATGACCTCATAGGTGAGTTAGAGGAGATAATAAAGAGACCACTCAAACATAGGTTGAGACTGACATGAGCCATGATAACCAAATTTAAGTTGAAAAGGTATCCTTTAGAGGAGGTTTTAACAGGCCATGTATATGGGGAGACTGTGCTAGGTGGTCATGTGATGGAGAGACTATAGTATCCAAGATATAAATAGGTAAGAAAAGGTGGTTGAATATTATTTTATCTATAAATAAAGGTAGATAGATATTTTGAGATATAACAATGATTTAATATCCATCTTGTGTGATTTTGTAGGTGTAGCTAAGGATATAGAGGAGAGATAGGGGTCCTGGGTGAGGGGATCACTCCATGACATCCTATATGAGACTTTATAGCCATATGACCCCATGAAACTAGAGGATCCAAGTGTACCATCTGCTCCAGCTGACAAAAACTAGTTCAGATTAGGTAGAGAGGTTGTACAGAAAATATAGGTGTAGAGAAATAGGATCCAAAAACCAATATTGATGGGTGGAGGGGATATATAGGCATGGTAGGCACTAGCATATAAGAGAGCTACACATATAGATACACTAGTATAGATGACATAGATCTAGACCTAGCTGGTAGAGTCATAAATGCAGGTAATACACTTATGGGGATAGGTAGGGGAATTGAGATCTTGGACAACCTCCTTATAGTGTACCATTTGGAGGATCTAGATTGAGGCCTTAGAAAGCAACCTAACTAGGCCACGAGATAGATAAGATTTGATGCAGCCATAGAGATGGATCATTATATATGGTTGTATATGTTGTATCAAAACTCATGAGATATATATAGATCATCCTAGCATATTGGTGTTGGATGTGTATGTTGTCATTATTTTTTATCATGGTTTTTCATTATGGTTATGGTTATGGATGATTAGGATATATTTATTTCTAGCACATGTATTTAGCTTTGTTATATATGCTATAATAAATATATGAGATGTGGTTTCTTTTCTAGCATTATGAAAAACACATGCATGGTTAAAAAGGACGTGGAAAAATATAATCAATCAAAAAAATGTACTACACACTCTTTCAAGCTAGGAAATGTGTCATAACAAGAAATGACTAAGTATAAATAACTAATAAATGGTAAAACAAGATGGTAAAAAGAAATTTATTTTTAAACCAATGTGAAAGATTTTTTCACCAAATTAAAACAAGTAAAATTAGACTAATATCATGTTGGGAAATATGACAAACAAAGTAATAAAATGGAAGGTATGTAAAAGGGCACAAATGGTAATAAAAAAATTAATTAAGTCAATTAATCATACTAAATCATGATGGGAAATATGAAAGAAAAACAAAATTATAAAAGATTGGTCTTAAATTGATCATACTAATTCAAGCTGGAAAGTATGAAAATTTCAAGAAATGGCTAAAAATCTTACATGCACTCAAAAAATTAGAAGATAAAAAGGAAAAATAAAAATGAATCATAAAACATACTAAATCAAGATGGGAAGCATGTACAATGATTTGTAACTTCATAATCAATTGAATCTTATCTCAAATTTGACACATGTAATTTGGATGGTGACTTGGAAATTGAAAATTTTTGTGAGGAGGACCAGGTCTTATCCATAGTCTTACACTACAACTCAACAATTATAACATCACTGGGGTGGAATAAATAGGAAAAATTGGGTAATCAATGATTTGGGTAATAGGAAGTAAAATATGGTAATTTCTAAGGATGGTTGGGTCCTATCCATGGTCTTATAATACAACTCACAAATGAAATCATAAGGGGAGTGATCATTAGACAAAACAATATTTCTCATGAGGAAATATAAGGGATATAAGGAGTGAAAAAGGGAGTGTAAAAATAAAGGCTTAGGCATCTTATGAGAATGCCTTAGGAGACAAGAGGCATACTAAGAACATGAGAAGACACTAAGTGACCAGTGGTCATATATGTACAAAGGAAAGCTATTCACTATAGACACAAAGCTTTGTAGGAAAATAAGTGTGATATTAAGAACAACTCATGAAGGTAGATTAGTATAAGAAAATTAAATGGACCTAACTTCCTGTGACATGTTTCCCATTCTTGAGGACTACTTATAGAGCCATTGGTATACTGTGAAGATTGGGTGCTTCTGTGAGAAAGTAGGTAGCACTAAAAGATTTTTTTTTTAATTCTCCTCTTCTAATCTACTAGACTACTGTACCCTAAACTACCTCAACTCTACCATGAGTCTAATTGTGAAGTTTAAACTTTGACTAGAAGAAAGAGATGTGCTTTGAATCACATCTTTTAGTGTGATTAGACTTTTATAAATATGTTTGCCTTTTGATAACATTTCCTTTTGTTTAAATGATTTGGCTTTTAATGTTATTTTGAAGGATTTTTAAGATTCCTCATCCTTAAAAATTTGGAATGACCTATCATGAGAGAGATAGTGATACACACAAAAGAGTTGTAGGCTAAGTCTAAATGAAGCTAAGTAACCAAAGACTGACTGACTAGGACACTTAGGATTGATAAATAACTAATATGTGATCTCAAGTCTCAACTATGTATATGCTTATTTTGTGGTAAAAAGAAGAAGGGAAAAAGGAGATCCAAAATGGGATAGTGAAAGGATAAAATAATGAGATATATTATTTTCTAACTAATCACATGGTAAAGGGAGATAATAAATAAAGGGAACAGGGTTTATATAATTAGCTCACCATGATAAATTATCTATGAAAAAAAAGGATAAGAAATAAAAATAATCATAAAGATACAAGCAAGATATTTTTGAGAAAAATCCAAGGAAAATAAAGGAAAACAATAATAAATAAAAGACAACCATATCTGAAACATGAATGATTAGATAAGTAATATATCATACAAAAAGTAAAAAATAATGATAAAAGATAAGCAAAAATTTGAAAAAGTGTCAAATGATATAACAAATAAAAATGATATTGGAGCACATGTCTAATCCAATATAAATGTGAAATCACCATACATGTACTCATAAATACTAGTAAATCTATTCACACACATTATCCAATACATTAGATAAGTCTTTATGAATTTGTAGTCAAACTACTACTAAATTTTTATTAATCTTCAATGAATACTAAGAAAATAATTCTTTTGTGATCTCCTCAACTAAAAAAGTATGAATGTTTGAAGGATCATGTTGAGGAGGAGAATTAGGCAAAGTATGTTTAGGAGAATCCATCAGAGCAAGATTTATGGGAGATGCAAGAATCACTGGTGGTAAAGGATCTATGAGTGAAGGACTCACAAGTGGATCACAGGTAGAGGTACATGAGAAGAAGGAGGAGACTTCTTGTCAGAATGACCTATGGGAGGAGTGGTATAATGTCCAAAAATGGCTATAAGGTGATATTTAATATGTTATTATAGGATGTGATAATGATCATTGTGATGGGTGTCACATAAATGCCATAGATAATATTCCTCACCATACTTGGGCAAATGTTCAAGAAATACCTTCAAGGGAGGTACATATTTGGTTGATGATAGGGAAGAAGGATACAAGGTATCAATATATTTTCATAACTTATGAAAATGGGTGGAATAATGATTATCTATCCCATGGAAGAAACATATATGCTTATGAGTGGTTTTAGTAGAAGCACTCATGGAAGGAGGTAAAACAGGAGTGGAAGAAGCTAGAGAACACTCATCAACCCATTTGGTGGGTAGAGGATCCATCTTAGGAAAAGGAAGCAAACCATCACTGAGGGAGGGTGATGATGAGAAAGTAATGAAACTAGGCTCAATAGAAGGAATAATGGAATCAAAATTAGGGGTAAGCTCAGTAATAGTAAGAGAAAAAATAGGATCAATATAGCAGGAGTGAGAAGAGGCTCAACTATAAATAGATCTACTAGGGGATGGATAAGATATATATAAGGTCTAAGTAGAGTTTTACTAAAATCAAGGGTGAACCAATTATGAGGCTCAAGGTACGTAGAAAAATGTTAAGGCCTGGTCATAGAATGATCCATGAGCATAGTACTACATGGCTCTTCAAAAATTAGAGTTGTTAGTGGCATCTCTACCCTATGATAAAGGGGAAAAATACAAAAATAAATAACTATGAGTGAAGGAAAATGATGAGATACACAAAAATACTTAAGTAAAGAAGAATGATAATGGACAATCTTAGCATCAAGGGCCTATAGAAGACCACCTAACAATGGATCATCTAAAGAATAACCATCATCATAATCTAAGGTGTGAAGATCAATGATGCAAGTAGGGATGAATTTATCATTCAAGGAATCATGGTGAATAGAATGCCTAGTCTTGGTCAAGACTATGAGAATGTCAATGCAAGGGGGTTTGCAAGAGCAAGGTTACAAGGAAGCAAGAGGCTAGAAAATGAGGTGAGGTGAGAGATTGAAAGTTTTAATCTTTAAGTTAATCTTGTCAGGCTCATCATCATCAGAATCTAAAAGATTTGGAGGAATGTTACTAATGAGCTTAGGATTCCCATTGTAACCTTAGGTTGAATTAACAAAAACATTGAGATGTTGTGACTCACAAAATGGAACACTTGGCAAAGGTTCAAGAGTAGAAATCTTGAAGACACCATGATCTTGGATTTGTTCAAAATTCCAAGGGTTAGTGTCACCCTAAATCTTTTAAATGGTTCCATTGTGAGGGAATTTAATGCATTGGTAGGTAGAAGAAGTGATAGCTCTCATGTGGTGAGTCCATGACCTGCTAAGAAAGATGTTATAAGAAAGGGGGAAGTTAAATATCATCACCTTCATATAGATGGTGATAGGTGGGATGTTAATGTGAAGCCACATGCAACCTAGAGGAGGGATTTGCCTTCTATCATATCCTTGCCATGTGATGTGTGTAGATTAAGATTGCATTCAAAATATCTAAAAGTCTTAATGAAATCAAGAGAAGTGACACACATGCTAGAACCCTCATCAATAAATTCATGATTGACTTGGATAACACAAATTTGGATGATAATAAATAATGGAGGATCATTTGCATGAAGTAGAATCTTATTAGGAATCATAGATGCAATGGGAAATTTTAAAGAAAGAGAAGTGTCTATAGTTTTGTCAATATTGATAGACATCTCTTCACATTTTTTTAAAATACTATCTTTAGAATCTGATAAGGTTTACTCTCATCCTACTAAGGGAGGGTGATGGACATTCATCTCGAATAATAGATACATAAGATGGTTTATATGATGTGTGGAAGTCCTCATAAACTCAAGGAATGGAATCTGATATGGGAGATTAGTGAGATCTGTAATGAGATCCCACTCATCATAGCCCATAAGAAGGTTGTTAGATAAAGGTGAGTAATGCTTGAGGAGGTCTTCATAAGGAGGAGTTGAATTACATTAAAAATTTTGTTGATAAGAAGAAGGTTTAGAACAAAGTGGTAAATCATGTAAAGATGAAGAATTGGTTGGTTCAAGTTGATTTTGAGAATTGGAATAAGAAGTGGTAGAAGAATCCTTATTATCATTAGTATTATAAGATAATGGAAGAATGGTAGAAATAGAATGGGATGTGTTATCCAAGGGAAAATCATAAATTGGATCATCAAAAGTAATAAAATATTCTTAACCCAACTCATTTAAATGAGTTGTAGAAGAATCTTGGATAAGACAATATATCTTAGAAGAAGGAGGAGTGTAGATAGGTTGGGAATCAATGAAAGCCACCACCCTTCACATATTAGTCATGCGAACCACATTATCTTTAGAAGTTGGTTTAACAAGAATTTTGATATTTTTGGTGGAAGGAGTGGGATTATCTTGGTTTTCTTGAATCGATTGATGATTAGGTAAAGGATCTTTATAGATAGCTAAATGAGCATTTGCTTGATTTAAGGCTTGAGTTTTTTCATATGTTTTATAGTCCTTAAAAGCAATCTCACAAGCTTGTCGATGTTTACAAATAATGTAATCATGATCAAAATTAGGGCCAAGAAGAAAATCCATAGCTAAATTATAAAGTTGTCTATAGGTCTCATGAGAATGACCCCAACTAGAATGAAGCCAACAAAATTTGTTAAGATCATACCAAAATTTCATAAGTCGATTAGGGTCAAGCTCTCGTGGAAGAGGCCTAGGCAGATGCTTAAGAAATTTAGTTAAGGATAGAGGTTTATGAACATTGATTTTATTGGGTGAAGATAAATGAGGATTAGTATATAGTTGAGAAGGAGCTCATTCTAAATAAGGGATAGGAACAAAAAATTGAACATTTCGGTGTCATAAGAATTGGTAACACCATCGTTGGTGATATTGATGTTTTAGTTATTTAGTAATAGATGAGGACCCATAAAAGGTTGGGTTGGCTCAAATTGATGTATTAGAAAATCTTGTCTTTTAGCTTGGTCAATAGCCTCCTCAAATATACGGGGAGAGAGTGTGTGGACTCGATATTGTAGTTTAGGAAAGAAAGCATTTGTAAAGAGATGAAAAATATTGTCATCCACCATGTTATGTTCACATTTTTTTGACAAAGTCTTCCATCTCTTAACAAAGGCTTGTGTAGTTTCATTCTCATGTTTATAATTAATGAAATGGGCTAAAGTGTTTTCAATAATATCATTAGTTTTGAATTCTTGCAATAAAGCATTTACTAAGTTGTCCAAACTAGAAATGGAATGAGATATAAGTTGATTGTATCAATCCAAGGCATCACCCATGAGAGTTTTGGCTAGTAGCTTGGTAGTGGAAAAGGTGTTTAATTTGACCCAATGCTTATAAATATATCCAAATGTTTTGAGGTGAAGGGTAGGATCGGTTGACCCATTATAATAAATTATAGGTGTTATACCTCCTATATCAATGCTGGCAATTTGAGTAGTGAGAGGTTCATTTTGTATATGCTTAATGGTTTTATTGACTAAAGGAAGTTCAGTAATGAGATTGCCTTGAGAATATAAAAGAGGAGGAGGGGGAACATTTTGGTTATGTGTGTCCTAAGACATTGGTCACAGATGAGATTGAATATTAAGAAGGTGGTTTTGAATTCTCATCATTTGATTTATGTTATGAAATTGAAAGGTAATCATTTGATTGAGAGTTTGAAACAAAATTTGATGTGTTTGATTAACATTAAAAGCATTAAAATTGGTATTTATGTTGGTATTAGTGGCTTGGGTACCATTATTAGTGTTGATATGAGCTTGAGATGAATTGTGAGAATGTGAGGCACTAGTGGAAAAATTTACTTGTGAAGCAAATTATGGACTAGTGAATGGTTGAGAGGAAGAATCACTATAAACATTATTGCCTTGGGTAGCAAAAAATGAACTAGTAGAAGGATTTTAGGATAATGGATCTTATGAGAGGCCCACTAGATGTAGAACCTGCCATGTTAGTTGAGATACTAGGCATGGAGGTAGAAAAGGCTAGAGAAGAAGATGTCATGGCATAAGAAGTAGTTAAAATTGAAGGAAGAGGTTGAGAACTAAAGTGGTACCTCCAAATCCTATTGAGAATTTAGGAGTAGGAAAATGAGGCTCTTTAGTTTGACCACTAATCATGAGGTTATAAATGGTAGAAGGATCCTTTCCTCAATGTTGAATAAATATGGAAATAAAAATAATAATTTTGAGAGTATAATCTAACTGAGGTTGGTATTCTAATGAGAAAAGAGGATTATGTTGTTAATAGGTATGAGGAGGGGTCCCATAGTTCATTGTGCTAGTAGAAATATGAAAATTACTAGCATCTAAAATAGGATCCCTAATTTGTCGATGGGAGACCCTATTAGGATTGGTAAAGTTCATCATGTTTGTTGACTGCAACTCAGTGTCATTATCCAATAGAAAGTCTATGATGAAGATAAAAGAAGAGAGGTGAGAAATAAAAGGAAAAAGAGGTGACAAAAATAATATAGGGTTGAATAGGCTGACTTAGCACATAAATAGGGACTATAATATTGTATAGGGTCAACTGGGTTGAGTACAGTGCACAGAAGGAAAAAGGCTACTAGCTTGACTAGGTCAATCCAGTATAGGAGACAAGGAATTTTAAGAAGCTTCAATCAAATTTTGAAAATGAAACAAGATAGGTTTACAAGTAATGAAAAGTAGTAAGTACTAAAAGGAAATAGACATTCAATTAGATCAACACTAGCTAATCCAGTTGAAACACACAAAACAAAATCTTGCACTAATGCTAGCTAATGCAAGATTTTGTGCACATAATTGAACAAAGAGAAATCAATCAACTTGAAAATCAAAGAGTTAACTAATTGGTCAACCTGAATGTTTATTAGATTATTAAGAAATTATTTTTAATGTGATTGGAAGTTGGCTATAAGTAAGGTACTAGCTAGTAATCTAAAAATGGTTTCAGGTAGTTTGGACTGAAAGGGAATGTATGGCAATAATACATGCTTGGGATTGGGGCCTACCCCCTCACTTCACACATCACAATGATAAGGGTGTTGGGTTCTTATCTATAATATACCATTAACCATGCTTTATACTTGGCAAGAGCATGAAGTCGACTTCTCCCTTGCTAATGAAATCCAAGTAGGTTACCCTAAATAGATAAAATGTTAAAGTGCATGTTTATGTTTTTTTGATTTGGCCATGTGTGCATAAAATATAAATTGTGAAACTAAGTGGTTAATTAAAAACCCCAAATTAGACTATATGAACTATTCTAAGCATGTAAGCAATAGTAAAAGAAATTGTGAACTAATTACTAACATATATAAAGCTAATACTAACTTTGAAATAAGGTATATTATTGACACTATAGGCACAAAATACAAAATAGGGTCGAACCTATATTATGAAATCAAAGTATGAAAATTGAACTAGGTCAATAGGGTTCATTTAGTGATTTTAGATAACAAATAAAACATAGAACTCCGTCGGTAGTGTTGATCTAGTTGACTATGCAAGGGTAGTTTTAAAGGCTATAAACTATGAAAGGAAGATAGAAAAGAAAGAAACAAAGAGGTAGAAAGGAATCTTGGTGGATCATAGATGTAATGAAGGAATATTTTTGATTAATAACCTTGAATTATGCTTGAGAAACTTGTAAACTATATCAATGGGATCGATCAAGCTGTGCAAAAACCTGTTGTAGAGTTTTAAAACTATAAGGGGTCTACTGGGTTGACCTAGTAGGCTAAAATGGGTATTTATAAGGTTGGAAACCTATACTAGGTCAACTGGGTCAATCTAGTTTCCTATTCTTAGAAACATGTGCATAGATAAAAATAGCTAGATCAGTAGAATCAATCTAGTATGTCAAAATATATGATAAAAAATATGATCAAAATAATGAAAGAAGTGAAACAAGTCCTGCAAGGATTAGTTTTACATAGGGTTCACCATAATGTATGTAATCAAAAATGCATCATGTCTATAAATCAATCTTGGCTCAAAGAAGATAGAACATACCTACACTTCTAAGTGTGGATACAGTTGTTAATCAAGAGCGTGACCAATATGGGGATCTACTAGACCCTATTAGGGGATCACTTATCACAACATATCATGCTAGAAAGGGTTATAAATCCTATTATCTAACACAATCATACAAAAACCCTAATAGAGTCCTAAGGTTTAAAGAATTCACTTATTATAATAACAAGAAAGTAAATCTAATCTAGTGCACACCAAATCTTGTGGCACAAAGTGGGGGTTAGAAACAATAAAACAAAAAAAAATTAAACATGTATTAGAAGACATATACTCAAGTCAATGTATATAAAATCTTAATACATGGGAGAATCATAAAAATTCATTATCTATATACTCTTACAAAGGAGAAATAAATTTAGGAATACTTACCTTTGAAGATGAACCCATCGAGCCTCAATCTC
Organism: Torreya grandis; assembly: GCA_037957365.1. NCBI lineage: Eukaryota > Viridiplantae > Streptophyta > Pinopsida > Cupressales > Taxaceae > Torreya > Torreya grandis. Next base: position 471,899 of record JARHVA010000258.1, read on the forward strand.
TCTCTTGGCCAAGGTACTTCACAAGAGATTGTTTTGGTATGTAAGGATAACCAATATAAATCATATCTAGGCTACACAACCTATCTAAGCATCTAAAAGAGTTCTCCACAAGACATGATATGTATCTCTAAAGAATGTATGGAACCCTAAGATTTATTCCTCAAAAAAAATGGTCATTAAGTAGATGTTTGCTCACTCTTCTTTGTTAATAATTCTTCTCTTATGAAATGGTGGGAAATGAACTTGTATATATAGGTAGATCTTTCCCTAAATCCTTCTGAGAACATTGGCTATACAGGGTCAACCCAGTCAACCTAGTGTGTTTTTAGAGATAGTTCACTTGGTCTGAGTTAGGTCAGATAAAAGACTAACAAGATAAGAAAGTGAAAAATGCCCTTTAATTATACTAGGTCAACCCAGTCAACCCAGTATAGATAACTGACCAAAAGGGGGTAAGGCAAGAAAATGAGGGATGGAAAGAGGAAAATAATGGAATAGATAGGATTGAGAAAAATTAGCTTAAGGTTATTGGTTTTAATAGACAAGTGTGTCGATGGCAAGTGGTAAAAGGGCTGACAATCTTACGAAGCATCGGTGGTCTACCCACCCCTTTCCTGGTGCACCCCTTAAGGCATGCACTTAGAAATATTGAGCCTCGACAGGTTCCTATAAGATACAAAGTGTCAATAATCAATAAAAGTTTGAAAATATTATGTGTATATAGATTGTACTTATATGATAGTTCTATAATTCATAGGAAGTGTTTCAAGATAATTTTGAGCTTTAGGTGTAGTATAGATATGATCTATGATTCACTTCATTTTAATCATGTTAACCAAATTCCCTTCTAACATGAAAGAGGTAGGGTTAACCATGGTATCTATAACATTAGTCACTAGAGCTAAAGCTAGGGGATTTTTATTTTGAGAAGTGTTATTACTTGGCTATGGAGGTGGAATATTTGAGTGTTGTGAATAATCAAAAAGAGGATTTTGGTATATTTTAATGTGAGCATTATCTTGATTGATCACATGATGTGTGAATTTACCATTTTTCTCTTTGGTGACCTTTTTAAATACTTGGCAACATTATATCATCATGGTTTCATGGACAAAGTTATGACCAAGGATGAAATCATATGGTAAAGAATGAAGAGAATGATAATTTTTATGAGAATGACCATAATTAGCATGAAATTTTAAAAATGTTTTTGGGTCATAACACTGGGTTTTAGGTTTGTAATTATTGAAATATATAAGTGAGGTTATAAGAAGGTACTTCCTAAGCTCTAATAGGGTAAGAGGTTGACTCTAATCACAAATTTTTTTTCTGGAAGGAGAAGGAGGTTAAAAATAATATAAATTAAATGGACTCTTTTAAGGAACCTCCTAGAATGATTGCATGAAGTATTGAATATGATCATAAATTTCAGAGACAACATCATCTATATCATGATTTTTTATGTCTCATAAGAATTTGGGTTCCTTGTTTAGGTTTAAGAATATAAAATTATCTTAGGATATGGACATGTATTTTATCTTTGTTAAAGGCTTCATCCAATGTCTTGGGAGTGACAACTTAATGATGTATTAAAATTTGGAGTTTAAATTGGTTTTAAAAAGGTTTAAGATATTATCTTTAGTCATGTTATGATTGAATTTGTTATCAAGTGATTTCTATTTATTAATTGAGTCTTGGAAAATCTCATGATCCAATTTCTTTCAATTCATGAAGTTGGCTAGATTAATTTCATGAAAATCATGGTATAATTATTGGATCACTACATTCAGTAAGTCTTATAAGTTAGATATATGTCTAGAATAAATTTTATTGTACCATTATAAATCATCACTTGTTTTAGATACTAAAATATGGTATTAGGTAATTGATAATGAAAATTTTTACATACATTTACCATGCATGACTTGAGTGCATAAATATAGTACTAACTCACCATTCTCACACATTTACATGATACCTTATGAGTTTGATCCATTCCAAAATTACACACTTAAAATCACTCTCTATTTCAAATCAATGTATTATCATACCTAATCATGCCTAGGTGATTACTTTAGTCTGCCCATACACGTCACTAACATCTAAGTGAGTGAGTATTGCCATTTGATACTAAATTGATATGGTCAATACTAGCCTCTCTAAATAATGGATAATTTTCAAAATATAACCTTTCCTTAGGGTTGGCCCATCTACCTATCATGTTATTGGCATGATAAATACCCAATTGGAATCATAAACACACACACACACAAATAGAAATCCTACTCTCACCTTATAGGAGACTTGGCATTTATCTATTACACATCTATACACTATTACACATGTATAAAATCTTCCCTATTCTTCCTAAATTATAAATAAACCACTAGGAGAAATCAAAAGCCAAGTTTTAAGGATACCAAATCTAAGTCAAAGTAAGATTTGTCAAGTATCAAATCCAAATCAATAGATATATAAATATAGTGAAGGATCATAATTACATAATCATACTAGGTGGGAGAACTATGTGTGGCTTTATTTACCTCCTCAAAGTATCATATACATAGGAAGTAGTAAATGATCAAAGTTGGTGATTGGAATTATCTTATCCCATAACAATTTCCTACTTGTTGTAGTTTTATATCCCTCACAAGTAAACCTAGTGTTTTAATATGGAGGCTAATTTTTGGAGTTACGCACATCATTAGGGTTTAGCATTACACATATAGATATTTTTAATAATGATGAAGGTGATCTAATTGGCATATTCCCTCTTTTCAACAAAATTCACTACTGACCAACACAAATGAATATCAAATTTTGATACTGACCTAGATCCACTAGGATTGACCTTGCATAGTTAAAAAAATAATTCTTACATCAGATTAATCATGGGTCTATTTAGTTTATTTTTCACTAATATAATATAGTAAAAATTAGACAACCACCCCAAAATGCTAATTACTCATCCTTTTATTGTTCTCACTATATTTAGCATATGTCACTTTTCAAATTAGTGCAATAAGTTTTAGTATTTTAAGTTTAGATGTATACTTGAAATCTTATTCTTCTAATCTAAATTATTTTGATTTTCTATCATATTAGAGTTTTAAAAATCAAATTAAGATAAAAATTATTAGTTAACCTTTACACATATTGAACCATATCAAACCATGTCTTTGTTAGGGTTTCATACTTCTAAGGTTTCAAATTTCATCCTTAGGGTTTTATTTTAGACCTAATTCCTATTGTTTTCCATCGTCATAGTGAAATTATAATAATTTCCTCTTATTACCTTAGGGTTTCATGCCTATTCACCTCTCATGGCTTTATCTATTAAGGTTATTCATTTATTAGTTTATATTTGGATCAAAATGGATCTATTGTTCAAACTATCCATGGTTTTTCTATCTATATTGAGTTGATTAAATCCCTATTTTAGATTGAAAAATACTATCTATTTTCCATGATTTTCAATTTACTATATTTAGTAAATTCAACATTGGCTATGAAAGGTGAACTTATTTTCTAAATAAGTTATGAGTTTCATCTATTGAGTATCTTTTATCATAAATGCCTTTTTTTTTTTCAAATAAATATTTGTGGTTTTTATTGGAGTGGTCAGTTATTTATTTTACCTTTGTCAAGTCACTACTTCTACACATGTTTTCCTATCAATAATAGACTTTGTGTTTATCTTGATTTCCCTATTAGGTTTTGGTAATTCAAAATGGAGAACTAATTAGGAAATTTTAACCACTCTATTACTATGGATTCTTCTATTCTACCTTCCACCTTTCCTCAAGGTGGTGAGATATATTTTCCCTCTAAGAAAGTCCATTTTTTCACTATCCTAAGAGTTAAGGTGACCACTCCTATAGTACAAAATATAGGTCATCAAAGTGTTCCTCCTTACCCACATGCACCTCCCACAAACCCTCTTTATAGTTTTTGTATTCATATTCAATCATAATTACCAAAGACTTGTGATTTTTAATCCCTTCAATATCAAATAATCACTATCATAATGCTCATAAATGAGTTAAAAAATAAAAATAAATATTTTAGTTTAAATCTAAAATAACTCAAAAATAAGATCACATATATAAATAATCCAGAACATGAAAATGTTAATTATATATCTAAATCTCTATCCAAATATTTTTTACCTCAAAATACTTGATCTCAAGATTGGAATTAAAATCATGATATATCTACAACTATTTATTTAAAAAGTGTATATAAGGCTAATAAGATTTCAAGGTACATTATAATATGTTAATCACGTTACCTATTATGCATACTCTAAGGAAATAAAAATACTATTATGAACTATTGGGATTTGAAGAAAAAAAATATTGATAAGTGTTGTAACTGGTGTCACAATTGATGTCATTTTATGTCAAGGTTGATGTCATTGATGTCAAGGTGCACCTAGTGAAGATGCATGGTGAGTGACTTGTGAGGTATGATCTTATGTGCCTAATGTGACAAAGAAGCCATGTAACAAGAGAGAATTTGAATTCAAAATATTATATATTTATTAAGAGAGGATTTTAAGGTAACATAATTATTCTTCTAAGGTTGATGTCAAGGTTTAGGCCAAGGTAAGCATGTTTGAGTACAAGGTGTCTTGATAAGTCTAGTCATATTATGAGCATGCACATGATGAGAATGAATAGGTATGTATAGAATTTTGAAATTTCTTAAGTATAATTTAAGTCATTTGATAAATTTTATAAGCATCAAAGAGTGTTTTAAATATTATTTATCAATATCCAAATGCTTAAGAAGCCTAGTCATGACACTAGTCATAACTTGTAAAGACCTTGTGAGAAGGTATCAGCTTGGTGGCCTAATGATATGGATTCATAGAGTCATAAGAGGATATATGAGGTTTTTTTTTATCATTCATATGATTCATTTTATCACTCATGAGAGTCTTAGAGTGAGACTATAGGGGTAGGACCTACAAACCTAGTATGCAACTACATCACTACTAGACCCTGCCTAACCTAATGAGGTGTCATAAGGTATTGTCAATACATATGAAGAATGTATGGAAGTGTTTGATAATTTAAATAGGTTTTATGACATATATATTAGGTTTTTATATCTTATATAGTAGCTATAAGGTCAGTTTCAAGGCCTAATATGCCTTGTAGGTCAAGGCCTAGAGAGCAAAGAGATGGGGTATCAGGATCATTTTCCAAGGTAAGAATGAGAATGTGAGATTTTTTAGTGGTGTGATAAGTTTTCCTAGGTGTTTTGACCAATTATAAGGTAAAATTTTTCAAAACATGCATGAAAATTGGGTTTGAGGTTTCTCGAGTATATAAAATGAAGTGTTTTCAACTAGAGAATAAATTTCAAGTGTTCATTGGCATGTGTAACCTATGCATGGAAACCTAATATATTATTGATATATGGGGAAGGGTCTTAGATAAAATTTCCAAGCATTAGTTTCTAGAATAAGGAGATAATATTTATGAATGATCATTAAGAATGGAAGATGGTTTAAACCCTTAAAGAACCCTAACAATGATTTGATGTGAAATATCTTATTCTAAAGTGATTAGAATGTATTGGTATGGAAAAATAATTGATTGGAAGTTATATTCAACTGTCCCAGGCACCTCCAAGTGTGATTGGTTTATCTGGTGAGTAAGTGGACCCTATAAGAAAGGTCTTATTTTTAAGAGATTTATTATAACAATCAAATTTGACTAAGTAAAAGTTGATAAATAGATGAAAGACAAATATTTAGACTTGTATTTTATATCAATTTTGGATTATAAGTATTTTTTATCCATAAGGTGTGTTAAACTAGTCATACAAGTTTCCCAGTTGTTAAATAGGCCCAACGGATCAAACAATGAGAAACCCAGGCAAAAGTGAGAAGGTGATTAGGGATGTGTTATCATGGATTAGGGATTAATCAAAATGCATTGAGAAATTTTTAAAACAATTTAATACATATTCATGTTGAATATAATTTCTGGATGTTAGTGGATATGATGAAACTATTACTCATAACTTGACCTATCTAGTGCAGATGAGACAATGAAGGTGTAAGGTTATGAGATTGGTTTGCAAGACAAATATTACCATTTGAACATATTATATTTATATATAATAATTATATAATTACATAATAATATCATCCATATGAATCAATATTGTATAATTGGTCATATATATGTTGAGGGTCAAAATCACCATGATTGGTCTTTAAGGCAAACTGGTAGTTCTAAGTAAGCAAGTTGTAGCGATGAGTTTGAGGATCTATGACATGATTTAAAGTATATTATGTACATGGTATTGATATTTTTTAATTTTATTTCTTATCCATGATTTTTATAAGCTTGTAAATTAGTGTAATAGGTTGAAACATTGAAGCCAAAATGGCTTGTCTGGCTAAGTGAGGTCTGAGAGAGAGAAGGTCAACAAATTGGTCTGCAAAACCAATAATTACTACAAGAGATTGTGAATTTTTTGTTGGAAGTTTTAATAAGGATTTTATATGATAATTTTCATTAATTTTAATTTATTTAGTTTTTTATTTAGGGTATTAAAGGTTATTGTTTTCATGAATGTGTTTTGAGGCTAGTTGGCAGTTCTGAGAGGGCTAATTACAGAAGAGGGTTTTGGTCATTTTTACTTGATTTATGGAGTATAAATAATATTTTTATTAACATAAAGTAGTTTATATTCTAAATGTGTTATTTTTTTCCATTTTTTTTGTAAAAATTGTGTTTATACTTTAGTTATTCAAAATAGACTTTCTAGGTTTACATAGGTCTAATTATGAACAGTGTTAATGGTGTGCTTCAAGTGGTGGTTGAAGATAAAAAGTGTTATTAAGACTAGATGAAATTATAAGGGTTTTATTTAAGTTTAATTTTATATTTTAATACCATATAAAGTTTTTTAAATTACTCTAATGAAGGCAAAGTGTAATGTATCCTAACTAGACCTAATAGGATTACGTCTCCATAAGACCTAAAGATGAGATAAGGCTTAATTGAGGTAGGTCACACATCAAGGTAATAGAATAAAATTTTATCAATGTATATTAGGTTTACTAATATATATTTCATGTATTACCTAATAAGGTAAGGGTCTTTGGCTAACTAAGAAGGATATGAACAAGAGACTTGTATAACTATAGGCAATTTTAGGCATATTTGTGTGAAGAGTGTAAACAAATAGAATAACATATTATAGAGTATAATAATGTATTTTATACCATCATAAGAATATATAGTATCACTTTTTAAAATTTTATATAGGTTATATGCATGAATATTAAGCTAATATGACCTAATCAAGTCAAGAAGAGGACAAGTTGAGTGAAGAAGCCTAAAAGGTAGTTTGAGACGGTTTGAAGAGAGAGAAGAGATAAAGAAGGAGATAATCATATATTATATTAGAAAAAAAGTTTAAATAGGTGATAAAGGTTTTTATTTAATTTATTTTGTGATTATTTATCTATGGGGTTGGTGCCTCCTTTCAAGTGGGTGCTTGCTAAAGCCAAGTTGAGTTGGTGCTTAGCTAGTTGGGGTTGGTGATCCATGTAAAGTTGGTACTTAAATAAATTTTGTGTTTGTCTTCAAAGAATATATTAAAATTTTATATATTATTTGGTATTCATCCCCATGAGTTTTTTTCACATATAATTTTTTTTATCTTGTGTTCTTATATTTCATGCAAATGTGGATGGTTACTTAGTCATTGTTTGATCTACATGCTTGAATGAATGTTCATGAATGTTGAAGTAGGAATTGAAATAAAATTTATAAATAATTATCCACCCCCATATTATTAATCTTGATTATAACATTTGGTATCATATCTTGATCCTTTGATTTAGGTTTAAACTCCTAAAGGAGATCTTAGAAGCAAAGATGGCTAGTTAGCAAGCTCAAGGTGGTTTTTATACCACTAAGGATACATTATTCAATGGATTTAACTGTGATTTTTGGAATGTCAAGATGAATATATATTTTCTATCTCAAGGTCATAATATTTTTAAGTTATTTATGGATGGCTATAGTGCTACTCGTATTCCACCAACTGATACAATTGGTAAGAAGGCTCGTGAAAATAACTCTAAGGCAATGAATGCCATTCTTTATGGCCTATCAAAGGTAGAGATTGTAAATGTGATTCAAAATGTATCATATAAAGAGATTTTATATAAATTTAAGACCATGTATCAAGGAGACACCAAGGTGAAGATGGCTAAGTTTTAGACCCACCAGAGAGAGTTTGAAATTTTGAAGATGAGTGAAGATGAAATAATTGCATCTTACATATTGAAGGTTGATGAGGTTGTCAATGTCATTATAGGATTAGGAGAACAAGTGAAATAATCTAAATTTTTTTAAAAGGTATTAAGATCACTAACTTCTAAGTTTTATTCTAAAGTGTCTATAGTAGAAGAGATGCAAGATTTGGATAAACTTGAAATGGATGGGCTCCATGACATCTTGACTGCCTATGAGATGAGAACAAATGAAGGAAGAACTCCCCATAAAGAATAAATTTTAAAAGTTGAAAAGAATACAAAATCCAAGAAGATAAAGGAAGAGGAATGTTTTTTTATTGATGATGATAAACTAATAGCTATGTTTGTAAGGAATTTTAGGTTTGGCTTAGGTAAGTACAAGGGTAAATTTCCCTTCAAATGTTTTATCTATGGAAATATTGGTCATTTTTCATCCAAGTGTCCTAACAATGATAAGATTGAGCATAATGAAGAAACTGATGAACATCATGAGATGATAGGAAGGCATATAAACTTGACAATAACAAGAGAGACTTTAGGAAGAATTAAGGTAGGAAAGGATCGTTCAAAAATAAGAAAAGTTTCTATACCAAAGAAGATAACACATCTAATGTAAGTGATACAAGAACATATGATAGTGATGATGGCAGTAATGAACCCCAACATGACAATAATGAAATCTTATTCATAGACATAAAATCAGATAATGAGGGTTGATCAAGTGAGAAAGGGCTTATGGTTGATGTAGAATTAGATGAAGAAGAAGCTAAAGTGAATCTTGAGGAAGAATTGGTGAGGAGTTGAATTTATAAATGAGAAAGAATTACAAAATAAGATCATTAGTTAAGGCCTATGAGGAGCAAATTGGCTTATTTGAGGAGAGGCTAAGTAGCACTTCTAAGGAGTAAGATGAAATCATTAATAAAATTGAAGCACAAATGGATATAGTAAATTCAAACCTAGAGGCTAAATATTAAGAATGCACTAAATATGAAACTAAAGTAGAATCCTTAAAATCTAAGTTAAATCAAGTATCTAACAAGGTGAGGACCTTTATGAAGTTTGAAAAGATAAGTGAGGCTCTTGATGACATCTTGATTGGTCAAAAGTCTAAAAGTGATAAAATAGGTATTTATTTAAAATAAGATCAAAAGGTGGCAACTCAAGTTAAGGAGAATGATATCAAAGATAAGAAGGTCAACATGAAAAACCCTATCAAACAACCTAATGCTATGAGTTATGTTAGTTCATTCCATGGTTACTATTTTTTATGCAATCAATTTGGTCATAGAGAAAGACACTATAAAATACCCTCCAATAATGATTACTCATGAGACTATGGATGGAATCATAGTTCACATCAGTCAAATGGTATGTATAAGGTGTTTTTCTATAGTTTTCCTTACATATTCAGAAGATCAAGTCAAAACAAGAGATTTGAAGATCCTAGAATATAATAAAGAAGGAAAATGGATGTATGGAAACTAAATATAGTAAATATGAGTCATGATTATTCTACAAGCTCAAGTGGACTATTTTCTATGATAGAACATACTTTAGATGTGAAATCAAGATAGGAATGTCTATTGTCATCTCATATTGATGATCAAATGGTTCATGAAGAGGTCAAGCCTATTGTGCCAATAAAGCATAAAGGATATTTAAGGACATTTAGTCTTGTAAGAGTATGGAGATATATGAATATCCTAAACCTGAGGTGCTTTAGTGCTCTATAGAAAGGTGGGACTCTAGTGTGCTTCATGGAGACACATTTTAAGTTAGTAGAAGCATCGTAGATGATTGATTTGAGGGGGAGTTATTTAGTTTATTGATTTATCTTGATATATGTTGATAAGTGGTCTTATAATATGATTTCACTTGAAGGAATTATGCATGAAATAATGGGGATAATTATGCCTTAATGCTTCATATTTTGTGTGTTGAACTTTTGTTTCAAATAAGGTGCATTTTCAGATGTCAATTGTGTAAGACCTTTGTAAATAATGTCAAAGGAGGAGATAGGTCAAGAAGGGAGATGAGAGTGATTAGTTTAAACAATGATTTTCCATCAATGAAAAAGTGGGATTTTTTTGAGAATTTTTTTAATTGATGTCAAGGTGCACCTGGTGAAGATGCATGGTGAGTGATTTGTGAGGTGTGAGCTTGTGTGCATGATATGACAAGGAAGCTAGGTGACAAGATAGAATTTGAAGGAAGCATATTATCTCTATATTGAGAGATAATTTCAAGGAAACCTAATTATTATTATAAGGTTATGTCAAGGTTTAGGCCAAGGTAAGTGTGTTTGAGTGCTAGTCTTTGAGTAAAAGGTGTCTTGAGAAGCCTAGTCATCTCAAGCTTAGTCATATCATGAGCATATGCATGGTGAGCATGAGTAAGTATGTAAAAAAGTATTAAATTGATTAAGGATTATTTAAGGCATGTGATAAAGGTGTATAAGAATAAAATAGTTTTTTAAAGATTAGTTGCCAAGCTCCAAATGCTTGAGAAGCCTAGTCATGGCACTAGTCATAACTTGTAAAGACCTTGTGAGAAGGTATGAGCTTAGTGGAATAATGATATGTATTAAAAAATGTATATGAGGTTGTATTAGGTTTTTTTATCATGCATATGAGGCATTAAATCACTCATGAGAGTCTCAGAGTGAGCCTACAGGGGTAGGTCCTATAAACCTAATATGCACCTAGATCACTACTAGACCCTACCTGACCTAATGAGGTGTCACGAGGTATTGTCAATGTATATGAATAATTTATGGTATTTTTTTAGTATTATAATAGTTTTTATTACATATATATGAGGTTTTTACAACTTAGATAGTGGTTATAAGGTTAGTTTCAAGGTCTAATGTGACTTGTAAGTTAAGGCCTAGAGAGCAAAGAGAGAGATGGTGGCCATATGGGGTACAAGGATTAGTTTAAAAGTTAATAATGATAATGAAATATTTTTTATGGTGTGATAAGTTTTTATATGTGTGTTTACCAATTTTTAGGTCAAAGTTTACAATAGACGGCATGAAATGTGCTTTTGAGGTTTCTTGAGTGCATTGAATAAAGGGTTCTCAACCTAAAAAGAACTTTCAAGAGTTCATTGGAACATGGAACATTTTTATGTTAAACTAATATATTAATGGTATATTTGGAAGGTTCATATATAAATTTTTAAATAATTGGTTTTTGGAATAAAGAGATAAGCTTTATGAATGATCGTTAAGACTAGAGATGGTTTAAACCCTAAAAGAACCCTAACAATTATTTGATGTGATAAATATTTTTATAAAGTGATAATAAGGATTTGTGTGGATATTTAATTGATTTTATATTTTATTAAACTCTCCCAATAACCTCTAGGTGTGATTGGTTTGTCAATTGAGTGAGTGGACCCTACAGAAAAGGCCTTATTTTCAAAGATTTATTATAGCAGTCAGATTTAACCAAGTCAAAGTTGATAAATGGATGGAGGAAAAAAATTTATACTTTTATTTGATATAAATTTTTTATTTTTATCATTTTATATCCATAAAATGTGCTAAATCAATCATATAAGTTGACTAGTCCCTAAACAGGCCTAATAGTGTAAACAGTGAGAAACCCAAGTAAAAGTGAGAAGGTGATTATGTATGTGTTATCATGGATTGGGGATGAATAAAAATGTATGGATAAATTTTTAAAAAAATTTAATACATGTTCATTTTTAATATAAATTTTGATTGGTAGTGGATATGATGAAAATGTTGCTCATAAATTGACCTATCTAGTGTAGATGAGACAGTGAAGGTGTAAGATTATGAGATTGATCTACAAGACTAATATTTATATTTTAACATGTTATATTTATATCTAATAATTTTATAATGAAAACATAATATCATACACATGCATCATAATTCCTTGGAAGTGGTCATATAGATGTTGAGGGTCAAAATCACAATGACTGGTCTTTAAGGCAAACTGGTAGTTTTGGGTAAGCAAGTTGCAACGATGAGTTTGAGGCTTTATGCCATGAGTTGAAGCATATTATGTACATGGTTTTTATATTTATAAATTTTATTTCCTATCCATTCTTTTCATAATCTTTTAATTTAGTGTAAAATGTTGAAACATTGAAGCCAAAATGGCTTATCTGGTTGAGTGAGGTCTAAGAGAGAGAAGGACAACAAATTGGTCTATAAAACAAATAATTGCTATTAGAGATTATGAATTTTTTATTTGAGTTTTTTATAAGGATTTTATAGTATAATTTTATTTCATTTTAAGTTATTGAGTGTGTTATTTTAGGTATTAAAGGTCATTGTTTCCATGACTATGTTTTGAGGCTAGTTGGTAATTCTGAGTGGGCTACTTGCAGAAGAGGGTTTGAGTCCTTTTGCCTTGAGTTGTGGAGTCTAAAGAATATTTTTATGACCCTGATTTAATTTATATTTTTTATGTTTGATTTTTTTCCATGTTTTTTTGGAAAAATTGTGTTTATACTTTAGTTTTTCAAGGTAGACATTTTGGGTATACACAGGTCTAATTATGAACAATGCTAATGGTTTGCTTTAAGTGGTGGTTGAAGATAAAAAATGTTAAGAATCCTAGATGAGTTTATTATTGGTATATTTAAGTTTAATATTATATTTTACTACCATATTAATTTTTTTAAAGTTATCCAAAGAAGGCAAATTGTAACATGTCCATATTAGACCTAACAAGATTAGGTCTCCATGAGACCTAAAGATGAGATAAAGCCTAATTGAGGTAGGTCAGACATAAATAGAATAAAATAATGTTTTATCCATGACTATTAGGTGTAATAATATCAATTTCATGTCTAACCTAAGAATTTAAGGGTTTTTATCTAACTAAAAAGGATATGAATAAGAGACTTGTATAAATACTAGGCAGTTTTAGGCCTATCTATGTGTGAAGGGTGTAAGTGAATATAATAACATATTAAAAATGATAATTAGGTATTTTATACCATCATATTAATATATATGATTATTTATGAACATTTTATAGAGTTCATGTGCATGAATATCAAGGTCATATGACCTAATCAAGTAAATAAGAGGACTAGTTGAGTGAAGAAGCTTAAAAGGAAGTTTGAGAGGGTATGAAGAGAGAGAAGAGATTAAGAAGGAAATAATCATCTATTGTATGATCAAAAAAAAAGTTTAAGGTGATGATTGGTTTTAGGTTGTTTATTTGGTGATGATTCATCTATGGGGTTAGAGCCTCCTTGCAAGTAGGTGCTTGCTAAAACCTAGCTAGGTTGGTGCTTAGCTAGTTGGGGTTGGTGCTCCATGTGAAGTTGGTGCTTCACTAAATTTGATTTTTGTCTTATAAGGCTATATTACATTTGCATATATTAGTTTTTTTTCATTCCCTTGAGGTTTTCCCACATATAATTTATGTAATCTTGTGTTCTTATGTTTCATGCATATATGGATGGTTACTTAGTCATTGTTTGATCTACATGCTTGAATGAATGTTCATGAATGCTTAAGTAGGAATTGAAAGAAAGGTTCTAAAGATTGATTCACCGCCCCACACCCCACACCCCCCCCCCCTCCTAGATATCTTTCTTATAACAAAAGTATCATTGATAATGTTGATCATAACTAGATAAATCCATCAAATCACCACACCATTAAATAATAAATTCTAAAATCAACTAAACTAGTCACACTATGATTTCATCTCTTAAGTAAAAAGTGGAAAATGAAAGGTTATAAAAGGAAAAAAATAAAACCAAAAAAGTATACAAAGGGAACAATCATAAAAATAAATCTTAAAAATTAAATTATAAGAATAATAAAGATTACAATAGGAAAAAATAGAAAAATAATGGTTATAAAGGGAAAAAATAGACAAGCAAAGGTTATAAAGTGAAAAATTAGAAAAGAAAAGATTGAAAAAACAACAAGATGAAAAATAAAGGATGAATGAAGATCAATTACAAAGGTAAAAATAACACAAGTAAAGGTTAAAGAGAGATTAAATTGAAAAGGAAAGGTTATAAAAATAAAATTTAAAACAAGAAAGGTTGCACAAGTTATAAAAAAAGAAATTACATCAAGATAAATTACTAAAATAATAGTCACTAAAAGAGAAGTTGAAAAAAAAATCACGATAATAAATAAAACATCCTTAAGAAGGGGTTTATCAAAAGTAAAATCATAAGAAATATATTCTTAAATAATAAAGGTTAATGTCACGAGTGTGGTTTCATAGGAGGAAAATGCAAGGCCTTCCTCATATCAATAAAATGCCATTATCACTGATCACATAGATGACAAGTAATGTACCAAATCAATATTATGTATTACTAGGAAAATATCTTTTTACTACATCCTTTGTTGTATCTATTGGATATCACCTTTAACACATATATCAAACTACTAAAAAAATGGGATCAATTGAGTTGATAGTAATGTTTTATTCAAAATTGTGTCATCTTACACTCAATATTCTTCTTAATATAGGAACATACAAAATGGTCTTAAAGGATCATGGTTAAATTCAATTGGTACAATAATTGATAAAAATAAAGGTTGAATTACATTTGATCATGAAGGCAATACTAATACCATTTCAAGAAAGGGGAAATATTTATACCAACAAAATGAGATGGAAGTTATTTCTTCACTTACTACTCATGATACAAATCATGATACAATTGATGAAAAAACTAAAATACATGGTGTAGTTATTTAAACATATTATTAAAAAATGTATCATACATCATGATAGCATAAAATCATAGTTTCAACACCAAAATTTAGATAATCATGAGGATCCATATCGTGCATATTTATTAGTTCCAAGTGGTTGGCCATAGAGTTCCTTGACACATGTTGCAGATTTTTCAGATCCCTCCCTTTATCCTACTTTCAAAACCATTTCCACTTTTCCTTGAATATATCAAATAATTTAAAATATATATATATATATATATATAATTAAGGAAAATATAAAAACATAAAATATATTCAAAAAATAAAAATCAAGACTTGAGCATGACATGATTACTAGATTACATTGTTTACATATGTTATTTATCACATGTTTAGTCTATGGAATATTATTTATATACTAACATGCATTTCATGGTATATGAGTGTGATTTAGAATATATAGGTACATATGGACAATAATTTGGAATTAACTTCACCCATTGGCCATGTCAATATTGGGGGCATCTTATTCCAAATATTTCACTATTACTAATTATATCTTTTTATAACCTTTTACCATGTTGATATATCTAAAGTGTTTACCATGTCTCACTAATTTTTCATATCTTACATAGTGATACATGGATGTGAAATTATACTATGATGTGACATAGATACATATGGATGATGTAGATTAGTATTTACTTGTTATATACTTTATTGATGTTGTTACTCACTTACATGATAAGATACTTTATGTTTGAATTATTTTTGTGGTCCCTTTGATTTGTTTTATGTGACATATAAATGTCCCTTGCATGTGTACCTTTCCCATATTTGTTTTGACATGTTCTTTTACCTTGTGTGTGGCAATTTATCATATTATTTGTGACATACTAATGTCTTTTTTATGCATATCTTGGCCTTACGTGTGACAATAATTGTTTAGATTGTTAAGCTTTTTGTTCTTGTTGATCTTGAGTTGTTCCATGATCTATATCATGCACCTTTAATATACATTATTATTCATTTATACTTATAATTTTCACTTCATTGATACATATATCTAGACATGAAACTTATATGCTCTAAATTACCTATGTTAGATACATGTCTTGATTGACATAAAATAATTACTATGATGATATATTCTCCATATGTTTACATGATTAATACATGATGATTTATTTATAAATAATATGATACAATTAAATTTTATTTTGAGATGAATTACTTACATGACACATCCCTCATCTCAAAATGGGTGTATTATTTTGGTTTTGTCATACAGATATAAGTCTCCATGAATATGAAATTAGATAAGAATGCATATTTTAGAGATTTATAATGGTACAAATATCAAATGTTTCAAATATGTGATAGATATTGACATGTTAATACAAATTATAAGGGCATATGCTATGCATATGTACTTGATTTATAGAGAAATGAGTATATATTCATATAAACTTTTGTGCATATGAATGGTCATAAATACATAGTTTATATGAACATGAATTATAGGTTTCCATATATATATATATATATATATATATATATATATATGTATGTATATATGTATATGTATATGTATATATATATAGACACACACACACACACACACACACACACACACACACACACACACACACATTTGAGATACATATTCTCATATTCAACATCTAGATGCATACCATCCTATATCACTTAGTACATATTCAAGAGGGATGATACTAGCTCATGAACATACACAACAAAATAATTTATAGTTGAATGGTAAATGGTTGTCATTCCACTTCACACTTATTAAATATGAGGTCATGATGGGATCTTAAAAATTGTTCATCCTCTTTCAAAAATAAATTTTATTTATACATTGATTGAACATGAGCAAAAATATACAATCAAACCTATGGTCATGATGGGGAAATGAACATTGTTCATTATATTTTGATCATGCATTTTGTTTTACATGAAGTGAATTTGAGATAAATTATACAATTGAACCTATAATCCATACACAATGGTTTATTATGTTTCTATTCATGATATTATCATGTGGTTCCCTCTTTATTTCCTACATAATTATCTAGGTTAGTACAATGTGTACTTATCCCCAGATTAATGAGGGTGGGGATATGTTGTTTTGCAACACAAGGACTTTCATAGTCAAAACAATTTTGGGAACAATCACCCCAAATCTCCATGTGTTTCACCAAGGAATCAAAATTTATCTAATTATTAATCAAATAAGCATCGTCTCAAACAAGTTTCAAGGAAACATGGTTGGCACCATTAAATAGATGTACTCTTTACTCGCTATTTAAAAAAATTAAAATTAAAAATTTCAAACTATGGGCACTAAGTACTATGTGTTGATTTTATATTCTTATATTGAGTAACCTATACAATCAGATATTTGTGTCAAATAAAAAGTATGTTTTACACACTCAATTAAATATTGTCTTTTGTTCTAGCAATTCCATTACTAGAATAAAAGGGGGAATTTGTAGATACTAAAATATGGTATAAAATAATTGATAATTATAATTTTTACTTAAATTTACCACACATGACTTGAGTGAACACATATAGTCATAACTCATTATTCTCCCACATCTACATGCTACCATAATATTTTGATCCTTTCATTCTATTGTCACATACCTAAAAGAACCTCATTGTCTATTTGAAACCATCATAATATCCTACAAAAACATGCCTAGATGCTTAGCTTAGTCTACTTATGCATGATTGGTAACATCATACTAAGTCAATATCTCTTGTCAATATTTCCTTGATTTGGTTAGTATCCACCCTCTTTTACCAATGACTACTTATTAAAATTAAACATTTTCTTAGGGTCATCCCATATTTCTATTATGTTAGTGGTGTAATAAATTACCCAATTGAATTCATATATACAAATCAAGTTCTTACTTGATAGGGGACTTGTCACTTATCTAGTAAACATCTATACTCTACTACACATTGACAAAATCTACCTTATTATTTCTAAGACAATATGAAGCATACCAAATGAAAGTAAAAGAAAAAATATAAAGTATTGAATCTAAATAATTATCTATATTCATATAGTGAAGGAACATAATTTCAAAATCACACTAGGTGGGAGAACTATGTGTGTCTTGATTTCCATTCTTAGAGTATTAGGTATGTACACAATGGTCAATAATCAAACATGGGTGATTCAGGTGATTTCAACCCATTACAATTTATTAGTTTTTGGATGTTTCTATCCATGAAAATAAAACATGGTGTTTAAAGGTGAAAGAGGTTGTTTTCTATATTTACATGCATCATCATGTTTTAATATATTACATAGGGAGATTTCAAAGACATGCAAAGGTGACCATATAGTCACAGACCTTATTTTGTCATAGGTCACTACCTAATGTTGTGACCTAACACAAATTCCCCATTTAATTTTTTTAAAATAAGGTCCCAATATTGATTGAATATTATTTTAATCTCTTTTAAACCAAAAGCCCATGATTTTAGAATTTTGGAAAATATGAATGCAAAAGAGTTTATCTAATGCTTGGGATATTTATTTGATTATATGGGTTATTAGTTATTTACATAACATAATATGTAGGTTTTATTCATGTTTTAAGGTGTTTTCAAGACTCAAAGGGATCAAATCTATGTCTAATCCATACTAAATTATTTACTATTCACCTTGATTTATTTAAGTGTTGATATACCTAGTCTTAGTTATGATTTATATGACTAACTAGGATAACATATTTCACATGTAGTGGGTTTATTGTCTATGTTGTGTATTAAATATAATTATACCACAATTATATGTCTTTTCAAACTATCTTAGAATTTATCTCATAAATGTGACTTTTTTTCACCTTTTTAGAGCTCCAAACGAAAGGTACAAATCACCATCATACTCACCTAAAAGTGACATCATCATTGACCTTTATATAGAAAATTTTAGGCAAGTGAATTAGTGAGAACCATAAATGTGTCACCATCCTTCTCACCTAGAGGTGACATCATCATATACCTTTGTATAGACAAGGTCAAGCAAGTGGAGTAGTGACAGTCATCCACATGTCACCATCCCATTCACCTAGAGGTACCACCATCATGGACCTTTAAATGGATAATGTTAGATAAGTAGAGCAGTAAGAACCATCCCTGTGTCACCATTTTGTTCACTTGGAAGTAACATTGTCATATACCTTTGTAAGGACAATGATAGGCAAATAGAGTAGTGAGAGCTATCCTTGTGTCACCATCTCACTCACTGGAGGTGACATCATCATGGACCTATGTATGGATAATGTTAGGTAGGTAGAGTAGTAATAACCATCCAAGTTTCACCATCCCACTCACATAAAGGCCCTCGATCTATGCATAGTCTCTAAATCCTAATTATATAGTAGAGTAGTGAGATCATAACACTTATCACCATCTCATTAACCCATGGCCCAGTGAAATAAAGTACAAATAAATTAAAATTAATTCATCATCAAAATAGTGATAGATAGATAATGTCCTATAGAGAAATGTTATCAAATAACAAAGACACCAAGGTTGAGTTCTAAAGAGCAAAAAAGAGACACCTAACAAGTTAAATATGACTAAGCATCTAAAAACTTACAGAAGAATCCACATGGCATTAAAATTCTATAGAAGTTAATATTATGGTTTTTGCACATAATTCACATGAACTAGAGAATTAATGCATCAATTCTCACATCTAATGAAGCTTAACTAATATATTTAAAATTTCCATTCTTAGTCTAACTACATTACATCCAATCTATCCAAAGTATCATGAATCTTAAGTCCAAGTGCATATTATGAATCTAAATATCCATTGTAACCAGGAATTTATAAGTTTTCATAAAGCAAAAAATAATAATTTTTAGATGACATCAATGAATTCCTTATCTTACATCCCCATCCCCTTTGTTTACTCAATTCTAGGACTAATTAAATTCACAGATATATCATTTTATTCAAAATATTTGAATCATGAGTTCAAACATTATTAAGAGATTTAAGACAATGTTGAATAAATCAAATCTTACAAAGTAGATAATTAACTTTTCATTTTAATGTAGAAATACACATATGAATTATTGGAGATTAAACTAATATGCCTTCCTAATGCAATTTCTAAACTAGAGGTAATGCTCTGTATTGACTTTTATATGATTTATTCTTCAATGGTAAGGTTTCTATAGAAATATTACATTTTATACTAGGTAAGACACTAGTTGTGTATATCATTGGGAATGCCTTTAAGAGGTACTATAGGATTATCATGCTATACATGCCATATATGCAAGACGTAGTAGAATCATGGCCTCAAAACCATAATGTCATTAGAGAGTTATAGGAATGGGTTGGAAACCCAAGCAACTTTAGATTGCAAGGCCCTACATCTACTATATCTATCATCACCTTCAAGATAGGAATAAAAAGTACCATGGCCCTTTTATTATATATATTTATATATATATATATATATATATATATATATATATATATATATATATATATATATATATATATATATATATATATATATATTGTGTTTCAATCATTACCTACATCAATGAGGTATGGGTCCCTTTTTTGGATATAATTTTGACTTATAAAAAAATTACAGCCCTAAGGGAAATCATTAGCTCTAATCTAATTTTGAAACTCACCAATACCAAGAGATCTATGGATGGGGATTTTTATATAATCTCTTAAGTAGTGCATGTGGTAGTTGTAACTATGTATTCATCCCATGATCAACCTTAGAAACCATCCATTGAGTACCCATAGAATAGGGTATGTGATGAGTTCAATATTATTTATGTACATAAATTAATGAGGAATATGAAAAGTATAACAAATACATTTTATCCCATAGTATATCAAGCCATCTATGGAAAGAATATGCCTAAGATATCTGATCATTTAAATAACACTATTAGGAAAATAGGTGACTACTAGTTGTATCATGAGTACATTGTAATTAGAATTAAGAGAACCAAGGCACACTTTCTATACATACCAAGTATTGTGATAGATAATTTTGATGAGTAGGAAATCACTACTCAATTAGCTACTAGCATTGACACTGAGTTGAATAAATAAAAACAAGTAGCATTCCACCCCATCGCCTCAGTATTGGTTGAACGCAATACAAAAGGTGGGAGCACCTATAGATAATATGTAAAAATAGGAATTATTATAGGTTCAAACATATACTTTTCAAGAATTGGGATCCTAGAGGGAATGCCAAAGGATACCTTAGGAAATATGAGAAAAAGGTAAGAATTAACTATGGGTACCAATCATATGAGCATGACAATATATTTATGAATGTCTAAGATGACTCTAAGGTTTCTATTAGAATTAATCAAGCCAATATGTCTATGATAATAGTGCAGAAGATTCAATATGATCCTACCATAACCAAGGAGGATACCAAAAGGATTGAGAAGTAGCAATGGGTTTCCAAACCCATTTATGGGTCCCCTCCTCAAGTGGAAGAAGGAACTCAAGAAAAATATAGCCCATCTTGGGTAACTCATATTGAATAAATAGTTGGGAGTACTTATACCTACCATTCACATACAACTATTGCAGCCTCTTCACAACACAAAGATGAAGAAAAAAGGCCTACAAGTCCTACTAGAGTAACAAATGTATTATCTATGTTTCCCCTAGCTCCCCTAACTATTTCACATGTAACTCTTCCCTCTTTTTTTATCTCAAGTTCCTATTTATTATTCTCAATTTATGCTATCTACATCTCCATCTCCCATTCCAATTTCAACTGGGCCAACATCTTATGCTCCTAAAATAACTTTGACCTATACAAGGAAACCTAAGACCCCATCTATTTCTCCTCTAAAGGATAAAGTGAAAAGGGAACCAAATAAGGTTCCTAAAGAATAGGGAATATAAATAAAGGGGAAATAAAAATAGACCCTATTAAGGTCTATGATAGTGAGGAAGAAGAAAAGAGGATAGCTAATGAAGTAGATTGGATATCTGAAACATAGACCAAAGAGTCCTAGTTCGTAAGTGAGATAACTAAATCTAACCTAGAGGATGAATCACTAACTGAGGAAAATAATTAATTAGGGGGAATATATTTAATAGCTCAACCTAAATAATTCAATGGAATAGATGATAAATTAGTTTATATTGAGTTAATACTAGACAAAAGAGGAGATGGAGAAGGATAGGTATAGTCATAACTACAAACTATAATTTAGGGACCATCCCCAAGCATACGTCCAAGCTATCCACCTCAAGAAACAAAAGTATTTATCACTCTAGATACTCCCTATATGATTTTAAGTCCTATAATTACACATTCTTTGACTATTGTTGCAATATCCATAATTTTTATTAGTACAATTGATTCTTTAAATTATTTGCATTCACTAAGCTCAATAACCTAGCTTCAGGTTATTGTTACATCATGAAATTTTCCTAGTTTGTAAAATATAGCTCAAACTAATATAAATCTCATGGACACTACATATATGAATGTCGAGGTCACTTATACTTCCACTTATATTTATTTTTAAAATCTATTA
Source organism: Torreya grandis (assembly GCA_037957365.1). NCBI lineage: Eukaryota > Viridiplantae > Streptophyta > Pinopsida > Cupressales > Taxaceae > Torreya > Torreya grandis. The sequence goes on from JARHVA010000258.1 coordinate 494,466, forward strand.
AATACTCTAATGACCTTCATTTTCTAGTGGAACTAGCTTCTAGACCCCTAGGCCTAGCACTAGAGTGCAATTTGAAAACTTAGTTTTTACTTCCATTTTTTCCATATTGGCCACTCCTCTGAAGATGACCTCCCAATTAGATATTCCAATTAGTCAAGCTCCTCAATTAGACCCCCCAGTGGTTTCTATCATTGAGGAAGCTACAAATGCTACATTCATAAAAGATATACCATGCTAGAAGCAGATTACTGGTTGGATAAAGGTTATTCCTCCTTTCCTTACAACTAGGACATCATATCCTAAATTTATGCTACCTCCTCTACCTCCCATCCATTTACTTAAGGAGTTGATTCTAATCAACCATCCCAGCCAACTCAACCTAAAACACAAGTAGAATAACAAGTTTCCCTAGATGTTCCTTTATGGATTAGACAAATATAGTAGGAAGAGAAAACAAGAAGACAATATTTCATCATCCACAAACAACCCATAGTCAATTTACACTTTGATAGGCAAACAAGTACCCTTAGAAAGGTTAAGAGGAAGACTATAATTGTTGAGGGTTAACAAATGACTTATTGGTGATTAAAGTAAGAAGCATTCATAATGTAGTATCTAAACCAAAGGTAATGCCCTACATTGACTTATTATATGATTTATTCATCAATGGAAAGGTTGTTAGGAAAACACTCCATACATGTAAGATGTAGTAGACTCATGACTTCAAAACCATAATGTCATTATCAACTTGTAGGATGCATTGGTGACCTAAGTAGCTTAATAATACAAGGCCCTACATATATTATTATCATCATCACCTTCAAGCCAAGAATTAGAATCACCATGGCCATTTTAGATAAGATATATGGTGTTTTAAATGTCACCTACATCATTGGGGTATGGGTATCTTTGTTGGATATAATTTTGACTTCTAACAAAATTATATCCCTAGGGTAAATCATTAGCTCTAATCTGATTTCAAAACTCACAAATCCTAAGAGCTATCCATATAAGAATTTTTATATGATGTCTACATAATGGATGCCGTAATTGTAATTATGCATGCATCTTATGATCAACCCTAAAAACCATCCATTAAGTACCCAAAGAACAAGGTATGTGATGAGTTCATTATTATTCATGTAAAAATATTTAGGGGGAATATGAAAATGACAATAGACTCTTTTTATACCATAGTATATCAAGACATCTATGGAAATAATATGCCTAGGCTATCTAATTATTTAAATAAGACTATTGGGAAAATAGGTGACTATTAGTTATATCCTGAGCACATTGTAATTAAAATTGAGGAAATAAAGACACACTCTCTTTACCTACCAAGGGTTGTTCTAGATAAGGTTGTTGAGTAGGAAATTACTACTCAATTGGTTGATATCATTTACATTGAGTTGAATAAATTAATGCAAGCAATGTTCTACCCCACCCCCATTAGTATTGGTTGAATTTAATACACAAGGTGGGAATACCTATAGATCATTGGTAACATTATGACTCATTATGGGTTCAATCAGGTACTTTTCAAGCATTGGATTCTAGATGGAATGTCAAAAGACACCGCAAGAAATATTAGAAAAGGTAAGAATTAACTATGGGTACTAAGCCTATGAGCATGATAATATTTTAATAAATTTTGAGGATGACTCTAAGGTTTCTATCAGAATGTGTTGATCTAATATGTCTATGATAATAGTGTATAATATTCAATATGATCCTAACATAACCAAGGAGGATGCCAAAAAGATTGAGAAGTACCAATGGGTTTCCAAACTGATTCATGGGCCCTCCCCCCAGGTTGAAGAAAGAACTCAAGAATAAGTTATCCCATCTTGAGAAACTTATATTTAAGAAATATATAGGAGTCCTTCTACCTCCCATGCACATACAACTATTGTAGCATCTCCACAACATAGAGCTAGAGAAGAAAGGTCTGCAAGTCCTAGTGGAGAAACAAATATATTTTTTATGTTTCCCTTCCTCTCCTAACTATTACATAATATGTAACTCTTCCTATTTTTTGTCTCAAGTTCCTATTACTTATTCTCATTTGATGTCATCTATATATCCATCTCCCATTCCACTTCTAATTGGGATAACCTCTTATTATGTTAAAATAATTTTTACTTATAAAAGGAAACCTAGGACCCCACTTATTTTTCCTCTAAAGGAGGAAGTGAAAATTGAACTAGCTAAGGTTCTTAAAGAAGGGGGAATATAAGGAAATGGGAAATAAAAATAGACCCTATTTAGGTCTATGATAGATAGGAATAAGAAATTAGGATGAATAACAAAGTAGATTAAATCTCTATAACATATACCAAAGAGTCCTAGTCTATAAGTGAGCCAACTAAATCTAACCTAGAGGATGCACAACTAACTAAGGAAAGCAATCAACTAGGGGGAGCAAAATGAATATCTAAATATGAATAAGCCAATGGAAGATATGGTAACTAAAATAATAACTTTCCCTAGATATCCCTTCATGGATTAGGCAACTACAATAAGAAGAGGAAACAAGAAGATATGATTTGGTCATCCATGAACAACCCTGAGTCATGTTCCAATTTTATAGGCAAACTAGTACCTTAAAAAATGTTAAAAAAAAGACTATGATTGTTGAGGGTCAATAAATAGATCTAGATAATAGAGAAGAATTCTTCTCTATAACAAAGAGATTGAAGGTAAACCATTCAAACCCTAACAGGATCAGAGAGAATCATTATAGTTTTGTGGATGCCATAGGATGAGTCATCAAGTAAATGTTCAAGATTTTTGACCAAGCCATCTAGAGGTAATGAAAGGTTTTCATCATTCAGGCCACAAAGAAGATTATAGATCATTTATAGGGGGTATCTATAAAATTATTTGACATTATTGGGTTAATAAGGTCTGCAAAGGCCACTTCTCAGCCTAAGGTGGAGATGTCTTCCAATTATTTAATAAAATAAAGGATATTGGTACAAAATTGTGTTTTGCTAGTTAGGAAATGAGAAACAAGGCTTATACCACCTAAATTTAATAGAAACCACTAAATAATCTTGGGCACAACATTACATTATTGTTAAGAGAGACAACCTCTTGAAATGGCATTAGGGGATGTGGACCTTGGTCTAACATTTTGTGAACCAGGAAAGAGGATTCACCTCCATCCTTACTAAACTAAGAGTGATTCAAGTGATAACACCACAAGGTTAATTGGTGTTCAAGGCTATTTTTGAGAGTCTCTTGTAGGAAGTATTAGATAATTTTAGATAAGAAATTGAAGGTACAGTTTATGAAACCACATATGAAATAATTTAGTAGGTAAATTTTTTGAGAGACAAGATTATTGGGACTTAATAATTATATGCTAAGGTCAAATCTAAATTCACAATAAATTTATGGATAAGATCCCTCCATTATTCAAAATATCCTTTCTTAATTTCAAGACTACATAAGATGACTTCCAAGTAAGACATGTGTTTTACCTCCATGTAGAGGCATCAAAGCAAACAAATACACCAACAAAGGTGTCTTCAACTCTTGCATAGGTAACTCAACTTCAAAAATATGCATTGGTACACATGAGACTAGTTGTAAATATGTCCCTCTTGTAATCACAACGAAGAGTTTAATTACAATTCCACTGGCCCCTACATCTATGATGAGTTTACTTTGAGTGATAGTGCCTAATCCATCCACAACTTCAGTTGTAACTTTAGTTTCTTCCACATCAGCTATGTAATAGTTATATTTCTTCAGGTGGTGACAAATTAACACTAACTAATTATAAATATGTTTTTTCATGTTCTAGTTGAGTTATAATGATAGTTCCTAACTTATGTACTTCACTTCTATATATTTTATCTTTAGATGAAGAATTCTATTTTGAGCATTTAATGTAGTACATGCATAATTTACATGAAATTAGCATACAATTCTATTTCAATACTTGTAATTTTAGATTTCACTTGAAAGATGAGGCCTTCCCCATACCAAACTTATATATACTTGTAACATCTTATTCCAAAAGGGAGGACAATTTTTGGCTAGTAATATTAATAATAAGTTTTGAGAAGTCTTGATAATTGGATATTGATGTGCAAATATTGATTATTTTCCAATTATGTGGACTATGTCTAATATGTTATCATTTTTATATCTTATTTCTTTGATTTTGTATGAGTTACCTTTCTAATATAGTTATTCACATTAAGTTATAGTTGATTTGAATGCCTTTTGCATGTTGATTATAATCCACCCTTGTAGATGTCCAATAAAAATCTATAAAACATGACAACCTTTGATTTTACATGTTCAAGTTTAATTTATTTTGGTTCCCTTTAACTCCTTACTATGTTTGATCATTGGTGTGTTATAGTAGATTACAATAAATATTGGTTTTTTATTTTTCTTGTATTTATTTAGTTCAAGTGTTGGTCTTGAAAGATTTTCTTATTATGTGGTCCACATGCCTCTTTTATTCCCTTCCTTTCTATATTTTTGAGTTTCTTTGACAATCCTACCCACCTTAGTTAAAATAATCATCCTTACACCCATCTAAAGTAGTTTTAGGTTCATCCATAGTAAACCCATATGTGGCTAACAACTTATATCACTCATTCCTATTCCATCAATAGGTTGTTATAAGATTAAATACCTTGTAACTTGTGTTTTGAAGTGAAATATTTCATCGATATTAAAATGGTAAATGATACCTCATAAAGGTCTCTATGGTGTACATAAAACCCACGTCAATAGGTACATAAATATGGCACTAAAAAGAGGGCATGAACCTCTGCCTTTATTCCATTTGAAAATAATCACTTGATTTGTACTAGAATCACCTAGAAGATTAACAAAGTCTACCTCATATAATAAATCAATATTACCACCTTTGTAAATCCATATAAAATTTATTTCTAATAATGGAATTAAGAGAGATCCCCAAGCCCAATCATTCTCTTTAGTTAGACAACCTCATCTGCCATTATTTCTGATGGCTAAATAGTAAATTCCCCCTCAGGATCCAACTTGGCTAAGAGGTTTTGATATCAATATTATTGGATATGTTCATGATTTACCCAAAAACCTTGATAAATATCTACCTTCCTCTTCTCCTTCGAGAGGAAGGACTTCATAAGAACATATCAAGGCCTTCAAAATTACTTTGGAAATCTTGAATATAACCCATAAAGATGTGGCATGCAGATGATTCCCATTCACATTACAATATGTGGCCTATGAATAGTTTATGAATATCCTAGAGGGTTTCATTATATCTTAGACCCATTTCCAAAATACCTTTTTAGCATAATTTGGCTAGGTCACTAGTGCATGTGCTATTTATCATCATTTTTATAGTATGATGTGAGAACCTAATAAGCTAATCTAGGCCTTTAATGTTAGATTTCAAAATATGTATAGAAAGCTTAAAACTACTTACCAACCTGAAGAGGGGTTAACTCTCAAAATATACAAAAATTACCTAGACTTTCTGACTATAATTTTCCTTTACAGAGCTACTAATGTTAGTACATTACCTTTATCCTGTGTCAAAGCTATCAATCTTGGTCCTATTTAATAAGATTTTAGTCCAATTATGAATGTAAACAAAGATACTATGGCCCAAAATTAGAATCCAAACCATAACTAGCTACATTTGACCTAGGTTCCACCCAATTAGCACCTAGGCTTCTTGAACAGTTCTACCCCTAATTATCAAACCCTGAATCATTCATTAATACTAGTTATTACTACCATGGCATAGGGTACCAATTATAATTCTATGAAAATAGAATTGGAACCAATCCAAAGAATGGTCTAGAAATTGATTTATGAATTCATAAGCATGCAAAAGTGCATGGGGAATGTTGGAGGCCAGAACACTAATCAAGGTTTTGGATTCAAGAGGCATAATAGGCCTTTCAACAAGTCAAAAAAATCAATAAAAATAAGTTCCATCCAATAAGGTACTAGAGATAAGCATCATAAAGGAATCCATTCCTAACCGGTGTCATTTAGATAATATATGCAACATGGCAAGTTGGAATACGTTGAGTGATATAAAGCCTTTGAAATATTTTAGATGGAGATGGATAGGAAAGAGGGTTCTAAAAATCAAGAAAAATGATCTTCCTCTACTAGTTCCATGCATCCAACCACAACCAATGTCTTTGAGACCTATGATTCTCCATTTCTAGATGAAGATGATAATGAACCAAAGTATAACATTGATGAGATTTATGCTTTAAAAAAATATCATCAAGCAAGGAGCAATTATAATTTGAGGAGTAATCAACCTATCACTACTTTATCACCTCTAAACAATAACACTACCACTCCTCTAGATCTAAAGGCTAACAATAATCAACCACCTCCCAAGAGTGATGAGAGTTTGTAGACTCTATAATAACCCAAGAGAGGAGGGTACAACACTATTGAGGATATGAAGAAAATCAACACTAAATCAACTTGCATGAGTTGGCCTAGATTACCAAACTATCGAATATATAAGGTGGTTCATGCCAATGTCATGGTATATAAAGACAAACCTGAAATGCCACCATTCTTGATAACTCTCTAAATGTTAAAAAAAATATACATAATTGTTTGGTTAAATTAGGATCTTTAGCTAATGTGATACCAATAATTATCATTCATAATTTGGGTCTAACTCCTAATAACTCAAATAGAATCATCCTTTATTTAGAAAAATATTCCATCCTATGTGTCGATGAATTAACATACACAGGAATCTAGCTATAATTTGAACCACATGTGCATCAGACCATTGGTATCTTAGTCATAGACATTCTCAAAGCATATGGTCTATTAATGAGTTGAGACTAGTCAAAGACATTAATGGGTATATGGCCACTAATTTCTCACACATGTGGTTTCCCTATAAAGGAGTGTCTAACCAAATTTGAGTGGATTGAGAGATAAATATGAAACATCTAATTATGGAGTATAATGCCACTAATGAGAAAGTATATTTTTTGTCTTCACATGTAATTGTGCATACATTTACTACTAGATAAGGACATGCATTACATGAAAAAAAATTTGAAGGTCCTTCTTAGTTATGGACTCATCACTTTGGTAGAGCCAGATAAAATTAAGGTTCATGTATGGGCTTGGCCCTCATAGATCAAGATGGAAAGTAATACTTAGTAGCTTACATATTTTAGGTTCCATACACAAACAACTATGTTAAGTATGAATCCCTCATCCATGGCCTTCAGTTTGAACTGAAGCATAACATTAATCAACTACAAATCTTTGGTGACTCAAAATTAGTTATTAACCATATCACGAATAAATATTAGTACAAACCCACTTATTTGAATAAGTATAAACACCAAGCATGGGACCTGATTGAGTCTTTTAAAGAATTTAATATCAAAGCCATCCTAAAGGAATATAACCAAAAATAGACTTGTTATCAGCTTTAATTGCTAATCTTACAACACTCCAAGAGTCTAAGATGCTTAAATTCTTAGTGGAGATGGTTCCTTACCGTTCTATCCTAGACAACATGGATAACTTCTAAGTGTTTTAATATGATAAAAAAAATTGTAATTAATGAATAGTTTTGGGGATTTTGAATCCTAGATAATAAATTAAGATGTCAAGTTGATTTAGATTGAAGGCATGGGAAAATATGGAATTTTTTAACTAAATGATAATCACATCCCATTAGGCATGGTCTCTTTAGAATGAGCTTTCAATGTGGATCCATAGGCCTAAAATTAAAAATAAGTCAAAACAACAAAGTCAAATTTTATTAAAGAGAATCTGAGAACTGATCAACATCCCCAATTTATGACTGTGGACTTGAGTTGCACAAAAAATGAAAAGCAAAGGCTTAAGAGATTGCTTTTAGAGTATAAATATGTCATTGCATAGACATATGATGACTTGAAGGTCTTTGAACCTAGGGTGATCACTCATAGCAGTCCCCTAAATATATAGTACAAGCCTTTCAAGCAAATCCAAAGGCCAATGAATCCAATCTTGGAACCTTTCATACAAACTAAAGTACAAAAAATATTGGATGGTAAAATTATTTTCCCAATTAGGCACTTGACTGGGTAGCCAATGTCATACCAGTTAGAAATAATAATGGATAAATTAGACTCTATGTTGATTTTAGGTACTTAAACAAAGCCTTAGAGAAATACAATTATCCTCTACCTTCTTTGGATGAGGTATTTCAAATGGTGAGTGGGTCTTAGATGATATCCTTCTTAGATGGATTTTTGAGATACAATCATGTATTGGTTAAATTGGAAGATAGGATGAATACTACCTTCACCAATAAGTGGTTAAATTTCACATATAAAATGGTGTCATTCGACCTAATTAACATGGGAACTACCTTCCAAAGAACAATGGATTTTTCCTTTCAAGGATTGGTGTGGAAGTGTATCATCATTTATATGGATGACCTTACTGTGTTTTCAAAAAAAAAGATATAATCATATAGAACATCTACAAAAAGTCTTCAATAGATGCATAAGATATGGGGCCTCTATGAATCCAAATAAAATCATCTTTGGGTTTATAGAAGGAAAAATCTTAGGTCATATTATCATCAAAGATGGGATCTCCATTGATCCAGAATGGGTTTAGGCCATTTCTAAGTTAACCCCACCTAACAATAAGAAAGAGATGAAATATTTATTTGGTATCTATTAACTTTGTAAGGAAATTTATTTTTGGTTTTGTATATATTATCAAGCCATTGAATGTTATGCTAAAATAGGATGCTAAGATTGAAAGGACAACTGAGGCCAAGAAATTTTTTTAAGACATCAAGGTCACAATTGCTCAAGTTCTAGTTCTGATTAGTCCTAATTTCAATAAATATTTTTATCTTTATTTGTTCTCCTAAAAACATACTATTTCTACAGTACTTACCAAAAATGTGGAAGACAATAAACATCCCATTGCCTTCATGAGCACTAATCTGAAGGATGCAGACTTAAAATACTCCATTATTGATTAACATATATATGGCTTAATCAAATATGTCAAAAAATTTAGGCATTATATTTTGAGAAATAAAATGTATGCCATTGTTCTAGACCCAGTTGTCAAGCTCACGCTTGGCTAGAATGAGTTCGGAAAAGAAGAGGCAAATGGATGGCCAAACTACAAGAGTTTAATCTTGATATTAGACTAGTAAATATGGTGAGAGGCCAATAAATCATCTAGGTGATGGCTAAAACTGATCAATGCATCAACATTAAGCATATTGATGAAACTTAGGTGGTTAGTGGTAAGAGGTATTCATAGATCATCCATTATCTTCTCAAAGTAACATGTCCCTAAACTGAATAGAGAACAAAGACAAGCACTCGATCTCAAATCATCACATTACATGATCAAAAAAGTATTCTTATATAGAAATAACTATGAGGGTATCTATATAATATGAATTTAAAAATAAGAGCTTAAGGATATCCTGGATAACTTAAATTATAAGATTGGCAGTGGACATCCCTCTAGCAAAACTATAGCCTATAAGATTCTGAGGATGGCACATTACTGAGCTAAAATATTCAAGGATTCCTACAATCATGTTAAGACATGCCATGAGTGTCAAGTGTTCAATAAGAGAGAAGTGAATGTTTCCATGCCTTTACATCTAGTCATTGAAGGACACCTTTTTTCCCAATGGAGCCCTAATTTTATTGGGGTGATAAACCCAAATTCCTTAGCAAGATATAAGTTTTTCCTCATAGCCACATATTACTGCACCAAGTAGATGGTTGTTAAAACCACCAAGAATTATAGAGTAGTCAATGTCATCAAGTTTATAGAAGAAAATATATTGACCAAGTTTGTCACTCCCATTTCCTTAGTTTGTGATAATTGTTCAACTTTTCAATCTTCTAAATTTATAGAGTGGGCTTATGAAAATCAAATCACAATCAAGTTCTCGTCAAACTACTACCCATAGGGAAATAGATTAGATGAGTCTACCAAGAATAATTTGATTAATGCCATTAATAATTCTACTCAAGATAAACTAAGAGAATGGCATATATTATTAAATTATGCACTATGGGTAGACAAAACCAAGCATAAGCAAACCCTCAAGGCTTCACCTTTTCTAGTGGTATATAGAAAACAACTAGTCTTCCCTATTACTCTAAATATACCAATTTACTAATTCAAGAAAGAGTGTATGGGTGAAGATGAATGGATTCAATCTAGACTACTAAAGATAGTCCTGTTAGAGGGTAGATGCACAAAGTTGGGGGATAAAAAAGGTGACATAATGAAAAATAAAAAACTTTTACTATAAAGGGCATACACCATTTTTTTTAAACTAATGCAAATACTATAAGGGTTGATCTTGACCCTAAAGGTTGTATGCCCTTTGGACTGCAAAAGGCATACACCTTGTAGAGTCTAAAGGGAATACGCCCTTTGACTTATATTTTTTTGTTTTTTGTTTTTGTGTTATATTGTGTTTGACCTATATTTTTTGTGTTTTGTGTTTTTTTATTTTGTTGTGTTATTTTTTTTCAAGGATATGTTTAGTAAAATAAATTTAAAATATAAGAATATAAAACGTAATATAAAATTAATTTTTTTAAATGTAATAAAAAATTAAATTTTATATTACATTTTATATTATTATATTTTAAATTTATTTTACTAAATATAAAAAAATAGGGCCAATCTGCATCTTTTGAAATTGAATATAAAACTATAAGAGTTACCATTTAGATTTTAATTTTTCAAAATCCATTCTGGTCAATACGTAGTTTTCAAAATTTTAGGATCATAAGATAGAATGATAAATGAAGTTTTGAATCATGTTACATATGTAATAGATCTATAACATTGAGGATTACATACCTAATTTACCTAATTGAGTATTCCCTACCTAATTTAGCTACTTGAGTATGCCCTATTTGATTGAATAATTAAATTATATATTAATCTCAATGAGTATGCCCTACCTAAATACACAAGCCATATCTTGTTCTTTACTATTCCCTACTAGTGTAAAAGTAAGTGCTCCACTTACTAAACCTAGTCTACTTCAAGGTCTTATAGAAACTTGCTTGTAATTAGGTCTCTTCCTGACCATAATATATCTTCGTATATCATAAAAGGTCTTCTAAGTGTTGGTCTTGAAATAATAATGACCTTATTCTTTAGTATTAACTCTTAACATTTTAGCCTCTATATTCAGATCAAAAGACACTTTAAATGACTTAAAACATAGTACTTAGTCCCATGACAGTACTCTACCTTTAAGCAAAACCCTTATTTGACTCCAAAATCACTCAATTGTACATCCTCACTTATTTGAACAAGACTATGAGGGTTTCAACAATGATTTGACTCAAGATTTTAGTGAATGAATAAATTCAACTCAAAACTCCAATGACAACAACTCTACCCTTTATAGGCCTATTAGGCCAAGTTATACCTCTTAATGATTTGATACAAAGAGGTCTACAACTAACTTATTTTTTGGACTCATTCACTTCAAAAACTCAATAAAAATCTCAAGATAATGATACAAGAATCATATGTATTTTTACACAAGCTCAAACTACCAATTAGATTACCGAAGTGCCCACAAATTTGACTCAATCCTAAGAACTATAACAATACCATGTATAAGCCTCTTTGATCTTGAAAAGGTATTCTTAATCTAATCTCATAAAATGAGTATTATAAATATTTGTTAAGATGTTTATAGAATATCTCTAAGGATGAGAAACCAATTTTATTTATTGGTTTTTTAAGAATTGGACTTCAATGGCAACTCTACTCTCTAGGTCGAGATAGCCTAATTTTCTACTTGGAAGGATATTGACTTGGATTAACTTACAAATGATTTGAATCACTTTAACTAAGTATTATATAGTGTTTACATAATAAAAATATTCATTAATAAGAGTTTTAGACTCAATAAAAAAAGTAAAACACTTGAAGTTTCTCTTGAATGAGCTTTCCTATGACTATCTATAGTGAGATTTAAAAATAATCCTCTTTATTTGTAATCACAAGGTGAGTTTAAGCATGCTACCTATTGTAATGCCTTGTAAACCTTATCTAGGAACTTCTCTATGAGTTTGAGAAGATTACATTGGTTTGGATGTAAGATATGGTAATTTTGGTATATAAAGCATTGTTCTAGGGTTTGACTAGGCACACAGAGCTTGATAGATTCAAACTTATTTTTTGTAAAACTTAAAGACTATTTTCAAGAATTAACACTTGGAACAGAGTCTTAAATACCTCCCTCAACTTCTCCAATCTTCTAAACAAACTCATGAAATCTTTTTTTTGTGATACACAAGACTTCAAGTGACTATAGATGTTGGAAGTAGATACTAAGGGGGGTTAATTAGTTTCATAACAATGTATGTTCAATTCCATTTACCATTCCATGAAACATACATTCACATAAGAGATCAATGCATAACCAAAAAACTACACAAGCATACAAGAGAGCATAAGAGATATGTGGGAAAACCTCTTAGGGGATAAAACCCATTAAACCATGCACATGGACTATTGTCCTATAATTTCAAGTTCCAAATTTTAGTGAAGCACTAATTTCAAAAGGAGATCCAACCCCTACCTAGTTAAGCACCCACTCAACTAGTGTTCTGTAAGCTCTATATTGCAAGGAGGCTCCAACCCCCTAGGTAACGAAAAACCAAATAAAATACCTTAAATATATGATCATATTATAACACCTTTTTCTGACTCAACTAATGATGACATCCTTTTTTTTCACTCTTTCCTCTTCACTCACACTCAAATGGCTTTTGGGGCTTACTCGCTCAATCATGCCACTTCTAGGCTCATTAGGTCTAATGACCTGTGTATCCACCTAAATAAAATTGGTTATATATTCATGAATGATACTCTAATACATTTTATGGTATTTAATGACCTATCTCTACTCCTTTATTGAACTCTTTTCTTTACTTAAGTCCATACTTTTATAATCTTCACAAATAGGCCAATTAGGCCTTGCCTTTATACTCAACTCTTGGTCACACCCATATTGGTCATCCAAGATCCTTTCCATAATTTATTTACCCTTGAAATATGTCATCATAAAATTTACACATAATAACCAATCATTCCATAGGTCGATTATAACCCATGGAGGCCAAAAATCCATTAGGCCTAGTTAAGACCTAAATCAATTAGGTCTTCTTCAAGGCACACGTTACATTTGAACTCCTTGGAAAATATAGAAAGTTTTAAAAATATTGAAACAAATATAATAAATTTAAAATAAACCCTTTCTCACTCTCACATATTTCCACACCATCTATAACTCCAACTCACCATTTGAACCAATCCATTTAGCCTACTCACCATTAGGCCTTAAAACATAGAAAAGTATGTCTTATGAAACTGAAGCACACAGTCAACTTTACAAAGTATCCATATGGAAAAATCACATAAATATATCATTAATGAACTCATTAAACTCTTAATTTTCATTTTAAATCATCATAATAATTCCAAGCACCCAAAAACACCTCTGCAATAGGCTCACTCAATTCTACTAGAGATCTCAAAAACATAGCCAAACATCTTTGACCACCAACACTATATTGAATAATTTTAATGAATATTATCATATTAATATTAAATTTAGGTACCTTTTAAACATATTAAAATTATTTTTATTATTTAACTTAGGTCATAGGACCTCCAACTCACCTCCCCTATATGACTACTCAGAAAACTACCTATATCACAAAACATAGTCATAAAGAAGTTCATATTTTGTACTTCAAAAGGACACCTTCATGATGTATACTTATAATTAATAGTTTATATGAGTCTTATATTTAATTCCCAAGTGGATATATATATATATATATATATATATATATATATATATATATATATATATATATATATATATATATTCAAGAAATTATCTTACAGACCAATCTCTCAGGTTGCTCTCTTAATGTCTTAACATAGCTAGATAAGCCATTTTGGCTTCCACATATTAATACCTTAGCCTATCTCTACACATTACATAATTATTTTATATTTAATTTATGTCTCAAAACAAAAAAATATTTTCATTATATGATATCAATCTTTTCATATAGTCTCAAATCCTTCAATTCTCTTAGCACACTTGGAACAGTAAACTTGGCTCAAAACATAGTCATAGTGAACATGACTCCTAACACATGTGTAGACACTTTATTGAAATTTAAAATAATTAATGAGATACTTAGAAACATTAATATAAAATCCAATCACAAATATATTAAGGGTTAATATCAAATAAGGAACATATAGATCATTATATTAGACATACACCTTCACTATCTTGACTTACACAGACTAGTCACTTTGAGGGCATCTATTTTATTATGTATGGGAATCATCAGCACTTACCAACCAAGGTAAAAATGGGTATACATATTAAACAAATATATAAAACAATTATATTCATCCCTAATCATGTGAAACCAATCCCTAAATGCTTTCTTACTCAAGCCTGGTTTCCTTCACTGTATTCACTCTTCAGTAGATTAGCGATAGGTGATCTTGGGTGACCAAAATTATTGAAATAAATATAATATATTTTAAATATAATTACATTAACATAAATAAAAATTATTTGTCCTTAACCTCCATCAAATTTCATGCATTGACTTAGTCAACCCTACCTATAACATCAAATTATTTAGAATCAAGCACTTTTATGTACCTTTTACTCATTGTCTTGACAAAATAAGACCACCGAGGGATGATTTAAGGATTAATTTACACATAAAATCATAAAAATTGATCAAACAAACCATTTTTTTAACTTTATATCAATATTTTCATCCTTAGGTCAATACAAGGGTTTTGAGAGGGTTTAAAACCAATTTACATTCTTAAAAAATGTTCATAAAGCTTTGTACCTTAAACCACTTAAAAATTATTGGAAACCTTATTAGGAAAATATTCCACCTCTCTCAAAATTTTCAAGTCATAATGAAAATTATACACATGCCAATGAGCATCAAAACTTTCTTCTTGAGCTTGGAAACCTTCAATTTGTATGCACAGGAGACCTTCCAACATGATTTCTTACCTTCACCTTCAATCCATGACCTCAGAAATTGTCATCATGCTTGAATAAATATTTAAAACCTAATTAAATTCTCACATAGTTTATAACACCTTTGAAACTCAACTTGACACTCCATTTAGACCTCACTAGGTATGTATACATGTTAGGTCTAGAATGACCAGTGATATTTGGATCTTGAATGCTCTTGGAAACTTTTTGAATTGTTATTATAAACTAATACACATTTAAAATTATATAATACCATGATCATAAAATAACTCTTACCTTGTAATTTTATCCTCATCCTCCATTTGGCCTCATTAGGTGCCTTGGCACACTAGGCCTTCAGCTACAAGTCACTTTAGGTATTAGATTATGAACCTCTCACCATTGTAGATTATTTTTTAACCTTATTCTCATGTTGAAAAGATGTAAAAAATATTATAACATGATTCTACCATTTACTTTAATAATTCCAAGCTCATACATATCTATATCAACATCACTATACCTCATAATGTTCCATGCCTATATCAATGCAAGACTAGGCTTTTTAATACATAATGTGTACTTTTATTTACTTCAAAATAACTAGGACCTAACTAGAACCTAAAATAATTATCTAAAAACTCATAGTTTTTTGCTCTTTCCATAGCCTCTCATCACCATCAAAATTTCCCCTTTGACATTAATGCATCTAAGAACCAATTCAACCTAAGACATCAATGATAACACATGACACTAATGACCACATTCCAACAATATCCCCCTTTTTCACTGATGGTAAACTACTCTCAAAATGACATTATCCTAATCTGATCTTTTCCCCCTTTGAAATTATTAACAAATGGCCATAAAAACTCATCCACACATTGCCTTCTTGATCTTTGGACCTGACAAACTACTCATAGAGCTATAAATATTCCCCTAAAATCATGCACATCTTAGATTCATCCTTAACAAAACTAATTAACCTCTTGAACCATCCTCCAAACTGATATAGATATTCTTAAATATTTTTCATCTACAAAATTATCTCTCACTCACTCTTACTTACCTGATCCTTGAACCTATTTACTTGCAAATCTCACAAGCTCCCCCTATGTTTGTGCACTTATCTTCAAGCTTCAAACTATCATGGGTCAAACCACATCTTCTCAATCCACCAAACTATCATACTAAGTCTGTGAGACCTTATGCACTACAATAGACCTTTGATATACTTTATACTTCTTTATGATAAACAAATAAGTACCAAATAACATATAACTTGATCATCTATGAACTAAAGTTCATCTCCATGCATCTAGAACACTTCAACCTCCAAGATGCTCTTTAATTTGACTAAAGAAATAACTCTGCATAATCATAGTCATATTTTACTTATGATGATATAGAAATTATCACATTAATAACATTTATGATATTATTTATGACCTTTGAAATAATTCAACACACTCTTGTATGACCTTGTGAGGTCTCCATGATAGAAATGAACCAAAACTTCTCAAAACTCACCCTTTAAGAACATTACAACAACTTTCTTCATACTTACAATAAACTTGTCATATTTTATCAATTTGATCACTTTTATTCCTTTTGATAATACTTATAATTAACAATCCATCTCACTCATTGAAACATATATATATATATATATATATATATATATATACCATAAAACTTAGGGACAACAACTCTAACAAGACCGTCAATGATCTCATAGACCATTCTTCAACTCACCCATTCCACTATTCTAAAAGTGTACCTTAGACACCTTCTTGAGCTTAAAAATGCACTCCAATCATGAACAATACTAAAGGAAACCTTGCACTTAATCCTTCAAATAATCATAGATCTATAAATAACATGAATGAGTTCATTTACCTTGCAAACACACACCTAGGGTTTGAAGAGACAAAACACCTTGAAACCCTCAATCGTCTACCTTTCACCTTTTAAGCCAGTTTTAACTTTCAATGATAAAACTAACCATATATAGAGAAATAAAATAAGATATAAAACCTTGATATCATAATCTATAACTTTTAACAACCATTCTCAATGACCAAAATTTCCACACAACTCTGCAAGTCACTCATGTCTACTAGGAACATAATATTTCATATAAATTCACTTTCATGAATGAATTTCATGCAAAAAATCACACTCACTAATATTATTTAATTTATATTACAATACACAAATGATTTATCAACATGATCTAATCCTTAGAACATCAAACAAAATGAATTAGACAAGTTCTAATCCACTTGTTCTTCTCTTAGGTTCACTAGCACAACATAGTCAACAAAATTTGACTTTGACCCATCTATACTACAAATGTATAGATTTTCAAAACTCTTAATCATTTTGAGGATGATACTCACACTTTACACTCCAATTTTCCTTTTTATACCAACCCAATCTGATCACTTTCATGGTTTTTATAGGCCAAACTTTACTCTTGGTTCTCAAATCCACTTATAGTCATTTGAATTTGAATTATAATGGTTACTTCCTGAAACTCTTGAGGCATCACACATGCTTCCAAAAAACTCTTGTAGACATGTATATCTATTTGATAACCTAAAATATTATATTCTTAATCATTTTATAATTACAAACAAGGACATAATCTCATATCCTTATAAGCCACCACTCACTTCTTTGAATGATGAATGCCTCTATGAAGCTTAGATAGAGATACCTTAATTCATGTGGATCTAGAATAATGTGTAACTAGGAGACCCCCAGTCCTCTACTTCTTATTGGAACCTTTTGATCCTCTTCTTGATTTGAAACCCTCTAGACTTGGTTTCCTCTTTGGACTCAACATCTTCCTATGTCTCCTCTATCTGAGCTGAAGTATAGACCTTTTGAAAATTTACAATACATGATGACAAAGGAGTTTCTTGACACACCTCAGAAAACAAACCATCTTGTCTCTTAGGTTCATCTTTATTAGTCATTACTTTCTTAGGTATTCATAATTAGGTTTGCCTTTTATTATGCATTTTAGGGGCTCTATTTAGGTAAAATCTAGTAACATGACCAATCTTATGATAACTATAGGAGGCCACATTGTCCATGCCTCTTGATAACTAGCTACTCTTTTTTCTAAAGTTTATTGCCTTATGACCAAAATTATTACAGACAAATCAATGACCATGTATTTAATTTACATAACTTATAGCATTTGGTTGTCTAATATGTATTATCTTCACGTTGACCTTCTTGGATTAAGCTATCTCTTTATCTTTCTCAACCCTGCTCATCTTGTCTATGAGTTTATCATGTTCAATATTCAAAGAATCTAGGTTTGTCTTGAGTTGATTGCATTCTTCCTCTTTTAAACTCATGTTGTCCTTGTATTATTTAGGTAAATTTTGAGATCCTTGATGATCTTCTTATCCTCTTTGATTGTTTCAATCATTTCTTCAAGCTTGGTTTGAAGATGACTCATTTTTTCTTCATGTTCCACAGAGGACTTGGCCTATTCTCTAAGGTTCTTGATGATCTTCTCGTATTAATATCCCTTTTATTTATATTTTCTCCTCCTTGTCTCAAAAATACTAATATGCTCTTTAAGACCTTTGACCATCAATTTCAATTCTCGATTATCTTTCCTTAGTTATTTAGCCATCTTGTGTTTTTAAGATCACCTTCAAGATTATAAACCTTATCTAAAGTATTATGATCTAATAACTATTTTTTTAATTATATAATGATAAGGGGGTGAATTATTTTCATAACAATGTATATTCAATTCCATTTACCATTCCGTGAAACATACATTCATATAAGAGGTCACTGCATAAGCAAACAACTACAAAAGCATACAAGATAACACAAGAGATATGTGGGAAACCCTCTTGGGGGATTAAAAAAATTGAATAATTCACATATAATAATATAATATAATTTCAAAATAAAAATTTTAGTGAAGCACCAACTTCACAAGGAGCTTCAACCCCTACCTAGTTAAGCACCCACTCAACTAGTCTTCTACAAGCTCTATATTGCAAAGAGGCTCCAACACCCTAGGTAACCAAGCACCAAATAAAATAAATTGAATCTATGATAATATTATAAAAACTTTTTCTAACTCAATTTATGATGACCTCCTTTATTTCCACTCTTTCCTCTTCACTCTCACTCAAATAGCTTTTAAGGCTTACTCGCTCAATCATACCTCTTCTAGGATCATTAGGTCCAATGACTTGTGTATCCAACTGCATAAAATTGATTAGATCTGAAAAAATAATAATTATATCCCTTTTATGGTCCTCAATTACCTATCTATACTCCTTGATTGAGGCCTTTTCTTTGCTTAAGTCCACACTTCTCTAACTCTTCACAATTAGGCCAATTAGACCATGCCTTTATACTCAACTCTTGGTCACACCTATATTGGTCATAAAATATAATTTAAACACTTTATTTAACCTTAAAATAAGTCATAATACACTTTTTATACAAGAACCAATCATTCCATATGTCTGTTATAACCCATAGAGGCCAAAACTCCTTTATGCCTAGTTGAGACCTAAAGCAATTAGGTCTTCTTCAAGGCATACATTACATTTGAGTTCCTTGGAGCATATATAAATTTTAAAAATTATTTAAAAAAATATAATATATTTAAAATATACCCCTTATCACTCTCACATAGGTACACACCATCTGTAACGCCCACTCACCATCTAAACCAATCCATTTAGCCTACTCACCATTAGGCATTAAAACACAAAAGTATGTCTTATGAAATTGAAGTACACAATCAAATTTCCTCAGTAAAAATATGAAAAAATAACATAAATATATCATTAATGACATAATTAACATATTTAGATCCATTTTAAATCATCATATAGACTTCAAGCACCTGAAAACACTTATGTAACAAGTTCACTTAGTTCTTCCAAAGATCTCAAAAACACAGTCAAACATCTTTGAAAACCAACACTATCTTGAGCACTTTTAATGAATATTATTGTATTAATATGAGATTTAGGTAAATTATCAACATTTTAATTTTTTTTCCTATTTAAATCAGGTCAAAGGACCTCCAACTCACCTCCCTCAAATGACTATTCAAAAAATTACTTATAGCACAAAACATAGTTATAAAGAAGTTCATATTTTATACTTGAAAGGACACCTTCATGACATATCCTTATCATTAATAATTTATATAATTATTATATTTCATTAAAAAATGGATATATATCAATATATAGAGTCATTCATTGGTCTTACAGACCAATCTCTCAAGTTGTTCTCTTACTATCTAGACAAGCCATTTTGGCTTCCACATATTAACAACTTAGGCTATCTATCCACATTACATAATGATTTTATAGTTAATTTATGTATAAAAAAACAAAAATATTCTCATTATATGATATTAATCTTTTCATATAGTATAAAATCCTTCTCTTATCTTAGCGCACTTATAATAGTCAACTTGGCTCAAAACATAGTCATAGTGAGCATGACTCCTAACACTTGTACAAACACTTTATTAAACTTTAAAATAATAAATTATATAATTATAAACATCAAAATCAATTAAAATCACAGAATTATGTATGGATAATATCAAATAAGAAACATATATATCATTCTATGAGACATACACCTTCATTGTGTTGACTTACATGGACAAGTCACTTTCAGGGCATATTTTTGCTTATAGATGGGAATCATAAATAATTACCAACAAAGGTAAAAAGGGGCATAGGTATTTAAAAAGTACCCCAAAAAAATTTATTCATCCCTAATCACCTGAAACTAATCCCTAAGTGCTTTCTCACTCCAGCCTAGTTTCCTTCACTATATTCACTCTTTGGTAGATTAGCGATAGGTTATCTTGGGTGACCAAAATGATTGACATAGATAAAATATATTTAAAAAATAACTCCATTAACATAAATAAAAATTCTTGTTCTTGAAACTCCATTAAATTTCATGCATTCACTCAATCAAACCTTATTGGAGCATCAAATTCTTTAGAATCAAGAACTTTTTAGTACCTTCTGCTCACCATCATGACAAGATAACACCACTTGGGGATCAATTAAGTAGTCCTTTACACCATAAAATCATAAAAATTGATCAAAAAAAATATTATTTTCACTTTATATTAGGATCTTCATCATTGGGTCAATATAAGTGTTTTGAGAGGGTTTAAAACTAGTTTACATTATTAACGAATGTTCATAAAGCTTTATACCTTAAATCACTTAAAAATTCTTGGAAAAAATTATTAGGACCATATGACATCTATCCCAAAATTCTCAAGTCACCATGAGAATTATACGCATGCTAATGAGCATCAAAACGTTCTTTTCAAGCATGGAAACCTTCAATTTGTATGCATATGAGACCTTCCAACGTGATTTAATACCTTCACCATCAATCCATTACCTCAAAATTGTCCATCATTCTTGAATATACCTATCAAACCTTATTCCATGCTCACATAGGTTATAACACCTTGAAAACTCAACCTAACCCTCCATTTAGACCTCACTAGGTCTTTATACATGTTAGGTCTAGAACCACTAATCATATTTAGATCTTGAATGCTCTTGGAAAATTATTTAATTTTTATAAATAAGCCATAAACATGTAAAATGACATAATACCATTCTCATACAAACACTCTTACCTTAGAATCTGATCCTCATCCTCTATTTGGCCTCACTAGATGCCTTGGCACACTAGGCCTTCAGTTGCAAGTCACTTTATGTCTTGGAGTATGACCTTCTCACCACTGTAGATGATATTTTAAACTTATTCTCATGTTGAAAATATTTAAAACATCTTATAACATGCTTCTACCACTTATTTTCATAATGCCAAGCTCATACATATCTATATCAACATCACTATACATCATAATGCTCCATGCCTATATCAATGCAAAAATAGGCTTCTTAATATATGATGTGCACTTTTATTGACTTCAAAATAAGTAGGACTTCCAAAAAACCTCAAATCATTCTATAACACCTCACAATCTTGTAGGCATGTGATAGCCTCTCATCACCATCACACTTGCCTATTTGTCATTAATGCATTTAAGAACTAGGTCAACCTAAGACATTAATGACAACACATGACCCCAATGACCACATTCCAATAATAAATACACAAAAAACATAGTTTATAAGGTTTCAATGACATGAACCTTGGATCAAGTATAAATTCTCTTCAAATGAATTTGTATTTCATTCACACATGCAATAAGTTTGTGAATACAACAAATTAAGTAACAATACACCTTTTATTCACAATAAAATAATTATTTTGACTACACAAACCCCCATTATATCTTGGAAAACTATAAAATCTACTTGTAGTCATGAATTTCTTCACTTTTTAAGCTTGTTCTAATCTTCAATTCCTTCTTTTTTCAGGTTTGAAGTTGATCAAGTTGTTGGAGATGTATTATACTTAGAGTTTTTTTATCTTTGCCTTGGAATCTTATTAACAACCTTGTTCTCAACTTAAAAAACAAACTTTAATTAATATGTCTATCAATATAAATAAATTAATAACATGTATCATTTAACCCATATCATATATCTAGTAATTATATAGTCATTCATACATTACATCTACCACATACATAGGACTACGTGTAGGTATGCGGTCACTCATACATGACATCTTCATATGGTCATGATATAGTCACTAATATTAGATATGAATATAGATAATCACCCAAGTACACTCCATTTATATATAAATAATTAACCTTAAAACCCTAACCCTAGACACTAAATCTTAAACCCTAAAAATTTAAACTAAAACCCTAAACCCAAAAACATAAACCATAAACACTAAACAATATAACTAAACCCTAAACCCTAAGTCGTACACCTTGAAACCTTAACCCTAATACATTAACCCTAAACCTAAAAAAAAACCCTAAAGTGTAGACCTTAAACATATAACCTTGAAAAATTAAACCCTAAACTTTGTACCCTAAACCCTAAAACCTAAAATCGAAGTCATAATCTCTTAACCCTAAACCCCAAACCATAAAACTAAAATCTTAAACACTAAACCATAAACCCTTAACCTTATACCCTCAATTTTAAACACTAAAATCTAAAAAAAAATTAAAATCATGAGCCTTAAACCCTAAACATTGAACCCCAAATCCTAAACCCTAAACATTGACCTCCAAACTCTTAACCCTAAACCCTAATCATGAAAACCTAAGAATTAAAACCTAGAACTTGAAATTTGAACACTAAAACACAAACCCACAATCATAAAACCTCCAAATCAAAAAAATAAACCCTAAATACTAAAATCATAAACCATAAACCTTAAAACCTAAACATCAAAACTCAAACAACCAACCCCAAACACTAAAATATAAACCTTAAACCCTAAACCCTTCACCCCAAACCCTCAAAAATGAACCCTAAACCATGAGCACTAAACCTAAACACTAAACCCTAAACTTTAAAACCTAAATCCAAAATCCTAAACTCTAATCCCCAATCCATCAAACCCTAAACACTAAAAATTTATACCAAACCCAAAACCATAAATCATAAAATGTAAACACAAAACCTTGAATAATAAACCCTAAATTAAAATCCTATTACCTACACCCCAAACCCTAATCTCTAGGCCTTAAACCATAAAACCCTAAACTTAAACCTTAAACCCCAACAACTAAGCCCTAAACCTCTAATCCCTAACCCTAAATGCCAAAACACAAGCCCTAAACTTTAAATCCTAAAATCCAAACCTAAACCTTAAACCCTTACACTCAATCTCTAAAATCTTAATCCCAAGCCTAAAACCATAAGTCATAAACCTTAAAAATTACTGTTTAAATAAATAAAAAAAATCTAAACCCAAAACTCCAAATCCAAAACCTTAAACACTAAACCTAAATTGCTAAACCCTATACCTAAAACCATAAATCCTAAATCGTAAACTCTAAACCATAAACACTAAACCTTAAAAATTAAACCCTAAGCCCTAATCCCCAAATACTAAATCGAAAACCCTAAATACTAAAAACCAAGTTCAAAATCCCAAACCCTCAACCATAACCCCCAAGACCAAAACCCGGAACCTTATATGTTAAACCCTAAACCTTAAGTGTGAAATTAGGAAACTAAAACCCTAACCCCAAACACCAAACTTTAAAATCTTGACATTGAGCCACAAATCATAAATCCCAAACATTTAAGATTAAAATATAAATTATATTCTATAATTAAATTACTTCAACAATAAATTATAATAATAGTAATAGGTCATAATATGACTAAAATATAGCAGAATATATGAATAAAAGACAAGCCACTTTGAGGGAGAAACCTCCACAAGCTTCAATAAGTGAAGAATTTTCAATATGATGATAAACATGTTGAAATTAAATATTCTAAGGGGGGGTGAATCATTCTCCTTAAGATAATCCTCCAATTTTACTTAACATCCATGAAGCATTCATTCACACACATATATTAACCATTACATAAACAAGCATCTATGAAGTAAAACAACATAATAACGTAGAATATATGTTGTAAACCCTCTTGGGGGATAAAACCCACTAAAATAAATGTTATAATAATTTCCTATAGGCAATAAATCCAATTTTAGTGAGGCACCAACCCCACAAGGAGCCCCAACCCCTCACTAGTCAAGCACTAACTCAACTAGTCCTTTAGTAAGCATCAACTTATAAGAAGGCACCAAATGCCTACGTAAATCAACACCAAATAAGTCACTTGGAACCTATGATCACCTTTGGACACCTTTTTCTCACTCAACTGAAGATTATCTCCTTTCTCTCTTCAAAATTTTCTATCTCTCTCAAACAACCTATAAGGCCTTCTCATTCAACTAGCCCTTTCCTTGGGAGAATTAGGTCTTATGACCTTGCTCATCACCTACATAAACATATCTATAAATTCATTAGAAAATAAACACACCTATTTTATGGTATTCACACCCTCTACCTAGTTTTCAAAATTATAATTCATTCATGTATACCCTCAATATTCTAACTAGTCAATTAGGCCTATAAGATCTTCTCTTTATAATTAAATCTTGATCTTACCCATATTGGTCAAAAAATACCTTTAAAATACTTGTATAACTATTGGAATATATAAACAAACATGTTTCACAAGTGAAACAACCACTACATATGTCAGTCATTACTCGTAAGGGTTGAAACCACCATTAGGCCTAATAGAGACCTAATGTAATTAGGATTTATCTAAGCACATATTTTAATTTAAACACATTTAGCCTTAAAAAATGGATGAAAAAAATCATAAATTATCTAATTATACCCATGATAATCTCACTTTATTTACCTAACACCATTTAGCTTGTTTCACTCATTGAACCACACAATTAGGTCTACTCGCCATTAGGCCATCTTACTTCCAAAAAGTTTGTCTTGTAAATATGAATCATACACTAAATTTTTCCACATAAACACACTAAAAAATCACATGTATGAAACCTTTATTACCTTATTTTCAATACCAAGTCCATTATATTTCAAAATAGAAGGCAAAATACCTTCAACTAATCAACTTCATATGCTCACTTAGAACTGCACATAGGCCTTAAGAATACAATCAAAAGCCTTTGACTTTTCACACCTTCATAAGAGTTTATCATTCATAAAAATGTGTTAAAAATAACCTATGATATCTCTAAAACAACTTAATGTGCATTATATTCTTCAAATCTATGCAAAAATACTCAGGAACATCACTCTCACTCACACATAGGAAACTACTTGTAGCACCAAAAACACATTCTTGAATATAAAGATTTAGAAAACCTATTGAAAACTTTTAATAAATTTCAATGTGTTTAAATTATACTTAAACATCCTTATATAATCTTGGAATAGATAATGTACAAGGTTAAATATCAATATTAGTCTCATAAACCAATCTCATATCTTCACCCTACACAGACCTCATTGTGTTAAACAGGTCACTTTAAGAAAAATTTGTTTTCTTGTATATTAGCATATTAAAAACTTATAAACAAATTATATATGATTTATAGGTATTTAAAAATGACCCCACATATTTTTTATCCATCCCTAATCCACTAAAACCCATCCCTAATCTCATTCTCACTTTTGTCTGGTTTTTTCATTGTCTTCCCTAGTAGGCTTGTTTAGGGATAGGTCAAATTCCATGACTGGTTGAGTATATTAGGTTCTTAAACTTGATCATAAACTTACATGGGTAAAAACTAAAATGATCAGACATCATCTTCTAGCCATTTTCATACTTTGATCTAGTCAACTTTGCCTGCTACATCAAAATTTTTAGAAATAAGGGGTTTACTTTAGCTTCTACTCACTCTTATGATATACAAATACCACATAAAGGTACTTGGGAGACCAAAATCATACCAGGTCAACCAAACCATTTTAATCACTTCCCAATAAGATATTTCCTATCAAGTCATTATTATTATTTCTTACATTCTTAACAATCATTCATAAAGCTTAAGACCTCAACCTATAAAAAATGATATGAACTTAAATATATGACCCTTAACCAACTATGATGAATTTATTACATCCTCAAGCAAAGGCTTCACATGCCAATGAGCATAATAAATTCCTTCTCAGGGGTGCAAAACCTCATTCTCTACACACAAAAAACCTCAACACCAGTTTTCATGTGTTTTAATTTAGGATTTGACCTAAAAAACTTTGTCAAAAAACTTTTAATAACTTATCACACCTATGACAATTCTCTCATGATCTTTGAAAACTTTATAACTGAACTTGACCCCTCATTAGGCCACACTAGGTCTATTTTCTCCTTAGTCCTTGAACTTTTAGTCATACTTAGACCTTGAACACACTTTGAAAAATCTTGAACTATTTTCAATACCCCATATTCATATCACACAACCTCATACCTTTCTCACATATGGCCAAACTTCTTCACACAAGTCTCATAATTCTCATATCATCATGCTACTAGGCCTATGCCTTCTCACTAGGTCTCTCAATGTAAGTACTAAGCTTAAAAATTGACCTTAAAACTCTTCTACGGGATTATTTTCCTCTTTCAAATGTTTAAAAAAAATTATACAATCTCTTATTCCTAAAATAACATGATTCACCAAGCTTCACTATGCTTTATGCATACAACTTTTTACAGGACTAGACTAGGCTTCTCAATACACCTAATACCTAATAGTGGCTTACCTTTCATCATGATCTTAACCTTGACATGCCATAAACCTTATAAGAATTAATAGTTTGCCTTTAAATTATCTTGTCATAAGACTTGTTTGTCTCATACCACTCCACCATGCATGGCCTAAACTTTTAACCTTGGCATTAATGACATCCATGTTGACTTTGACATCAATGAAAAAATCAATGCCTTAACATCAAAAATAGGAATATAAGTCAAAAAATTCCACCTTTATCATTGATGGAAAAAACTTAAACAAAATTTATCATTCACATCTCCCCAAGATGGATCTTCTTCAAACTAACCTTTCTTTCTAACTATAACTTTCTCCCCCTTTGACATTAATGATAAAGGGTCATCATCTTAGCAACTATCTAATCCTTAGACCTAGAATAACATACCTACTCTTGGAACATGATTGGATCCCCTTGTCTCCATGATATATTTATAAACTTATCATGACTATGACTTGGTTTGATCAATTCATCATACAAACTCTTTATGACCCATCTCTTATGATCACACCTCTAGCAAACTCTTGACTAAACATTGGATATGAATGTCAACAAAAAACATAAAGATCCCCCTAAGGTTAAGTATCCTTCATGCTTATGCTTACTGATTGAGTCCCTCTATGAAGCTTAATGGAGTCACCTCTTCTCTTAGGGTAGTAAAATAACATAAATTTAGGAGATTCCTAGATCTCCATGTCCTTACTAGATTGAACTTCCTTCATGATCCTCTTAGGCTTGAATATCCATTTTATATTAAACTCTTCAATCTCTATTTGAGCATAATCCTAAATTAGTTGATTGTTCTTGACTCCTTCATCCATAATCTGAGTTGATAAAGAGAATTCTTGGCACTCCTTTGCATCTAGACTATGCTCTACCATGGTAAATAGTCCTCTTGGACTTGTAAACTAGTCATCAACCTTAGCTACCTTTATTTTCCACTCACTATCTTGTCTTATTTATCATACTCTAGGGGACTCAACTTTCTTTTTTTGACTTGAGAATCCATACTTATATAACTTTGAAATATGACCAACTTTTTGATAATTGAAACAAACTATTCCTCTTGATCGAAACACACCATGACCCATACCTCTTAACTGATGACTTTCCTCATAGTTACCTGCATATTTGTTCTTGGAGGGCCTTCTATAATGTCTTAATTTATGACCAAATTGGTTACATGAATAACAATAGCCATTAAAAGCATTAACATACCTTATACCATTAGTTTCCCTGATAGAATTAGTCTTTATTCTACCAACACCTTCATTCCTTGATTGACCATTAACCTTCTTGTTTTCATTAAAGTTATTCTTTTGGTCTCCATTGAAACCAAGACCTATTTTATCATTTGTAGTATTTTGACTATTCAAGATGTCATATAGATCATGTGTACTCTTTTAAGACTTCACAAAGGACTTAACCTTAATTAATGTTTGATGTAACTCAGATCTTAAGGAATCCACTTTAGTTACATATCTTGCACATTCTTCTTCTTTGGCCTTTAGGCTTGTAGTCACAATCTCAAGTTGAGTCTTCACCTGTTTGACTATTTCTTCTTGTTCCTTGGAGTTATTTCTTAATCTAAATTCAAAAAAGTTAATTTGTTCCTCATAGTATTTGATAATATACCTCATCACCCTATTTTTCTTCTTCACCATCTTCAGTTCTTATAGAGTACTCATCAACTCATCCTCAAAGTCTACCTCATCTTCTTCTTCATCTAAATAACCAATAGCACTTCCAACCCATATGGACTCTTCTTGATTTGAATAGATTGATTCCTCAGCCATGAAGAGTATTTCATTAAAATCAAGACCATCACCTTCATGGTCACTCTTATAATCACTTCTCTCACTCTCATAAGATGAGTTGCAATCTTCCTTGGTGTAAAAGCTTCTTTTGTTCTTGAAAAATGTCTTCATGTCACCATACCTTTTGAAAATTTTCTTGTTCTTATCAGACCTATAGGAATTTTTATCATCATCATGACCTTCATCATATATTTCCTTATACTTATGAGGGAACTTGTTGGAAAAGTGTCCAATCTCTCCATAATTAAAACATTTAAAGGGAAACTTACCCTTGTATTTACCTGAATTGGTTTTCAACTTTCTTGAAAACATAGCTATCAACTGATCATCATCAATATCAGATTCATCATTATCTTTTAATTTATTACCTTGTGTCATCTTCTCTTTTAACTTCTTTTCTACATTGAATTCATCTTCCTTCACTTTTCCTCATCTCATAGGTTTTTAGGGTACCATGAAGTCCATCCATCTCTAGCTTGTCTAGATCTTGCATCTCTTCAATAGCAAACACTTTAGAATTAAACTTTGAATTTAGAGATCTCAAAAACTTTTTGAACATTAGTAGAATATTTCAATTCTTCACCTAGGCCTCTTATGATGTTTACCACTTCATCAACCCTCAATAAGTAGGTTGTAATTGTCTCATATTCATTAATCCTTGGGATTTCAAACTATATTTTATGGGTTTTCAAATTATCCAACTTGACCTTGGATTTTATCTCATTGATAGTCTTCAAATTATCCCACATTTATTTAGAATACATATATTGCATCACCTTCACAAGTTATGCTTCTGATAGGCCACACATAATACCATTCATTAATTTTGAATTTTTGTCACTTGACTTCTTACCTGATGCGTCTATAGGAAGAATAGGGGGTGAAACATATCCATCCAAGAATGATTCCCAAACATCATGACCTTGAGACATCAAATATTTCATCCTAAAACTCCAAAAATCATAATTGGATCCATTAAATAATAGAGCCTTGCTTGTATAAAAACCACCTTGTGCTTAACTAGCCATCTACGCTTGCTTAGGATCTCTTTTAGGCTATTAAGACTCATTCAAAGGACCTGATATGATACCAAATGTTAAAATTATAGATAATAATATGGGGGTTAATAATTTTCCTTAAAAACATCCTTTACTTTCACTTAACATGCATGAAGCATTCATTCACATACATATATTAACCATTATATAAACAAGCATCTATGAAATAAAAAACATAAGAACACAAAAGATATGTTAGAAACCATCTTGGGGGATAAAACCTAATAACACACATCTTGGAATAATGTCATATAATCAATGAATCTAATTTTAGTGAGGCACCAACCCCATAAGGAGCACCAACCCCTCACTAGTCACGCACCAACTCAACTAGTCATTTAGCAAGCATCAAATTACAAGGAGGCACCAAACCCCTAGGTAAATCAACACAAAATCAGGCACTTGGAACCTATGCTCAAATTTGGACACCTTTTTCTCACTCAATGGAATATTATCTCCTTCTTTTGTTCTTCAAAATCTTCTATCTCTCTTAAACAACCTATTAGCCATTCTTGCTCAACTAGCCATTTTCTTGGAAGAATTAGGTCTTATGACCTTGCTCATCACCTATATAAACATAGTTATAACTTATTTAAAAATTAATCACACCCATTTTATGGTCTTCACACCCTCTACCTAGTTTCTAAAATTCTAATTCATTTGCATATACCCTCAATATTCTAACTAGTCAATTAGGCATATAAGACCTCTTTATACTTGACTCTTAATCTTACCCATATTTGTGGGAAAAGAAACTTTACATACTTGGATATCTCTTGGAATAGATCAAAAAACACATTTCACATCTTTTAATATTGTCCTATAAGCAATGAATTCAGTTTTAGTGAGGCACCATCCCCTCACTAGTCAAGCACTAACTCAACTAGTCCTTTAACAAGCATTAACTTGCAAGGAAGCACCAACCCCCTAGGTAAATCAGCCACATATAACCTTTTAAAACCTTTGTAACTTTTTTTTATCATTCAACTAAAGATGATCTCCTTATTTTCTTGTTCAAACTCTTCTCTCTCTCAAATAACATATTAGGCCTTCTTGTTCAAATAGCCCTTTCCTTCGCAGAACTAGGCTTTATGACTTTGATCATCACCTATATAAACACATTTATAACTTAATTAAAAATTTAAAATCCCTATATGATGGTCTTCACATGTTTTATCTGGTTACCAAAACTCTAATTCATTCACTTATATCGTCAATATTCTAACTAGTCAATTAGGCCTATAAGACCTTCTCTTTATACTTGACTCTTGATATTACCCATATTGGTCAGAAAATAACCTTTAAATACTTATATCACTATTTTAATATATCAAAAAATTCATTTTATAATTGAAGCAACCACTACATAAGTCAATCATTACCCTTAAGGGCCAAAACCACCATTAGGCCTAAAAGAGACCTAATGCAATTAGGCCTTCTCTAAGCACATGTTTCACTTTGGCATCCTTGGAACACCTTGAGCCTCCATAAATGATAGAAAAAATTCATAAACACTTAAATTATACCCCTTATAATCTCACCTTATGTCCCAAACACCATTTATCTCATTTCACTCTTTGAACCACATATTAGGTCTACTTGCCATTAGGCCTTCTTACTATCAGAAAGTATATCTTGTAAATATGAATCATACACTCAACTTTTCCACATAAACATACAAAAAAATCACATTTATTGAAACTTCATGACCTCAGGTTAAACACAAAGTCTATTATATTTCACAATACAAGTCAAAAGACCTCAAACTCATCAACTTCATATGCTCACTCAGAACTGCACAAATGCCTTAAGAACCCAATTAAAATCCTTTGACTTTTCACACCTTCATAGGAGTTTATAATGCATAAAAATGTGTTAAAATAAATTATGAGATCTTTATAACAAATTAATGTGTATTTTATTCTTGAAATCTATGCAAAAATACTTAGGAACATCATTCTCACTCACACATAGGAAACTGCCTATAACACCAAAAACACAATCATGAAGATCAAGATTTAAATTTGTTTACATGATCCTTAAAAATATTTATAAAATATTTTAATATATAATTTAAAAGGTTAAATATCAATATTGGTCTTACAGACCAATCTCATATCTTCACCCTACACATACCTCATTGTGTTAGACAAGTCACTTTAAAAACATTTTTTTGCTAGTATATGAGCATATTAAAAACTTATAAACAAAGGGGATGTGAGTTATAGGTATTTAAAAATTACCCCATGTATTTTTATCCATATCTAATCTCATTCTCACTTTTGCCTAATTTTCTTACTATCTTTCCCATTAGGCTTGTTTAGGGATAGGTCAACTTCCATGACCAGTTCAGCATATTTAGGGTATGAAACCTGATAAAAAAATTACATGGGCATAAATTAAAAGTCTCACACATCATCCTCTATCCATTTTCACTCTTTGACCTGGTTAACCTTGCCTATTACATTAAAATTTTAAGAAATAAGGGGTTTCCTATAGCTTCCACTCTCTCTTCTGACATACCATTTCCACCTAAAGGTAACTGGGATAATTTAATATAACCTAAAATCATTGTCCTAGGTAAACTAAACCATTTTGAGCACTCTCTATTTCCCCATTTTTTGCATAGCCATTTTTTGTTACCTCTTTAGCTAGTTTACATTCTTCCTTACTCATTTTT
The DNA here is from genome assembly GCA_037957365.1 of Torreya grandis. Taxonomy (NCBI): domain Eukaryota; kingdom Viridiplantae; phylum Streptophyta; class Pinopsida; order Cupressales; family Taxaceae; genus Torreya; species Torreya grandis. The sequence goes on from JARHVA010000258.1 coordinate 527,362, forward strand.
TATGTTTGGGCCTTTGTTGTTTCAGTCTTTCCTTACTCTGCTTTCCCTTCATTTTTTTCCCCCTTGGCTTTGTTTTTACTTATCCCCATTTTTTCCTTATCCCTAAAGTGCCCTTCAGAATTTTCTGAAGGCACTTCACTTGCCTTGTTTTCTCCCAAGTGTCCCTTTAGAAAAATTTCAAAGGGCACTTCTTTTACCCAAGTGACACTTCAAAAATTTTCCAAAGGGCACTTTTTTCATCTAAGTGTCCCTTTAATAAAGTTTTGAAGGGCACTTTTTCCCTAGCCTTTCCCAAATGCCCCTTCAAAATTTTTTTGAAGGGACATTTTTTGTCCAAGTGCCCTTTAGGAATTTTCCCAAAGGGTAATTTTTGGCCCAGGTGTCCTTCAGAACTTTTTTGAAGGACACTTTATTCCAAGTGTCCTTCAGGAAAAGTTCCCAAAGGGCCTTTTTCCTAAAGGTTGCCCTTCAAAAAAAAATTGAAGGGCCATTTCCATTGGAAATGCCCTTAAAAAATTTTTGAGGGGGCTTTTGTTCCCCCCCAAGTGTCTTTCAAAAAAATTCCAAAGGACACTTTCCTCCAAGTGTCCTTCAAAAAAAGTTCTCGAAGGGACCTTTAGCTTAGCCAAAGCCCAAAAGCAAAATTCTTGAAGGAATTACTTTAGAAAAATTGTCAAGCCATTGCCCAAGAAATAAACCTGACTAAATTACCCATGATGTGCCATAAGATGTCAAATTTAAGGTGGGTAACTAGTCATTGGGTTAATATAAATTAGGTTTCCCAACATGCTTGACTTATGAATTTTATAAGTAGAAGAGCTTAGAAAACCTAAAATGGTCTTGATCAATGCAAATCAAGTTTCCCAAGGTGCTTTGCTTATAAGGTTTTATAATTAAAGTAGGTAATAAAACCTGAAAGGGTCTTGGTCAATGCAAACTAGGTTTCCCAAGGTGCTTTGCTTATAAGGTTTTATAAGTAGGAAAGAAAACCCAAGTGGGTCTATAAATACAAATCAAGTTTAAGCAAGTGCTTAACTTATGAGTTTTAAAAGTGAAGTCATTAAAAAAACCTAAAAGTATCTAAACAAAAGCAAATCAAAATTTTGGAACTACTTAGCTTATGAAATTAATCAAATGGTTGATCGATGGTGTAGAACCATGATCTGAATCATTCCTTGAGGACCAATCAAAAAGAAAGGACAAAACCAAAATAAATGAAAGTAACCTTATCAATGTCATTACACAAATTGACAAGCCAAGGAGAAGTGTTTGGGAAGCATCTTCAGAGGGGCAAGCCCATGGTGTTTAAGAAGGTAACATGGATCAATCAAAGTGCCCTAATAAGCATCATTGGCAAAAATTAGTTGCAGTTGAGGATAATGACTTTCAACATATTTGATTCCTTTCTTTTACACAAGGGACCTCCCTTCTCTCTCTCTTTTCTATCAATAAGATGCTTGGGATATTGTTACTTTATCCATAGATATTATGGTGAAGCCCTACTAGAATGTTTTACCATTTTCTTACCTTTGAGAAAAGAAGCATAAGTCTATTTTCTTTCTAAGTTATGGACATTTTCCTGGGCATAAAAGAGACATAGAGTGACATTAATTGATGTTTTATCCTTATATTCTCTATCCTTCATGATTTTGAGCAAAGAGTTGATCTAACAGGTCATGTAGACTATATTCTAGCTGTATGAGATTTTGTATGCGTAACCCTTTTCTAGACTATACAAGTTGTCTTTCTAGTTACCTTATGTGATCTCATTCATTTTGTCTCTACATTGAAATATTTATGTTGGAATCTTCTAGAAATAAAATAATAGTCTTGTATTATGCTATATTATGCAAAATTATAGGGCATATGTGTGGATAATAACTTTTGGTGTATCACCATTTTAGATTAGGCTTTCATTTATGCAAAATTATGACCCTTTTCATCCAAACAAGCTAGTTCATTATATTTTATTACACAAAATCTAATATAGGGAGATATCCCTTTCAACCTAGAGGTTTATTTCCACTTATAGGCACACCCATAGGCTTGAAAATGTCCCAACATTTCCCAGATTTAGAGGAGGCCTGAATAACCCTCTTCTAGGGTGCAAGATTTGGAGACAATAGTTTTGGCATGCCAAGTGAGATCAAATTCTTTGTTATTTTCATGTCAAGGTGAATTTTGGTCTTAACAAGTATCATCTGTATTACAAAATATAGCATTTGGTGACTCTAAAGGGTGAGAATCCCTGGTTCTAGACCAAATTTCCCATAGTTTACTTCATGGTCCTCATTAGGTCACCTAGGATATTTTACCAAGAACCTCTAGCTAAATCTCTTTTTGAGGAACATCCTGAACCATTCCTAGTGCTTAGAGATCCTAGGTAGGGTGGTTTTGAAGAGGAAGAATAAGAGGTTGAGGAAGTTGAAGAAACTAAAAATCAATGAGTAGAAAATTAAGAAGACATGGATAGGCATCAACCCTTCCTTGCTTTTAATACCCAAAACCCAATAGAACTTCTTGCATTTGATCCCATCTCTCTGAATACCAAAAGTCTTCCTAGTTTCAATGGAGAGGTTCTTATTACCCCATCTAAACATATTAGAGACATCTCTAATTTTTTCAATTTCCATAATGTTACTAGGGCCAACATAGCCATTAGGCTACATGTTATGTCTTTAAAAGGCAAATCACTTGACTAGTATAGAACATTGGAAGGGGATGCATTAAAATTTGGGATGGTTTTGGAGATATATTGGTGAAAAGATTAAAAAATAAGAGTGATCATGCTTCCCTAATACATCAGTTGAATGTAATAAGAAGAGGTCCAAATGAATCCATGGGAGATTTCAAAGAACATGGTATAAGTTGCCACCAATCATGAGACCTCCTCCTAGCTTTATGTTCCCAACATACCTCAAATGGATTGGTAATGATGTTGCGATTATGTTATAGTCAAGGGGAGGATTCACTCTTTTAGGTGCATATGAGCTAGTAATTGAGGTTGAAAATAGCTTAATTCAGGTTGGAAAACTTTCTCCAAGAGTTTCTATGCCTTTGTTGTCCCATAATTTACTTGAAGCTCCAAGCATGTCACGAGTTCCTAATGACAATGTGAAGCTAAGATCCTTCTCCAATAAGGTGGATAATGTTGTGGATAAGGATGAATAAATCAGATCATTGAGAACTCAATGCAACCAAGCTCAATATCAAGAAAGTGCTCCTCCTAATGCACAATATTATCCTCAATAAGGATATATAACTCCATCCCAATACAATTATCAAGGGAAAGGATAAAATGAACAAGGTTATAGTAGGAATCTCAATGCATATAATCCAAATTCTACTCCTCCCATAAAGGTTGTTGTTCCAGTACATGCAAATTTAGTGTAAGGAGAGGATCCTTTGGACCAATGGGGGTAGCCTCAAGGTTAATTTATACATGATGATAGAGTAACCATCCATGATTTGAAAACACAAGAGGAAATTACTCCCTACATGAAAATGAAATAAGCATGTCCCAACCAAAGGGATAGTCATGGTGAAGGTAGCAGCCCATGTGTGGGAATGATGAATTTCTAAGCAAAAGATGATTTTGTGTTGACTCAAGGCATGCCAATTACAACCAATACAAGAGATAATAATAGAGCATTAGGAGAAGGCCAAGAACCACAGGTAGCTCAAAGTGATGCCTCTCTAAGGCCACTAAGTGTCAATCAAAGTGTTGCACCTATTTCAAGTCATGTTTCCCAACAACATCAGAATACAAGTGGGGCTACCAAGATTGCAATGTAACAAACTCAAGCTCCCTCTTTACCATCAAAAATGCTAGAGAAGTTGAATTTTCCCTCTCTAAACATTATTGATTCATTGAAGATAACCAAGTCAAGTATATCCCTTTGGGAAGTCTTGCATATACCTAATCAAAAAGAGATTTTGTAAGAGAAGCTGACAAGCATTCATGTGACTCCTAAAGTTTCAAATCACAATGGTGTGGCTCTCACAAACTCTCCAAATCATCTTTTAGAGCCCTTAACTAAGGATAAAATGCCTCCACCTTTATACCTCACACTCATTATGGGAGATAAGTTGCTCCACAATTATATTATGGATAGTGGAGCAAGCACTATTGTCATGCCTAAAGTAGTGGCTGATAAGTTGGGTTTGAACTATGAGCCACATAGCAAGGGTGTGTTAGAGCTAGATGGTACTCCAACTAAGATGGTAGGATTGGTCAAAGGTTTGAAAGTGTTTTTACATGGTTACCCAAGCGTCCCTATCATGTAATACATTGTGGTGGTGGACCTTCTAGCACACTTTTCTATATGCTTTTCAAGGGACTTCATAACCAAGATAAGAGGTTATATTTATATTGATTGGTCTTTTTTAGCTTTCAAGATAAGGTAAGGGACCAAGGTAACTATAAGGATGCTACGCCACTAACCTATCGCATGTATGAGGATAGGAATAGCCAAATTATGGCTTACTTATCCCTCTTTGATGATATATCACATTTCACTATGCATTCATTTGGTTAGTAGGTCGGCCTATGGAGTAACCATGGCCTAGATAGACTATATATAGGAGGTAGTGGGTAATTGTTTATCATCATATTGTAAATTTTGCTCTAATTGAAGCTTGTGTAGGTTTCCCCCTCAAAGTGGCTTATCTATTATCATATATTCTAATATATTTCAGTCATATTATGTACTTATGCTATTCTACTTTATTGTTTAAGTAATTTCATTACAAGTGATATTAGAGCTGTGATTTGGGCAATCTTGTGGGTGAAACCCTAATTTTTTAAATTTGGATATATCTAAAAAATGGTTGTGAATTTATCTTCAATTTTTTTATTAGATGTGATAAATAATTAAATCAAGATTTAATTAAAATTTAAGATAATTTGGATCTTTTTTACACAAGTTATCACCATTTTAGTTTTTTTAATAAAATTTCTCTATAGTGTGCAATTCAAAGAATTTTTCAAAGTTATTTACATTTTTGGAAATATTAGAAAAAATTGTCTATGGTATGTTCTTTGTATGTTTTTATTTGAGGCTAACATAATTCCAAAATCATTTGGTCAAAGTGGGGTCAAAAGTGCCAATCAGGGTTGACATCATAAAGCCCTTTTATGGCAGGTCCACAAACTCAGGGCCAAGGAATGGGTGCTAAAACTCCAGGTAAAACTCCTAAAAAGGAAGAGATGGAGTCATAAGGGGGATGTACTAGACCCTTTATACCAAGGTTCTCTGACATAGATCACAAAGTGAGCCAACTTGACTATAGTGTGCAAGGCATTCAAAGTGAGGTACAAGGCATACAATCTAATATGAAATCCATACAAGATAGTTTGGTAGATATCATGGTGCATTTGAAAAATAATCAGTCAAATCATCGAGCTAATTCTATTTCACATCCCCACCAGGGTGGTTATCCCAACCAGTCTACTTCAAATCTAACTACATTGCCATAAAGGAACCTATTACTAAAGGTGGATATGCACAAATTTGATAGAATAGATCCACTCAATTGGATCAACCAAATGGAGATTCTTTTTTATCTACATCAGATTCTAAGTGGATAGAAGGTTACCATGGTATCCTTATATCTTGAACTTGATCAATTCATTTGGTATCGATGGTTGTGTGCTCAAAATAAAAATATGACTCTCAGTGTCACCTAGTTAGTTTTTATAGAGGAGCTATAATTAGACTATGGCAATAGGGTGATAGAGAATTACTTCAGTCAACTAGCAAAACTATGATAGACTGGCTCCATCAAGGATTATATTCATCATTTTTAGAACCTGTCCTTATGTGTGGAGACAATTTTCGAGGAAAACTTAAATGACCTATTTTTGGGTGGACTCAAGGACCACATTCAATATGAGGTACGCATGTTTAATCCACTTAATATTTCTAATTCTATTATCATGGCACGTAGAGCTGAGGAAAAATTCATAGCCAATAAGAAGCATCCATTCACTTACTTTAAAGATCATAACATATTGACACCAACATTTCCTCCACCTACTAGATTGACCCCATAGCAAATTGAAGAGAAGCATGCAAAAGGATTATGTTTTGGTTGTGACAGCAAGTGGAGCAAAGGACATAGATGTGCTAAGAAGAAGTTATTCTACATTAAGGGATCTAATGAAAATGAAGAAGAAGATGATGCCTCCAATGATGATGAGGAAGAGATAGAGGAGTTACATAAAAATTCCCAACCTACAATCTCTTGTCATGCACTTGAAGGTATTACCACTCCACAAACTCTTAAAGTGGTAGGTTTCCTCAAGAAATAGAAGGTTACAGTGTTGATTGATTCAAGGAGCACACATAACTTCATCAACCATAAGTTGGCCACTCTATTGAACTATTTCATCTACCTAGCACTAAAATTTTAGGTCATGATTACTGCTGGTGGTACAATTAATTATTTAGGCAAATGCCATAGTATTAAGCTTGTTATGGGTGAGTACAATCTTGATTCTCCACTATTTTCTATTCCCATGGGCAACACAGACATTGTTTTGGGAGTCCAATAGATCACAACCTTGGGTACCATTGAGATGAACTTCCAAGAACTATTCATGCGCTTTCATTCTGAAGGTAGGAAAATTAAACTACGTGGATTATAGGCAAAATCTCCATAATTGATTAGTTCACATCATATGACCAAGATGCTAAAAAAGGGGGCAGAGTGAATTATTTCACAATTATGTTCCATAGAAGTTCAACCCACACAGGCATCTACACATCTTGATCTATAGATGATTTTTTATGACCACCCATCTATTTTTGGGGCCATACCAAAAGGAATACCACCAAAAATAGAACATGATCATGCCATTCAACTACTTCTAGGGATTCCACCACCAAATATTAGACCATATAGATATCCATATGCATAAAAGAGTGAAATTGAAAAGATGGTCCATGAGATGCTGGAGGCAGGGATCATCAAGCATAGCCAAAGTGCATATTCATCACCAGTGGTCATGGTGCAAAAGAAGGATGACACATGGAGGATGTGCCCAGATTATAGGGAACTCAACAAGTACACCATCAAAGATAAGTTTCCTATTTTAGTAATTGATGATTTACATGATGATTTGCATGGTGCTAATTATTTCACAAAATTGGATCTTTGATCGAGGTACTATCAAATTAGAATTAAGGATGAAGATGTTCATAAAACTACTTTTAGAACATATGACAACCATTATGAGTTTTGGGTAATGCCCTTTGGTCTTAAAAATGCACCATCTACTTTTCAGAGCTTGATGAACACTATTTTTAGGCCTTTTTAAAGGAAGTTTGTGCTAGTTTTCTTTGATGACATATTGATTTATGGTCAGACGTGGGATGCACATCTACAACATGTGAAACAGGTGTTGATAGTTTTGGAGAAGCATTATCTTTATGCAAAGCCATCCAAATTTGCTTTTGGAGTACAAGAGGTAGAGTACTTAGGTCACATTGTTTCCCATGAAGGTGTCAAAGTTGATCCCTAGAAGATCAAAGCTATGATGGAATGGCCCATGCCAAAAACTCTCAAAAACCTTAGAGGTTTCCTAGGACTAATAGGTTACTAACAAGGATTTGTGAAAGGTTATGGCAACATAGTAGCACCACTCACTACATTGCTAAAGAAGGATGCCTTCCATTGGAATGATGTTACCACCACAACATTTGAGAAACTAAAAGTAGCTATGTGCACCACTCTAGTTTTGGCTACTCCAGACTTCTCAAAGAAATTCACTATTGAATTTGATGCTTTTCGATCTAGGTTGGGAGTGGCACTAATGCAAGAAGGAAGAACCATTTCATTTGAGAGTCATCAATTCAAAGGTAAGAATATAAAAAACCTATCTATGAGAAATAAATGATGGCTATTATTCATGTAGTTAAACAATGGAGGCCCTATCTAATGGGTAGATACTTTAAGGTGAAAACGGATCATGATAGTCTCAAATACTTTTTGGATCAAAGATTATCATCTAAGGAATAACAAAAGTGGGTAACCAAAATGTTGGGTTATGATTTTTAAATCATATATAAGAAGGGTAAAGATAATGTAGTAGCAAATGCACTATCCAAATGAGATACATCCACAAAATAATTACTTTGTGTAATGTCCATATTAAAATCAGATTGGGTGAATGAAGTTAGGTTAGAATGGGAGAAAGACAAGGATACACAAGTTCTAATTTAGAATCTCCAACAAGGTACTTTAGCCTCTAACAAATTTTAATGGAAAGGTATTGTCTTATGGTATAAGGGTAGGTTATACTTGTGCAAAAATTCAGAGCTTAAGCATAAGATTCTTGCGGAGGTGCATGCATCTTTAATTGGGGGACACTCAGGGTTCTTGAAAACATATCATAGAATTAAGAAAGAATTATTTTGGGAAGGACTCAAGGGAGATGTACAAAAGTTTGTGGCAGAATGCTTGATATGCCAATAGAATAAAGGTGAGATAGTTAAGACTCAAAATCTATTACAATGATTAGCAATTCCTAGACAAAGGTGGGAAGAGGTTTCCATGGATTTCATCATAGGGTTGCCTTGTTTTGAAGGAAAGAATGTTATCTTGGTCATTGTAGATAGGTTTACAAAATATTCCCATTTTTGTGCTCTCTCACATCTATTTTCAGTAAGTACAGTAGTAGTTATTTTTCTAGAAGCAGTTCTAAAATTACATGGAACCCTAAAAATAATTGTAAGTGATTATGATCTTATTTTCAAGTAGTAATTTTTGGACTGAACTATTTTCCTATTTGGTTACTCAACTAGCTCATAGCTCATCTTACCACCCCCAATTTGATGAACAAACAAAAGTGGTTAACAAATGTTTAAAGGGGTATCTCCATTATTTTGTATCAGATAAACAAGAACATTGGGTTAAATGACTACAACTTGTAGAATGGTAGTATAACACATCTTTCCATACCTCTTCTAAAATGTCTCCATTTCTAGCACTATATGGTTACCATCCACCTTTCATCACTTCTTCATTAAAGGTGCAAACCAAGGTTTGAGATGTGGAGGAGCACATTCAGCATCAACAAGAGGTTTTGGCTAGTTTGAGAGAGAATTTGGCCTTGGCACAAAATAAGATGAAGCAACAAGTAGATCAATACCTTAGTGAGCAAAATTTTGAGGTGGGTGACTAAGTATTTATACGTTTGTAGCCTTATAAGTAGATGTCCTTGAAGCAACAAAAAAAGACAACAAACTTGCTCCTAAGTATTATGGCCCTTATCAAGTTCTATAGAAAATTGGAAGTGTGGCTTACAAGCTTGATTTATCTCATTCATATTTCAACTAGATGAAGAAGGATGAAATATTGGGTGTATGCAATATGAATGAGATAAATACTAGGTGTATGCAATAGGAAACATGAAATACTGGGTGTATGCAATATGAATGAGATAACTAGATGAAGAAGGATGAATCATTTTGGAACTAGAGAAGATCTTGCAAACACGTACTAAGAGGTTGAGAACTAGAGAGATTAGGGAATATCTAATCAAGTGGAAGAACATGAGTAGTGAATATGTAACTTGGGAAGGTGAATATTTTCTGCAATAACATCCAAAGTTGTTCAATGTTGAGGACAACATTGGTTTGAAGGGAAAGGGCATGCTATGCCCCTAACCTATCACATGTATGAGGACAGGAATAGCCAGCTTGTGTCTTAATTATCCCTCTTTGATGCTATATCACATTTCTCTATGCATTCATCTGGTTAGTATGTCGGCCTATAGAGTAACCATGGCCTAGATAGACCATTTATAGGAGGTAGTGGGTAATTGTTTATCATCATATTGTGAATTTTGCTCTTATTGAAGCTTATGGAGGTTTCCCCCTTAAAGTGGCTTATCTATTATCATATATTCTGATATATTTTAGTATATTTGGATCTACTTCTACTATTCTACTTTATTGTTGAAGTAATTTCATTAAAAATAACTTAGCCCTTATCAAGATTCCACATTGAGCCATACTTGGAGACAATGTCAAATTAAAAATGTCTAATCAGCAAGGAAGAGGAAATGGTCATGGATGGTGAAGCATCTTCCCCTCTTCAAGGTATTTTTGATCTTTATCTTGACAACCACAACACTAAAATGCATGGACTTTATCCTTACACTTTCATTGAAGAGACTAATTTGGGAGTTTATTGTATGCATGAAGAGAATGTTCCAATTCCTTCACTCACCAATGAGGATCTTGAACTTGATGGTATGTGGGAAATGTTCTTTTATTTTTCAAAGAAAAAAGTAGGTGTAGGATCTAGAATCATGTTAGTTTCTCCATTAGGGAATTGTTACTACTCATCTTATAGGTTTCACTTCAGCTGCACTTGCAACATGGCAAAATATGAAAGCCTAGTTCATAGTTTCCAATGGGCAAAGAGGAGAGGAATCAAGAATTTGAAAGTCTATAGAGATAGTGATCTGGTCATTTGTCAAGTAATAAGTCAAGCTATAGTGAAAAATCCCTTGATTAATTCCTACAAGCATAGGGTATGGGATCTACTTGAATATTTTGATGCCTTCAACATAATACCCATACCAAGAGACTTCAACAAATATGCTAATAGATTGGCTACAATAGGAGCACATTTTGACTCAGTTACTAATGTATCAAAGGATAAGGATCAATATCATATCAAGATCATTGTGAGACCTTCCATTCTAGATAATGAAGTGTCATGGTAAGTGTTTGACAGTGGTGAACACATTGCACACTTCTTGTAAAATGAGGTAGGCTTCTCCTCAAGAAATCAAGAGGTTACATGATCATTATGAAGAGTAAATTATATATCTAAAGACAAATAAAATACCCAAGGGGATGATTACCTTAGAGAGTGTCTTCAATGAGGGTAATCAAAAGAAGAATCAAATAATGATCATGTCAACAAAGGAGGAAAACTATGAGAGGGTTCTAATTTTCAAAGACAAACTTTTGAAGATTGGCAAGGTATGTTCTCAACTAGAAAGGTAAGCTTACATTATATTATGTAAAGAGTTTCATCACATCTTTGCTTGGGAGTACAAGGAATTGAAATGGTTTGATCCAAGTCTAGCCCATCACACCATTCAGTTGGAGCTTGGAGCTAAACTGATAAGATAAAAGTAAAGGCCTATAAATCCCAAGATATAATAACTCATAAACAAAGTACTGACCAAGTTAATTGAGTCTAGGATTATCTTTCTTATCAAGAACTCAACTTGGGTAGCCAACCTTGTGCTAGTTTGAAATAAGAATGGAGAAATCAGACTTTGTGTGGATTTTCATGATCTAATAGAGTGTCTCGCAAGGATCATTATCCACTCCCTTTCATGGAAATGTTTTTTCAAGTTGTTTCAGGTTCTCAACATTTCTCACATCTTGATGGTTATTCAAGTTATAATCAAATATTGGTAAATGAAGAGGATCAGTTCAAGACAACCTTCACCATCAAGTGGGGGACCTTTTCCTACAAGAAGATGCCTTTTGGTTTACCCAATTCTAGATCTACATTTCAAAGGGAAATGGACATGGCTTTCAAAGGTTTGATCAATAAGTTTTTGCTTGTTTACCTTGATGATATAACCATTTTTTCAAAGGATGTTGTTGATCATATGGGACATCTAAGGCAAGTGTTAAATAAATGTAGGGAGTATGGCATATCCCTCAATCCAAAGAAGTGCATATTTACTATCTATGAAGGTAAGCTTTTGGGTCATTTTATTTCAAAAAAAGGCTTATCTATTGACCCCGAAAGGATTAAAGCTACTCAAGGCTTTCCCTTGCCTCAACACAAGAAGGAGATACAAAGCTTCTTAGAGAAAATAAACTTTGTAAGGAGGTTTATCCCAAACTTTGCAACTATGGTAAAGCCTATCACAGTCATGCTAAAAGAGAAACAAGTTTTTACTTGGACAAAGGAAGGTAAGAGCACTTTTGAAGAAATCAAAGAAGAAATTTAATAATTTCCTACTCTCTTAAATCTGAATTTTGCTAAATATTTCATACTCTATACCTTTTCTAACCTCAACACAATCTCATCTATGATTATGCAAAATAATGATGAAGATGTTGAGTAGCCAATTGCTTTTTTCAGCCAAGGATTAGAGGAGTATGAAGTAAGATATTCTTTTGTGGAGAAGCAAGCCCTAACTATAATCAAAGGACTAAAAAAATTTAGGCATATGGTTTCTAACAACAAGATTCATGTCATGGTTTCCCATCCTAACACTAAGGAGTTCCTCCTAGCAAGGATCTCAATGAAAAGAGAGCTGGATGGATCATGAAAGTGATTGAATATAACATTGACATTAAGGTAACCAACTTGGTAAGAGGAAAAGGTTTATGTGAAAATTTAGCATCTAATTTTCAAGATCCAAAGGAGCAAGATTTGGTCAATCAAGTTCAAACCCAACCAGTTGAACAAATACAAAATCAAAGTTGGACATAAGACATCATTAGTTTTCTTTAAAATGGTGAGTGTTCTAATGGCTTGAAAAAATATAAAAGAAGGTATTTTAGACTACAAGTTATTCCTTATTGTCTTGTCTATGGCATTCTCTTTAAAAAGGATGTGAACAATGTATTTCTAAGATGAATTAACAATGGTCAATTTGATATGCTATTAGAAAATTTCCATAATGGAGCAAATGGTGGTGACTTCTCTCCTAGAACAAAAGTTACAAAGATAATGAGAGCTGGTTACTATTGGCCTAGTCTTTTTAAGGACTGTTATCATTGGGTTAATGTTTTTCCTCAATGTGCTTTCTTTATTGGTAAACCAAAACTTGTAGCTCTTCTATTGAATCATGTTCAAGTGGACCATCCTTTCATGCAATGGGGCCTTGACTTCATTGGCATGATCAACCCTCCATCGAGTGCTAGACAAAATGGATATTAAATTCTATGAACTAGTTCACAAGGTGGGTAGAGGATGTTGCATTGAAGGAGGCAAATGAAAATGTTATCTTAGAGTTATATGACAACATTGTGATAAGGTTTGGAACTCCTCATGTCATCATCTTGGATAATGCACTTGCCTTCATAGGTGCCAAAACTTTTGATTGGGCAGCAAAGAGTGGGGTTCATTTGAGTGCTTCATCTAACTACTATCCTCAAGGTAATGGATTGGCTAAGTCTACCAATAATAACCTCATCAAGATCATCAAGAGGATGTTGGAAACCAATCAAAAAGCATGGCATAGCATGCTAAAGATAGCCTTATGGGCCGACAGAATCACTCCCAATAACTTAATTGGTAATTATCCCTTTGTACTTGTCTATGGGAGAGAAGTTAGGATGTCCATATCATATGATCTCCCTATGTTGAAACTTACACAATAGCTAGAATTACTTGAAAGCATTCCCATGGAGGTCAAATTGACATAATTAATGTAGTTGTAGGAGGCAAGAGATGATGCACACAAAGATTTGGAACACCATCAAGTTCTCATGAATAAATCCTTTGACAAAAGGATAAGGGAAAGAGTGTTCAAAGAAGGTGACTTAGTCTTGAAATGGGATGAGGATAGAGTAAAACTAGGTAGACATACAAAGTTTGATACTTTGTGGAGTGGTCCTTACATCATCAATAAGTGAAAGAAAAGAAACTCCTTGTAACTGTCTAATAAGATGGATGGAGAAGAGCTACCTATTTTGGTGAATAGGATCCACTTAAAATCTTGCTTCTAGACCTTGTTGGGCATGTCTTGTAAATACTTGTTATGTGTTTCCTTTGTTGTTTTTTGTTTTCCCTAAGTGACTTGTAGCACAAGTGTTTCCCTTTCAGGGGTTTTCTTTCCTTATGTTTGCCTTGCTATGTTTTTCCTATATTTTTCTCTCATCCATGGGTTTGTTTTTTTGGCTTTTCTTTGCCTTGTGTGACTCCATGCCCAATGGAAGGATGTAGGTAGCTGGTCTTGGACATAGCAAGCATGTCTCCCCTAGAAATCACCAGAATGTTGCCCACTTTTTTTGTATAACAAATTTATGTTACCTCTGCAATTGGTTTTTGTTCTTCCTTACACATTTTCTATGTTTGGGCCTTTATCATTTTAGTCTTTCCTTTTTCTACTTTCCCTTCATTATTTTTCCCCTTGGCTTTGTTTTGCCTTAGCCCTGAAGTGCCCCTCAAAATTTTCTGAAGGCACTTTACTTGCCTTGTTTTCCCCCAAGTGTCCTTTCAAAAAAAAATTGAAGGGCACTTATTTTACCCAGATGACCCTTTGGAATTTTTATGAAGGGTACTTTTTTCATCTAAGTGTCCCTTCAAAAAAGTTTTGATGGGCACTTTTTGCCCAAGTGTCCCTTCAAAACGTTTTTGAAGAGCACTTTTGCCCTAGCCTTTCCAAAATGCCCCTTCAAAATTTTTTTTAAGGGACATTTTTTATCCAAGTTCCCTTCGATAATTTTCTTGAAGGGTCACTTTTGGCCTAGGTGTCCTTTGGACCTTTTTCGAAGGACACTTTCTTTCAAGTGCCCTTCGGGAAAAGTTCTCAAGGGGCCTTTTTCCCAAAAGTTGTCCTTCAAAAAAGTTTTAAAGGGCCATCTCCATTAGAAATTCCCTTTGGAATTTTTTGAAGGGATTTTTGTTCCCCCTCAAGTGTCCTTCGAAACTATTTTGAAGGACACTTTCCTCCAAGTGTCCTTCAGGAAAAGTTCTTGAAGGGACCTTTGGCTTAGCCAAAGCTTGAAAGCAAAATTCTTGAAGGAATTCCTTCAAACTTTTGTCTAAAGGAATTACTTCTAAAAAAATTTCAAGCCATTTCTTGAGCAATAAACCTAATTAAATTTCCCATGATGTGCCACAGGATGTCAAATTTAAGGTGGGTAATTAGCCATTGGGTCGATACAAATCGAGTTTCCCAACATGCTTGACTTGTGAATTTTCTAAGTAGAAGAGCTTAGAAAACCTAAAAGGGTCTTGGTTAATGAAAACTAGGTTTCCCAAGGTGCTTTTCTTATAAGTTTTTATAAGTAAAGTAGGCAAGAAAACTTGAAAGGGTCGTGGTCAATGCAAATTGGGTTTCCTAAGGTACTTTGCTTATAAGGTTTTATAAGTAAAGTAGGCAAGAAAACCCAAATGGGTCTAGAGATGTAAATTGGGTTTAAGCAGGTGTTTGACTTATGATTTTTATAAGTGAAGTCATTTAGAAAATCCAAAAGGGTCTAAATAGAAGAAAATTAGATTTTTGGAAGTACTTAGATTATGAGCTTGATCAAATGGTTGATCGATGACACAGAACCATGATTTGAGTCATTACTTGAGGACCAATCAAAAGGAAAGGACAAAGGCAAACTGAATGAAATTGACCTTCTCTATGCCATTTCACAAATATACAATCCAAGGAGAAGTATTTGGGAAGCATCTTCAGAGGGGCAAGCCCATGGCATTCAAGAAGGTGATGTAGATAAATTAGAGTTCCCTAATAAGCATAATTAGACAAAATTAGTTCTAGATGAGGATAATGACTTCTAATAGATTTGATTCCTCTCTTTGGCACAAGATACCTCCCTTCTCTCTCTCTCTCTCTTTGATATAAATAAGACCCTTGGGCTATTGTTAATTTATCCACATATAGTATAGTGAAGCCCTGCTAGAATGTTTTGCCATTTTCTTACCTTTGAGCAAAGAAGCATAAGTCTATTTTATTTATAAGTTATGGACATTTGCCTAGGCATGCAAGAGACACAGAGTGAAAACAAGTAATGTTTTATCCTTCTATTCTCTATCCTTCATGATTTTGAGCAAAGATTTGATCCAATAGGTTATGTAGAGTGATTCTAGCTGTATGAGATCTTGTATATGTGTAACCCTTTTTTGGACTATATAGGTTGTCTTTCTAGTTACTTACCTTATGTTATCTCGTTCATTTTATCTATACATTGAAATATTTATGTTGGAATTTTCTAGAGCTTGAATAATAGGCTTGTATTATATTGTATTGTGTAAAAGTATAGGGCATACATGTGGTTAATAACTTTTGGTGTATCACCATTTTAGACTAGGCTTTTCATTTATGCAAATTTCTAACCCTTTTCATCCAAACAAGTTGGTTCAATAGATTTTATTGCATAAAATATAATATAGGGAGCTATCCCTTTTAACCTAGAGGTTTATTTCCACTTATAGGCACACCCACAGACTTGAAAATGTCCCAACATTGCCCAAATTTGGAGGAGGCCTGAACAACCCTCTTCTAGGGTGAAATATT
This sequence comes from Torreya grandis, assembly GCA_037957365.1. NCBI lineage: Eukaryota > Viridiplantae > Streptophyta > Pinopsida > Cupressales > Taxaceae > Torreya > Torreya grandis. The sequence goes on from JARHVA010000258.1 coordinate 543,605, forward strand.
TGGAGACAACACTATCCAACAAGATATTTTGTATCATGTCATTATTAAGGTTTTAGAGAGGGTTTAGATTATCTTACATTTTTAACAATCATTCATAAATATTAGGTCCTCAACCTAGAAAAAAATGCTAAGAACTTCAAACTAGGACCCTTCCCCAACTACCATGAACTACTTGTATCCTCATGAAAAGGTTTCACATGCCAATGAGCATAAGAAATTCCTTCTCAAATCTGTAACACCTCATTTTGTGTACATAGAAAATCTCAGCACCAGGTTTCATTCTTTTTCCTCTAAGATTTGACCTCAAAATTGGTCAAAAAATTTGTCATAACTTCTCAAACCTCTAAAAATGCTCTCATGAGATATGGCACCTTGGGAACTAAACTTAACCCCTCATTAGGCCACATGAGGTCTCTGATCATTAGGCCTTGAACTACTAGTCATACTTAGACCTTGAACATACCTTGAAACCTCTTGAATTGCTATCAATACCTTATTCTCATGTCACAAAACCTCATACCTTGCTCACATGCTACCAAACTTATTCACACAAGTCTCATATTTCTCATCTCATCATGTTACCAAGCCTATGCCTTCTCACTAGGTCTCTCAATGTAAGGACTAAGCTTCAAAACTGACCTTGAAACTCTTATGAGGGATTATTTGCCTCTTTCACATGTTTCATCAAGTTTATACACTCTCTCATTCTTGAAGTAACATAATTCACCAAGCTTCACTATGTTTTATGCATACACCTTTCTAGAGGACTAGACTAGGCTTCTCAGGACACCTAGTACTTAATAGTAGCTTACCATGCATCATGATCTTGACCTTGACATGCCATCAATCTCAGAAGAATTACCAAGTTTCCTTCAAATTCTCTTGTCATAATACTACTTTGCCTCATACCACTCCACCATGCATGGCCTCAACTTTTAACCTTAACATTAGTGGCATCCATCTTGACTTTGACACCAATGATAACATCAATGCCTCAACATCTATAATAGGATCATACCTTAACAAAAAAACTACATACTATCTCTTATATATAGTCTACATAGGCAATGGTTTCTCCATAATCTGACCTACTAACCAAATGAATGCATAGATAAATGTGATATAACATAAAATAAGGATAAGTAAGCCATAAGTTAGTTATTCCTATCCCAACACACGTGATAAGCTAGGGGTTTATCATGTCATTCTCCTTTGAACAAATGTTATCCTCAATGTTGAATAGAAAATATTTACCCTCCCATATTATATCCTCACTGCTCAAGTTCTTCCACTTGATCAAATATTCCTTAATGTCCATGGTTCTCAACCCCTTAGTACATGTTTATAAGATCTTCTCTGGTTTTAAAATGACTTGTCCTTCTTTATCTAGTTTTGGTAGCTATGTATGGGATGAAATTTTTTTTCTAGTGACCTTATTCAAATAATAATAATGAAATATTGGGTGTATGCAAGATGAGTAAGGCAACTCCAACTTACAAGCCACACTTCTAATCATTTATAGAACCTATTAAGGACCATAATATTTAGGAGCAAGTTTGTTGTATTTTTTTTGTTGCTTCAAGTACATATGCTTGTAAGGCTACAAACGTACAAAAACCCAAACACCCATTTCAAAATGTTGTTCAGTATGGTGTTGATCTTCTTGTTTCTTCATCATATTTCTTCCAAGGCCAAATTCTATCTCAAACTAACCAAAACCTCTTGTTGATGCTGAATATGCTCCTCCACATCTTGAACCTTGGTTTACACCCTTAAGGAAGAAGTGATGGAAGATGGATGGTAACCATATATTGATATAAATGGGGTCATTTTAGAAGAGGTATGGAAATATGTGTTATACCACTATTTATAAGTAGTAGTTATTTAACCTAACATTCTTGTTTATTTGATAAAAAACAATAGAGCTACCCCTTTAAAAATTTGTTGACCACTTCTATTTCTAAATTATATTAGGGGTGATAAAATGAGCTATTAGCTAACTGAGTAACCCAATAGGAAAATAGTTTAAACCAAAAATTACTAGTGAAAATAGGATCACAATCACTTATAGTTATTTTGGGGTTCCATGTAATTTTAGAACTTCCTATAGAAAAAATAGTAACTACTATACTTATTGTAAATGGGTGTGAAAGGGCACAAAAATAGGCATATTTTTTAACACTATCTACAATTACAAGAATAGCATTCTTACCTTAAGAAAAAGGTAACCCTATGATGAAACTCATGGAAACCTCCCACCTTTGACTAGGAATTGGTAAAGGTTGTAACATACTCGGGGATTTAATTGTATCACTTTTGTTTTATTGGCATATCAATCATTTTTCCAAAAAAAATTTTACGTCTCCCTTGAGTCTTTCCCAAAATACTTCTTGATTTATTTTGTGATAAGTTTTCATTAACCTAGAGCATTCCCCGATTGGAGATGCATACAATTCTACAAGATTCTTATGCTTTACCTCTAAATCTTTGCACAAATATAACCTATCCTTACACTATAGGGAATTAAATTTCCATTCAAATTTTTCATAGGATATATAGCCTTGATGGATATTTTGAATAATGACCTATGTATCCTTATTATGATTCCACTCTAACTTGGCTTCATCTGCCCAATCTATCTATAACATGGACATTACACAAAGTAATTATTTTGTGGGTTTATCCTGTATGGATAGTACATCTACTACTACATTATGTTTACCTTTATTATATATTATTTCAAAATCATAACCCAAAATTTTTGTTACCCACTTTTATTTCTCCTCAGATGATAATATTTTCTCCTAAAATTATTTGAGATTATCATGATCCATTTTCACCTTAAAGTGTCTACCCATTAGATAGGACCTCTATTATTTGACTACATGAAAAATATCCATCATTTGTTTTTCATAAAAAAGTTTTTTTATATTATTACCTTTGAATTGATGACTCTCAAATGCAAGTCATGTTCCTTCCTACATTAGTATTATTCCCAACCCTAATTTAGAAGCATCACATTCAACAAAAAATGTCTTTGAGAAGTTTGGAGTAGCCAAAACAGGATTGGTGCACATAATTGCTCAAATTCTTTAGTGGTTGCATCATTCTAGTGGAAGGCATCCTTATTTATCAATGTAGTGAGTGGAACTGCTATGTTGCCATAACCTTTCATAAATTTTTGATAGTAACCTATTAGTCCTAAGAACCCTCAAAGGTTTTTGATAGTTTTTGGCATTGGCCATTCCACCATAGATTTAATCTTTTGAGGATCAACTTTGACACATTCATGAGAGACAATTTGACCTAGGTACTCTATCTCTTATACTCAAAAGTGCATTTAGATGGCTTTGTATAATGATGATCTTGATCCAAAACTATAAACACTTATTTCACATGTTACAATTGTGTTTCCCTTGTCTTAATGTAAATCAATATGTCATCAAAGAAAACCAATATAAACTTTATTTAAAAAGTCTTAAAAATAATGTTCATCAAGATCTAAAAAGTATACGATGCATTTTTGAAACCAAAAGGCATTACCAAAAACCCATAATGGCCCTAAAAAATTTTTAAAGTAGTTTTATGAACATATTCATCCATAATTTACATTGCCTCAAACAAATCCAAGACCAATTCCCCTCCTTATGAAATTTTTGAGATTGTGTTGTTAGATCTTTTTCATTCCTTTTAACTTCTTCAAAGTGTGTTTGTAGATCATCAATTATTTCCTTTGACTCCTCTTCATTTTTCTCAAGCACATGCTTCAATCTTTGATTCTTCTTATCCTACACCTACTTTGTTCTTTGAACCATCAAAGAACATTTCCCACATACCATCAAGTTCATGATCCTCATTGGTGAGTGAAGGAGTTAGAACGTTCTCTTCATGCTAACAATAAACTCCCAAATCAGTCTCCTTAATGAAAGTGTAAGGATAAAGTCCATGTGTTTTAGTGTTGTGCTTGTCAAGATAAAGATCAAAAATACCTTGGCACAAAATAGGATGAAGCAACAAGCAGATCAACACTGTAGTGAGTGAAATTTTGAGTTGGGTGACTAGGTATTTGTATGTTTACAGCCTTATAAGCAGATATCCTTGAAGTAATAAAAAAAGGACAACAAACTTGCTCCTAAGTATTATGGCACTTATCAGGTTCTGTAAAAAATTGGAAGTGTGGCTTACAAGCTCAAGTTACCTGATTCATCTTGCATACACCCAGTATTTCATGTTTCCTATTTGAAGAAGGTCATTAAATAGACAGTTTCAGCCTAGACAAAGCTCCTAGAACTAGATGAAGAAGGATGAATCATTTTATAACTAGAGAATATCCTCCAAACATGTACTAAGAGGTTGAGAACCAGAGAGCTTATGGAATATCTGATCAAGTGGAAGAACATGAGTAGTGAAGATGCAACTTGGGAAGGTGAAGATTTTCTGCAATAACATGCAGAGTTATTCAACATTGAGGATAATGTTGGTTTAAAGGGGAAGGGCATGCTACACCCCTAACCTATCACATGTATAAGTATAGGAATAGCTGACTTGTGTCTTACTTATCCCTCTTTGATGCTATATCACATTTCTCTATGCATTCATTTGGTTAGTAGGTCAGCCTATAGAGTAACCATGGCCTAGATAGACTATATATAAGAGGTAGTGGGTAATTATTTATCATCATGTTGTGAATTCTGATCTTATTAAAGCTTGTGTAGGTTTACCCCTTGAAGTGGCTTATCTATTATCATATATTCTAATATATTTCAGTCATATTTGGATCTAATTATGCTATTCTACTTTATTATTGAAGTAATTTCATTATAAAGGACTTATCCCTTATCAATATTCCACATTGAGCCATACTTGGAGATAATGTCAAATTAAAATTGCCTAATCAACAAGGAAGAGGAAATGGTCATGGATGGTGAAGCATCTTCCCTTCTTGAAGGTATTTTTGATCTTTATCTTGACAAGCAAAACACTAAAACACATGGACTTGATCCTTACACTTTCATTGAGGAGACTAATTTGGGAGTTTATTGTATGCATGAAGAGAATGCTCCAATTCCTTCACTCACCAATGAGGATCATGAACTTGATGGTATGTGGGAAATGTTCTTTGATGGTTCAAAGAACAAAGTAGGTGTAGGAGAAGAAGAATTGAAGATTGAAGAAACAGATTGAGAAAAATGAAAAGGAGTAAAAGGAAATAATTGATTATCTACAAGCACACTCTGAAGAAGCTAAAAGGAATGAAAAAGATATAACAACATAATTTCAAAAAGTTCATAAGGAGGGTAATTGGTCTTGGACTTGTTTGAGGCAATGTAATAGTCTCCTCAATGGGGAGTAAACTAGAGGAGATGGGTATGCTACATGAAGGTATTAAGGTGACATAAGGAGCGGGATATGTATATTCTATAATTTCTAAATAAGAATTCTCCTTAACAACTCTCTTCTCCTTTGTTTCTAATTGATCATCTTGAATGTTTTTAGATAATGTTTTCTCAAGTGGATCCCAAATAATGGGATCCAAAAATCTTGAGTGAGTTTTTGGGATAATTTCACTTAATTCAAATGGTTGAAAGGTGTCTCTAAGGAGATCAAGGATAGAATCACTACCAAACTCTTTAGTTAAAAGTTGTTCATGGATCATACTAATCACATGGGTCTCATGGTCTGAGGTAGATCCCAAAATACCTTGTAAAGAATTAGATGTGGAAGCATGGTTAGGAAATAGCTACTTAAATATGTTTATAGACTAATTAGGGGGATTATTAGGGTTATCTAATTATAACTCCACTTGATCAATAAGGTTTCTTACTAGACCCTTGAAATAACAACACTTATGTCATGACCTATTACTTAGTGGTAATTAAAAAAGTCATTTTACTTAAACCATCTAGGTTTAGGGTGAGAGTCATTGACAGGCCTAACTACAGGAAGATCGATAATAGATGACTTTAATATTTTGTTTAAGATAGAAGTGTAAGACTCTCCTAAAGATGTGTACTAATATAAAATAAAATTCATTAATGGTTTTTGGGATTGTCCCTGAGAGGTAGAGGGTGTAGTTTGGCTTTTTATTTATGGGGGTGTTGATTTTAAGACTATAACATTAACAATGCATTTAGTTTTGTTATTATTAGTCCCTTTAGAGGGATCATGTTTCAAGTTTTTTCTATATAATTTCACTTTCCCTTCTTCCAAATCTTGAATTTCTAGTTTGCGAGCCATCAAACAAGCCCTGTCAAAAGTTTTGAAGGATTGCACCCATAATGTTAATGAGATATATGTAGCACATTATCTCATAAATAATTCAATTAGTTCAGGTTGAGGGAGGGAAAAGGTGAGTTGATTTATAAGACTCCTCCATCTAGCCATGAAATTAGTGACATATTTATCATCAAATTATCTAATGGAATAGAGGTTGATGATAGTCATGTTTCTTGTGATATTGATAGAAAAGTGCTCTAAAAAGATTTGGGCTATCTACCCAAAAGAAAATAGGGAATGTTGAGGTATCAAACTATACCAGTATAAGGATGGTCCAATTAGCGACATAGGAAAGGTTCTAAGAATAAGAGCATCATCATGAGCTATAAGATAACAAGCATGTTTAAACACTTAAATGTGCTACTAAGGATCCTCCTTATTTTGAAACTTCATAAACTTCAAAAGCTCCCATTGTGAAGGGTATGGTCTAATGGGGATAGTCGATTTAATAGTTTCACTACATATTTACTCATAAATGAGCTTTTAGATTTGTTATCCTATTCATAAGGATAATCATAAGGTTTGGTTGGGTATTGTATTGAGAAATACCCCCAAGACATTATATTAAAAATGTTGATAGGTAGGAAATAGAGTGGAAAAGGGATATGATAAAAGATAACCAACTAAGGTGGTCATAATTGGTTGGGATTCCACCACATACTATGGATCTTGAAAGGGTATATAAGTGGACCCAAGAGACTATGAGGTAAATATGCATTAGGTGGTCAATATGATATATTGTTGAAGAGGTAGATTTACATGGGGTTGTTGCAAATTTTGAGGTTTGGGATTTAAATATACATTAGTTTGGATGTTTGGGACAGTTGTTGAGATTAAGATAGCTACGTTATGAGGTGTTGTGCTAAGAGGTGGAGTAGATGTAAGTCGAGGTGTGGTGATATTTTGAGCTTGGGTACTAGTTGGGGATGGACCACTAAATGTTACCATAGGTGGATTTTTTAAAGGTTGCATAATATTAGTATTGAGGGAGGAAACCATATCTATAGTGAACCCTTCACTTTCCTCTAGAGGCATGCGAAAATCATTCCTAAAAAATTGCATTCGAGGGGAAAGCAAAATGTGGATAGTTCAAGGGATAAGGTAATGGTTAAGTGTAACTAGATTAATATCCAATATGGTGGAAAATTAAAGATTCCCCTGAGTATATAAATGGGGAATACCCTCCCTGATGGACTTAAGGGAGGTAGGAAGACTCAAGGAGTTTTCCATGGATGAGGATGAAGCTAGGGGTTTAGTTTTCTTAAGTGATTGTTGTCACATCCAAACCATATAACAATGAAGGAGAATTAAAGAATGAAAACAAAAAAGCACACAATAGTATTTTTGATTATCTTATTTTAGTGGAAAAGAAAGGCACACATGCTACAAGATGCACCTATTTTTTTTTTACTTTTTTAGGAAATTAACTTTAAGCTGTGATAAGAAAAAAGGTTAACAAAGGTACTAAGAAATGATAATCTAGAGATGGTTCTATGTTTGTTTAGGCTCAAAATATCTTTGTACTAGAATTGATACATGGCTTGGTATTGGAGACTACCCCCCACTTCACACATCATAGTGTAATGATATTGGGTACTTAGCTAGTATATATCTGATAACTAAAGTTTATACTCATTCAACATACTAAGTTGGTTCTCCCCTTGGTTAAATCCAAGTAGGATAGTCAAGATGAAGGTTATATATAGGTGATGAAATCTTAGTCGATTCCCTTATTTCAATGTTTGATTAATTAATTATGTAAGTCATTTGGTATGTGTGTGAAAAGAAGTGACTGCTACTATGATTTAACCCACCTAGATTACTCTATATGAATTAGTGAATCAAGCATGGAATGGATGCAATTCTCTTTAACCTTTTAAAATACAAGGAAATTTTTTGGATTTTTCTTTGAATGAGGACAAAAATTAAGAGAAAAGGAGGAAAAAATGAATAAATTCAGAATGAATTATAATAATAAAAATGAAATTTTAGGGTCCCATCAAGAGTGCCAAAATGTTATAATGGTTTTTCATTTTTTTCTTACTAAAAACTTATGAAATGCAGTGTTTATGAAGAATACCTAGAGATAGGAAGATGGTTTCCCACCGCTTGAATCTAGTGAATGAGGTAACCTTTTTTTGGCTTGGAAGAATAACGTACATACAAGGAGACAACTTGGAGAAAATAGATTAATAGGTAGATAGGTGAGATGCCTGGTTAGGAACCAATCCTAGGAAGTTATGAACTTCCTCAAGTGGATGTCAGCTCACTATTTTCAAAATTAAGTGGATAAATAAATAGTAAAATTATAAAAGATAAAGACATGATAGCAAAATGATTATGAATTAATCTTTGTTTAAGCTATAAATGTAAGCAAAGTATTCATCCCAATAAATTGTAGAAGCATTCACATATTCTTGTATTACATCTAGTTAGTCAAAAGTGGCTTCAATTGAGGGAGAGTAAATAATGACACAAAGATCTAACTCAAAGGCTATGTCATTATGGTCAATAAAAAGGGTTAACATATAATGGGCATATTATTAATATTAATGACATCGTGTATAATTCTAGGAGAGTCATCTACATATTAATGCCATGTTTAAGAAGATAGCAAATCAGAATGGATTAAAGACAAAGTTATAAGATTTAAAAGGCTTGAGTTTAAAAACAAATTACAATGGATCAATGTTGATCCTATATAATCAGTGTTAATTCAGGTGAATCAATGTTGATTCTATCTAGACTACACCTATTTAAAAACTAGAAATTATAGGGTGATAATTTATACTAGTATTGGAAGTAGGGATTGATGTTATACTCTATGAATGCTATAAGCAAGAAATTACAATAATATAAAAAATAAACAAATTAAATAAGATAATAATTACCTTGAATCAAGTTGTAGGTAGGATGAATTTATTTTTACAGATGCAAGTGATCCTCTTAGTGCATGATGATGGATGTGGATTAGGTGTAGTGGTATTTAAATAGAATGGTACTAGGGTCTCCTTAATTATCCAAAGAAAATCCAAGCAATGTTTTGAAATTCCAAAATTCATGGTCCATGAGCCAAAGCATTGGATGTATATAAATAGATCAACATCGATCGAGAGAATCAACACTGATCATGGGAATATCAACAATATTTCACCCTTTTTAGAAGGGAATGGTTTTATCCACATTTGTTTTATTCCAAATATGGCCAATTTTGGGAGTATATGCATGGGGTTATTAAGGATAAGGTTATACATGGGTATACTGGCTAAAGCATTAGGTTTTCTTAGGTTGTAAATAGATTTAGGTGGTTACGCAGGTAAAAAGGTAACTTGTAAAAACAAATTACCTGGTGTCTAATGGTAAATAAATTAAAATTTAGGATAGGGATGTTTAGGATAATAAAATAATAATAAGGGCCTATGACATAAAATATATTATATATGACATATGAAATTATAGTGTCTATAATAGTCTAAGTTTGTATCCTCCACCTGGGTATGGTGAATCCCTACCCATTTGTAGCCTTTAATCAATGAGAAAGATCTAGTTTTACCTCTTCCATTGACTAGTTTTAATGTGTATTCTTGATTATTTGATCTTTTTAAATGATAATATTACTTCATTGGCATGTTTATCCTTTCTTGCATTCATGTTTAGCTTGGAATCTTTTTTATAGGTCTTGTGAAGTGTCTAATTAAGGTATAAGTGTTTAGTGAGTTATCTTCTCATTAGTTTCATGTCATGAAATCTTTACTAGTCCTCCTATCCTAAGCATTATTCAAAACCTTCATGAGAAACATTGATGTAGATAGATAGTTATGGAGTAGTGTCATGTGCATGTTAGTCTCTTGTTTGAAGTGAATTTGCAGCTAGTTGGTAGTGGTCCAACATATTTTGTGCATCAACCCTATTTGAATAAGTTTATCTCCCTTTTCCTATCAAGTGGTAGATTAATGTTTAATCCTAAGTGATTTATCAAGGAGATTTATCCCTTTAACATAGAGATTTACCTCTCAAATAGGGTACCCACAACCTTAAAGTGTTTCCATATTACATCAAATTTGGAAGGCTTTAATTGCCTTTCAAAGGGTGAAAATTTGATTGATAATTCGGTCCAAATTTATGGAAGGATTATTGGTGTTGTTATTCTACATATCAATCTTTGGAGGCATTCAAAACATTAATGGTAACTCTGTACATACCCAATTGGTTCTAGCAACCCAATCACTTGTTCAAAGTAAGTTGTATCTTCATTTCATTATCTTAATGAGGTTGTTATGGATGAGTTTGAGGTAGAGTTTAATTTCATGTAAGTTTGTGAAGCTCTAAAAGCTTATAACATTCCCTATTAGCCTCAACATAATCCTTACTATTCTTATAATAAACCTTACCAATAGTATGATAGTTTATGTCAATCCTATAGTACTTTTTACTAGCCTACTAGGTATCCCAAATACATACCTCAATAGCCTTACGAAACTTGTCATCCTCATTACTACCAATAACATCACTCTTACTCTCCTTTTGAGCCATATCATTCTTATGATCAGCCTACATCATCCATATATGGCTATTATAATTCATATAGACAGCCCTGTCTTCAACCATGTTATCCTTCTCCTCCTCCACTAGCTTTCCAAGCTTTTCAAGATGGAATGGATGAAATGGAGAGAAAAGTAATAGGATTTTCAAGAAAGGTTTATTCAACTTCCTAATATGAGAAAGTGATTGGGTGGTTTGCATATGTATCTAATGATCCATTGGAGAGGATTGAGTTGTGTGACTTTGTATTAGAGAGGATGATGATTTGGAAAAGTCAAAATAATGATCTTGATCAAGAGTTTCAAGAGCCCCTTTGTGTTTCTTATCAGTATTCCTATACTCCTTATTTTCATGAGAACATTGACTATCCTCAATTAAAACCTTCAAGTGAGCCAATTCAATCTCCAAGAGAACCTACTAGTGTGAAAGTCTCAACATACAACCACGTAATGAAGTCTTGGGAAATCAAGAGGAAGAGAGCCAAGTTCAAGAGATTGAAGTCAAAGAAAACATTGAGGTTATTCAAGCTCAATTTCCCTCTCCTCAAGTACCTCAAGCTACTCTGTATTGTAGGTATATCTAAGAAGGTTTTCAAAATAAGAATGAGGTTCTAGTTGATAAGATTGAAAAGTAGTTTGTAGCTATTGAAGAACCTCAAGAAGGCTATGAAAAAGGTAAAGTACTTGCTGAAGAGAATGAAGTGTCCATTTCCCAACTCAACTTGATTTCCCTTCATGAGTTCCTTTAATAATCCTCCATATCTAAGACCTTAAGTTTAAAAAGTAATCCCCCCATTCCCAATACCATTCATGAGCCATTCATCATACCTCATACTCCTCCAGCTTAGTAACATGTTCATCACCCTCCCACCACATCCCTTCTTGAAGAGGAATTTGTCTTATGGGAAGTAAATGAGGATAAAGTTGCAGTTCAATTAAATGTCAAGGAGATGTAATGAAGATTATTCAAGTGAGTTTTATGAGGATATATTCATTATTACTCCACTTGGGGAAGAAGAGAGGCCTTCTAATTCTTAAGGATGATGTTCTAAAAGAAGGTCTTGATGGCATGATCCAAAAATAAGATCTAATTTAATCCAAGCTTGATGATGTTGCAACTTGTCTTGAAGTTGAAGGATCTATAAACAAATAATTTAAGGTTGACATAGTGCACAATGAGCAAGAATATGAACTTGAATAAGCTACCTTGAAATCAGATCATGACTACATAACACAATTTAAAACTCTTATCAGTCTTATAGACCTTAAGGAGAAAGATGAATATGATCTTCTAATTGGTCTTGTTCATATGATTAAAGAGAAGAGGAAAAAGATGATTAGTAGCAGTGTACTAAACTCCTTCAATATATTTAAGGTCTTTACAAATGTACATTACCTTTTTAAGACAATTTTCATGATGAAATTGAACAAAACACACTCACTGAGGAGAATGATGAAGCTTGGAGTGAATATACAAAGCTCTTTGAAGAGTTTGATGAGCTTGTAGCAGTTGATAATAATCATGAGGTCACTCAAGATGTCATTGAGGCCTAATAATTATGCTTAGGTAAAGCATCATTAGTTGAGGTTATAGCTAAGGATCATCATGAGAATAAACTTGAAGCATATGATGAGTTTGTATTCATAAGAGATTGGTTTTCTACTATCATTTCACTTGATAACATGTCAAAAGGAGTGGCATTCAAGAAGATAATGAAGGTGACATGACCAAGGTCCAAGAGGTAAATTAATTCATGTAATTATTCATCTCATGGAGAAAAAGATATCACAAACTTCCCCTTTGACCCTAGTGATCCATAAATTAGATAAATAGTTTCTAAAAATGGATAGTGAAAGTATCAATTCCTTAATTAAAATAGAATTGGATGCAAAATATTTTAGGAAGGAATAAAATGTACTTAGAAAACTCTATAAATTAATTCCTAGTTTAAAAACTCTTGATTCATGTCATTTTATAATTTATCATAATTAATTTTAGTGTTTTATTAATTCATTTAAAACTAAATTAAATAAGCTAAAACCCCAAAAAAATTGAAAAGAAAGTAACACCAATATGGTAATGGAGTTTAACTTGTAGGGGTTACATCTCTAGGTTCATAAATAATGAACTAATCCATTTAAAATGATGCAAATGTCAATATTTCTCAACTTACATCAAAATGGATATGAGAATCTATAAATAATGTTTTAATTTGATTGTATGAAAACTTTTTCTCATTCAGCAAACATCTTCTTTTGTTAGTAGCATCTATATCTCATTTTCATGCATATGATTATCAAATTCTCCATTAAGAGTGTTTATAAAACTCTTAAAATGGGCATAATGATAATCTCAAGGAGTGTCTCTGATTATTATAGACCTGTAAACTCCTTTAAATAACCCTATAACAATATTCATTAATCCTCCATGGCTAAGGGCCTTATAACATAAAAGGATATTAAAAAAATATAGTCTAGGATCTATTCAAATATAATTTTGCACCATATATAAAATAGTGCATCTTACTTGGTCTAATGATAAGACCTATCTTTTTTTTTTTGGAAATAGAGAGATCATGGGTTCAAGGCACATTACCTTCTATCTTTTCACAAGCTCAAGTTTGTGTATCCCATTTCCGTTTCCAAATATCTTACAACATAAAAGACATTTAGGACTATGAATCAAATAGAACCCTCTTCATCACCCTGGCTTACAAGCCTTACCAAGTAGCTGTTCTTCTCTTTTCAGGACTATGTAGATATATACCATTCTCCTCATAAAATAGGTAGTCTCACATTTAAAATCAGGACTATTTTTACTCATGGCTCCAAATCCTTAAAATAGGTATAGTTAATTCTGTAATAACATATATCATCTACCCTTGGCTTAACAACCTTAAAAATAAGCGTAATGTCCCTCTTTCCATTTGTGACTATGTGTCTTTAATTTAAACTAGCATACATACATTTCTTGAAAATAAATACTACTCACCCAACTTGTTCAATAATTAGCTTATCGATCTTTTGATCTTGGACTATGTAATCTTATCAACTGGCATCCTTGGCTAACAAGCTTTTTAGTGTAGATGTCATTCATCTCCAGGATCACCTTATCCTTCATCCATGGCTCTAGTGAATTACCAATAGGCAATTACCAATAGGAAAATATTTCTCTGATTTGGGACTAAATAATAATATCTACCATTTATCATAGCCTCTAGGGCTTTATAAAATGGAGATCTCTTTTTCTGATTCCCTTATGGGCTTTTAAGTAGTATTCCTATATAAAATAACATTATCTATAGGCCATGAGCCTTTCAAAATACGTGAAATGGACACATCATTCCTTAGGCTCAGATCTACCATACTTGTAGATTAAAACATGTCTTTTCCATTTGGGGTTGTGTGGTTTCCATATCCCCCCACATATATTAATCTTCCATGCAAATAAAACTCACATTGTATCTCTGATGAGCCATTCTAATGACTTTAGACAATAGGGTTTGAATCCCTTATCTGGTGCTTCCACGGTTTACAAATGGGATATTAATCCCACATTTACTAGAGGGAAAATTTTGTGGAATTTATATAGTCTTTGAGACATCATATGACTCGTGTCTTTGGCCACATATCTCAACCTTTTGGTTGGCATAGTTTAAATGAACTAAGCTTAGTTGGGTACATGGAAGGTTAACTCGATCCTAAGTAATGTGGAGAATAATAGATTAAAAATCAGGATATGAGTTGATTGTTGAGTTGGCATACATTTTGTTGGAAGAAATGTCTCAATCTCAGGTCATGTATAGTTAGGTATCAATTTACATACTTTAAACTTGGCATAAATAAGTAACTTTATCTTGCCATAACATTGCGACTTAGAAAATGTGAAGGTCATGGTGGCCTGAGGACTTGCCACTTAAAATGCTCCCCCACCTACCACTTGTCAACACATGAATGCACCAAAATAATATGATATAAAACTATAATTTAATTGGAATATTAAAATTACACTAATATAACATGATGCATAAATCCCCTTCCAAAACACGAGTGGACCCCACCAGTTATGGTCTCCATAGCTAGCCTTTTGTTACTATGACTGATGAACTAAAACTCCTCTAGATCACCTGGAAGAAGAAGAAAATTTTGGGTTAGTTGTATATAGTTAGTTGCTTCTAGTTTATTGTGTTTCTTGAGTGTTTAGTTAGTACATGTTTGTGTTTGTTCCCTTTGCTTGGTATGTGTTATCTTTGTTTTATGTGTTTGGAGGTCAAATTATTTTGTCTTATCATGGTCAAGGTTTTGTGAGGTTTTAGTTTGAGTGAAAATGACTCCATTACCCAATGAAAGGACAAGGCTATTGGTATATTTAGCATAGTAAACATGCTACCCCTATGAATCACCAATTTATTGACTAATTTTGACCCCCAAGGTCAAAATGTCGACCCCTATAGGTAAAAACTTTCTTGTCATGTATTTTCAACCTTGTTCATAGCTTTTTCATGCCTTAGTGGTCTTCACATAGTCTTTAAAAAGCCTTATTAGCATTGATTAAGGTTAATTTGGAGAAATTAAGGTAACACTTTGTCTTTGTGTGTACTAGCCTAGTCATGTCATGGTGCAATGATACTTGGTCAAGTGGTGTCATAGGACATTGGGTGTCCCTTCAATTCACTTTATATCTTAATCACCTTGTTTAAACATTTTATGATGATTTGGAAAGTTTAAGGTTCTTTTATGGACCTTAAGGTATGAGAAAATAAAGACAGGTGATTTTTTCTACCTTTCATGTATGCCAAATCCCATACAAGTGAATAATCCATAAAAGACACTTTACAAGGATATTTTAGAATTTATATAACTTCCCTTTATGTCAAGATGTCATAAAATAGTAAGAATATTGATTTCAACACTTTAAAGGAGAGTTTCACTCACTTGTACAAACTTTTGAGCTTATCTTCAAGAAAAAATGTTTCAAAAGTGTCCTTTGAGATTATATTGGAAAAATACATGTTTTTTTTTTATGGGAAGGTCCTAAAATTCAAGAGCTGCTTCAGAACCTCCATTGCTCACTACACAAGCTTGCAAGGGCAAAATTCAAGTGGATAGTATGAATAGAGGAGAGAGAGTTGAGTCCTAAAATTTTAGATAAAAGGAGGGGATCCTAGTTAGATTATATTTTGTGGAAATATTTTTTAGATGAATCCCCTCTTATTTATGAACAATTGCTAATAGTGATAAGAGGTCACTATGCCTTATCCATTCAAGTAGTGTTTGATGTTGCTTTTGTTTCTCCACCTCAGAGGAAAATGTAGGATAATGGTTTTATGGGATATTTTAAGAGGTAAAAAGAATAATTTTAATGATTTTTTCATCAAATAACTCAATCCCATGAAGTGTCTTCATCAAGGAAAATATCCCAAGTGTATGAAGATTTTGTCACCCCTGCTGCAAGTGTTTGGTTGTTTCAAAGGATTGTCACCTTCATAGGTTTTAAGTAATTAATTTTTCATGAAAATACCCTCGCTATTACATGGTTCATATATATTCTCTCTGAATATGGATCTTTGTTAATAGCCATCAGAGAGACATCATGTTTTGCACTCTTTGAAATCATGATACTACCCATCAATGGATCTCTACAGGCCTCATTATCAATATTTATTCAAATGTCAATGAGAAACCATGGTAGCATGAAATTAAAACATTAGACCATTTGAGGTCTAAGAGAATGAAGTGGTGGTCTAAGCCTATGCTCTCCAACAAAGGCTATAAGGGTGTTTTAGTCACTCACAGGTCTAGAGACCTATCAATGAGCATTAAATGATCTTAAGTCTAATGCTAAATAAATTAAAACAAGGGAGAGACTTGGTACATGCTTATAAGAAAAAATATGACCTTGATATACTTTATTACGTTATCAAGAATCATAAGTGAATGAAGAGGATCCAACTATCATACATAGACCTTACATATAAATTGACTATATACATAATCCTTATAGGTGAATGGGAACAAGTTGAGGATGGTATGACGCATAGTCAAAAGGTCCACAATTTTTTTATGAAGGTAATATGATAATTGGAAATTATTTGATTTAAATACAAATGCAAGGATCTCAAGAGGTTGTCCTTAGTAACCTATACAATTTAAGAAAAGAGACCTACAGGTTATAGACCTCTCAGTCTTCTATTAGAACAAAAGGCATTTGTTCATTACATGGAAGAATTGATGTGAGAATAAGACTTAGTATAAATTTGAGAGGAAATATCAAAATATTGAATACAACTAAGCCATTTGAAATCTAATGAGGATCAGTATGACTGATTTCATAGGCCTAGGCACTCATACACCAGTCTGTGTATAAAACCAAGAAGGCAAATAGGCCTAAAAGATGCTATGAAAATATAATAAACATATGGAGTATGGAAAGAGTATTTAAAATTTTATTCACTCTCAAATGTCATAACCTAGTGTGAAGTCCATTCCTTAAACTTCATGATCAAACTCTTCTCCAAATAGTCACTTACAACTATGAATGTATAAGTATGAAAAGGAGGGAACATGTTTGTTAGAATATAAGGATTTGATGAAGTTTCAAAGGTTTAGTGAAATGTAATGAACCATTATTATTTTAATTTAGTGTCTAATTATTTTCAATAGAGTTCTAAACTCTTAAGATATTGTCAAGAAGACACCTCATCTCATATGGACACCTACAGGTAGACTAGGCTTTAGTTGGTCTTCAAAATCAAGAGGAGGTTACTTTTTGAATGTTTATGTTGAAGTTTGGTAATTCAATGGAGTCAAGATAATAAAATGGAAACTAAAACCATGATTAGAGATGCTGACCAAATAAGGGTCTCTCAAACCCTCTATACACCCAACCAAATAAGGTAATAAGCCTACCTACCTAGTCAAGATTGAAATGCTTACTTGGTTTGAAGATGAAGTTAAGAAGATAAAAAAAATAAAATTAATATGATATGTTAAGTATATATAATTAAATATATATAATCTCCTCAATTATTGTAAAGGGATGACAAAGTTAGAAGGCATGTTCAGACCTGTTGAATTTAAAACCTTGCATACAACCCTGTGTGTGGAATTTGAGTGATGGAAAGGTGAATTGAGACCATAAGGAATATTAAGAAGTATTATTAGTCTCAAATAAAAAACAAATTAGGTTTCCAACTCCTATGACAAGGAGAAAATGAAGAAAATACAATAGTTAGTATCACTAACAATAGTTTGATTGAGAACCCTAGGTATGGGTATATGAAAATGTGGCAGGTTTTTGGAATGGAGTAACAATGGAGATCATGAGAAAGGATCATGGTGGATGATATAGACCAATTGAGGTCTTTGGAAACTCAAAACCAAATTCATAACACCACCTACAGACCTTATCTCTCTCTAAACCTCATAAACACAAAGTCTACTAGCCTAAAGGTCTCCTAAACATGCTCATATCTCTCATGAAAGGATGAATGATAGTTAAATATCTAGGGAATAAGATTAAACCCCTATAAAATCATGGTTCATGTCATTTTTATGTTCATCCAAAGCCTATCCTTAATGAATCATCCTTAAGACTGTGAAGCACTAACAAGCTACCAACAAGATCTTTAGTGACTCGATGGAAGAAAGATCCCTTAAAATGCATCAAAATGAATTTGTATAACCTATGAATGACATTAATGGTATTAAAAATTCTCCTAATCACCATTTTAATGTATCAATTACTAAGCATGCAAGTATAATTGTACAAAATATGGTAGAATACATGGTTGTAAACTTGTTTATAGGTATATAAGATATAATGTAGCTTCAAAATAAATAATTGAGGTCTATCAAGACTTTTCATAGGTCATATAATATTATATTCACATATATAGGTCTTCCGAAGTGATGTACAAGCTCTACAAGTTACCAGGTGAGTCAAGAATGGAGAAATATATGGTTTTGCAAACTAATAGACCTATTTACAGACCTAAAAAACACCTTAAAAGACATATCCTCAGTAGTTTGAGTTTATTAAGAGTTTTTTAGGCATCCAAAAACTATTTACAAGACTCAGATCTTGAAAAATTCTTGACAAACTCTTAAATTGTCTCCCATGCCTATTCAAGCACCTAGACTAAGGTTTTTGACTATTTCATGGTTGACCCATCTGTATTTGGTCTCAAGAGATAAAATTGACATGGAGATTGGTTTTGAAATGGATAAAGTGAATCACATGATTACCAAAAAATTCACATATGTGGGAGTGTTTTTAGGCCACAACTTAGTTTCTAGGCAAGGAGGCCTAATTAAAGAGAGAGACTAGGCTAAAAAGGAAACTTCCACTCAGATTCAAGACCAAAAATTTGGCATGTTGATGTAAAACCATAATTGGTCCATAAATGTGTGCTTAGTTTTCCAAGATCCTCTATACATTTTTATACACAAGGAGGTTTACATGTTTTCAAGGCTATAATAAATGAGGCCAATTAAAAGATTTTAGTGCAAAACAAGTTATTGGGGGTAGTTTCAGACATCCAAATGAGTTTTTTTAGGTATGATATGATGTGAATAAATAATCCATGGAGAGATAAATCACTAAAGAAGATGAATTCAAGTTTTGACACTTGCAAGCAAGATTGGCCTAGTGAGACAAAGAGACTTCTAGACACCTAGTAAGAGAATGAAGTGATGTGTCAAATGTAATCTTTTGATATTAGTTCAAATGTGTCAATGTATATGCTTGATTAGTTACTCTTGATAAGTGACAGTCTTGCTTCATTGGCATGTTTGTCCTTTCTTAAATTCATGTTCAGTTTGGAATCCTTTTTGTAGGTCTTGTGAAGTGTCCAAGTGAGGTGTAAGTTTTTAGTGACTTATCTTCTCATTAGTGTCATGTCATGACCATTTGACTAATCTTCCTATCCCAAGTATTCTTCACAGCCTTCATGAAAAATATTGATGTAGAGAGGTAGATTTGGAGTAGTGTCATGTAGGTTAGTCTCTTGTTTAAGGTGCATTTATTGTTGGTTGGTAATGGCCTAACATATTTATTGCATCACACCCATTAGTATAGGGTTCTCTCCCTTTTCCTATCAAGTGGTATATTAATGTTTGATCCTAAGTGATTCATTAGGGGGAGCTAGCCTTCTAACTTAGAGATTAACCTCTACAATAGGGTATTGACAACCTTGAAGTGTTTCCATGTTACATCAAATTTGAAAGGCTTGAACTAAATTTCAAAGGGTGAAAATTTGATTGATAACAACACCATTAAATGTTCATCTAAAAAATATATTATTCAATCTAAAACAAATTTCTAATGACTACCAGATTGGAACAAACTCTATTAGATGAGGAAGTGATTGGGGATGATGATGATGGAGTGATTAGGTATAATGAGGTCCAATGAGGGAATGGTTAGGGACAATTATAGAAGAGGATGAATGAGGAAGGAGTGACTAGGGATGATTAAGGATGATGAGGGTTGATGGTGGAGTAATAGGAATGATTAGGGATAATGAAAGATGATGAAGGATTGACTATGTATGATTAGAAATGATGATGGTTTATGAGGGAGATATTAGGGATGATGAGGGATGATGATAGTTTGACTACAGATGATGAGGGATCATGAGAGAGTGATTATGTATGATTAAGGTTGATGAGGGTTGATGAGGGAGTGTTTATGTATGATTAGGGATAATATGGGATAATTAGGGATGATGGAGTGGATTCATATAATGAGGGTTGATGAGGTATTTTTTAGTAATTTCACTTGTCAAGGCCAAATTACCACCCCTATCATATGAAACTTTCCTAAATCCAGTCAAAAGCCCATTACAACTAATCAAACTAATGAATTGTGGCCTAGAAATGAAAATTTTGATTAAAAAAATGTCAAAATTAGGATATAAAGTTCATTAAACTATCAAATTCATCTTTATTCATATCTAAAAACATGAAAATATCTTATGTTTAAATTTTCAAATCATGAAAAAGTGTTTTCATATGTTAATAGCCCAAAAAGGCCCCTAAACCACCCTTCCACGTGCCATTTTCCACTTTTAAAGCATGAAAATAGGTTTAAAATGGTCTAAATTTGCATTAATAGAATGTAATCCTTCTCAAAAAATCTATTTCAAGTGGTGGAATACTTTGTTAGTCCTTTAAAGGCCAAAAGAAGCTTATTTTCTTCATTTTTGCAAGTACAAATTCCATATGGATTCCATACAACCAAGATAGGGGAAGTAATATAAAATCCATTACTAAGATTTTTTTAAAAAAAATCAATGATTATTCATGTCCATATAGGCCCTAAAAAATCCTTCTTTTGTTACTTTACTTGCTTGCATATGAAGACTTGCCTATAGGTTTTCTAGTGGAATGGACTACTGAAGATGGGTATAAATCTCAAATTAGGGTGAATAAATTAGACTCAGAGGTCTTTTTGATGGTATAAGTGGCTCCTAAATTGGATTCTCTAGGATCATGAACCATTTAGTTAAAGATAGGTTAAATTATTATGCCTTTCAACCAGGAAGACAACTAGTTTTCTTAAATTTCTTCTCACTTGGCTAGAGTTTAAGGGAAATTCAACTTGTTCTAGAATTTTGAAGACTTGATCTACCTTTCCATTGTCTCCTTCAAGTGTTATTAATCCAATTTAGGACCAAAAAAAGGCCTCAAACTTAGCCAGTCAATCTACAGTTGGCATACTTGTAAGGAAGAGTTGTATGGTCATGAAAGAATAGTTAGCTTTAAGTTTTCAAGAAGATGGTGTTTGCAGGGTTCCATCATGTTTTTTTCATGATTTTCAATCAATGTTTTTAGAGGTTCTTATTGTTTAATGTCAAATAATGCCCATCTACATGCTTACATGTGTCTCAAATGACCTAGTTTAACATATGTTAAGGTTTCTTTGCAAATTTTGAGGTTTTTGCAAAGTACTAGGTTTGAATTTTGATCTCTTGCTTTCCTCCAATGGATTCCACTTTTAGGTGGTAAGGTGATGACATGTTCATGATTATAGATAGATCCTCACCTTGGATTTTTCATGCCTTCCTCTTTCTTATTTCCACCCCCATCTCATCCTCCCCACCTCACTGTCATACAAAACCATATCACTATGTTTTTTTGCCTTTTTTCCATCCCCTTCCATCTTCTTTTCAACATCATTCCACTCTACTCCCCCCTCAAACCCCACTTTCATTCCAAGTGAAATTGTAAAGGAATAAAGGTTGATAAAAAATCACCACCAAAAGTACACATGAGAAGAGTGTTTGTAGGCAAAATCAAGACCAAAACACAATCATGGAAGCTTACAACCACTAAAACATAGTCATGGAATTCCATCAAGACATCATTTTAAAAATGGCAAGGAGCTTTATATAAAGGTCTATACCAATGACCTCATCAATCTTAGGTAAGATTGAAATAGGGGTCACAATCTACCTTTGTGTCATTATAAAGGTCATGTATAGTCCCTATCCATACACCTAATATTACAACCAATGCAATACCACTCTACAACCATGAGAATGCATTGTTAATCTTTATGAAGAGGATTTCAATGAAAGGTTTGCAAATAGGATTGTAGTTTGAGGTGAAGGGGTTTTTTTTTAGGTTTTAAGGTGAACTCAGTTAGGAGGTAAGACAAAAAAAGATATATGAGGTCTTGAACTAGCTTAGTAACTCAAGAACAACTTACAACCAGACCCAAAGAGAGCCTATAGCCAAGAAAGTAGGCCATGATCTTGAAGAAGCTAGAAAATGCAAACCCTTAAGAGGGTTATTAAAATGTTAATAAGATGATCAATTAAGATGAAGGATAAAAGATACCATGTAATTTTTTCACACTCTTCATACATAGGGAAACCTTTTCCATAGTTTGTACACATTTAAAGACAAGCTATAGTCAAACCATGACAATCAAGGGCCAATTGAGATTTTGAAGGAATGTCTTGAAGAATAGGCTTTGAGAGGGTTTTGAATGAAGGGGTATCATTAAAAAAAGAATATCCATATATGACATAAGGTCTTGAATTGACCTATTGATATAGAAAAGGTAACCTACAAGTAGCCTATGATGACTTATAGCCAGCCTTCATGTTAAGGAGCAGTAACAAGGAATGTAGTTGTATCTACTTACAACAGAGGGAGCTAGGCCACTTATACCTCTCAAGAAAGAATCATAACCTGAAAACTAAGGCATTTTCATGGACAAGGATATTGAGGGATCCAAAACATAGTCAAGCACCAAACTCACTCATCAAAAAGTACTTACAGGCATGTGCCTTGTAGAAAGACCTAGTTGCATATGAATATAACTTCAAAGGGTTTCAAGAGTTGAATTTGAATTGACAAAGACATGATTCATTTTGAGAATATGATAATCATCCAAGAGAGTAATAATGGATGGATCCATAAATTCAAACCATGTTAGTGCAATATGCATACCACAGCTCACAGTCATACAAAATTGCAAGTACACTTAATAGTCATATCTCCATAGTGGTAAAAGCTTATGGGAGCATTGTCATATCTAGGTATATTATAATGATAAGGCATAGGAGTAACCATTAGTGATAGGTGAGAAATATAGGGCCAAATTACACTAAAATTCAATCTCAAAGATGACTGCAGTCAAGATTGCCACTATACAAGTACCCTACAGGCCTATTTATGACTGTGTGGGAGCCTATTTTGTAAAAAAAAGGACTTTTTCATATATTGAGGCCAGTTTAAACATTAAAACACAAGTAAAAAAATAAAAAAATGCATTTCAAGGCTTATTTAAGGTTTCAATGAGGTCATTTTCATTCACCCATGCTTTACTACAATCGCTTAAGGGCAGATTACTTTCAAGTTAACAGGTGAAGAAGCACATTGGCATTTAAAGAATATGAGAAATAGGTGTTCATAAGTTTTAAGGACAATTTTAGCTATATAAAACCATAATTAAATCAAATATAATCAGAAAAATCTACACGTATAGCTCTTGAAGTGATGGTACACATCCAAGTATACGGAACATGACTATATAAAGGCTCAAAAGCATGGTTTGAAGGTTATTATGTCATCTTGAGCATGTGAAAGTAGTCCTCAAGTGGGATGAAGAATTAATTGACACAAAGAAAGATTATTTTCCCATAAATTTACTTATTTTTCTATAACATCCACTTACAACAACAAAACACAGTCAAGTGAGTCCTAGATTGCCTTGTTTAGAGGTCTAAACATGCTTGAAATAGGGGTAGAGGAGTTTTCCAAACACTTGAAACGTATATTGAGATAATTGAAGATTTTTTAGACCTTAAATACATATCAGAAACCATGAAAACACATTAAAAACACTAAAACTTAGTCAAACATGTAGATAGTCCATGCACAGGGGGTTATTTTTTAGGGAAAATTAAGAATTCTAGGAGCTACAGGGGGAATCAAGGCTTGAAATTTGGTACACATGGTCATAATGAGTTGGATAACATTATAAAAATATTTATGTTCATTTTATGAGAGGATACACTTTTTGTTTGTCTCAGATCTCAGCCTATCCACTGGAGGTCACCATTGGAGCAAACATCATTCTGGAGTGCCAAAGAGGTTTATAAGTCTAGGTAAAAGTTTAATAATCATGTATGTTTTTGAATCATAATAATATATTTAATGAGTTCTAAAAATTCAAATTTTATGCAATCCATGATTATACATGCTTTTTCAAGTAAATAGGCATATAGGCCAAAAAGGGGTTTTTTGACTTTTCAAGAAAAATATGCTTTCAAAGTGTTTTGATAGAATTTTAAAGATACCATAAGGATTTTTTAGGATTTTTTAAGTAGGGGAAGAGTCATTTTCATCTTGGTGAAGTTTTTCACTTTTTACAGTTCTAAACACCCTTCCAAACCTCATGCTCAGATGCTTGTATCTTTCACCACATGTAGAGTTTGGTTGAAAACTATTATTATGTTTTTAGGAACCATATTTAATTATAATTAATTAAAAATTGAGATAATTTTATGGTATTTTCTTTATGAACAATCATTAAGAGAGTAGGCAGCCTAGAATGTAGTCAAAACCCTACAGGCAAATTTCCTCCATGTGGTAACTTGTCATATCTTTTGCATGGGAATCTAATAATTTCATGGATATTTTGGGGTTGAATTTGACACAAATAAATGGAAATAGTTTAGGATTTGGAGGTCTATACTTCATGAATCATTATTTTGAAGATTTAACTTTAGAACCCTCCTAAACCCCTAAAAAACTAGTTTTGCAAAAACTAGATTTTATTGCCATCAAATTATCATAGATCAACCTGAAATTTTTTCAAAATTCAATTAAAATTAGAGAGTATTCTATAAATGTCAATTTTATGTATGGATCTATATAGATGAGGGTATAAATCATGTTTTTTTGGAAAAAAGCATGGAAAATGAAGTATAAGGTAGTTCAGTAAAATATAATAGTTGTTGCTCAAAGATTTGGACTTGTTATTTATCTTAAAATCTTTATTTGGTCATAAATATTCCTAGAGGTGTCCTTACCAACTTGATCAAAATGGCTAGTCTGCAGGAAAATGGAGCAAAATAGGCCTAGTCAACTCTATTGACTGAATGGTGAGAGTTTTCTCATCAAAATCACATATATTGTAATGAGAAAAGTTTTTCCAAGTATAATTCATTGTTTTTTCAGGTTTCATGTGTTATTTTTTAATTTTTAATTGATTTCAAGTGCATAAGTTTAGATTTTAGGCCTTTTTGGCCTAATAGGCCTATTTGATCAAATAGTTAACTTGAAGATTGGCTTTAGATGGCTGTCTAAGGAGCTAGATTTGAGTTTCCACACTGCATATATACTAGTCCATGGATATTTCATGTACTTCTCATTCTTCAAAAAGTTATATTTTCATGCATGAAGGAGCTAATTGGAGTCTACTGGTCTTGCACTTCAATTGACTAATTGACAAGTGCCACATCTATCTTTGGTTATCATGTAATTGAAGGCTTTCCAGCACTTGTAAATCCATTCAAGCTTGATTTATCCAAAAAATTATTGGTGTAACATTACATGCATGAATATTTGACTTTTTGACATGGGCCCACCTATCTCCTTTCTATGCCAAGATTAAAGATCATGCATATTTTGTGGACCTTGATGATTTTTGGAGAATTGTTTTAATATTATAAAAGGAATTAGTATTGAGTTAACTAACTAGGACTAATCCTTATTCCCTTTAAATGCCACATTGGCTATAAATTTTTTTTGAAACATATATATCAGATTTTTCAAGCCATTTTTGATATTCTTAGAAGCAGGACAAAAATTATAATTGGCATCAATTATCAATAAAGGAATTCTTTTGCGTATGGTTTTGGATCAAAATAGAGTGTAATTTGACTATGTAACAACATACAAGTGGAATCTACTTACCCTTTTGTATGTCCTTTCCACACCTACTATGAAAATATCATCCTCTACAGGTCATTGGAAGAGCTAAGATTTAAATTTGCTTTGCAAACTTCTTTCAATCCTTCTTTTGAAACACTGATCTTCAAGATTGAATATAGATTTTTATTTTAGATTCATATGTGTGTCTTACTCAATTTAAAAAATCCTTCATAGAATACCAATCATTCAAGTGCATCACCCCATTAGATATGATTTCTCATTTTAGTTTCCTTATCCTTTTTCATCCCAAAAAATCAAAAGCAGATTAGTTTTAGTGATAGATCTTAAGGGAAATAACCCTCTCTAGAGGTTCTTCTCAATTCAGAGTCACCCACACTCTGATAAGATCCAATTGTATTATCTAAAGAGAAGGTTTTCTATGAACATATCCAATAAAGGTGCAGTCTAGAGTGATAATAGTTTCTAACACACCCAATGGGACATCATTTCACATACTAGCCTTTTGAGGAATTCAGAATATCAGTGCAACTTTTAGGCACTCAAAGTTGGTTCAAAATATTAGGTATCATGTCAAATATTGATTACTTTTATCACTTATTTTAATAATGGTATCTAATGGCTTGTTTCATTATAGATCCATATTATCCTCACTATGATTAGTATGACCAGCCACACTATTATCCTCAACAAGATTTTGAGGATCTATATCAGAAATATATGATAGAGTACTACTCAGATCCTCCTTATGAACATCCATTCCATCATAATATTTCCCCTTAATATCCCTATCATGAGCCATCCTACCCATCTATCTAGCCTAATCATGGCCATTTTGTAGCTATCTAATCCATAGCATCACTTAAACAAACTTTAGTGAGCCTTGAAAAGCATGCACTAGAGTTGTACTCATGGAGATATTATGGCTAGGACACCCCTATTCATCTAATTCATCATCTAAGAGAATCATTATAGAAAATAAAAGAGCAATGGGCACCTATTGAGAGAGAAAATTGGGGCAATCTCACTAGTGAAATGGTGGATGTTGGTGGTTACATTCAAAGTATTGAGGAAAAACTAAAAGGCCTCAAATAATAATATATCCAACCTCACTCTTCTTATATGCCATCCATTCCTCCTCAAGAGACAATTCCAAGAGCCCCTTTGAGTTTTCCAAGTTCTTCATGTGTTTCTCAGACCTTCCCTTCTTGGAGTTTTATCCAAGAGAATTGTCAAAGAAAGAAAGAGATTGTTATGGGATAGCCTGCTATTGAGATCCTAGACTCCATTATCCTTCAAGAATATTCTTGTGTTATTTATCTTCATGAAACAACTGACCACTTTAAAGAGAAGATATTCTAATAGAATATTGATTAGTAGATCAAATATTTGGAGTTGAAGACAAGGAAAGAGGAGGAGAACTAGAATCAAAAGCTCAAAAAAAGAGCCTTTATCTTTCCCATCTTGGAACCAAATCATGGAGTCAAACAAGAAAGAGAAACAATCAAGCATCAATCAGGATGTTGAATTCAAGAAAGAGATCATTTAGCCTTCATCCCTTCCTCCTCAAAAGCCTAAATCCTTTCCTTCATGGAAAGCCATTCAAGAAAAATTGTCGCAAAGAGATAAGGTGAAGGTGATCTAAGAAGAACAACCTCATGAGAAAAATTAGGTATCTATGGTAATTTATGTATATCTTTCTCATCTTATTGAATAATTTTAGGGATCTACCATGCCACTTTTAGAACAAGAACCTCTTCTTTGTGAGGAAAGTGAAGAGGATGCAACTAAAGAGATAGAAAAGAAAGGTGACTTGAGTGATTAAGAAGAAGAAGTCATAGTTGGGACACCACTTAGCGAGGAAAAACATGATTCTATATTTCATGATGCCAAAGAAGAGGAGTTATAAGAGGATTCTCAAGACCTTGTAGCTGAAATAGATGAAGTGCAAAAAAAAAAATCTTCAAAAGGCAACCATGAAGACAACTCACATAGAGACATTGTTGAGATGGAGAATATTCTTAAAGAATATGAGACAAGTGCAGTAGAACAAGAATCTTCATTTTAATCCATCTAAAAGGCATAAATGTGTGATCAACATGTTTTAAATGGTAAGATTATAAATGAATTTTATGTCCTTTTAGTTGATCATGATGAAGAGGCCTTTTAGGATGATTTGGAGAGTTTTTGTGCAAATTTTGATAGTCTATCTCCATCCAAGTCGATATTGATGAATGTCTTGTAAAGATTACTATTACAGTTGTTCATGTTGGGGGATCAATCCAACAATAGATTACAATTGTGACAGCAATAAATGCAGAATTAAATCAGATTGATAAGTAATTAGAATGATAATAGCAAGAACAAGAGATACAAGAAAACACCCTGAAAACTTGTATTAACAAACTCTTTACAAAAGGAATACAATTGAAGAAAGCTTCTTTCTTCCACACCTCTCCTAGATGTATAGATCTCTCACTAGATCTCTATTCCTTAAGATCTCTCTCTCTAAAGAACAATCAACTCCAACAAGCTTGGATTGATTCAATTATGTACTATTCTTCTCTTACAATGAATTACAATAATTCACACTAACTCCAACAACTACAATAATCTACTACAAAGCTAAGAAGATCTAATTCTACATATAGAATTAGGAGACTTGAGCATGTACACCCAACAAGCAATTAAGCCACTTAAACAAGGGCTCTAAAAATAGTATTGCTAACAATAGAGACGTGAGCTTGAGACTACAACTCAAACTTATCATGCAAACACTCGCTTCTATCCATGGAAATAGCTTTCTGGACACGCAGGTAACTGACATCGGTTCCTGCTGCCTGTCTGTGACCATTGTCGGCTGACCCTCTGCCAACATCGGCGTCTCTGCAACTGCCTGTGACTGACGTCGGTCGCTCCTGACCGATGCCGGTGTTTGTGTAGACCTGAACCTGATAAGTGTGCTCCTTGGTGAAGCTTTTAGCTCCACACATCCTAACAATCTCCCACTTGGAGATAAACAGCTACACTAGTACCTGTACAGCAAGATCTTCTAGCTCTTCCATCTTCAACTCAATCATGAAGACCAACAGAAGTTGAATGAAGATTTAACTTCTCCTTTGTAACTGGCTTTGTTAACATATCAGCAGGATTCCTATCTGTATGGATCTTCTCCAGCTTCAACTCACCATCTTCCAATACCTATCGTATGAAGTGATACCTTAGCTATATGTGCTTTGTTTTTGAATGAAAGGCTGAATTCTTAGCCAAATAGATTGCACTCTGACTATCACTATACAATCTGCAACTCTCATGCTCCCTACCAAGCTCATCCATGAACCGTGTCATCCATATCATCTCTTTGCTAGCTTCTGTGGCTGCAATATACTCTGATTCTGTAGTTGACAAGGCAACAACCTTCTGCAACTTAGATATCCAGCTAACCACCGTTCCACCTACAGTAAAAACATAACATGTAGTGCTCCTCATGCCATCCAAATCACCTACCATATCTGAATCTACATAACCATGTAGAGAAGTATCTGAACCTTCATAGCACAAGTGCCTACTGTTGGTTCCTCTCAGATATCTAAGGATCCACTGAACTGCTTTCCAATGTTCCTTACTTGGATTGGCCATATACTTACTTACCACTCCCACTGCTTGGGTAATATCCGGTCTAGTACACACCATTGCATACATCAAACTCCCTACTGTGGAAGAATATGGAACCTTACTCATGTACTCTACCTCATCATATGAATTAGGACATTGTTCTTTACTCAACTTAAAATGTCCAGCCAAAGGTGTGCTTACCGGTTTAGCATCTTGCATATTGAACCATTTTAACACCTTGTCCACATAATCTTCTTGAGACAATATCAACCTGTGATTTTTCCTATCTCTCTTAATGCTCATGCCTAGGATTTTCTTTGCTGCTCCCAAATCCTTCATAGCAAACGTTTGAGCTAATTTCACCTTAAGCTCAGAGATATCCTGCATGTGTGATCCTGCAACCAGCATATCATCTACATACAACAATAGAATAATATATCTACCATTATCAAATCTCTTGAAAAACCCACAATGGTCTGATTGACATCTACTGTAGCCATGCTCAGTCATAAACCTGTCAAATTTTAAGTACCATTGCCTAGGAGCTTGCTTGAGGCCATACAAGCTTTTCTTCAATCTGCACACAAACTTCTCCTTGCCCTTGACCTCGAATCCTTCTGGCTATTCCATATAAATTTCCTCATCCAAATATCCATGAAGAAATGATGTCTTAACATCTAGCTGCTCAAGATGCAAATCCTCAAAAGTAACCAAAGACAACCCTTATTGAAGTCATTTTAACAACTGGAGAAAAAATCTCACCAAAGTCGATACCTGGCTTTTGTGTAAATCCTTTCACTACTAATCTGGCCTTATATCTCATCTGTCCATTCTCGCCTTCCTTCAACCTGTAGGTCCATCTGTTCTTGAGTGTTCTCTTACCGACTGGCAATTCAACCAAATCCCATGTTTGGTTCTCTCTTAAGGACTCCAACTCCTCAACCATGCCATGCTCCCACTGACTCTTGGACTCCACCTATATTGCTTCTTCAAAAATCTATGGTTCTCCACCATCAGTTAGTAATAAATAAAATAAAGAAGGAGAATATCTAATAGGAGGATTACTCACCCTTTATGACCTCCTGATGGGTGTCTGAGACTCGTCCACAACACGCTGTCCACCCAAATTCTCTGATAGTGACTGACCTCGGTCACTTGCAGACCTATTACTGGCCGACGTCGATTCTTCCTGACTGACCTCGGTACCTGTACGGCCGACATCAGTCTCTGTATGGCCGACACTAGTTTTTGTCCTGTTGACGCCGGTTCCTAACCTGCTGACGTCGGTCTCTGTCTTTTCCTGCAAGTGATTATTCCTTTTTCTCGCGAGCTCATCTTGGACTTTCACCTCATCCAATTCACCATTGCTCTACTCAAATTGATTCAGCTTCCTTAGCTGATCACAATAAATCACTCTTTCATTGAAAACAACATCATGGCTCTTGATTACCTTGTTAGTTTCTAGATTCCACAATCTATAACCAAAATCATTTGAGCCATAGCTAATAAACGTGCATCTCATAGACTTAGCATCAACCTTCTTTCTATTTTCCTTGTCTATATGCACAAAGGCTTCACAACCAAAAACTTTGAGATATGAGAGATCAACATTTTTACCTGTCCATGGCTCTTCTAGAATACCACCATCCAGAGCTATAGAGGGTCCTCTATTAATTAGGTATACTGCAGTGTCAACAGCTTATGCCCAAAACTATAAGGGCAAACCAGCATGCAATCTCATACATCTTGCATGCTCCATTATTGTCCTGTTCATCCTTTCAACAATTCCATTCTACTGAGGTGTCCTTAGAACCATCCTTTGCCTACGGATTCCATGCATGTAACAATAATCTCTGAACTTATGACTGCAGAACTCACCGCCATTATCTGATCTCAGGCACTTTAATCTTTTACCTGTTTCATTCTCAACCATAGCTTTCCAAACTTTGAAAGTATCAAATACTTTAGATTTCTTTCTAATACAGTAGATCCATACCTTCCTTGTAGCATCATCTATGAAAGATACATAGTACTGTGATCCTCCAATGGAAGCAACCTGAGCTAGTCCCCACATGTCTGTGTGAACAAGCTCCAACTTATGCCTCTTCGTAGTAGACTCAGTCTTGAGAAAACTAACCCTTTTCTATTTTCCAAATACATAGTGCTCACAAAACTCTAGATCTATGACTTTTAAATCTGAAAGCATACCTTTGGACTTAAGAATTGACATCCCCTTCTCACTCATGTGGCCAAGCCTTGATTACCACAATTTAGTGTCCACATCTGAAGTAGATAATACAGAAGGAGATTTGTTAGTAACACAATTACACAAATAGAGAGTACCTTCTCTCTTACCTCTGGCCATAACAAGTGCACCCTTGGTCACCTTCCAAGATTCTTCTGTGAGAGTTACTGTACAACCCTCATCCCCTAACTTTCCTGCAGAAATCAAATTTCTCTTCAAGCTAGGAACATGCATCACATCTCTCAACACCCATGTGTTGTTATTCTACATCTTCAGCTGCACTTTACCTTTGCCAATTATTTTACAGGGCTCATCATCCCCTAGATACACTATTCCAAAATCTCCATGGATATAGTCACTGAAATATTCCCTGTTAGGAGTAGCATGAAAAGATGCACTAGAATCTAATACCCAAGATTCTATATTATTATGTAGAGAGAAAATTAAAGCATCTTGTGTAATACCTACAATCTTGGCTTCTTCCTTTCCTTCGTGCTGGTTGTCCTCCTTAGGCTTTGACCAACAATCTCTACTTATGTGCCCCATCTTTCCACAATTCCAACATTGTGGCTTTCTATCATTTCTGGATTTAGATCTGCCTTTCCCCTTAGATTTGGATCTTGATCTGCCTTTCTTGCTCTTCTCTTTCTGCCTTCCCCTGCTCTCAAAACTTAAAGCCTTCCTAGATGCCTCTTCTGTGCTTTTCCTACGTATTTCCTCATTCAAGATAACACTAACAACATCCTCTACTTTCAAAATATTTGATGCAGATGCAGTGTTACTTACTGCCATTACTAAGCCATGCCAGCTTTCAGGCAAAGAACATAATATCAAAAGAGCTTTTATCTCATCATCAAACACTATATTCACTGAACTTAATTGATTCACAATTCCATTGAAATCATTCAGATGAGTAGAAATAGATCCACCTTCATTCATATGCAAATTAAATAACTGCTTCATAAGATATACCTTATTGGAAGCTGAGGGTTTTTCATACAAATTTGCTAACGTAGTCATCAACTCTACCGTAGACTTTGCCTGTGATAAATTGGATATCACAGTGGATGCTAGACTCAGTCTTATAGACCCTAGAGCCTTTCTGTCAAGAACTTCCCATTCTTCATCCTCCATGGCTTTGGGCTTCTTTGCAACCCCACCTAATGGTAAGTAGAGATCTTTCTGATACAGATAATCCTCTATTTGCATTCTCCAGTGTTGGTAATTTTTGCCATTGAACTTTTCCATTCTCAATTTACTTTCATCTGCCATTGCTTCTCCCACTCAAATAGAAATCCCTGCAGAAACTCCTGTGAGAACCTGTAATCAATATACACTACACAGATCTAAACCACCTGTTAGTGAACCTGAGCTCTGATACTGCTTGATGGATATCAAGCTCTGAACCTGGAACCAAGGCTCTGATACCACTTGTTGGGGGATCAATCCAATAATAGATTACAATTGTGACAGTAATAAATGCAGAATTAAATCAGATTGACAAGTAATTAGAATGATAATAGCAAGAACAAGAGATACAAGAAAACACCCTGAAAACTTATATTAACAAACTCTTTACAAAAGGAATACAATTGAAGAAAGCTTCTTTCTTCCACACCTCTCCTAGATGTATAGATCTCTCACTAGATCTCTATTCCTTAAGAGCTCTCTCTCTCTCAAGAACAATCAACTCCAACAAGCCTGGATTGATTCAATTCTATATTGTTCTTCTCTTACAATGAATTACAATAATTCACACTAACTCCAACAACTACAATAATCTACTACAAAGCTAAGAAGATCTAATTCTACATATAGAATTAGGAGACTTGAGCATGTACACCCAACAAGTAGTTAAGCCACTTAAACAAGGGCTCTAAAAATAGTATTGCTAACAATAGAGATGCGAGCTTGAGACTACAACTCAAACTTATCATGCAAACACTCGCTTCTATCCATAGAAATAGCTTTTTGGACACGCAGGTAACCGACGTTGGTTCCTATTGCCTGTCTGTGACCACCATCGGCCAACCCTCTACCGACGTTGGCGTCTCTGCAACTGCCTGTGATCGACGTCGATCGCTTCTGACCGACGCCGGTGTCTGTGTAGACTCGAACCTGATAAGTGTGCTCCTTGGTGAAGCTTTTAGCTCCACACACCCTAACAGTTCATTAGGAAAAAATTAAAGAAATTAATGAATTGTATCCAAGTCTAAATACTTATCAAGAATTTGAAGACTTTGATAAAGTACTACCTTAAATGGATTCTAATGAGAACATCAACCCAAGTATGCTAGCTGAATTTCCAACATAATCATTAAATGAGAATGTGTCAAATCA
Source organism: Torreya grandis (assembly GCA_037957365.1). Taxonomy (NCBI): domain Eukaryota; kingdom Viridiplantae; phylum Streptophyta; class Pinopsida; order Cupressales; family Taxaceae; genus Torreya; species Torreya grandis. The sequence continues at coordinate 578,033 of JARHVA010000258.1, forward strand.
TGATCATCCTATGAATGAGGTAGAGATAGCATTCTTGATGTAAGAAAGAATAATATGGGAGGAAGATGATTGGATCTCAGATCCATATCTTCAATCCATGCACTTGAGAATGGAATTTCTAGGCCTAGCTACATCATCCAAAATAAATGAACATATAAGTGCTCCCATTTGTATAATAGAACTATCAAAAGGAAGCAAATACATTTCAAAGTTACATGGTGCATCATATAGCTTTGCAATTGATCCAAGAGGACCAACAAGGTGGAGGTTAGTTTGTACATAATAGACTACCTTTTGTTATTTTCTCTAAGTGCATACCTACACATGATTTTAGTAATTTTTTTCTATTTTCTAGTTTTTGTCCATTCCTCTAAGTCCACATGTGCACATTTTTTTGTTGTTGTGTTAGTTGTCTTGTTTGTGTCTTTGTCTACAAAAGTCTTCCTAGTTTTAGTGTATTTCCAAGTCAGTTTTAGCTAGAGTTTCTAAGTTCTTTAACTAGCATGCTGGTCAACCCCTGAGAGTTGATAAAATTGTTATTAATTTTACCTATCAAGGCTAAATTACTACCCCTATCATATGAAACTTTCCCAAATCTGGTCAAAATCCCTTTATAACTGATCAAACTGATGAAATGTGGCCTAAAAATATAAATTTTGGTCAAAATATCAAAATTGGTATTTAAAGGTCATTAAATTATCCAATTCATCTTTATTTATATCCAAAAACATGAAAATAGCCTATGTTTAAAGTTTCAAATCATGAAAAAGTGTTTTCATATGTTAATAGCCCAAAACAGCCCCTAAATCACCTCCCACATTCCATGTTCTAGTTTTAAAGCATGAAAATAAGTTTAAAATGGTCTAAATTTACATTAATAGCATGCACTCCTTCTCAAAATATCTATTTCAAGTGGTGGAATGCTTTGTTGGTCTTTTAAAAGCTAAAAGAAGCTTATTTTCTTCATTTTTATAAGCCAAATATGGATTCCATACAACCAAGATAGGGGGAGTCATCTACAAGCCATTACCAAGCTTTAAAAACAATTTCATGATGATTCATGGCCATACAAGCCCTAAACCAGCCTTCTTCTATTACTTTTCTTGTTGGCACAAGGAGACCTACTTGTAGGTTTTCTAGTGGTACAAATTGATGAAGAAGGGTAAAGATCATAAATTTGGGTGAATAAATTAGAATCAAAGAGATTCATGATGGTCTAAGTGGCTCCCCAATTGGATTCTCTAGGCTCATGAACCATTTAGTTAAAGATAAGTCAAATTATGTTGCCTTGCAACCAAGAAGGCAACTGATTTTATTTAATTTCTCCTCATCTAGGTAGAGTTTCAAGGAAATTCAATTTATTCCAAAATATTGAGGACTTTCTCTACTTTTTCATGGTCTCCTTTAGGTTGTCTTCATCAAATTCAAGGTCAAACAAAGGTCTCAAACTCAACTAGTCAATCTATAGTTGGTATACTTGCAAGCAAGAGTTGTATGGTCATGAAAGAAGAAGTTAGCTTCAAGTTTTTAAGAAGGTGGTATTTTCAGGGTTCCATCAAGTTTTTTTTCATGATTTTAAATCATTTTTCTTAGAGGTTATTCTTATTTCATTTCAAATAATGCCCATCTACATGCTTCCATATGTCTCAAATGACCTAGTTTAGCATATTTATTTACAAATTTTGAGGTTTTTGCAAAGTAGTAGGTTTTAATTTTGATCTCTTGATTTCCTTCTATGGATTTTAATTTTACGTGGTAAGGTGATGGCATGTTCATGATTGCAGTTGGGTCCTCACATTGTCTTTTTCATGCCTTCCTCTTTCTTATTTCCACCCCCATCTCATCCTCCCCACCTCACTGTTATACGTAGCCATATCACTATGTTTTCTTTCCTTTTTTCCATACGACTCTATCATATTTTGAACATCATTCCACTCAACTTCCCCCTCAAACCTAACTTCCATTCCAAATTCCATTGCCAAGGAGCAAACGTTGATAAAAAAGCACCATCAAAAGCACACATGAGAAGAGTGTTTGTAGGCCAAATCAAGACCAAAACATAGTCATGGAAACCTACAACCACTAAAACACAGTCATGGAATTCCATCAAGACATTATTTTCAAAATGACAAGGGGATTTATATAAAGGTCTATACCAGTGACCTCATCAAGCTTAGTTAAGATTGAAATAGGGGTCACAATCTACCTTTGTGTCATTCTCAAGGTCATATACAATCCTTCTCCATACACATAATCTTACAAATAATGCAATACCACTCTACAACCATGAGAATGCATTGTTAATCTTTATGAAGAAGATTTCAATGAAAAGTTTGCAAATAGGCTTGTAGTTTGAGGTGAAAGGGTTTTTTTTTTATGTTTCAAGGTGAAATCAGTCAGGAGGTAAGATAAAACAAGATATAGGAGGTCTTGAATTGGCCTAGTAACTCAAAAACAACTTATAACTAGACCCAAAGAGAGCCTACAACCAAGAAAGTAGGCCATAATCTTGAAGAAGCTAGAAAATGCAAACCCTTAAGAGGTTTATTAATATGTTAAAAAGATGATCGATGAAGATGAAGGCTCAAGACTACCATTTACTTCATTCACATTATTCATGCATAGAGAAACATTTTCCATAGTCCATACACATTTAAAGATAGGCTACAGTCAAATCATGATAGTCAAGGGCCAATTGAGGTTTTAAAGGAATGTCTTGAAGAATGGACTTTAAGAGGGTTTTGAATGGAGGGTTATCATTCAACAAAGAATATCCATATAAGACATAAGGTCTTGAATTTACCTAATGACATATAAAAGGAAACCTACATGCAGCCTATGATGACCTACAGCTAGCCTTCATGCTAAGGAGTAGTGACAATGATTGTAGGTGTATCTACTTACAATAGAGTGAGCTAGGTCACCTATAACTCTCAATAAAGCATCATAACCTAAAACTTTTAATTGTCATGGAAGAATATATCTATGGATCTAAAACATAGTCAAGCACCAAACTCACTCATTAAAAGGTACTTACAGGCATGTGCCTTGTAGAAAGGCCTAGTTGCATATGAATAAAACTTTAAAGGGTTTCAAGAGTTGAATTTAGATTGAAAAATACATGATTAATTTTGAGAAGATGATCATCATGTCAGGGGAACCTACAAAACAATAAACATGCTCTGATCCCTACTTAGTCAGGATCTTGCTCTACCAATTAGAGCACATATGATTACTTCTCGTATTAGCAACTAAACATAGAATTTAACCAGAATCAATAAGTAACTAGAAATATGAAACAACACAGGAATTGAGAGACAATACACAATTGTATTAATAAACACTCAGAAGAATATACAATAAAAAAGATGCCACTTCTTCTTCCACCTCAAAGGTTCACCACACCTCAAGACCTTCTTCCCTCTCTCTCTTGGTCACAACAATCAACTCCAATACAAAATTGATGTTCACCTCTCCAACTAGTCAGTAACATGCTGCCAGTTCACCAAGTACACAACCATACTCCAAGTAGATCTCTTGCTCTCTATTGCTACCTACAAATCACTAGACCTTACTCACCATTGTAGATCTCCTATAGAAATTCATGCCCACATGCTAACCAAGATCATACACACATGAAGAACCCTTCTGATTCTCCAATCCAGTACCCACCTTGGTACTGTGGCACTAGGAGGAATGCACCATTACTCTCTTCTCTCTGAAGGAGCTTATTGCTCTCTTACTCACTAGCTACAAGTTTACACTACAGCCTATGAGTCCATATATAGATCTCATGCATACAATAATTAGAATAACCTAATTACAATAATTAGACACGCAACTCAAGACCAAAAATAGCCTTTGCATGCAAACACTCGGTTCAACAAACTAACTGTCCATGGAATAAGTAGTTCTAGAACTACCACAAGCAACCAACGTCGGTCCCTATCTGCCTGGAGGTGACTGTCATCGGCCGACATCCTGCCGATGTCGGTTGTCATCCTGTCCACCCTGCCATCGTCGGTTGCCTTGTGTACTACACTCTGCCGATGCCGGTCTCCCTAAAACTCAGCAACCTCCTCCCTGTTTGCACCAGTTGAAGCTTTTAGCTCCACAACCTAACAATCTCCCACTTGGAGATAAACAGCTGCAACTGTACATGTACATGTACTCTGTCTAATTGTACCCTAGCTTGTATCCCTCTTCAAGATCAATCCTGAAGACTAACCACCACACCCTATGATGCTCTAACCTTTATGCCTTTGTCATCCAAGTAACCTACCGAATCTGCATCTACAAACCTATGTATAAAATAACTTGACCCTGCATAGCATGTCGACCTGCCACTAATCCCTATAAGAATCCACTGAACTACCCTTCAGTACCTCTTCCTCGAATTGGTTCCATACTTTTTGAAAACTCCCACTGCTTGGGAAAACTCAGGTCTACACTAGACCTCATGTGATTTTGAACCCTGTTTCAAGCTAAGCTTGAACTATCCAGCCCTTGGTGTGCTTTCTGATTCTGCAATCTACATCATGAACCCCACCAACACCGTCTTCACATTAGCTCCTACTGGAGATAAAATCTCCATGTCTCTTATGCCAAAGAATTTCACTGCTCCAAATTCTTCCTGACATACCTCTGAACTAACCTTACCCTTAGCTCAGCAAATCCCTATATGTACAAAACCTGCTAGCAAATTACCCACATACAGTAACTGGATAATGTTGCGACTCATCATCCACCTGGTAAGACAAAACCACAATAGTTACACTGACATTGACTAAAGCCATGCTTAGTCATCCACTTGTCAAACCTGTACCACTGTCCTATAGCTTCCTCAAGACCATATGCCTTAGCCTTCTATCTCTTGTGTCCGTCCACTCTCTTCTTTAACTTGGGAATCCATTCCATCTCTCAGTGCTTACTTCTAGCTGACAACTCTACCAACAAATACCTATTTGGTTCTTCTCCAAAGACTCACACTCCTCATCCATGCCAAGCTCCCACTATATCTGGACTCTACCTGCATTGCCTCTTTGCATCTTCCTAGTTCTTGACCATCAATAAGCAATATAAAGAAGGTGAACAACGAATATGAGGTTCACTTACCCTTTCTAACCTCAACATGAGCATTTGAGACTTGCTGTCCGCCCACTATCCGTACCAATGACCGATCTCAGCCATCTCCCAATCTGCTCCCGATTGATGTCGACTCCCTGTACTAACCCTGACTACCGACGTCATTTCCCTGGCCGACGCTGGCATCCCTCCTGTCAACATCGGTTCCTTCATGACCGATGTCAGTCTTCCTATTGCCGACGTCGATTATTGTCTGATCGATGCTGGTACTTGTGTTTGTCTGTGAGTGATAACTTTTTATTCACGAGCTCTCCATGGATCAAAATCCTAATCAAATCAACCCTGCTTTGCTTAGAATAATTCAGCTTCCTCACCTGATCTCTGTCTGTCATCTCCTCCATGAACACCAAGGCTTTCCAGTTCTTTAGCTTGTCAAAGACCTTTGACCTCCACTTCAGAACCTGCATTCTCCTTCTACATATGTGACTAAGCCTATGAAGCCACATCTCTACAACATAAGGTGAATCAGCAATATAAGTAGATAGATAAAGGATACCTACTTTCTTACCACCATCTAATTCAAGTATATCCGCCATGAGAGTTACAGTGCATCTCTCATCACCCAAATTTCTTGAAGAAGTTAGACTTATCTCCAAGACTGGTACCTGCATGACTTCCTTCAACCACTGTGTGTCATCTGTCTGCAATTTCAGCTTCACTTCCCCTTCGTCAATCATCTGACAAGGCTCTCCAACCCCTAAATAAATCTCTCCAAGGTCTCCAAAGACATACCCATGAAAAGATGCTCTATTTTGGGCTGCATGGAAAGAGGCAAAAGAATCTGTAAACAAAGATTCCACTTTATCCAGAACATCCTGTGCAATATTACTTGCAACATATGCTTCCACACGCTGATCTTCTACCAACCAACAATCTCTTTTTACCTGCTCCTTCTTTCCATCAATCAGACCATTCATGCTATTCAGTTTCTCCATTCGTAGCTTACTTTCTTCTGCCATTGCTATACTCCCACTCAATCTGAAACCCCTGTGAGTGACCTGTAATCAACAAACACTACCAAATCTGAAACCACCTATTAGTCAACCCAACCAAAAGCTCTAATACCACTTGTTGGTATCAGCTCTTGAACCTATAACCAAGGCTCTGATACCACTTGTCAGGGGAACCTACAGAACAATAAACATGCTCTGATCCCTACTTAGTCAGGATCTTGCTCTACCAATTAGAGCACATATGATTACTTCTCATATTAGTAACTAAACATGGAATTTAACCAAAATCAATAAGTAACTAGAAATATGAAACAACACAGGAATTGAGAGACAATACACAATTGTATTAATAAACACTCAGAAGAATATACAATAAAGAAGATGCCACTTCTTCTTCCACCTCAAAGGTTCACCACACCTCAAGACCTTCTTCCCTCTCTCTCTTGGTCACAACAATCAACTCCAATACAGAATTGATGTTCACCTCTCCAACCAATCAGTAACACACTGCCAGTTCACCAAGTACACAACCGTACTCCAAGTAGATCTCCTACTCTCTGCTGCTACCTGCAAATCACTAGACCTTACTCACCTTTGTAGATCTCCTATAGAAAGTCATGCCCACATGCTGACCAAGATCATACACACATGAAGAACCCTTCTGATTCTCCAATCCAGTACCCACCTTGGTACTGTGGCACTAGGAGGAACGCACCATTAATCTCTTCTCTCTGAAGGAGCTTATTGCTCTCTTACTCACTAGCTACAAGTTTACACTACAGCCTATGAGTCCATATATAGATCTCATGCATACAATAATTAGACTAACCTAATTACAATAATTAGACACGCAACTCAAGACCAAAAATAGCCTTTGCATGCAAACACTCGGTTCAACAAACTAACTGTCCATGGAACAAGCAGTTCTGGAACTACCACAAGCGACCGACATCAGTCCCTGTCTGCCTGGAGGTAACTGTCATTGGCTGACATCTTGTCGATGTCAGTTGTCATCCTGTCCACCCTGTCGTTGTTGGTTGCCTTGTGCACTGCACTCTGTCGACGCCGGTCTCCCTGGAACTCAGCAACCTCCTCCCTGTTTGCACTAGTTGAAGATTTTAGCTCCACAACCTAACACATCATCAAAGAGAGTAATGAGGGGTGGCTCCATAAATTCAAACCATGCTAGTGCAATATTCATATCATAGCTTATAGTCATACAAACTTGTAGGTACACTTACAGTCATATCTCCACAGTGGTAAAAGCTTCTGAAAGCATTGTGGTATCTAGGTCTCTTATAATGAGAAGGAATAGGAGTAACCATTAGTGAGAGGTGAGAAATATAGGGCCAAATCACACTAAATGCATAATCAAAGATGACTATAGTCAGGTTTGACCCTATACAAGTACCCTACAGGCCTATTTATGACCATATGGGAGCCTATTTTGCAAAAAGAGGACTTTTTAATGTATTGAGGCCAGTTGAAACATTAAAACACAAGTAAAAAAGGAAGAAAATGCATTTTAAGGTTTATTTAAGGTTTCAATGAGGTCATTTTTATTCACCCATGCTCACTTACAGTCACTTAAGGGCAGATTACCTTCAAGTTGGTAAGTGAAGAAGCACAGTGGTATGTAAAGAATATGAGATACAAGTGTTCATAAGTTTTGAATACAATTGGAGATATATGAAACCATAATGAAATCAAATATCATCAGTAAAATGTACACTTATAGCTCATGAAGTGATGGTACACATCCATGTGTACAAAACATGACTATATAAAGGCTCAAAAGCATGGTTTGAAGGTTATTATGTCATGTTGAGCATGTGAAAGTAGTCCTCAAGTGGGATGAAGGCTTGTTTTAAACCAATAAGGATTATTTTCACATCACATACCTTATTCTTTTGCAACATCCACCTACAACAGCAAAACATAGTTAGGTGAGGCCTAGATTGCCTTGTTTGGAGGTCTAAGCATGCTTGAAATAGTGTAGAGGAGTTTTCCAAAATATTGAAATGGATATTTATATAATTTAAGATTTTTTTGACCTTTAAAACATATCATAACCCATGAAAACACCTCCAAAACACTAAAACTTAGTCAAACATGTAGACAGTCCATGCATAGGGGTTATTTTTTAGGGAAATTTAAGGATTTTGGGAGCTACAGGTGGAATTAGGACATTAAATTTCATATTCAAGGTAAAAATTATTTTTATAACCTTACTAAAAAAATTCACATCCATTGGATGAGTGGAGATACTCATTGTTTTGTCTCAGACCTCAGCCTATATGGTGGAGATCACCATTCGAGCATGCATCATTTTGGAGTGCCACAAAGGTTCTTAAGTATAATTAAAAGTTTTATAAGCATGGTATGATATTTATCATCATAATAATATATTTAAAGAGTGTCACAACTATAAATTTTATGCAAACGATGCTTATACAAGATTTTGCAAGTAAATAGGTATATAGGCCAAAAAGGGGTTTTTGGACTTTTCAAGAAAAATGTGATTTCAAAGTGTTTTGATAGAATTTTGTAGGTCCCATAAGGATTTTTTTAGGATTTTTGAAGTAGGGGAAGATTCATTTTCATCTTGGTGAAGTTTTTCACTTTTTGCAGTTCTAGACACCCTTCCAAGCCTCTTGTTTAGATGCTCATATATTTCACCACATGTGGATTTTGGCCAAATTCTCATATTATGTTTTGAAGACCCATATTTAATTATAATTAATGAAAAAATATATAATTTTAGTGGATTTTATTTATGAATAATTGTTAAGAGCGTAGGCAACCTAGAATGCAGTCAAACCCCTACAGATAAATTTCCTTCATGTGGTAACTTTTCATATATTTTACATGGGAACCTAATATTTTCAGGGTTATTAGGGGGATCAATGCAATACACATAAATTTAAATATTTTGGGATTTGGAGGTATGTACTCCATGAATCATCATTTGAAGATCCAACTTTAGAACCCTCCTAAACCCCTAAAAAACTAGTTTTGCAAAAAGTTAATTTTATTTCCATCAAATTATCATGGATCAACCTAAAACCTTGTAAAACATCAAGTAAACTCAGATAGGATTCCATAAATGTCAATTGTATGTATGGAGTTATACAGATAAGGGCATAAATCATGTTTTTTGTGGAAAAAATATGGAAAATGAATTACAAGGTAGTTCAATGAAATCTATTGATTGGAAATCAAATATTTGGACTTGTTATTAATATTAAAATATTCATTTGGTCATAAATATTCCTATAGGTGTCCTTACCAGCATGATCAAAATGGCTAGTCTATAGGAAAATGGAGCAAAATAGGCCTAGTCAACTCTGTTGACTGAATGGCTAGAGTTTTCTCATCAAAATAACATATATTGTAATGAGTAAAGTTATTCCATGTCTAATTCATTAATTTTTTAGGTTTCATGGCTTCTTTTTTTATGTTTAATGGATTTCAAGTGCATAAGTTTAGCATTTAGGCGTTTTTGCCCTAATAGGCCTATTTGATCAAATAGTCAACTTGAAGATTGGCAATGGATGGTTATCTAAGGAGCTGGATTTGAGTTTCCACACTTCATATCTATTTTTACATGGATCTTTCATGTTCTTCTCATTCCTCAAAAAGGTCTATTTTCATGCATGAAGAAGCTAATTGGATTTGACTAGTCTTTCACTTCAGTTGACTAATTGACAAGTGTCACATTTATCCTTAGTTATCATGTAATTGAAGGCTTTCCATAACTTCAAAATTAGTTAAATCTTGATTTATCCACCCAAGTATTGGATTATAATTCCATTCATGAATATTTAACTTGTTGACATGGGCCCACCTATCTCCTTTCTACGCCAAGATTGAAGATCATACATATTTTATGGACCTTGATAATTTCTGGAGAATTGTTTTAATATTCTAAAAGGAATTAGTTTTTGTTTAACTAAAAAATATTAATCCTTCTTCCATTTAAATACCACATTGGATATAACTTTGTTTTTTAAACATATATATTGGCTTTTTCAAGCCATTTTTGATATTCCTAGAAGCTAAATAAAAATTCTAATTGGCATCATTTATCAATAAAATAAATATTTTTCATATGGTTTTGGATCAAAATAGAGTGTAATTTAACTATGTACCAACATAAAAATGGAATAGACTTACCCTTTTGTAGGTCCTTTCCACACCTAATGTGAAAATATCATCCTCTACAGATCATTGGAAGAGTTAGGATTTGAATTTACTTTGCAAACTTCTTTCAGGCTTTTTTTTGAAACACTGATGTTCAAGATTGAATGTAAATTTTTATTTTGAATTCATATGTGTGTCTTAATTATTTTCAAAAATCTTTCAGAGAATACCAATTATTTAGGTGCATCACCCCATTAGATAGGATTTCCCATTTCAGTTTCCTTCTCCCTTTTCATCTTAGAAATCAAAAGTAGATTAGTTTTAGTGATAGTTCTTATGGGAACTAGCCCTCTCTAGAAGATATTCTCAAGTCAGAGTCACTAAAACTTTAATAATATCCAATTATACTATCTAGAGAGAAGGTGTGCTTGACACATGTTCAATAAGGGTGCACTACAGAGTGATAATAGAAGTAATTAGGGACAATGAGGGACAATCATGGAGTGAATAGGGATGATAAGGGAATATGATGGTCAATGAGGGAGTGATTAGCGATGATGAGGATCAATGAGGGAGTGGCTTATGTAAATTTAGAGTGCTTGAATATGACTTATTATATGTGACTTTGGAATAATACATGATATTAGAATTGAAGAATGCATGGATTGACCATCTATCTAAAATTTGTTTCAGAGTGAATGGTGTCTTTTTATAATTAATTTTTAATGGTGTTTCGATTCAGTATATACTAAATGGAGTGTATTATAGAGACTAGCTACATTCATGTTTGGTATAAGTTACCCTAACATGACTATAATTAGATGCCATGTATGAGTGAATACATACATACATGTAATAATTATGTGATGGATGTCATGTATGAGTAAATGTATCATGAATAAAGGTATGTTACAAGTATTATGTTATAGGGAAGTCATTTATGCATATTTATAGACACAATGATTGAGAAACCCATAAATTATTTATGAATATGCCTTCAATCTTAAGTAATCAATTGATTAGGGCATACTCAAGTAGATAAAGTAGATAGGGCATACTTAATTAGGTAAAATAGGGGCATAATCAATGGTATAGATATATTACATACAAAACATGATTTGAAACCTCATTTCTCATTCTTTCTTCCAATCCTAAATTTTTTAAAACTAAGTATTAATTAGATTATATTTTTAAAAACTAACTTCTAAATGGTAACTCCTACAGCTTTGGAATCAATTTCATACTATGAAGAGTGGACCTTGATGTGAAAGTATAGGGGTGGTTTAATGCAACCAAGTGTAATCATGGGACAACTCCCTTTGTGCTCAACATTTAAACACTCAACTATAATGGCATCAATACACATAAGGTATAGGCCTTATAAACTCACCTAAATCACAAATGAGAAGGAATCAGGGCCCGTATTGGGTTAATTGTGCCATGGAATTAGGATTCACTAGGGGGACTTAAGAAATGCACTATAAACTTAACTTTGGGACATACCCATAAGCATAGGCCTATGCTTAGGATAAGCTTGAGATCATATAGGCACTTAGTGGGTTGTAAGATTACTTTGATTTAACTTACTTTCCATACTAAATAGATCTAGCTTAAACATGGGTTGGGTTCACTGGCATAAACCTATACTCATATTATATGTAAAATGGTGATGATGTCATGAAAATTATAGAGACTCCATTAAAATAGAAAAACAAGCAAAACACATGAAATTTAATTCACATAATTGATCAAAAGTGTGACATCACACAAACACTTGCATCCCACAGTAATACTACAAGACATGCAAACCAAACAAACTCACATACAATTTTAAGGAAACACCATTTTTCATTATTAAAAGTCCATAACAATATTTTATATTAAAAATCATAATACTAACAACCTAGAATCTCATAGATGAGCTTGGACACATACAATTGGAGCCAGAGTGGCCTCCATTCTATATCTAAGCTTTAATGGCCATAAAATCAAAGTTTGTAGAGCATGGTTTCAAAGTCATTCTACCAGATCCTCACTGTAGTTCACCATATTTTTTCATTCTCTAGTTTGAGATCTTTATATAAGCCTTTATGAGCATCTTTGGTAGGGTGGAAGCTAGATGTTGAGTGCTGACCTAGAGTTTCATCATCATAACTGCTAGATCCATGACCCATGATTCCCATGCTCCACTTGATATGATCTTTAGATCTTCATTGATGCCCTAAATATCCAAGAGATGGTTATATATTGGCCAGCTTACATATGATTTGTGTTGCATCCTCTAGGTGGATACCAAAACCATTATTTGAACCACTTGCCAAAAATATCTAAATTCTCTAAGATGGATATCAAGTTGGCATGAAAACTCTACTAAATAGGTTAGGGACCCAACATTACCCCATACAAAAACCCTAGTCCACCCTAGGACTAAGTCATTAAACTCTTGGCCGTGCAAAACTCATGTGCATTCTCCTAGAGTTTTACATTGAAATCCTAAAAGACATTTATGGCTAGCTTGATTTCATTTGTAGCACTATTAATCTTGATTGATGTAGTAATGAATGTAAGTGTATCTATGTTATTTAACTCTTTATAAAAGGATTCTAGATTGTCCTTCACCTTTACCACACTTTCATCTCAGATTTCCCCTTAATCATAGGCCTTAGGATGCAGATTAGGAAAGAGTTATTCCAAGGTTATTTCTTGGTCTTTGATCTAATTATGTAGCATGTTTACACTACTCAAGATCTATGACCTTTTTACCCTACCTATAGAGTACACTTTATCCATAAATTTCTCCTTCTCATCTTTTGCTTGCTTTAAGCATGCATCTATTACTGAGGCTTGGTTAGATAAGTTTAATAAGATGGCATATATTATTTTTGTGCCTTTCTTCAATATTTTTAAAATATCTTCCATTTATTGAAGCTTGTTTGATAACTCTTTCATCACAATGATGGGGTTTTCTTCTTGGTTTGTTGGCTCAAGTTGTAGTTTTGGGAGCATCTACTCCACCAATACACAAATCTTATCGACCTCTAAAAGGTTTAAACTATTGACACTAACCAGAAGAGCTGGCTTGGCCACCTCCATGTGATCACAAAGCTATTATAACTTGAACCTATTATCCCACACTTCATCCTTGGCTTTATTGAGGATATTTTTTAGTTTCCTCACCTTAACATCATTTATGATATTCTAGCACATTACTTTCATGTCCATTTTTATTATCACATTCCAAATTAGACTGAGTTCATGGCATGTGGGACAACAAGAAATGATACCTACCCTTCCTCAGTATCTTCTAGGCTCTAATTAGTATCCTTTGGCACATCGAATTGGGGCTCATTCATATAATAGTCTAATGCAAATGATAATTTCTTTCACACCCTTGTCATGGTGGCTTGGGGGGCATAATTTCATATAAATATAAATCTTCCTCCCCCTAATTCATCTACATTATTTCCCTAATGTTAATCTCTTTTTCATCATATTTTTCAATAGTATTATCTATGTGCACTTATTCCTCTTCACCAGTACCACCACTATCTTTAGCATGCTCCTCTGAAGAGTCACTTATCTATGTTTATTTATAAGACTTCTCCCCCTCATCCATTTTCTCACCCAGGGGCTTCTCAATATTTACCTAAAGGTTTATACCTTCAGCACCAAGGTTGCCTTGTTGTTGGTGCTCCTCAATTGTCTCTATTAATTATTTGAAGGAACTAATATCACCTTATTTTGGTCCTGATACCCCTTCACTACTTGAACATGACTTAGGATCTTCTTATGTTTGTCTGGTAGGGTCACTTGGTGCTTGTTCAACACTTATACTACTATTTTTATGCTTGATCATACTTTCAAGGCCCTCTTCTCCAAATTGGCCTTATTTTATTCTTGGTCATGTTTCCACTTCTCTTCAAGTGCCAAAACCTAGTTTATATCTTCCTCACTAAGTCCCTTGTTTCTCCAAGACACTCTTTTCTCCTCAACAAATTAAGGGGCTACTAGGGAGGCCTTATCCTTGGATGTCAATGTTGTTTTCTTAGGTGGGATCTTTAACAAGGTTATGTTAAAGGTAAGGCTTTTCATTTCTTTAGTTAATCTTAGTCTTATAGTCATGCCACTCTGCAAGGCCTCTTGAATGTTTCCAAATCTGAGCTCCTCTTCACCTTCCTCTATTTATAGGATATAAGTCCTTGCCTTGTCTTCTTAAGTCTCTTCTTCTATTATGGGCACTAGGGCCACCTCTTTTTCCATATTTTCAAGGGTATTGGTATGGAATTCTATAGGTCCCTTAGTCTTTTTCCTTGGATGTTTCTTGGAAGAAGCACCCTATTTCTTTAATGTTATGCAATTAAGTGGGGTAGGTGGCATGATTTTTTCCTTGGAGTCTATTTTCAACTGTATGTGCTCCATAATCTCCTCTAATTTTTCACCCCACTTCCTTAGGAGTGACTTTGCCTAAACTTTTGGTGTAACCTTTCCTTCATCACTAGTTAGGAGGGGGATATCATCATCTTTTCTAGGATCTCCATGCTTCTTGTGTGGCTTCATCTCATAGTATAAGTTGAAAATTATCGCATTGATTATTACCCTTTGGAGGGGATGGATATCAAGTTTGTCACTATTATCTTCCTCATCCCTAGTTACCTTGGTTTAGGGTTGCATAAATTGGAGCCTCATCCTCCTTCTATAATAATTCATGACCTTGGCCTAGATATCAATTTGTTACATATTCAAAATTCTCTTCAGTGTTGTAATTAAGTACTAGGCTAAGAATGCATAAGGTGATTGTATCTAACCTGATAGATTTCCATTTATGATCACTTGGTGAACCACACATAAATGTTGCATCATGGTGAAGGTATTTTGTATGAGTAAGGGAGTTATTATGGGATGAACCACTCCTTTGTAAAGGAATCCACATACCTATTGAACCACCCTTGAAATCTAGTTTTGTGCTTTTATGAAAATCTAGGGGAAAATATGAAGTCCTATAACTTGATCATTAGGGACTCATGATTTGGTGGAAACACCTATAGGTGGTCATCATCACCATCTAACATATTACCTCCTTCAACACCATCATGATAAACATATATCCCCACTAAAATGTCTCACGTGCTCAATGGCATTATTTTGAATTATTTATGATCTCCTCTACAATGAACTTAAATATGTTAAAAATTTCTCCCTACACCATATGGTGGGAAATTCAAAGGAAGGTTTTACTTATATCTGACCATTGATCACTAGGGCATATTTTAGTGGTTACTAAGGGCATTATTGCACTTATGCTTGGGTTTTAGATGTCTTTTATAAGGAATGTAAATATTAACTTTTAATAACCCAAGATATTTGAGACCCTATCTACAACTACATCATCATCCATCATCTCCCATATATCTACTCTTTCACTAGGTAGCCTTATGATTTTACTTATGTGGATTGAAAAAATCCTCATGCACCATCTAGAAAAATAAAATTAGTTACCATGTACCCACGAGAAAAGGAAATGTACCAAGTCTTATGTCTTGTATAAGCTTGGTAGCTCAAAAATTTATGTTGTGCCCATGGTTTGTAACTTATCTCTAATGGAGACATCAAAAAATGCAACACCTACCTTGGTCTTCTTCCCTGTGTCCACCATATAGTCTTTGTTTAACTCTTGTACATTATTGCCTATCTTATGTTTATAATATTTGAACTTACATACATGGGATAAGGAAACCTAATTTCCCCCACCTTGACTTCTGGTAGGTACTACATCTCTCGATAGGCAAGTTTTGTGCTCATGGTTGGATCAATCTCTATGATGATAACTCCCTCTACCATTTATGTCTCTAGTTTTGTAATGGTTGCTTCCCTCACTACTTTCAATTTCTTCGTATCTTTATGCACTTGTGGTGGTCCTGTGCTCAATTTTTTCTTCCTCATCATGAACCTACTACTATTGAAGTGTGACTGATTAATTTTTTTAAAGCCCAAAATTATGTCTAATCTGATTTATAGCCATAATAAATGTGACTATGTGTTTGGCTATTGAAATTCATACCCCATAAAAGGTGGACTAGTTATTCTACCAAAATATATGCTTTCTTATTTTTCCTTCAAATTCCCTCTATTTCCCTCCTCTTCACTTTGGGCCAAAACATAATTTCCTACTTTTTATTTCATTCACACTTGGGGAGGCTATGGAAGACTTGTTTCCTCTCTGGTAGCATTTTCTCTTTTGGTGGCTTCGACTCCTTGCTCTATTCTGATCTCTTTAAAAATGACAAGTAAACCTCCCACCTCTATCATCTATAGTTTTATACATTATTCTCATATACCAAATTAATGGTTGGCATCATTTAGATCCTTGAAATCTAATAAAACCCATGAAATCCATTAAAATCCATTGCCATCTACTCATGAATGTATATCTTTGTTTTTATATCATTGTAGCATTAACTCTACTAACAGTTTCTTTAGGGAAGTCACATCTAATTCAAATAGTCACTTCCCATTGATTCTTGGGTGAGTGTCAGCTATCAAAATGGTCACTTTTTTGCACTTTGTTCATATTGGCATGACCTTTTCCTTCCTTTTAGTTACCTTAGTGTAGTGCTTCACATGCACATGACTCAACCTCCTAGATTCCATCTCTTCTTTAGTGCTATGATTTTTTTCAAGTGTGCCTCACTTTATTAGTTGATTTCTTTGCACTTTTTTATCTCCTAATTCAGCCTCCCCTACCCCATATAAATCATTGTTCTAGTCCTCTAGCACCTCATTGTCTCCTCTTAGTCTCTTATGAATTAACACCTTGTGTGTTTTACTTGTAAATTCATACTTACAGTTTATTTATCTTGGCAGACTTCACACATGCCCAAAAACTTAGGTGTTTGGCCTTAGGTGCTTAAAAATTGATCTGGCTTGACTAACCCAACTATATTTATGTGGGTGTAAGCACTAGAAATGTTCTACTATGGGCTTGAAAGTGCCATGCTTATTCAAATAACACAAAAGAAATAAAACATAAGGAAAATAATTAGATTATGCCAATTTTATATTGGTCATAAGATAAAAAAACCTATTTTTGACTAGAAAGATAATGTTAGATAGAGCAATCACCATCCTAGTGATGGTATAATTTCAATATATTACCATTGAAATGCCCAAGGAGCATTTCACTGGTCAATTTTTGAAGCATGCATGCACTAATCTCCAACATATTTTGCATGACCTATGGTCCCATCCACTTGATATATAATTTTCTTGGGTGTTTAGGTACTTATAATCATATAATAATACTAGTGCACATGTTATAAAAACCTTGCCCTTGATGTGCTCATCATACCATGTCTTTTGGTGGGCCTTCTCTATTTACTAGCTCCATTTTGCTTAGGAACATGTCTTTTCCATCATCTCCAAATATTTGAGGCATGCGCTTAATGAATCTTGGTCATCCAATCAACCAATACACATGATGCATAATAAGGGAACTAGAAACTTCATAGGTAAAATGACCTCTATGTTAAATACCAGTTGGAATGGTGTAGCCTTGTTTAGGTGCTTGCATGGCATGTGATAGGCCCATAATATTATTGTCACATGGTCATCCTAATCCTTGCAGCCAAAATCATATATTTTTGTGAGGCATGTCCCTAATATTTTATTGAATTTTTCTATGGTGCCATTAGCTTAGGGGTGGTAGGGTTTCATTTTATGGTGCACCACCATATACTTAGACAACAAGATCTAAACTATTTCATTAATTAAATGTGTGCCACAATCACTAGTCAAGTTGAGTGGGAACCCATACCTACTAATAATGTTTTCCCAAATGAATCTTTATGTTGTGTTAGTTTTATACTATTTAGTTGGTGATACTTTTGCCCACTTGGTGAAGTAATATATAGTAGCTAGAATGTACCTTGTGCATGTTTGCCTCATGATGGGAGTAATAGGCCCAACAAAATAAATGGCCCATTTTTCAAATGAAACCTAGGCAAGGATGGGGATGAGGGGAATCTCATCTTGATGGTTTGGCTTTCTAGTGCACTAGTAGACATCACATGTTTTGGCATATTCTTCTACATAATTAAACATAGTTGGCCACCACAAGCCTAATTATAGCACTTTTTGTGTTATAGCATCTCTAGCAAAATGGCCTCTAATAATCCCCTCATGTATATTTTATAGTACTAGGTCTCATTCATTCTCTAGCACACATTAGCATATGACCTTATCATTGCCCAATTTGTATAGTTCCATACTAGTGAGTTGAAATGGGGTAGCAAGAACTATAAGCTACTTATTTTCTTTAGTTATTATGTCCTAAGGTGTAGATTTAGAGGTCATAAATATGGTAATCTCTACCAAGTCTTTTGAGAAGCATTTAATCCTTTAGAGTTGTACATTGGGTATATCATCTTTAATTGAAACTATTGCATCTCTAGAGTTGATGTGGGATAGATGGTCTCAACTCAAGTTTTACTTTCTAAGTTTGATTATAACAACAAATTGGAATTCTTGAAATAACATGATCCATCAACAAATTTAGCCATGTAAAATAGGCTTGTTCACCAGGTACTTAAGTACCTCATGATTAGTAAAGAAGACAAATGGGGTTTCTATCAAATACTATCTAAATTTCTATAGGGTGGGACTATCGTAAGCACCTTGTGCTCAGTCATGGTGTAATTTTATTTGACCTAGGTTAGTTTCCTAATTGAAAAATAAATAGGATGATTTATTTTCTCTTCACCTAGTTGTGCGAGAATGGTGCCGATTGTAGTACTATAGGCATCAATGTAGACATGGAAGGGAGTTACTGAGTTAAGAAATTGTATTATTGGTATACTTACTAGCTTTATCTTTAAGGTCTCAAAAGCATCTTATAGCACCATGCCCTAATAGAATGGGCCATCCTTCTACAAGAGTTCCTCTAGAGGCACCACAATCCTAGCATAATTCCTTATAAACTTCTTATAATTATTTCAATGTCCAAGAAGGTGTAGACATATTTTTTCATTGATGGTGTTTGAAGCTAGAGGATGATTACAATATTGGATGGATCAATGAGCATACCATCCTTATAGATGATGTGACTAAGTAATATTCTAAATAACATTACAAAAATACACTTCTTGAGATTCAAAGAGATTTGTAACTATAAACACCTTTCAAACATTAGGCACAAATTGTCATAGTGATCTTTTACAAACCCATACATTATTCAATCATCTAAATATACTTGAAAGAAATTGTGAATGAAGTCTTTAAAATTAGTGATCACCACCTAGGAGAAAATGACTATCACATTCTTCAGCCCAAAGGGCATCACATTATATTTGAAACATCCCCACTTAGTCACAAAGGTAGTTTTGGGCTTATCCTCCTCGATCTAAACTGGATGATATCCTAAAAATACATCAATAAATGTGTATATTTTTCAACCTATGATGTCACATAATACTTCATCAGTGAATGGAGTTGGTAAGGGGTTAGTCACATATATATCACTCAACATCCTATAGTCAACACAAATTCAAATGCATCCATACTTTTTGATGTTTATGAGTATGGGGCTGACCCATTCAGATTCCTGCACTGGGTAGATAACTCTAACAACTAGCATGCCATTGATCTCACTCTCTACCTTGGTATGAATATTAGGGTTCATTCTGTAAGGTTGCTTCTTGATGGGTCTTATGTCATCAAATAGTTTGATTCTCATCTTCCCAATGGATGGGTGGATGCCTTTCATATTTATAGTTTCATAAGAATAGGTCTTAGAATTCTTTTAAGATATCAACAATACTAGTTAGTTTCATTTTAAACCAATAGTTTACCCAAGTAGTAATTTTGGGTTCCCCTTCTAAACCGATATATACCTTGGTAGTTTTTAATGGCACTTGATATGCTTCATGCTTCTCCTTGTGTGAATCCTTGACTTATCTACTTCCCTTGGTTGTATCTACTTGAAGATGGGTAGGGTCTTCTTCTTCTAGGGAATTGTCCTCAACTTGTTATACTAACTTATTTTTCCCTACCAAAATCTTCTAATTTCATGCTTTCCAAGTGTCATCATCTTCATCACTAGAGTCACTATTCATTATTTGTTCTTTGAAGAAGTATGGGAGTGTTAACCCTTTTTCATCAAATATGTCCCTTAGGTGTTCTTCCAATATAGCGATGTCCTCAAACATTGACCTTTGAACTATCTATAATGGCTTAATTAGTTTATGATTTTGCAAATAAAAAGATAAGGTATGAACAAACCATTCCTTAAAGCCATCCTAGTCTATTGTTTCATGGTACATCTCATTTATTACGTACCACACCTACACTCAAGTCTTTAAGTATATGTATAATGCATGCACCCATACATTTTTTGGGGTATTTTCACTGAAAATAGTCTATTTTTATTTACAAAGATTTACATGTGCTATGGGGTCAGAGTCACTAGAGTAAGCTAAAATGTCCAAGTTCTCATTTTTTTACCAAATCTAGTGCAAATGGATACCTTTACATCCTACCAAGTTGGAAGGCTAGGCTTCTATGCTACTCGCCAATGAGTGGTAGTGATTTTCAATGTGTACACTAGTGCACCCATTATATCCACGTCATTTGGGATGAAAGACTCAATGTCATGGATATATTCTTCCATAGGATTACTTATTTCATATCTTGGGAGTGAAGCAAGTTTTCCCTTACCAATGCAAAACACCCTTTTCCCCTTTTTGGTGATTCATATTTTAAGAGCATGATTAATATGTATCCATCCTATCTTTACTAGTTTTAGTTCCTTTTCTCAAACGAAGTAGCATTGTCAATAAGCAGTCTCATATGCTTCCTCGATCCATAAGTCGTAAGCAACATCTATAATGTTTAAGCATAACTTCCATCTTCCCAAGAGATGATTCCTTGATTGTTTGGCTCTAGAGTCTCAATGCCTTACATTGTGATGTTATAAATATGGTTGATTTCATCCCTAATGTCCACACTCTCGACATAAGGGGTCCTTGGTCATTTGAAAGAGGTATAACTACCCTCTCCTTTCCATTCCCAAAAGTCATGTAGTTTCTTTTAAAGTGCATATCTACACTATTCATATAACACCTATTCTCATTTATATTTTCACCCTTTGAGGAGATGTCTAAACTCTCCTCATTCAAGTAACACAATTCAAACACCTCTAGGCTTGTGGGTAGCCTAAGGATGAGGTGAATCTCTAGGTAGTGCTAGCTCCTTTGATGTACCACTTTGGATCTTAACTACACCTAAAATTTAGGGGGAAAAGGGAGAGAGAAAACTAAAAGTAAAGTATATTAAGGGAGGTGATACACCAAATAAGTTGATGACTTCTAACTAGTTGGATGTTACACATGAAATCAAGAAACTAGCTAAACATACACTTCTCCAATCTACATCTTCTCACATCAATGTTACATTATGAGGTTATAGATGATTGTTTAGGATAGGAAGATTATATAAGAGTCTTTAAATGGCACTAGTGAATAAAACAACTCACTCAACCTTGACACTTCTTAAAACACTTCACATGCCCTACAAGAAGGTACTTTCCAATTACAAATAGGTGAAATAATGAAATGATATGCCAAGGAAACAAGAGTCATCACTTAATAAAAATCAAAAATTCAAGTGGGAACACTATGAACAATCATGGAAGAGGTAAAAATATATGTGCTCTTATTGATCAAATGGTATGTAAATGTGTAGGGCTTTACCACACTCAGGTGGAACATAAGTTAAAATGGCCAAAATGGCTAGTTCTTATAAAACTTGAGAGAGATAAGACAAGAGAGAAGTCCAAGGGTCATAAGGACACTTGTCAAGTTGACAAAATTAGTTAAATTATGCATGAGAAGAGGATGTGGGACAAACCATGTAAGGTTAAGAAGTACAAGTGTCCATACAAGGCATTAAACTCTTGTAAAGTGGCATGAAAGTTTTCATTCTGGCTCAAAAAATTGGCTTCATGATTTGGACCTATTTGAACATCCCAAAACTAATTAGGGATAGGTCTAATTATTGGAATAAAGGGGAAGGCTTTAGACATGCCTCTCCATGCATTGGTTGTAGTCCTGATCATTTAAAATCATTTAGAAGTGAGCCATTATTGTGCAAACTTATTACCCAGTTAATTACCAAATTTTTGACTTTGATTAACATTAATTATCAATCCAAGGTGCGTATGCTTTTCAAGGATGTCACCACTATATATGCATTATTGATTCATAGATTAACTTATTTTATGAGTTGTAGTATAATTAACTTATGCTAAATTCACCAGATAGTTATACTATGAAACATTATAACATAAATATTTCACACTTATGAATCACACATGCATCACACTTTATATAATCAAACTAATTATGAAATCAACTTACAACACACTTAAACTAAAGAGGGTCAAGATCTTCACTAAAACTCCTTCTAAAGAGGCCCTTCCTCATTCAAAACTGAGTTCCAATCCTTCTTTAAGAGACTTGCAAATGCTTCTTACAAATTCAACCTTTTCATTACTCAGATCTATAGAAATTAAAGATTGCTATAGAAGATTATAATATTCAAAATGTAATGACTTCTATAATTTTACTACTCTATTATCATCTATTCAAATCCTAATCTAATCTAGGTTCTACCATTAAGTATATAAGGAAGTTTATTAACTTTAACCAAAAATACTAAACTAGATAAATTATAAATATTTTAGGAATTGCCCCAGTCAACTTTTAGGTGGTTAATAAAATAAGTTACTTATTTTAGGCCTAACTGGGTTAAGGACAATGTATAATGTTTTTTTGTTTTAATTATTTTTGTCTCCTTTTCATTGTCCTTATCTTTCTCATCTTTGGTATCACATCTAAGATTATTTGCATGTGGGGAGTCTGTACAACATCTACGGAGGATCCTCTTCAATCATCCACACAATTCTTAAGACAACTAGATGAACCCTTAAGATCTAATCACAATAATAGTTATATTTTGCATAGTGGCTATAGGTTACCTATAGGTGAAAGCATGTAGTTGTTTTAGGAAACCTATAATTGCTATGGATAACCTATAAGTGGAAGCCAATAGTTGTTATGGGCAACTTGTAGGTGGAAAATAGTAGTGGTTATGAGCAATCTATAGTTGGAAGCCAATAGTTGCTACGGGCAACGCACAAGTGGAAGCCAATAGTTATTATAACCTATAGGTGGAAACCAATAGTGGTTACAGGAAACCTATAGGTGGAATCCAATAGTTACTATGGGAAACCTATAAGTGGAAGCTAATAGTTGCTATGGACAACCTGTAAGTGGAAGCCAATAGTTGTTATGGGCTTCTCTATAAGTGTTGTGCCCAAAGAAGATTCTTAAAACTTTATGTTACCCTTCAAATATTTGTTAAATAAAGTTGCACAAATATGATCTAATAAAAAAATCATCATTAATTTATAACATAACATATATATATCAATAGACATATAAAATCATAAATTCACTCATTTGTATGAGTCATGGATGGCTATGGGGATTCAAATAGAAAAAGATATATACTAGGTATGGATGAGGCTATAAAATAGAGAAATTAGTGGCCTCATCACACCCCCTACTTAACCTCTTGCTCAACCTCAATCAAACCTTTAATACATTTTAAAACCATAGAATTTTTTTAAATCTAGGGGCTTAGTGCAGCCTGACCCTTCAAGGATATAGAATCCTTTAGCATCATCAATGTTCTTCCATCTTTTCATCTCTTCCTCTCTGTTAGCAGAGACCTTTCCCTCCTAGTCAAGAATTAGGAACCAAAACATAGGAGGTTGAAACATCAATCCTAGCCATTTTATCATTCTCCTCCTAACAAGCTCAATATACATGTATACCCTATGTATGGCCTCCTTAAGGTTTTGAGAGGAATAAGGTTCCTTTATTTTCAAAGCATCAGAGAGTTTTACCCATCTGTGAGAACAAGAAATAAAAATTTGTTTTCCATCTCCTTCCATAAGAATAAAATAGTGATTATAAACCTCTACTTATTTGCTTATGACCCATGCTTATGGAGTACTTGAGTTCATAAAGGATATCCATTCTTCTATTGCAGCTTCTAGATTACCTGATTCACCTCTAATAATTAGGGTAGCTACTTTTTATTTTTCTTGATATTCCTCGCCATGTTTCTTTTTTCCTATTTCATTAAGGACATATGAAGTAAATGCATTCAGTTGGATATCCCCCAAGTATATATTTGGATTCCAATTTGCATCACTAGATACAACATAGTGGTGTATGTAAAACTCACTTAACTGTGTTTGGAGATCAGGGTCAACATGTTTTAAAGACTTTAAAGAAATATTTATGGTCACAAACCATGTGATATTGATCATTATAGATCCTTTCATGACTGAATTTAAGCCATATTTCTTTTAATTAGACAACATACACCCTATAAGGTGATTTGCACTCCATTAACAATTTAGTGGTTTCATGCATTTTAGTAATCTTTTCTTTCAAATACTTGATCCCAATTTCAACCATTCCTAATTTTTTATTTTAAGTCATCTTGCTACTCTCTTACTTTAACATACACTTTAAATCTTTATACCAACTTCTTGTGGTAAGTTTCATCATCACCAAATTTTTATTTAAGAAAACTCAGGAGGTCATCAGTTTCTACTGGCATGGTAGTTGAAAGATCCACATCAATTACTTCTTCTATTATAGGTGTTTTTATAGTGGTAAATGGAGGAGAAAATATATTGTATAAAAGTACCAAAGCCAGAGCATTATCTTCTATAGTTACCTCTGAGGGTACAATAATGCTATCTATAGTCAAGGTAGATGAAGTTACTATAGGTTCCTACAAGGAAGTTATTGTAGTTCGTCTAATAACCTTTATCTTTCCATAGATGGTTCTATAAATTTTGTTTCCCCTAGAAGTGTTTCTAGGTCTCTCTTACCTTTCAACTCTGTTATCTCATTATTTAGCCTATATACTTATTTCATAGCTTGTTCCAAGGTTTGGAACTTCTAGTCATGAGGAACTATCTTTTGTTCTACTTCTTCTTCCATAATATTTTCTTCAATCAAATCTTCTTCTTCTATAGGTTGATATATCATTCTCAACTCTTCTTATATGTACCTAATTTTTTTGAGGATATCCATGTTTTCTTTAGTGAATCTAGATGGCTTAGGTGACTTTACTTCTTCCTTGGTAGATTCCTCTTTAATAGATCATTCTACAATCTTAAACCCATCAAAGGTCTTTTGAATCTTGGGCTCTTTCTTTTCCTTTTCATCTTCATTGATGTCTTTGGGTGAGGAGGATAAGATTGCCTTCTATTTTTTAATTCTTTGAGATCTCCTAGGAGGAGGTCTCCTTATTTTTGATATAGAGAGTTTCTTTTCTTTAGTTTTTTCCTTCTTTTTAGGAGGGGTGGCTTTAGAAACCTATTTTTCATGTGAGATAGTTAATAGAATAACTTCCTCTTACCTTGAAAGAGCCATGGTGGAATAATCAATCCTTGGTGAGGAGACAGTTAGAATAGTGGGATAAGGAATATTCTACTCAATTTTTGTTGGCAGATTTTCTACCTCTATAGCATCAAGAGGTAAGACTAGTTTCCTTCTCCTTATTCTACCTATAGTAATTTTAGAGAAACCTTCAGTGGTTATGAGATGTCTAATAGCACTATTGCCTATAGTACCTTTTTATGTAGCCTATTAGGTCTACTCTTTAGGAGATTCTTGCTCATTATTTCCCACTTCTTACTAAGGTTCACCATTCCCTAGGGTTTAAAATTATTCCCAGCTAAAGTTAGGTCTAACAGTGTTTATTCTATTTTTAGTTATAAACCATATAAGGCAATGATGAGATAGGGATTTTTAAATCCCCTTCTGGTATTCTTTGGATATCTTTTTTAGAATGTTTCATGGGTGATTTGAGACATTAATGGTCCTATCATGCCATAAGTGATTCAAAAATTTAAACTGGAGAGTATAAATTAGAGAGTACCTTCCTTCACAAGTCATATATTTGATGATGTATGAGGCTACCTCCCTCCAAGTTATAGGTAGGCTAAGTCTCTCCACACCACCTTTCTTCAGTACTAGTTTTTCATCTCCATAATAGAACTATTGTCTAAATTCTTAACAATTGGGTTTGTCTTGCTAGTTTTCCTCTATACATGGCAATCCAGTTGCCTAGCTTACCAATTATTTAATGATTGAAAATGTAATGCCCTGTAAAATAGCTTTCTCTCCTATAAATGAACCTACAAGTTCCCTAGCAAGAAGTTCTAAAAAATGTTACAATTTCTAAAAATAAGTGATCTATCCAACTCTATTGAAGATAGCCCAGTTGGCTAGGTCTCCTTCAAGTTGCCTATGATCTGTGGGTTCCCATCTCACAACTGACCATCCCATTCTGGCTAGGTTTATATTTTTGATGAACCTTTCAATTGAAAATTGTCAACACATTCACTTTAGCTTCTAGAGTTTTACCTGTAGTAAATCAAGGTTTTTTTAAATAATGGAATTTTTTGGTTATAGGTTGCAAGTTACATGTAATGTCATGCTTTGGCTTTGTTCTAATGGGTTATACTCACAAGTGAAAACAATAAAAGTGATTATCTTTTCTATTGATTATATGGTGTCATCATGGAATATCAATCCACAAGTATAGACTATCCCAGAGTGCATGGGATTAATTGCCCACAACATTCTCTACCTCTCGCATGAAGTGTCACTTATCTCCAAGTGACGTGGAATGAGTAGGATGGAAAGAGATAGGATGGGGTCATGATGAGTGTATGAGTGTGAGTGGATACAAGACTTAATTAATGACTTATTAATGATTAAATATATTTTTAAATATAATACATGGTATATTAAGAATTAAAAAAATGCTTTTCTATGATGAAAATATATGATGTACCTTTTTAATAGTTTTCCTAGGGTTATATAGAGGATTTAAATGTGAGTGTTTGCATGCGAGTGGTTGTTGGAATGCAATGATTTCTTGGTAGTTATAACTTGACTAAAGTGGGCCCCTTGAGTAATTATGATATCATAGGATGTTAGCCTTCTATGATGCCCTCAACAACCTATATGTAATCATGACAGCCTGCATAAAACTAGAGTAGGGGCCTTATAGTTAGATGAGAGATTATTGTCTTCTTACCACAAGGTGGTCACTACAGATCTTTATGTTATTCGATTTAGATGCTACATGAACATAAAAGAGGGTAGCTAAGGGTGTTTTTGTTATGTGATATTCCTTTGCATGATCCTATTGATGATTTGTCTTTGTGTTGTGTTACACGCTAAGGATTCTATGCCTAGTGAATTTTTTCTTTAGCAACCGATAGGGTTTTCAAACATGGGACCTATGCTCCCAAAAATCCTAGATATCAATATGTGATAGAGTAAAATCATCTCCATGAAATGACCAAAAGCTGAAAGTGATTTATTTGTGTCCTTATAGCAATATATTCTGGTCTATAACACTTCAAATGGAGATTAGTAGTGTATGCCTTTGTTATGGCTCTTACCTTGTTATTCAAGGGTATGCATGAGAAATGTCTTCAATTTTCTACTCTAATTCTCCTTCACTCTTCCTATATCTTATTTGTTGTCTTCTATGAATTACTCAAAATCCCATAGACAAGGACATAGCTTAGATTTTTTAAAGAAATAACTTGTATTCACTTAGAGAGGTGTTAGGATGTACCTATAACAATCATAGGTGGTGTTCGTAGTAACTGTAAAGTTGTGCCCAACTGTGAGGAAGGTTGTCATAGTAGCTATAAAATAGCTTGTGGTAACTAGAGTTTTTCTTAGAATGAATGTTTAGTTTTCATGTTGATTCTTATCCTTAAATAGCCAGCAAGCTAGTTTTTTATTTAGGCTTATTTATCAATTTTGGGTAATCAGTAGGGTGGTTTTATACCTAGAAACTACCAATAATGTGTAAAAAGGATTTTTTATTATTATTTTTTTATTCTAATTATTTCCTACAATAGAATTTTTATTCTATGTCCTTGTCAAGTCATCTATGAGGGTGACTGGTCAAGGACCAAGTGAAGGTATCAGTCTTCATGCTAGAGGAGGGCTAGGATGGCCTCTTCTCCTTCTTCATCTATGTGTTAGTTGGTTATCCCTTTATCTAGTGAGACATCATGTTGATCTAGTATAACATT
The DNA here is from genome assembly GCA_037957365.1 of Torreya grandis. NCBI lineage: Eukaryota > Viridiplantae > Streptophyta > Pinopsida > Cupressales > Taxaceae > Torreya > Torreya grandis. The sequence goes on from JARHVA010000258.1 coordinate 606,476, forward strand.
ATATCTATTTTATAATCGTGTGTGCATGTGTTTGGTAAACTCCTCTTGAGTGAGTGTCTTTTTTTACAACTTTAGTCTATAGCCATTGTCCAGTAGATATCATCTTATTGTATCAATGGTTTGGAGTTGAAATATTACATTGTAATAAACATGCTCAATCTCAAATGGATCAAGCCATCTGGTCTGTATTTTTCCCTTGTGATCTTTGTATTTTGAATCTATAAGAAAGGCCCAATCTCCTACATTGAATTGTCTAGTCTTAATGTACATGTCATACCATCCAATCCACTATTGTTGTAAAAGTTTTGTGTTATGAAATGCCTACTATCTATATTCATCTAAGCCATTCAGTTTCATAAGCCTTTATTTATATACTTTAGATATATCCATCCCAAGTTCTAGTGTTATTTGTAAGGTTTTGTGCATAAATTCAATTATCAAGACAAGTTTCTTCCCATAGACCAACTCATATGGGGTGAAGCTTGTAGTGGTTTTCCACATAATTTTATAATCCCAAATAGATTCAAGAAGTCTAGCCTCCCAATCCATACGAGACATACTAACAGTCTTCGTCAAAATATTTTTTAACTCCCTGTTAGTGACTTCCACCTATTTATTGGACTATAGATGATATGGAGTTGATGTATTATGCCTAAACTCATATTGTTAAACCAAGGTAGTAATTAAAATAGTAGTGAATTGAGTTCCTTGAGCAGTGACTATTTATCATGGCACACCATATCTTGTGAATATTTTTTCATAAAGGAAAGTTACCACCTTCTCATCCCTGGCATGTGTAAGAGCCTTTAATTCTACCCATTTAGTGACATAGTCAGTACATACAAGGATGTATTTTTTGTTATTGGATTCTAGATCAAAAGGTCCTAAAATGTCTAGGCCCCATTTTTCAAATGATTCAAGCACCACTTGAGGATGTTAAGGCATCTCATCTAAACGTGTGGGTCTCCTCATATGTTGACATCTATCACAATGATCAATATACATTATTGCATCTTTATGGAGTGAGGGCCAATAATATCTTGTATTCAAGATTTTTATCATTGTATGCTTGGTTTCATAGTGCCCTCCATAGGGTTCATCATTTTAGTCTTTGAGGATATCTAGAACTTCATCTTATTTAAGACATCTTCTGATGATGGAGTCAGGCCAAACATAGAAAAGGAATCCAGACAACCATGGATACCTATTAATTTTTTGAATCAAAGCCTTTTTTGTTTAGGAAGTGTTGTATAAGTAACCCTATTATAAGTTAGTTAAAAATATCAACATACCAAGGTGTAACACTGGTGAGGGAGAATATGTGCTCATCTAGAAATGAGTCATCCATTATGGTATCTTTTTAAGGGGATTATAGTCATGATAAGAATTCAGTCATGACATTGTACTTACTAGTCGTATCTATAATAATCAGATCAAATTATTGTAATAAGAACAACCATCTTATCACTCTACCAAGGACAACTAATTTGTTCATAAGGTACTTAATGATTACATGGTCTATATGAATAAAGACTCGATACCCTATTATGTAGTGATATAACTTGTTGATAGTATAGACTACTACCAAGAACTCTTTTTCAGTGACCATGTAATTTAATTTTTATACCTATAGGTTCTTGCTTATAAACTATATATAATAATTGAGTGCTTCCTATTTTTGGCTTAGCACATCTCTTAGGGTAGTCTCTAAATCATCTGTGTGAATATGGGAGGGAAGATTTCAATCAAGACCATGTAGAATAGGGGTGGTGGTCAATAATTCCTTTAATTGTTTGAAGGTTGTATCACAGGTAGGAGTCCATATGAATTCAACATCATTTGTCAGGAGAGTGAACAATGGTGCTGCTACTTTGCTGAAATTGTTGATAAATTTCTTGTAGTAACTAGTATGTCTTAAAAAACTCCTGACATCTTTTTGCTTCTGAGGAATAGGTAGATTATTTATGACGTTGAGTTTTGTATGGTCAACATTAATTCCTTCAGCAGATAAATGGTGACATAATACAATACCTTTTGTCACAATCATATAGCATTTATTATGAATTAAAGATAAATGTGCTCCTAATAACATTGTAACACTTTCTCCAAGTTCTTTAGACACTCATCAAATGTTTCTCCATAAATAGTGAAGTCATCCACATAGATTTCTACACTTTCATTGGCCATAACTGCAAAGATACTCAGGATAGCTCTCTAGAATGTTGTAGGAGTGTTACATAGCCTAAAAGATAATATAACATAAGCATAATTACCCTAAGGATAAGTGAATTTGGTACTCTCCTAGTTCTTAGGAGCAATTCTAACCTAGTTGTAACCACTAAAGCCATCCAGAAAGGCAAAATATTTTATTTCCTACTAGTGTGTCTAACACCTTATCGATAAAGGGTAGAGGAAAGTGATCCTTTCTAGTTGTATTAAGTTCCCTGTAATTTATGCATACATGCCATTCTCTATTATTTTGGTACAATTACCAATAGTGAAACCCATTAATTGTCTAAGATGGGAAATATAAATCTAGTAGTTAGGAGTTTCTATAATTCCACTTTGACTATTTCTGTAAGAGTTGGATTCATTTAACATTGAACTGTCTAATTGGTTGGCATTTTTATTTGATATAGATATAATGTGTGCATACTTTTAGACTAATTCCTTGCATATACTCATAATACCATGTAAAATCCTCTTGGCTTTCATGCAACATGTTAACTAGGCAATTTTCCTCATTTAACTCCAACTTACTATTAATAGGCAATGTTTTTTTTGGAGAGATTTCAATTTGTTGTGAGAGTGCTTTCATCATTTCTATATTGAAAATGGATCTAGTTTGCATATAGCTATGAGGTAGTAGTTGGTAGAATATTTCATGTATAGATGCATAAAAAATTATACTCTTCTCAAGGGCTAAAAAATGGGCACTTAATACATTACAGGTGGTTGAGATCTACAAAATGAGTTTGGTAATTATTCTAGAGAACATTGGAGAGAATTATATATTCCTCCTGATCAGCTAAGGTGAATGCATGTTCTATGTTGAATATAGGAATTAAGATAGGCTGGTCTGCCTCATCTTCTTTAGCCCATAATGTATGCTCTCATGCCAAGGTTGGCTATGCTAGAGGATAGAGGACCAATTTCCTAGTGTGGATGCCATTAGATATCAACATGTTACCTAATATACAACGGATGAAGGTATCAGCTATGGCAAGCCAAGGTTGTATTAATATAAGAGGGTATATATTCAAATTAAACTTTTATTCTAGAATAATGAAATTTTTAAGATACTCTCAAGAATCTATAGTAATGACAAGATCTTCAATGACTCTTTTTGGTTTGACTATAAACCTGTCAGCCATTTATAACATTGTAGATGTGGGATGAATATTATTCAACTATAATTTGTTCATAATTTTGGTTGTCATTAAATTTATTGAAACCTCTAGGTCTATCAATGTATTAGATAGTTTTTGGTCATGGATCTGGACTATTACAACTGGACATCCTAGATCTAAATATTTCTTTGGTGGGGTGTTTTCCAGCATAATGTCTGCCAGTTGGCCAATCACATGCACTGTATTGGGATCCTTCTTCCTTCTAGGTTTACATAGACATAAGTCTTTAACAACTTTGGAATATATTGGTACATCCTTTATGGCCTAGAAGAGAGGAATTTTAACATAGATATTCTTGAGTTATTCTATGAAATCAAATTCAAAATCAATTGCATGGCACTGAAGGCAAATATGTTCTAGAGATGGTGAGGTTGTTTAATTAACAACATTATTTGTTAATTTAGAGAGTTATTATGGTAGTGAAGGTGGGTTAGCATGATATTTTGGAGTTTCTTGATTTGACTCCATTATTGTGGATATGGTTGTGGGTGGTAGAACATTCCCTGAACATAGGTGAACTTCATTGATGTTGATTATATATGTCAAGTTTTAGATAGGTTCGGTACTAAATGTTGGTTAAAAAAATTATTCGTAGAGTTCTGTATGAGTTGGGTAGAGAGATGATTAGGCTTGGGTACACATTATGTATTATGCATAAAAGTAAGATTTTTTATTTCTACTGTGGAAGGAATCCTCCCTGATGGTTTCCCCAGGACTAATTGGCTCTCCAGGCCTGCTGCCACTAGTTTGTGAAGGGTAGCCTTAAGGTGGTTTCCAAGATTGTATCCAAGGTGGGGATAAATTTTTTGGATTTTTTCCAAGAGGTGGTGGGGTAGATTTTTTGAGGTGGATACTATCTATAATTATGAGGTGGGACATTCATTTATGGACTAGTCCAATTGGGACTAGTATTTACAAATTATGAATTAAAGGAGGTAAAATTTAATAAAGGTATATTTTATCCCATACTTAGATAAGATGGTCATTTAACCCATGGATTAATTTATAAAACATATAAAACTTGGTCCTCATCTCCTCTTACAATGTGTAGCTCTACTAGTTTTGGTTTTTCAATTGTGATGTTAGTTACTTTAGCCCAAACCTCATGACACTTACAATCTATTTTCTTCTTCTTACAATCTAGAATATAGATGGTCAAATCTTGATTCAAGATTTCTTACATTTGACTTGAGTGTAAGCTATCTAGTTGGGTGGCCAAGTGACTAATGATATATTATTTCATATCTCGTAACAGGTTACTAACTTTAAATTTTGATAGGCCACTTGTAATTGCTAGTGGAAGCTTATTGCCCCTAACTTTATTTATGGGAGACCTAGAATAATTATTTCTCAAATCCTTGATATCTATGAATGGTAGATGGGAGATATATCCCCCACTCATTAGGTCCAAGGATTCTAGACAATCTTCTCTGACTCCTTGCAATAAGATGAGTTTTAAAGGCTCTTCTCCTAGTGCACTTTGTTTGAATTTTTGTAATACAAACATGAACCATTCAACATAGTCTTCTAAAGATTCATCCCCTTCTTGAGTCATCCTAAAGATGTCATTTCTTATATGATTTCTTCCTCATCCATATTCATGATACTTGGCTAGAAATTTATTTTTCATGTCCTCCCAAGTGTGGACTAAATTATTACTTAGTCCCACGAATGAGTGAAGTGTTAAGTCTTTGAGGGTGGTAGGAAAAAGTTTCATTTTCTATGCATTCTACATATAATCATAGCTTCTACAAAGGATATCAAATTCAAACAAGAATGTGTTCAAGTCTTCTGGTAATGTACCTCTAAAATTGGGTAAGGTTGAGGGCATAATATTTTTCATTTGTGTTACACCTGTTGGATCTAGAATAGGGAATTCAAAAGTAATTGTGTCTGGTGTCTTGTTGTCAACCACAAAGTCTCCATATTTATTAATGATGTATTTTATTGTGATATGAATACCAAATGTACTCAGGATCACATCTTCTAATTCTATATCAGTGCCTTCATTAGCATGATAGTAAACATTTATCTATTGATCCACAGTCTTTTTACTAGATGAGAAATATGAAGATTCTCCTGAGATTTATTTGATTTATTCAAGAAATCCTTGTTGGAATGTTTTTCTAATGTTACTTTTTGGATTGTTTGGTTTGTGAAGTTCTTCTCCCTCATTTCTTCTTACCAACTTAGCTAATTTTTTCCTTCATTTCTATTTCCTTTTTAAAAGCTAATAGTACTTCTTCTACAAGCTACCTCTTTCAATTTGTAGTGTTCCCTTCTTCAAGAGCCTTCTAACTTATGGTGTATTTTTCAATAGGATTTTTAGTTGTTACTATTTATAGTTCTTACTCGATAGCAACTTGTGGCTTGTTTGGTAGGAATCTCCCTCAAAATTCTCTTCCTCTCTATATAAACATTGTGATACTCCTTCACTTGTCCTATCCCTTCCTACACAGTGTTAGTGTGTTTTTTATGTGTTCCAAGGGGTTTTTTAGAATAAGAAAAAAATAAAATACAAAAAATAAAGGAGTACAAAAATCAAAATGACTAGAATTGAAATTTTATTTTTAAAAAGTAGTAAAGTTATCTACTGAAAGTAGGAAAGTTAATCTAGAAATAAATAAATTACCTTAGAAAGTAGGAAATTAAAGACACACTTTGTGGGATGTAAATCACTCTTACAATAAAGTAAATTCTAAAAAAAACCATTAACTAAATAAATCACAAGTTTTCAAAGAGGCATTCATATTTGTGCACAATCAACATCTAAGAACTTAGACATCTGGCATAAGACACCATAATGCCCTCACTTGAATTCTCTGGAAATGATGCCAAAATGTTATACATACTTATTACCCAATTAATTATTATATTATTGAGTTTGATTAACATTAATTTTCAACCTAAGGTGTGTACGCTTTTCAAGAATATCAGCACTATATATGCATTATTGATTCATAGATTAACTTGGTTTACTAGTTGTAGTACAATGAACTTATGCTAAATTCACCAGATAGTTTTATTATGAAACTATTATAACAAAAATATAGAAATAATCCACACTTATGAATCACACATGCATCATAGTTTATATAATCAAACTAATAATGAAATCAACTTACAACACACTTAAACTAAAGAGGGTTAGGATCTTCACTGCAACTCCTTCTAAGGGGGGCCTTACCCATTTAGAAATAAGTTCCAATCCTTCTTTGAGAGACTTTCAAAAGCTTCTTACAAAATCAACCTTCTCATTACTCAAATTTATAGCAATTAAAGATTTCTAAAGAAGATTTAAAATGCAATGACTTCTATAATTCTACGACTCTATTATTATCTATCCAAATCCTAATCTAATCAAGGTTATATCATTAAATATAGAAGGTAGTTTATTATATTTAACCAAAAAAACTAAAATAGGGAAAGTATAAATATTTTAAGAACTACCCTAGTCAACTTTCAAATGGTTAGTAACTGAAGTTACTTATTTTAGGCCTGACTAGGTTAAGGACAATGTATATTGTTTTATTTTTTTACTTCTTTCTATTTCCTTTCCATTGTTCTTTTATTTCTCATCTTTGGTATCACATCCAAGATTATTTGCATGTGGGGAGTCCATACAACATCTATGGAGGATCTTCTTCAATCATCCACTCAGTTCTAAAGATAGTTAGATGTGCCCTTAAGATTTGATCACAACAATAGTTATGTTTTGCATAGTGGTTATGGGATACCTGTAGGTGAAAGCTTGTAGTTATTGTAGGCAACCTATATTTTCTATGGATAACCTGTAAGTGGAAGCCAATAGTTTTTTTGGATAACCTATAGGTGGAAACTAGTAGTGGATATGGGCAACCCTTATAGGTGGAAACCAATAGTCATTATGGGTAACATACAAGAGGAAGCCAATAGTTGATGCGGGTAATCTATAGGTGGAAACTAGTAGTGGCTACGAGTAACATGTAGGTGGAAGCTAATATTTACTATAGGCAACCTGTAAGTGGAAGCTAACAGTTGCTATGGGCAACTTATAAGTGTAAGCCAATAGTTGTTGTGGGCTTCTATATAAGTTTTATGCCCAATCAATATTTTTTCAACCTTATGTTACCCTTAAAATGTTATTTAAATAAGGTTACATAAGTATAATCTAATCAAAGAAAAAACATCATTAATTTATTTTATATATATATATATATATATATAGCTATATCTATATATATATATATATATATATATATATATATATATATATATATATATCAATGCACACACAAAATCGTAAATTCATTCATTAATTTATATGAGTCATGGATGGTTATGTGTATTTACATAGAAAAATATATATACTAGGTATGTATGAGGCTATAAAATAGAGCAATTGGTAGCCTCATCAACCATCATTATTTACAGCCCAAATAACTCTTCTTTTATGCATGTTGCACACCTAGCCTCAAAATCAACTTCAATTTTCTATGTAAATCTATGGGAGGTAGTGGATGACAAGTGTCAAGACCTTTTATGGATTTATAATCATCATGCACAAATTAAAATTACCTCACTTGAAGTTTTCCACCCTTCTCACTAATTTGGTCATTATGCCAATTTTGAATGGCTAAGATGAGAGCTCTATTTCAGGAACTTATGAATATTTTTTATGAATTAAATTAATATTTTGGGTTATCTCAAGTCCTAATATTCCCCCCAAATTTTATTTCATCTCTTAAATGTTCCTAGAACCTACCAAACACACAAAATAGTCAAAATTACCCTATTTTGTACTCTATCCATACAGTTTCAAAAACTCAAAAGTATGGGAAGGACCTTGAAAAGGTCATATACAAGGTCTAATAACTTTCATGATCAAACTAGGCCATTAGATTAGTTTTCCAACTCCATCTTTTCAAACTGGCCACTATAAATGGTTTTAGAGGGTTTAAACCTATTTTGACTTCTTAAGGTTCATTCATAAATATGGGACATTTAATCTACCAAAAAATTTCATTATAACATATTTAAATGCCTTTATCAACTTCCCCTAACTCCTTATATCCCCATGCACAACCTCCAAAAAGATGTGAGCATCTAAACTTCTCTTATCGATCTTACTTCTCGATTTGCACAGGCCTAATGTTGGTCCTAAGCCAAAATTGGATTCCCATACAAATTATATACCTTCAACAAGATCTATCACCTCTATTTCTCCCCCATGAACATTCCCAAATTCATTATAGTGATCATCTAAGGCTATACATGAAGTTGACCCCCATTTTGGATTCCAGGCCTAGTTATGTTTAGTAGTTTTGTCTGCACTTTTAAAGGTCTAGAAATTTATGTTGGTATTATTACATATGTGGGATGTATTTAATTTTATCATGTATGTTTCTCAACCACCTACACCTTTATTTAATTTCTAATCAATCTCTATTCCATCCTTTCACCCATCTTCACAAGACTACAGGTTCATGTACATAGGGAATTGCCCTCTGTCTGAGACAAAATAGAGGACACTTCCCCTATTTACCTAGACCAAATTAATGATTGAGGAGATTATACATGTTTTATATTTTATTTTTTATAATATTTAACCCTCTATTAGGTCATTTTACCTTAAAACAGCGTCAAGTTCTAAGACAAACTTCCTGGAGAAAGGATTGTGTGTATTGTCTAAGGAATGGACTATACTATGCATTAATTGAGCCCTTTTATCTATTTGTGTGAATCATGATGGTTTCATTAGGTTTTTAATTTTTTTTTAAAAAATTACCTAACCTTTATTCATACCTCCAACCTCTCACAATCCCCTCATACACCTTGATTCAATCAAGACTGAGTGCAACCTTGTTAGTTGTATCCCTATTTTGGAGGTCACCTATAGATGTGTGTGTATGGATTAGGCCTGAGAAAATGGTATATAAATCTTAAATTATTCACTTAGGTTCATTTTAATTTTTTAATTTTACTTACTTCATTTTCATTCTTTACAACACCTAAACATACTCTATGCTCACTGCCTGTAACAGTCAATACTTGGTTGTAGGTGCATATAGGGCCTTAAGATGTCTATATAATCTTGTTTCATACATTCCAAAGATTTTATGGGTCATCATGGCGCTAATGAAGGTTATTATATGTTTTTTTCATCATTCAAACTTTCTATACCTTTTACCTACACCTTAAGCTCACAAACTAAAAGCTCTCTATTTCTACAAGTTTTTGCTTTTCCACATTCAAAAGAAGTAAAAAACTAAGATAAAATGGTCAAGGGTTTGTACGTACCTGGATGAAGTTTGTGCACCGTTATCCAGATGTTGTAGGGACTCATCTTTGGCTATGGAGGATGACACCTGCAAAAGAAAGAGACTTAAACAAGAAAATTGTTAGATAGATAGGTGGTAGACTGCCAAGCAAGGCTTGATCCCAGAAGTGCAAAGACTTCCTAAAGGGGTGATAGTCTACTGATTGATAAAAAGTAGAATGTTGCTGAAATAAGAGATGATAAAAGACTAAACCAAAGAAATAAAAATAAATGCATACCTGTATGTGACAGTCTATCTTCCACAGTCACCAGCATTAGTTAGTCTGCCGACATCGGTTGGTCAAGGTTGCCAGTGTCGATTATCTGCCGATGTCGGTAGGGGCATTTGGTCTGGTGGCTGGCATCGGTCAGGGCAATGGGGCTTTAGATGAGCTTCAAGTCTATTTGTAGTTAGTTAGAATGGTCTGGGAAGTTTATGGAGGTTTGATGGCTTGTGTTGGGTTTTGCAAAGCAAAGAGTATGACTGAAAAGGGACCAAATAGAGGATAGGGGTAAAAGGGAGGTAAGGATGAGAGAAGGCTTTTTAGCCTCTCTGGGAAGAACAGGTTGGGTTGTGTCAATAGTGCTTGGAAATGGACAATAGGCTGATTACCAAATGGATTTAGAAGAATACTAAAATATAAAGCAAAAGGAATACTTAGCTGTGGGTGGAGAGGCAGAAGTGCAGGAGGTCTATTTCCATTGTGGCTGATGCGGGAGATGTCGTGCAATCCTTAATCCAGTTTGGAATGACTGGTACAGAACCTCTGAGCCTAGAGAGTGTTGTTAAAATGTTGATGCCTACAAGAAGTTGTGGAGTGAGAGAACTTGAAGCCTGGAGCAAGAAAATTCACGTTTTCGGGGGGCAAAATAGTGGTCAGATTATAGTTTTAAATAAAATGGCATCAGCGATAATGCCGGCATCGACCGATACTGACCGACATCGGTAGCTAAAGAATGGGAAAAGAGGCTAAAATTAGCCTTTTACCCATTCTTCCAACTGCTAGGTCTAATTTCCATTTGGAAAATGGTCGAATGGTGGATTAAATAAGTGCGAGAGGGTTGAAATAGGTCATAAATTGGTCATAGGGTGATGGGAGGCATCCAAGGAGAGGTATCCAAGGTGGGGTGAGGTGTCATGGGTGATGTGGCAAGGGGGTTATTAATTTAAAATAGTTGATTTTTATTTTAAATTAATAATTGCGTGGGTTAGGAATGTTTGGAAGTGAACCAAGGGGACCAAGGGGGAGTCGACCAAGAGGTAGACACTTTTTCGGTGTCTACATTTGCCCCTTTTTGTCTTGTTGGTTGTTCTGACAAACTGCAAGACAAAAATAGGAGTAAATTGCCCCAGGTATGGGATAAGGTCATTTTTTGTCTTGTTGGTTTGAATTGGGTGCTAATTTGATAGATAGTGGATGGAAATAATGAAGGCTTGAGTGTGAATGCTACAAAGGGTGGGATTGTGCATATACCACTCCATGCAATAGGTAGGTCAAATTGTCACAGGTCAAGGGTCAAGGAGTGCCAAAATTGAAATAACCAGGCCCCAGCATTTAGTCGTAGCTGATTGGGTTAAACGATCCAAGCTGTAGCTCTAATGGTCGTCATGTTCCAAGTATCCTGGGCTTAGGAAGTGCTCTTAGAAAACATGAAAAATGTCATAAGTAGTGGGGATCAACTTGCTCGCAATCTAATACTTGTGAGGGGTGAAATGTGGTGCGGACAATTTTGCTAACCATTCGTGAGGTAGCATATATGCAATCAAAACAACCAAGGCAGTGTTGTCTCAAAAATGGTCATGGTTTGAGGAGATAGGTGTGATATCCAAGGTCATTGGTCAAGGTAAAAGGGATCTCAAGTGTGCCCCAGGAGGAGGCTGTGAGAACTGGGGATTGTGGGCATGATTTTGGGCATTTTGAAGAGGATGGAGGATTTAATGATGTGTTATGAATGTTATGGATGTTAAGGATGTTTTTAGCATTTCTCATATGTTTTAATGATATATGCATAATGTGATGATGTTTATGATGTGAATGATTATGCTATGATGATGATGTTTGATGATTATGTTACAACGTTTTCATTATGGTGTAATGATGTACGTTGTAACATTGGTTTGTGTCTTGGCTTTTAGTTTCCATGTGTAATGTTTTTCATAGAAACTAATGTGATTGGTGTATGATAATGTTAATGGTTGTTGTTATATGTGATTGTTTGTGATGTGATTGGCAGGTGATGGAAGAATGTGACGAAGGAATGGCTGAGCTAACCCTAGAAGACCCCATGTCAACTGAGTGCTGCCTACATAGCCCCTGATGTTAGGGCCTCAGGCCAATGTAGTTTTCCCAAAAGGGAGGAAGGGTCAAAGTGGTTGATGATTGGCTTTGGTCATGGTTAAATGATGAGGGGAAGATGAGGTTATAGTCTTTTCCATATTGTGTAATGGTGTATTCTGTAACATTGGTCAGGGTTTTTCATCCTCAACAATTGTCCATATTGGGTGATGGATGTATGCTAAAAATGAAATGAGTCTATTTATGCATCAACAAGTAATGGTTTATGCTTGACATAAATTGTTTGGTCAATAGTTTTCATGTGTATTGGTTTCCATAGAAACTTGTGTGAATAGGTTATGAGAACGTTTAGTGGTCGAAAAAGGTTTGGTTGGTTTGGGTTGATTGGCAAGTGATAAAGGCATGAAGGAAGTGAAAGGCATATGTGCCCTTTCATTGACTAGGACCATAATGATAGCATAGGTAAGGGGTTTTTAGAAACAAAAGCCCTATTCATGCATTATGTTGTTGACCATTGGTTGTGTTAGAGAAGTAATCGAATCACTTTGACATTAAAATGAGCTCGAAATCCCTTGAGTAGGTGATGTGATATGTTAGGATAGGGTAACCCCTTGTTAATAGGGATAACTTTGCCTCTTTTTATAGGTGGCCTTGAGTACAACTACAAGCCAAGTCCATGACCTTTTTTTTTTTGGTAGACTGATCGATGCGGGAAGTCTACATGGGGATGTCATTTTGTTTTGTGGTCATTTGTGAAGCTGATTGATGCAGGAAGCTTTTAAGAGAGTGTTGTTTATAGCAAGAGTTTAGTCATAGCCATCCTTTGAGGGAGTGGTCTATACTTTTGCTTTATATATTTGAGGGCTTTGAATAGTTGTCCTTCGAGGGAGTAGTCTATAAGCTACAGCAATGATGATATAGCTATCCTTTGAGGGAGCAGTCTGCATTTAGAATTTATGACTTTTTGAGATTTGGGTTTGACATCCCCATTTATTTTGATAGAATTTTTAGTCATGGACAAGACTTTCAAAGTTTAAGGGCTCCCTTTTATTAGGACAAAGCATTCATACTTTATAAAAGGGTTACAGAGGGATTGTTTAGAGGAATAGGGTTGAAAGGAATGAGGATTAAGATGACAGGGGTTGCTCAAGGGATGAGCTCAAGTTAAATGTCAAGTGGATGAGTACTCGACTAATAGTATAATGGTTGCAGATGCAAGGCATTAAGGGGCTCAAGTTCTGGTCAGCCTTTAAGAGAAGACAAATGATAAGTCCCTGACCCATACTTGTGCGTGATGAGGTAAGGTTCGAGCCAATTCGGAGCAAATTTGCCTTGTTTACTTCATTCCATGTTGGTCATGTGTTGATTTTCTTTAAGGATGAGGTCTCTGATGTTGAAATCTCATTCTCACAGATTTTTGTTATAGGCTTGTTTGATGCGATTTTGATAGACATGGAGATGGTTGAGGGCAGCAAGACGACGTTCATCAAGTAACTCAAGTTGAGCTAAGTGATCTTGATGAAAGTCATCGTTAAAAAGAATGTCATGCAAAGATATGCACAAAAATGGTATCTATACTTCAATAGGTAGGACAGCCTCTATTCCATACACTAGAGAGAAGGGTGTAGCACCTGTAGGGGTTCGAATGCTAGTGTGGTAGGCCCATAAAGCGAAGGGAATGTGGATGTGCCAATCCCTGCCAGTGTCATTGACTACCTTCATGATAATTTTGGTTAAGATTTTGTTGGAAGCCTTGGCCTGCCCATTTACTTGTGGGTAGTAAGGCAAAGAGAAGCTGAGCTTGATGCCAAATGAGTCATAAAGTTTCTAGACAATTTTGTTTTTGAATGACTTGCTGTTATCGGTGATGATTTTGTGAGGTACACTGAAATGATAGATGATGTGGGTGTTGATGAAGTCAACAATTTTGTCAACTTTTGTGGAGATGAGAGGAACAGCTTCCACCCATTTAGTGAAATACTCGGTGGTGTGGTGATGGACTGATGACGAAGAGACAAATGAGGGTTAATCTCATCGATGAGATTTAAGCCCCATTGTGAAAAAGGCCAGAAATCTTGAGTGACTTGTAAGGCATGGCTAGGGAATCAAAGTAAGTTAACATGTTGTTGGCACTTGATGCAATGCCAAACATAGTCGCTACAGTCTTGATGAAGAGTGGGCCAATAATAGCCCAGGCGAAGGATGTGCATGGAAACTGAGTTACCACTGAAGTGTCTGCCATAAATCCCATCGTGGGCCTATTTAATGGCATGAGATGCTTCAGTAGAGGTTAGACAATGAAGAAGGAGGCCATCAAAATCTCTTTTATAGAGAAGACCCCCTAGCATGATATATCGAGCCATGCATTTAATGAAAGCCCATTATGCATTGTTAGAGAGGTCAGAAGGGATGATAGAATGAGATAAGTAGTCCATGAGTTGTTTATACCAAACATCTCATGGACTAGAGTCTATGGTGTTGATGAGGTTGATGTTAGTGGAAATGTATGAAGACAACAGAACATGATGCACCATGACGTAAATCCTTGATGAAGATGACGAAGATGGGATATGCGAGGTGAGAGAAGCCATGGTGTCAGCAAACTTATTCATAGATCGAGGAATAGTCTGCAAGAGGTAATGGTCGAAAGAAGGTAGGAGGGTACAAATATGGTGTTTGTACCTTTGCAAAATTTTATTTTTACAAAGATATGAACCGTTGATTTGATTGATGATAAGTTGCGAGTCGAAGAAGATGTTGATGGTCTTGACGCTTAAAGAAAGGGCGGTTTGAAGTCCCAAAATTAAGGCTTCATATTCAGCCATATTATTGGTACATTCAAAGTCGAGTTTGAAAGATAGGGGCATGGGCTCACCCTTGTGTGGGATGAGAATGACCCCCACTCCCCCACCGAGTTGACATTTGGAGCCGTTGAAGAACATTGTCATTTGATAGAATGTGTCGTCGGTGGATAATGTAGTGATAGATTCATCAGGGAATTCGCAGTGAGAAGGTTGGTTGTCAGGTAGAGGGGCATCTGCTAGTTGGTCAGTGATCATTTGCCCCTTGATGGATTTTTGCTGGATGAATTCCAAGTCGAACTCAGCCAGAAGCATGAGCCAATGAGCCATACGCTAGTTTTGGTATGGCTTGGAATGCATGTATTTGAGGGAGTCAGTGTGGGTGATGACAAAAGTTTTTTGATTGAGAAGATAATGATGGATTTTGGTAGTAGCAAAGACTAATGCCAAACAAAGTTTCTCGGTATGAGTATACCGAGTTTCATAGTCGACAAGTGTTCATCTTATGTAGTAAACCGCTTGCTCACGGTGTTGCTCATCTCGGTGTGCAATCATGGCACCTAACAAATGGTTAGTTACTGAGATGTAAAGGTAGAAGGGTTGGTCATCTTTAAGTGGAATAAGGACTAGTGGAGAGACAAGATAGCGTTTAAGGGCTGTAGACACCGAAATCATGTCTAACCCTTGGTCGTCCTCCCCTTCTCTCCCCTTGCCATCTCACCCTATGACCCGTTTATGACCCCCATTTTATTCTCCCATGCCTATTTAGCCCCTCTTGACTATTTTCCCATGAACCTTGACCCTGGCAGCATGTAAGAATGGCAGAATGCTAAAATTAGCCTTTGTCCCCATTCTGCAACCGCTGACATCGGTCACTATGCGACTGATGTTGGTGGTTCTGTCAGCGTTGGTTACCCTTAAAATTGTGTTCTCGACCTGAACATAGGATCCATTATCCATTTCCCAATCTATTATCCGTTATCAGTTTTCCAATCTGTTATTCGACCTTCTTTCAAGACGTTCTCAGATCGGACCTTAGTCAGAACTTCACTCAGCCAATCTTGTAGTCTTCAATCCACTAAAAAGATCTCTCTCTCTCTCTCAGGCATAGGTACTCTACTTCAATCACCTAGCTAGAGGTCTTGTACATCAAACATCTACAACCAGTCTGCAACACACCATCACCAATCAATCTGCAACCATGTCTCCTACTCTCTCTTCAGCAGGCAACAGGTAAGCAATTCTTTTGTGCTTTCATTTTGTTATTTGGTTATTGCTTTTAAGTGATATCACCACCTAGATTCAAACTATCAGACCACAGACTAGACGTCCTCCTAGAAAGGCTGAGAGGTCTTCCCATATCCTTATCACCTCTATCCTCCCTTTTTAGAACATACAGTCTGCCTAAACCCCTGCACAGACCATTAAACAGACCTAAACTCTTTTAAGACCATTTTGTAGCCCTAAAACTAGTCCAAAACATGACCAAACCTCATCCACATACTATTACCTTGACCGACACCAGTCATTTCCCCCACCGACATCGGCAAACTAATTGACGTCAGCAGACTTGACCAACTGACGTCAGTAGAATAATCGACACCGACGACTGTGCAAAGTAGTTTGCTACATATTAGGTATGCATTTGTTTTTTATTTCTTTCATTTTGTCCTTCATCATTTCTATTTCTATCAAATATTCTATTTTTAATTGTGGACTGTCATCTTTCGAGAAGTCTTTGCGCTTCTAGGACCAAGCTTTCACTTGGCAGTCCACTTTCTTGTCATCTAACATTTTTTGTGTTTTAGTCTTTCTCTTTTAGGTGTCATCCTCCACAACCAAAGAGGAGTTCCTGCTATCGTCTAAATCTAGTGTGCAAGTCTACAATCTGGGTACATACAAACCCTCGTCTATTCTTTTTAGTTTCTCATTTTCCTTTTTTGAATGTGAAAAGCGAATCTTGTTTAGAAACATTCTGGCATGCCCAGTGGGACCCTAGGGTCTTCCTTGGGTTCTTTTCTTTTTGTTCATATAGGTGCATTAGGTTTCTCCTTTTCATCTCTTTCTTCTATCTTCCAAAAGACATCATAAGCAGGATTAAAAAGAACTCTTCTTTCTTTTCTTGCATCTTAGACTAGTCAAAAGTCATACTCTTGAACCTCTTCTTACTTGTCTTCATACGAACTAACATTTCCACTTGGGCTTAAAACACACTGCATCTCATTTCTTCTTGACTGCATTCTTAGTCCACACCTAGTAATTAATAACCGCATCATGAATTAATCATAGTCCACTTTATGTTACACAACCAAATCACTTGCACAAATCAAACATCAAACTTACCTAAGACAAAGCTCGACTGGGATTTCATCACCCAGTGGATACCTTACCCATCCTAGCAATCCCACTTAGATTTCATCACCAAGGGGAAAGCCCACTCTGTTCTCTGGCAGAGGATAATCTCTAGGTGAAGTATATTTTGGCTAAGCGGGCTCAGCTTGTCACTGGGTTCGTGAAGTGAGGGGAGCCTGCTCCTTAGCACTAGGCCAAGTACAAAACCTAACACAGAGTTTTGAGCACCTAAACAAACCCAAAACCATCCATAGACTACTTCTTCTAGGACCCGTCTCAAAATCCAAATCTTCCTACACACATTCTAAGGCATAAGCCACCACGATCCTAATAATTTATTCCTAGGGATTTAATGTTTAGGGTCTGCTTGTGTTCTTCATCTTTTCTATTCTTATCTGCTTGTTTGAGCTTGTGAGGACATTCTTTCTTGCCTTGAATGGTTCTGACTCGCAGTCAAACCAAGGCTCTTGTCGACCATGCGAGGCATCAACCGCTTTCGCCTTCCCCGTCCATAACTAGTCTTATAATGGAGTTCCACTTAGAGACTGAAAGAACTCCTACTTGACCGATCCTGACCTAGACTCCCATAGTCCCTGAAGGGGACCAAGATTTTGAAAGATTCTTAGACCTCAATGTCAAAGCCTTGCAGTATTATCTCGCGTGAAGCCCCTTGGGTAATCCAATTTATGGAATGCCAACCTCTTTAGTCGAGACTGCAGCCGTATCGATAGCATTCGTAGTTCAACCTATAGACACCCAGGCTATCACCTCGACCAATGACCAGCCCTTGACCAACCTTCTAAGTGTGGCCTCTCCCTCCATCTCTGGGCCCACTTCCACTGGGGTTTCGGCCCCTATCAACCTCAACCCATTCAGCCAATCTCTACCCCTTTCTAGAATTTGGTTGTCTCTATTCTGCCTACCCTCACTCCTATCAACACCAGGGTGGCTACCTATCCATTAGACCATGTTACCACTATCCAACCTCCCGTGGCAACATCGAGCCTAGCCATGCCTTCTATCCAACCACCCTTGGCCTCCACTTCTATCCCTACGACTAGTTATCAGTACCTTGCACCCTTACAAGTGCAACTGACTACGTCGTATGCCTCTTCTAGCCTCTTCTAAGCACCCTATAACCTAGGGGGTGCTCCACCTGCCAATCCATCAGCAGACATCATCAAAATGCTGATGGACAAGATGTCTAACCTAGAGACCTCTATTTCTGGTTCACGTAATGCCCTCTCTTATGAGCAAATTTGTAATGAACCCATTCATCCTTCTATCCCAATAAGGCCGTATCCCAGTCAGTGGGAACTTCCTAAATTCTCTCATTTCCAGAGTAAAGAAGACCCGTAATAGCACCTACGGGCATTCAGACATGCCTGTTATCTCATTGCTCATGACAATGCATTACTTTTATGCACATTCCCTATGTCCCTCTCTAGTGCTACTCTTGACTGGTACAACTCCCTTGCCAGCCATTCTCTCTTCACATTCACCCAGCTAGCCCAACTCTTCCTTGATCATTTCTCCATCAACATCACCAAAAAGGTTTCAATCACAAACCTCTATTCTATTCGGTAGTTTGAGGATGAATCCATAGCCAATTTCATTGCTCACTGGAGAGGCCTCATCAATCAGCTCTCATTTCCCTTACCCCAACCTGAACTTATCGAACTTTTCTCTCAAGCCTGTGCCAAGCATATTTCTTCTACCTTACGGGTTCAGACCTTCTGCACCTTTGACAAAGCCTTCACGATGGCCCGCAAGCTTGAATTTCGTGCCATCAAGGAGAACAAAGTCAAGTTGCAGAGTAAGAATTCCAACTCCAAGACCAATGACTCCTCTTCTTCTAATCCTTCTTCATCTAACCCCAAGTCTAAGGCATCAACAAACATTGTAGTCATTAGACCTTCATCTTCTTCCTCTTCAACCAACCAGCCTGAGCCATCCACGTCCCACAGCATCACCCACCAATTCCAATAGAGATACGTGCAGCGACAGTATACTCCACTTGGAGAGTCATACACATCTGTGCTAGAAAAACTTGTCAAACAGGGGGTTCTCAATCTACCCCAAATCTGACCACCTCCACAATTTGATCCCTCATGCACCATCCCTGCATGGTATAGGGAAAATGACTTTTGCAACTACCACTATGTTAAAGGCCATGACATAGGCAACTACAAGACCCTTAAAAACATCATCCAAGACATGTTGTAAAAGGTTGACCTTGTCCTTGACAATCCCAATGTGCCACTCAATTAGGGCATTGACATCTTCAAGCAACCATTCCTTAATCATCCTCTGACCCAAAACAATGTCCAGACCATGACTAACGGCACTGATGAACATAATATACAAACAATCAATACGGTCTCACCCTTCATCCCCAACCAACCTCTTTCACAAACTCAAGAGGTTAGTCCACCCATTAGTCCATCACATGTGGACGAACCTCCTTCTCTAGTTAGTTCTCCGTCAACCTCTCTTATATTGGAGGATGCCTCAACCATACCAACACCACCAGTCTTACCATCCTCCTTATTGCTACCTATGGAGGACCTGACTCTTCCTACTCCTCAACTGCAAGTGGAGGGCACAATAATTCCTACCCTTTACCCTCTTGAGGAACCTCATTCTCCAGTTTCTTCTCCACCCAAGGAAGAACCTGTCTCTCCTCTGTCTCCAACCAAAGATGAACCTGTCACAACTTCATCATGCATCAAGATCGAGACCACTACACCAGTCTCATCTTTAGCCCCATAACTGTACACATCCTCTCAAGGACCCAAGCCTCATCCAACATCTTCTCAACCATTTTCCCGATTAGTGGAGAAACTCAAACTTCTCCCTTCAAGGAAAGTGGAGCATCAGGTATTGTGGGAGCATCTCACAACTCTTCAGCATGCCCGTGCCCTCTCATCTGATGCTATCAATCCTCCCATGGTAGAATCTCCCAATACTCTCAACAAAAACCAGACTTCCACTTCTAGACCATCTAAACCTCAACTAACCACATCAGGACCAAAACCCTCATTTATCCCATCAAAACCTATCAAGTCACTCGGCATTCGTCCTGTCTCTAACCTCACTCATCTACAACTGAAGGTGGACTTAGACCAAACCCTGACCAATAGTAGTCTTCAAACCAAATCAAAGAAGACTACCAAACCACAGAGGCAAACTCCTCTTCCCCCATCACCATTGCCCTCTATTTTGGGCCCTCATCCTTCGACCTTGATCAAAATCCTCCCCACTCCAACCTCTAATCAAAACCAGTTGCCTCCTCTGCTTCCTTTGCCTACCACCAACCTATCCTCTCCAAAAATTTTGGCACCTCTCACGAAGAAAGTGTCGTCTTCCCTTGCTGCTGCACCATCAACTCAAAAGGTGGTACAAAAGCCTCCTCCAATACCACCCAAGCAAAAGTCACCAACATCTCACACGTCGACTAGCACAGACCCTTTAGTGGGTTCATACTCTTTAATATTGCACCAACTTTTGCAGACTTCTAGCATAACCCTTTCACCCATCAGACCTTTCCAACCTCTCAGGTCTAAGCCCTCTTAGTTTGATGATATAAAGATTTGCCTATATCATCATACACCAGGACATGATACTGAGACTTACTGTGCCCTGAAGGCCGTCATTCACCGCTACATGGAGAAGGACACTCTTCTTC
Source organism: Torreya grandis (assembly GCA_037957365.1). NCBI lineage: Eukaryota > Viridiplantae > Streptophyta > Pinopsida > Cupressales > Taxaceae > Torreya > Torreya grandis. The sequence goes on from JARHVA010000258.1 coordinate 627,322, forward strand.
TTGAGGAAATCATCGACTGACCCCCAACACCTTCCCACATTCCTCTAACCTCTTCAACCACATCAACATCTCATCATCAGGCCATGACCCCTTCATCTCCTCCACCCCCTATCTTTGAAATCAATGCCATTCACATAACCACTAGGTCACAAAAGGACAAGGTGAAATAAAAAAGCCACCATTCCTTGGACATATCCTTTCATCAAGCTGCCTCAACCACCAAAACCTAAAATTTTTGTCCTTGGCGCATCACAACCCTCTTCTTCTTCCTCTTCAAGGGCAATCCATGACTCCATGTTAAAACAACTTCACTAGATGCCTGTGAAGATGTCCCTTTATGACCTCATCCAAACCTCACCCCAGCATCATCAAGCCCTCATCCAAGCTGTTAGGGTGTGGAGTTAAAAACTTCACCAAGGAGCATTCATTATCAGGTTCGAGTCTACACAGACACTGGCGTCGGTCAGGAGCGACCGACGTCGATCACAAGCAGTTGCAGAGATGCTGACGTTGGTAGAAGGTCGACCGACGACGGTCACAGATAAGCAGCAGGAACTGACGTCGGTTACCTACGTGTTTAGAAAGCTATTTCCGTGGACAAAAGTGAGTGTTTGCATGATAAGTTTGAGTTGAAGTCTCAAGCTCGCGTCTCTATTGTTAGCAATACTATTTTTAGAGCCCTTGTTTAAGTGGCTTAACTCCTTGTTGGGTTTACATGCTCAAGTCTCCTAATTCTATATGTAGAATTAGATCTTCCTAGCTTATTGTAGTTTGTAGTGGATTATTGTAGTTGGGTGAATTATTGTAATTCATTGTATGAGAAGAACAATACAAAATTGAATCAATCCAGGCTTGTTGGAGTTGATTGTTCTTGAGAGAGAGAGCTCTTGAGGAATAGAGATCTATTGAGAGATCCATACATCTAGGAGAGGTGTGGAAGAAAGAAGCTTTCTTCAATTGTATTCCTTTTGTAAAAAGTTTTGTTAATACAAGTTTTCAGAGTGTTTTCTTGTATCTCTTGTTCTTGCTATTATCATTCTAATTACTTGTCAATCTGATTTAATTCCACATTTATTGCTGTCACAATTGTAATCTATTGTTGGATTGATCCCCCAATAAGTGTTATCAGAGCCTTGGTTACAGGTTCAGAGCTTGATAATTGGTATCAAAGTTCAGGTTCACTAACAGGTAGTTCAGATCTGTGTAGTGTGTATTGATTACAGGTTATTACAGGAATTTTTGTTTGAGTGGGAGAAGCAATGGTAGATGAAAGTAAATTGAGAATGGAAAAGTTCAATGGCAAAAATTACCAACACTGGAGAATACAGATAGAGGATTATCTATATCAGAAAGATCTCTACTTACCGTTAGGAGGTGTTGCAAAGAAGCCCAAAGACATGGAGGATGAAGAATGGGAAGTTCTTGACAGAAAGGCTCTGGGTTCTATAAGACTAAGTCTAGCATCCACTGTGATATCCAATTTATCACAGGCAAAGTCTACGGTAGAGTTGATGACTATGTTAGCAAATTTGTATGAAAAACCCTCAGCTTCCAATAAGGTATATCTTATGAAGCAGTTATTTAATTTGCATATGAATGAAGGTGGATCTGTTTCTACTCATCTGAATGATTTCAATGGAATTGTGAATCAGTTAAGTTCAGTGAATATAGTGTTTGATGATGAAATAAAAGCTCTTTTGATATTATGTTCTTTGCTTGAAAGCTGGCATGGCTTAGTAATGGCAGTAAGTAATACTGCATCTGCATCAAATATTTTGAAAGTAGAGGATGTTGTTAGTGTTATCTTGAATGAGGAAATATGCAGGAAAAGCACAGAAGAGGCATCCAGGAATGCTTTAAGTTTTGAGAGCAGGGGAAGGCAGAAAGAGGAGCAAGAAAGGCAGATCAAGATCCAAGTCAAAGGGGAAAGGCAGATCTAAATCCAGAAATGGTAGAAGGCCACAATGCTGGAATTGTGAAAAGATGGGGCACAAAAGTAGAGATTGTTGGTCAAAGCCTAAGGAGGACAATCAACATGAAGGAAAAGAAGAAGCCAAGATTGCAGGTATTGCACAGGATGCTTTAATTTTCTCTCTGCATAATAATATAGAATCTTGGGTATTAGATTCTGGTGCATCTTTTCATGCTACTCCTAACAGGGAATATTTCAGTGACTATATCCATGGAGATTTTGGAATAGTGTATCTAGGGGATGATGAGCCCTGTAAAATAATTGGCAAAGGTAAAGTGCAACTGAAGATGGAGAATAGCAACACATGGGTGTTGAGAGATGTGATGCATGTTCCTAGCTTGAAGAGAAATTTGATTTTTGCATGAAAGTTAGAGGATGAGGGTTGTACAGTAACTCTCATAGCAGAATCTTGGAAGGTGACCAAGGGTGCACTTGTTATGGCCAGAAGTAAGAGAGAAGGTACTCTCTATTTGTGTAATTGTGTTACTAACAAATCTCCTTCTATATTATCTACTTCAGATGTGGACGCTAAATTGTGGCACCCAAAGCTTGGCCACATGAGTGAGAAGGGGATGTCAATTCTTTAGTCTAAAGGTATGCTTTCAAATTTAAAAGGCATAGATCTAGAGCTTTGTGAGCACTGTGTATTTGGAAAATAGAAAAGGGTTAGTTTTCTCAAAACTGGGTCTACTAAGAAGAGGCACAAGTTGGAGCTTGTTCACACAGACGTGTGGGGACTAGCTCAGGTTGCTTCCATTGGAGGATCACAGTACTATGTATCTTTCATAGATGATGCTACAAGGAAGGTATGGATCTATTGTATTAGAAGAAAATCTGATGTATTTGATACTTTTAAAGTTTTGAAAGCTATGGTTGAGAATGAAATAGGTAAAAAATTAAAGTGTCTGAGATCAGACAATGGTGGTGAGTTCTGCAGTCATAAGTTCAGAGATTATTGTTACATGCATGGAATCCGTAGGCAAAGGATGGTTCCAAGGACACCTTAGTAGAATGGTATTGCTAAAAGGATGAATGGTATTGCTGAAGATGTATGAGATTGCATGCGGGTTTGCCCTTACAGTTTTGAGCACAAGCTGTTGACACTGCAATATACCTGATTAACAGAGGACCCTCTACAGCTCTGGATGGTGGTATTCCAAAAGAGGCATGGACAGGTAAAAGGGTTGATCTCTCATATCTCAAAGTTTTTGGTTATGAAGCCTTTGTGCATATAGATAAGGAAAATAGAAAGAAGCTTGATGCTAAGTCTATGAGATGCACGTTTATTAGCTATGGCTCAGATGATTTTAGTTACAGATTGTGGAATATAGAAACTAACAAGGTAATCAAGAGCCGTGATGTTGTTTTTAGCGAAAGAGTGATGTATTGTGATCAGCTAAGGAAGTTGAATCAATCTGAGTAGAGTAATGGTGAATTGGATGAGGTGAAATTCTAAGATGAGCTCGCGAGAAAAATAAATAATCACTTGCAGGAAAACACAGAGACCGACATCGACAGGGTAGGAACCGGCGTCGACAGGACAGAAATCGGCATCGGCCATATAGAGACCGATGTCGATCGTACAGGTACCAAGGTCAGTCAGGCAGAACTGACGTCAGCCAGTAACAGGTCTGTAGGTGATCGAGGTCGGTCACTGTCAGAGAATTTGGGTGGACAGCGTGTTGTAGATGAGTCTCAGACACCCATCAAGAGGTCAGAAAGGGTGAGTAAGCCTCCAATTAGATATTCTCCTCCTTTATTTTATTTATTGCTAATTGATGGTGGAAAACCAGAGAGTTTTGAAGAAGCAATACAGGTGAAGTCCAAGAGTGAGTGGGAGTGTGGCATGGTTGAGGAGTTGGTGTCCTTAAGGGAGAACCAAACATGGGATTTGGTTGAATTTCCAGCTGGTAAGAGAACACTAAAGAATAGATGGACCTACATGTTGAAGGAAGGCGAGAATGGACATATGAGATATAAGGCCAGATTAGTAGTGAAAGGATTTGCATAAAAGCCAGGTATCGACTTTGGTGAGATTTTTTCTCCTGTTGTTAAAATGACTTCAATAAGGGTTGTATTATCTTTAGTTGCTTTTGAGGATTTGCATCTTGAGCAACTAAATGTTAAGACAACATTTCTTCATGGAGATTTGGATGAGAAAATTTATATGGAACAGCCAGAAGGATTCGAGGTCAAGGGTAAGGAGAAGCTTGTCTGTAGGTTGAAGAAAAGCTTGTATGGCCTCAAGCAAGCTCCTAGGCAATGGTACTTAAAATTTGACAGGTTTATGACTGAGCGTGGCTACAGTAGGTGTCAATCAGACCATTGTGTGTATTTCAAGGGATTTGATAACGGTAGATATATTATTCTATTGTTGTATGTAGATGATATGCTGGTTGTAGGATCTCACATGCAAGATATCTCAGAGCTTAAGGTGAAATTGGCTCAAACGTTTGCTATGAGGGATTTGGGAGCAGCAAAGAAAATACTTGGCATGAGCATTAAGAGAGACAGGAAAAATCACAGGTTGATATTGTCTCAAAAAGATTATGTGGACAAGGTGTTGAAACAGTTCAATATGTAGGATGCTAAACTGGTAAGCACACCTTTAGCTGGACATTTTAAGTTGAGTAAAGAACAATGTCCTAATTCATATGATGAGGTAGAGTACATGAGTAAGGTTCCATATTCTTCTGCAGTAGGGAGTTTGATGTATGCAATGGTGTGTACTAGACCGGATATTGCCCAAGCAGTGGGAGTGGTAAGTAAGTATATGGCCAATCCAGGTAAGGAACATTGGAAAGCAGTTCAGTGGACCCTTAGATATCTGAGAGGAACCAGCAGTAAGCATTTGTGCTATGGAGGTTCAGATACTTCTCTACATGGTTATGTAGATTCAGATATGGCAGGTGATTTGGATGGCAGGAGGAGCACTACAGGTTATGTTTTTACTGTAGGTGGAATGGCGGTTAGCTGGATATCTAAGTTGCAGAAGGTTGTTGCCTTGTCAACTACAAAAGCAGAGTATATTGCAGCCACAGAAGCTAGCAAGGAGATGATATGGATGACACGGTTCATGGATGAGCTTGGTAGGGAGCATGAGAATTGCAGATTGTATAGTGATAGTTAGAGTGCAATCCATTTGGCTAAGAATTCAGCCTTTCATTCAAGAACAAAGCACATATAGCTAAGGTATCACTTCATACGACAGGTATTTGAAGATGGTGAGTTGAAGCTGGAGAAGATCCATACAGATAGGAATCCTATTGATATGTTAACCAAGTCGGTTACAAAGGAGAAGTTGAATATTCATTCAACTTCTGTTGGTCTTCATGATTGAGTTGAAGATGGAGGAGCTAGAAGATGTTGCTGTACAGGTACTGGTGCAGCTGTTTATCTCCAAGTGGGAGATTGTTAGGGTGTGGAGCTAAAAACTTCACCAAGGAGCATTCATTATTAGGTTTGGGTCTACACAGACACCGGTGTCGGTCAGGAGTGACCGACGTCGGTCACAGGCAGTTGCAGAGATGCCGATGTTGGTAGAAGGTCGGCTGACGGTGGTCACAGATAAGTAGCAGGAACCGATGTCAGTTACCTGCATGTCCAAAAAGCTATTTTCGTGGACAGAAGTGAGTGTTTGCATGATAAGTTTGAGTTGAAGTCTCAAGCTCGCATCTCTATTATTAGCAATACTATTTTTAGAGCCCTTGTTTAAGTGGCTTAACTGCTTGTTGGGTGTACATGCTCAAGTCTCCTAATTCTATGTGTAGAATTAGATCTTCCTAGCTTATAGTAGTTTGTAGTGGATTATTGTAGTTGGGTGAATTATTGTAATTCATTGTATGAGAAGAACAGTACAAAATTGAATCAATCCAGGCTTGTTGGAGTTGATTGTTCTTGAGAGAGAGAGCTCTTGAGGAATAGAGATCTATTGAGAGATCCATACATCTAGGAGAGGTGTGAAAGAAAGAAGCTTTCTTCAATTGTATTCCTTTTGTAAAGAGTTTTGTTAATACAAGTTTTCAGGGTGTTTTCTTATATCTCTTGTTCTTGCTATTATCATTCTAATTACTTGTCAATCTGATTTAATTCTGCATTTATTACTGTCACAATTGTAATCTATTGTTGGATTGATCCCCCAACACAAGCCTTGCAGGTAGCGGAGGTCCAATCTAAGGACCCCCAACGACTCGATGCCCTAGTCCACTCTTTATCCCTTGTTGCCTCCATCACTTTCAGCAACTCTAAGATTCCTACATCTAACACAAAAGATTAAGATGCTGCTCTCTTCATCACTGCCTATTTTGATTGAACCTGCATCAAGCATGTTATGATTGATGGAGGTGCCATCATCAACATTATCTCCACCTACGCCTTTGATCAATTGGCCCTCCCTAAGAATTATGTATCCAAAACTGATGCAATCTTGTGATCCTTTAATGACACCACTACCACAACCATTGGCACAGTCATCCTTCAAATTTGTGTTGGCCCATGCATAGTCCCAAAGCTCTTCTATATCATCAAAGGAGAGTTTCAATATAACATCTTGCTGGGCCAACCCTGGATCCGCACCATGGCTTGTGCTCCCTCTACCCTACACCGTTGTGTGAAATTTGAGCATGACGGGCAAGTCCACACTATTCCCGTTAACCCATCACCTTTCAAAACTTGTAACACAACCTATCAGCCAAATGACATCCTCATTCCTATCAAGCCATCAACCCCGGTGCCGCCTCCATCTACGAAAGCTTCAACCAGTTCGCAACTAGCGGTTGCCCTCACCCCTCGTCTTCAAGTGACTACCAAAGACCCCATCCAAGACATCTTCCAATGACTTTCACTTGGGGAATATCACTTGTTGGCCTTAGACATGTTCCAAACTCCGTAAGAGTATGGATGCCTTCACCACAGCCCTAGTTATGATCACTGGATCAGGATGGTCGTGCCTTATGGTCCTCTTCACCTCTGAATCAACCTTGTCTATGGGGGGCTCAATCAAGCTCCTACTGATGGCAATCCTCTCTCTTCACTGCAACCATTCACATCAGACTTCTCATTTTTTGGCAACCCCACCTTTGCACACACTTACCTTTAAAAGTGTACATGGAAGGGTTTTGGTTTTAGACGCTATGAGCAAGGCTCACATCAGCCCATCAAACTGCTCAATGATGACAATGCCAAGAAATGATATGGCCTAGGTTTCCAAGACCCTACTCAGGCTTCTATAGACCTTTGCCCTGAACCCACCATTGGTCAACCTCCTTCAAGCTCACCCATTCTTCCCCCTTCACCTATGGAGTCAGTGGTTTCCATCCCTCCTAGTTTTTTTTACATAAACACCATCTGCCTGGAACCCCTGACTTATCAGCTAAATGAGGTGTCCAGGTCTCTCCATCTCATTTATCCCAGCATGATAGAGGATGAGTCGGTGACCATTCACACTGTCTACTGCATAGACGATGACACCATTTTATCTTACATGGGCGCCGATGACTCTTTTATCCAGTGCTCCCTCCCTTTCGAGACCCAAGTTATGTTAAATGAATCAACCATTAACATCAACCTCCCTTTTTTTGATGTTTCTTATGTCTTGAAAATTGGCCAATCTTTAGATGCTCAAGAGTAGCTAGACTACACCCAGTTCCTCTCAGACCATAGCGAGGCCTTTGCCTGGACTTATAGTGACATGCCTGGCATCAACCCCACCATCGCTGCCCATAACATAGTCACCAAACCAGAGGCTAAGCCTGTTAGGCAAAAGCTTCAAAAGATGCATCCTCATGTTGTGCTCCTTGTCAAAGAGGAGCTTCAGCACCTCCTTTTTGTCTCTTTCATTTAGCCCATCGATTACTCGCAGTGGGTCTCTAACATCATCCCTATCACCAAAGCGATTGGGGGAATCCAGATCTACACAGACTATCGTGACCTTAACCTAGCCTATCCCAAAGATGACTTTCCTCTTCCCAACATTGATTAGCTTGTTGATCTCACGGCCGCCATGAGATGCTATCTCTCATGGATGGGTTTTCAGGATACAATCAGATCTTGATTGCACTAAAAGATCAGCACAAGACTACCTTTATCTCCCCATGGGGGACGTTCTGCTATCGGGTCATGCCTTTTAGCTTGAAGAATGTAGGTGCCACATATCAGTGTGCCATGACTTACATTTTCCATGATCTCCTCCACAAAATCATGGAGGACTTTGTGGATGACCTGCTCAGCAAGTCCAAGCTTCACCGTGACCATCTGACCATTCTCAAAATCATCTTCTCTCACCTTCTTCAATACAATGTCTGTGTTAACCCCAAGAAATGCATCTTTGGGGTCCTCTCAGGCAAGCTCCTAGGCTTCATCATTTCTTTCTGTGGCATCGAGATAGATCCTGCCAAGATCCATGTTATCCTAGAGATGCCACCTCTGACCAATCTCAAGTAGCTTCACAGTTTACAAGGGAAGCTCCAATCTATTCACCGTTTCATCTCACAGCTTTCTGACTGCTACCAACCTTTTCATCATCTCCTTAAGAAGGACATCTCCTTTAAATGGGATAAGGACTATGAAGAGGCTTTTAAAGCCCTCAAACACTATCTGGTCTCTCCACCAGTCCTCATTCCACCTAAAGATGACCAACCCTTCTACCTTTACATCTCTGCCACTAACCATTCGTTAGGTGCCATGATTACACACTGAGATGAGCATCACCGTGAGCAAGTGGTCTACTATATCAGCCAAACACTGGTCAACTATGAAACTTGGTATACTCATACCACAAAACTCTGTTTGGCATTAGTCTTTGCCACTACCAAGCTCCACCACTATCTTCTCAACCACAAAACCTTTGTCATCACTCACACTGACCCTCTTAAGTATATGCACTCCAAGCCATATCAAAATCAACGTATGGCTCAGTGGCTCATGCTGCTTACTGAGTTTAACCTTGAATTCATCTAGCAAAAATCTATTAAGGGGTAAACCATCGTTGACCAACTGGCAGATGCCCCTCTTCCCAACAATCAACCTTCACAGTGCGAGTTCCCTGATGAGTCTATCGCCATGCTTTCCACCGATGACACCGTCTACCAAATGACCATGTTCTTTGACAACTCCAAATGTCAACTCGGTGGGGGTGTGGGTGTTATTCTCATCCCACTCGAAGGGGAGCCCATGCCTTTGTCTTTCAAGCTCAAATTTGATTGTACCAATAATATGGTTGAATATGAGGCCTTAATTTTGAGACTTCAAATTGCCCTCTCTCTCAGCATCAAGTCTATCAACATCTTTAGTGACTCGCAGCTTGTCGTCAATCAGGTCAATGGTTCATACCTCTATAAAAATGAAATTTTGCAAAGGTACAAAAACTGTGCTGACGTTCTTTTAGCCTCTTTCAACCATTACCTCTTGCAGGCTATTCCTCGATCCATGAATAAGTTTGCTGACACCATGGCTTCTCTTGCTTCACATATTCCATCTTCATCATCATCATCTAGAATTTTAGTCACGGTGCATCATTTGCCATTGCCTTCATACCTTTCTTCTAACATCAACCATGTGAACACCATAGACTCTAGCCCATGAGATGATTGGTATACACAACTTGTGGACTACTTATCTCTATCTATCATTCTTCCTAATCTCTCTAGCAATGCACGGCAAGCTTTCATCAAGTGCACAGCTTGCTATACCATGCTAGGGGGTCTTCTCTATAAGCGTGGCTTCGACAGCCTCCTTCTTCGCTGTCTAACCTCCATTGAAGCCTCTCATGCCATTAAACAAGTCCAAAACAGGATTTGTGGCAGACACTTCAGTGGGAACTCAGTTGCCAAGCGCATCATTTGCCTAGGCTATTAATGGCCCACCCTTCATCAAGACTATAGTAACTATGTTCGGTGTTGCATCAAGTGTCAGCAACACTCTAAATTGTTTCATCTTCCTAGCCATGCCTTACAAGTCGCTCAAGATTTCTAGCCTTTTTCTTAGTGGGGCTTAGATCTTATCAGTGAGATTAACCCTCGTCTCTTCATCATCAGTCCATCATCATCGCCACTGAGTATTTCACTAAATGGGTGGAAGCCATTCCTCTTGTCTCCATAAAATCCGACAAGATTGTCGAATTCATCAACACCCACATCATCTGTCATTTCAATGTCCCTCACAAAATCATCACCGACAACAGCAAGTCCTTCAAAAATAAGACTGTCCAAAAACTATGTGACTCATTTGGCATTAAACTCAGCTTCTCTTCACCTTACTACCCATAAGCAAATGGGCAAGCTGAGGCTTCCAACAAAATCTTGACTAAAATTCTCATGAAGGTGGTCAAAGACACTGGAAGGGATTGGCATATTCACATTCCCTTCGCTTTGTGGGCCTACCGCACTAGCATCCGAACCTCCACAGGTGCTACCCCTTTCTCTCTAGTGTATGAAACAGAGGCTGTCCTACCTCTCAAAGTATAGATCCTATCTCTCTGAATCTCTCTGCATGACATTCTCTCTAACGATGACTTTCATCAAGATCACTTAGCCCAACTTGAGTTACTTGACGAGCGTTGTCTTGCTGCCCTCAACCATCTCCATGTCTATCAAAATTGCCTCAAGCGAGCTTATGACAAAAATCTGCAAGAATGAGATTTCAACATCAAAGACCTCATCTCCAAAGAAAATCAGCATGTGACCAATATGGAGCAAAGTAAACGAGGCAATTTTGCCCCTAATTGGATCAGACTTTTCATTATCACGCACAAGTATAGATCAGGGACTTATCGTCTATCCTCTCTCGATGGATGGCCAGAACTTGAGCCTCTTAATGCGTTGCATCTATGACCATTCTAATATTAGTCGAGTATTCATCCACCTGACATTTACCTTGAGCTCGCCCCTTGAGCAATGTCTATCCTCTTAGTCCTCATTCCCTTCAACCCTACTCCCCTTAACAAATCCTCTATACCCCTTTTATACAGTAGGGATGCTTTGTCCTAATAAAAGGGAGCCCTTGAACTTTTATAGTCTTGTCCATGACTCACATTTCTATCAAAAATAAATCAAGATGTCAAAATATCTAAAGTCAAAAAATCAAAAAGCAGACTGCTCCCTCGAAGGACAGTTGTACTATCATTGCTATAGCTAATAGACTGTTCCCTCAAAGGATAGCTATTCAAAGCCCTTATATATAAAGCAAAAATATAGACCACTCCCTCGAAGGATGGCTATGACTAAATCTTGCTACAAATAGCACTTTTTTAGAAGCTTCCCACATAGATTAGCTTTACAAATGACCACAAAGCAAATGACATCTCTATGTAGACTTCCCACATTGATCAGTCTAAACCCAAAAAAAAAAGGGGGGCCAAGGTTATCTCTGCTCTAAAAAGGGTTACCCTATCCTCCTCCTATCACCTACTCAAGGGACTTCGAGCTCACTTTAATGTCAAATTGATTCAATTACCACTCTAACACACCCATGGTCAATGACATAATGCATGAATGGGGCTCTTGGTTCTAACAACCCCTATCTATGCTATCTTTCTGGTCCTTGTCAATGAAAGGGTGAATATGCCTTTTACTTTTTCTCTACACTTTGGTCACATCCAATCATTTGTCATTTATCAAATCACCTCAACCCTCTTTTCAGACCTATCTGCACTAGTTTCTATGGACACCAATACACATGGAAACTATGGACTTCTCAATTTATGTTAAGCATAAACCATTACTTGTTGAAGCATAAATAAACTCAATTCATTGTTAGCATACATCCATCACGAATATGGACAATTATAAAGGGTGAAAAACCTTGACTTCTCCTAATCATTTCAAGCATGTTCTCTCAGACATATGAGACGTGCTAGACCATTCTCATGACTAGACCAACTCTCAACCTCTTTATTTCGTAGCCTAAACTACATTGGTCTGAAGCCCCTTCCAATCTGGGCTACGTAGGCATCACTCAGATGACACGACTGTCTTCTGGGGTTAGCTTGACCACCCCCATTTGTTCATCTACATACTACACAAACCCTATCCTCCTTTAACCATGACTTGACCTAGACTGCAAGACCAATCCATACCTTTGACCCTCTTCCTCCCTTTTAGGGAGAACTACATTGGCCTAAGGCCCTAACCACAGGGGCTATGTAGGTAGCACTCAGATGACACGACGTCTTCTAAGGTTAGCTCGACCACATTCTTTTATTTGCCCATTCATTTGACCAATTATCTATCTATGCCTCATTTTGACCAACCACTTTGGGGATCATGCCTATCTCCTTCGACCCTGACCACTTCCAAGATGACTTCACCTTGGTTGTTTTTGCATGTATGCTACCTCACAACTAGTTAGCAAAATTGTGCACAACCCATTTTCGACCCTCACAAGTATAGGATCGCAAGCCGGTTGATCCCCACTACTTGTGACATTTTCATGTTTTCTAAGAGCACTTCTTGAGCCCGAGATACCTAGAACATAACGACCATTGGAGCTTCAGCTTAGATTAAATAACTTGATTAGCTATGACCAAATGTTAGGGCCCAATTTCTTCAATTTTATCACTCCTCGACCTTGACCTGTGACACTTTGACCTGACCATCCCGTGAAGTGGTATGTGTGCAATCACAACTATTGTCACATTCACTCTCACCCCTTTTCATCCACTCTATCAAATCAGCACCTGATTCCCAATTCCCTTCCCTCGACTCCTGCTTTGAGGGGGAATACCTCAACCCATCTTGGGGCAACCACCTCTTATTTTTGTTTTGCAGTTCATTCAAACAACCAATAGGGCAAAATCAACCTTATCCCACCCCTAGGGTAACCAAATCCTATTTTTGTCTTGCAGTTCATCAAGAACAACCAACAAGACAAAAAGGGGCAAATGTAGACACCAAAATCATGTCTAACCCTTGGTCATCCTCCCCTTCTCTCCCCTTACCATCTCACCCTATGACCCATTTATGACCCCCATTTTATTCTCCCATGCCTATTTAGCCCCTCTTGATCATTTTCCCATGAACCTTGACCCTAGCAACGTGTAAAAATGGGTAAAAGGCTAAAATTAGCCTCTATCCCCATTCTGTAGCTACCGACGTTAGTCACTATGCGGCTGACATCAGTGGTTTTACCGGCATCAGTTACCCTTAAAATTACATTCTTAACCTGAATGCAGGATCCGTTATCCATTTCCTAATCTATTATCTGTTATCAATTTTCCAATTCATTATCCGACCTTCTTTCAAGACATTCTCAAATCAAACCTTAGTTAAAACTTCACTCAACTAATCTTGCAGTCTTTAATCCACTAAAAGGATCTCTCTCTCTCTCTCTCTCTCTCTCTCTCTCTCTCTCTCTCTCTCTCTCTCTCTCTCTCTCTCAGGCACAGGGACTTTGCTTTAGTCACCTAGCTAGAGGTCTTCTACATCAAACATCTGCAACTAGTCCACAACACACCATCAGCAATCAATCTGCAACCATGTCTCCTACTCTCTCTTCAGCAGGCAATAGGTAAGCAATTCTTCTATACTTTCATTTTGTTTTTTGGTTATTGCTTTTAAGTGATATCACCACCCAAATTTAGACTATCAAACCACAGACTAGACTTGTCTTCCTCCCAGAAAGGTTGAGAGGCCTTCCCATATCCTTATCACCTCTATCCTCCCTTTTCAGAACATACAGTCTGCCTAGACCCCTACACAGACCATTAAACAGACCTAAACTCTTTTAAGACCATTCTGTAGCCCTAAAACTAGTCCAAAACTCAACCATACCTCATCCACAGACTACTGCCCTGATTGATGTCAGTCATTTCCCCCACCGACGTCGGCAGACTAACAGACATCGGTAGACTTGACCAACCGACGTCAGTAGAATAATCAATGCCAGTGACTGTGCAAAGTAGTTTTTTGCATATCAGGTATGCATTTGCTTTTTATTTCTTTCATTTTATCCTTCATCATTTCTATTTCTGTCAAATATTCTATTTTTAATAGTGGACTGTCATCCTCTGAGAAGTCTTTGCGCTTCTAGGACCAAGCTTTCACTTGGCAATCCACTTTCTTGTCATCTAACATTTTTCATGTTTTAGTCTCTTTCTCTTTTAGGTGTCATCCTCCACAACCAAAGAGGAGTTCCTGTTATCATCTAAATCTAGTGCGTAAGTCTACAATCTAGGTATGTACAAACCCTCGTCTATTCTTTTTAGTTTCTCATTTTCCTTTTTTGAATGTGAAAAGTGAATCTTGTTTAGAAACAAGGGCTTCAAAAGCCTCTTGGCAATCCTTATCCCACTTAAAGGTGATGTCCTTCTTGAGGAGGTGATGAAAGGGTTGACAGTGGTTAGAAAGCTGTGAGATGAAGCGATGGATGGATTGGAGTTTCCCATGCACGCTGCGATGTTGCTTGAGATTGGTCGGAGGCGGCATCTCGAGTATAGCATGAATTTTAGTTGGATCTATCTCAATGCCATGGAGGGAGATGATAAAACCTAGCAGCTTGCCTGAGAGGACCCCAAAGATGCATTTTTTGAGATTAAGGTGAACATTGTATTGAAGAAGGTGAGTGAAGATGATCTTGAGGATGGTTAGATGGTTGCGATGAAGCTTGGATTTGCCTAGCAAATCATCCACATAGTCTTCCATGATTTTGTGGAGAAGATCGTGAAAAATGTAAGTCATGGCACATTGATATGTGGCACCTACATTATTCAAGCCAAAAGGCATGACCCTATAGCAGAAGGTCCCCCATGGGGTGATGAAGGTAGTCTTGTGTTGATCTTCCAGTGCAATCAAGATCTGGTTATATCCTGAAAACCCAACCATGAGTGATAACATCTCATGATTAGTCGTGAGATCAACAAGTTGGTCAATGTTGGGAAGAGGAAAATCATCTTTGGGGTAGGCCAGGTTAAGGTCACGATAATCAGTGTAGATTCAGATCCCCCTAGTTGCTTTGGTGATAGGGATGATGTTAGACACCCACTATGGAAAATCAATGGGTTGGATGAAAGAGATAGAGAGAAGATGCTGAAGCTCCTCTTTGACAAGGAGTGAAACTCAAGGATGTATCTTTCAAAGCTTTTGCCTGAAAGGCTTAGCCTCTGGCTTTGTGATGATGTTATGCATGGCAATGTTGGGGTCGATGCCAGGCATGTCACTATAGGTCCAGGCAAAGGCCTTGCTATGGTCTAAAAAAATTGGGTGTAGTTGATCTGCTCCTGGGCATCCAAAGATTGACTAATTTTTAAGACATGAGGAAAATCAGAAGATGGAAGTTTAACATCAATGGTTGATTCATTTAACATAACCTGCATTTCAGAAGGGAGGGAGCACTGAATGAAAGAGTCATCGACACCCATGTAGGTGAGAATGGCGTCATCATCTATGCAGTGGACAATGTTGATGGTTGTAGATTCATCATCTATCATGTTGGGATAAATGAGAGGGAGAGCCCTGGACACCCCGCTTAGTTGATGGGTTAGGGGTTCCAAGCGGATGGTGTTTATGCAAAAAAAACTAGGAGGGATGGAAACCACTAACTCCATAGGTGAAGAGGGGAGGATAAGTGAGCTTGTGGGAGATTGGTCTAAGATGGGTTCGGGGCAAAGGTCTTCAGAAGCCTCGATGGGTTCTTGGAAACCCAGACCATGTCGTTTCTTGGCATTGTCATCATTTAGTGGTTTGATGGGCAGATGGGAGCCTTATTCATAGCACCCGAAGCCAAAACCCTTCCATGCACACCTATAAAGTTAGGTATGAGCAAAGGTGGGGTTGCCAAGAAAGGGAAGTTAGATGTGAGTGGTTGAGGTGAGGAGAGAGAATTCCCATTAGTAGGAGCTCGATCTAGCCCCCCATAGATGAGATTTTTTTGAAGGTTAGGAGGACCATAAGGGATGACCATTTTGATTCGATGGTCATAGCTTGGACTGTGATGAAGCTGTCCATACTCTTGCGGAGTCTAGAACATGTCTAGGGTAAGTAAGTGATATTCCCCAAGTGAAAGTCATTGGAAGATATCTTCCATGGGGTCCTTCATCACTTAAGGAGGTAATGTGAGGGCGACCATCGTTTGCGTACTGGCTGAAGCTTCTACAAATGGAGGCAGTGTTTGGATTGGTGTCTTGAGAGGAATGAGAACGTCATTTGGTCGATAGGTCATGTTGCAAGTCTTGAAAGGGGATGGGTCAATAGGAATGACATGGACTTGCCCATCATGTTCAAATTTGACATAATGGTGTAGGGTAGAAGGGATGCAATCCATGGCATAGATCCAAGGTCGTCCTAGTAGCATGTTATATTGAAACTCTCCCTTGATGATGTAGAAGAGCTCTGGGACTATGTGTGGGCTGACATGAATATGGAGGATGATGGTGCCAATGGTGGTAGCAATGGTGTCATTAAAGGATCAAAGGATTACGTCAATTTTTGATACACAATTCTTGGGGAGGGCCAATTGATCAAAGGAATGGGTAGAAATGATATTAATGCTGGCACCCCCATCAATCATAACTCACTTAATGCGGGTTTGATCAACATAGGCCGTGATGAAAAGAGCAGCATCTTGATCTTCCAAGTTAGAGGTAAGAATTTCAGAATCGCTGAAAGTAATAGAAGTGAGGGGGGACAACGAATGGACTAGGGCAGCAAGTGGTTGGGGGTCTTTAGGTTGAACCTCTGCTATCTGTAAGGCTCTGATTAGAGCTTGATGATGTTGGGGTAAGCTTTGGATGAGGTCATACAAGGTCATCTTCACAGGTGTTTGGTGAAGCTGTTTTAACATAGAGTCATGGATTGCCCTTGAAGAAGAGGGTTGGGATGCACCCATGATAGAAATTTTGGGCTTTGGTGGTTGGGGTGGCTTGACAAAAGGGTAGGTCCAAGGAATAGCAACTTTTTTCTTTTGCCTTATCCTTTTGTGACCTAGTGGTTACATGGATGGCATTGATTTTGAAGAGAGGGGGCGAAAGAGGTGAAGGGACCATAGTCTGTTGATGAGATGCTGATGATGGTGAAGAAGTTTGGGAGATACGAGAAGGTGTCAGAGGTCTATCGATAGTGTCCTCAAGGATAAGGGTGTCTTTTTCCATGTATTAGCGAATGACAACCTTGAGGGCACAGTAATTCTTGGTATCATGTCCCAATGTATGATGATATAGTCAAATTTTAGTATCATCGAACCAGGAAGGTTTTGACCTGAGTGGTTGGAATGGTTTAATAGGCAGAAAGGTTATGCTAGAGGTTTGCAAAAGTCAGTGCAATATCAAAGCATATGAACCCACTAAAGGGTCCGAGCTTGTTGATGCATGAGGCTTCGATGACTTTTGCTTGGTAGGTGTTGAAGGAGGCTTCCATACCACCTTTTGGGTCGGTGGTGTGGCCATGTGCATAGATGACACTTTCTTTGTGAGAGGTGCCAAATTTTTCAGAGGAGGTAGGCTTGTGGTAGGTAAAGGAAGTAATGGAGGTAACTTGTTTTGGTTAGGGGTTAGAGTAGGGAGTACTCCTATTAGGGTAGAAGGATGAGGGCCCAAAATGGAGGGCAATGGTGATGGTGGAGGAGGAGTTCACTGCCATGGTTTAACAGTCTTCTTTGGTTTGGTTTGAGGACTACTATTGGGCAAGGCAAGGTTCAAGTCTACCTTCACTTGCAGGTGAGTGAGGTTAGTGATGGGGCAAACACCGAGTGATTTAAGTCTTGATGTGGATGGTTGAGGTTTTTAAGGTTTAGAAGTGAAAGTCTGGTCCTTATTAGAGACTCTAGGGGATTTTGTCACAAGAGGGTCGGCGGCACGAGATGAGATAGGCTGGGTAGGATGAGGAGTTTTGAGTCGCTCCCATAATGCTTGATGCTCCGATTTCCTCGAATGGAGAAGTCCTAGTTTCTCCACCAATCGAGAGAATGGTTGGGAAGATGTCAGATGAGGCTTTGGTCCTTCAGAAGATGTGGATGGTTGTGGGGCCAAAAATGTGTTAGGTGTAGCAATCTCGAACCCAAGGCATGAGGGAGTCATAACTGGTTTGTCTTTAGTCGAAGAAGGTGGAGAGACAGGTTCTTCTCTTAGCGGAGAAGGAATCAGAGAATGTGGCTCCTCAAGAGGGTAGAGGGTAGGGATGAATGTGCCTTCTACTTGTGGTTGAGGAGTAGGAAGGGTAGGGTCCTCTATTGGTAGCAAGAAGGAGGACGATGGGGCTAGTGGTGCCGGTATGGTTAAGGCATCCTCCAATATAAGGGAAGTTGATGGAGAACTAACAGGAGAAGAAGGTTCATCCATGTGTGATGGACTGATGGATTGAGTAACCTCTTGAGACTATGAGAGAGTTTGGTTGGGCATGAGCAGAGAGACAGTGTTGACTGTGCATATATTATGTACTTGAGAGTCATCGATCATGATCTGCACATTATTTTGGGTAGGAGGATGATTAGGAAAGGGTTGTTTAAAGATGTTTATGCTTTGATTGGGTGGCACATTTAGGTTGTCCAAGATGAGGCCACCTTTATCTAGCATGTCTTGAATGATGTTCCTGAGAGTCTTACAGTTGCCTATGTCATGACCCTTGACATGATGATATTTACAGAAGTCATTTTCCCTATACCACGCAGGGATGGCGCACGAGGGATCAAATTGAGGGGGTGGTCAAATTTGGGGGAGATTGAGGACTCCTTGTTTGACGAGTTTATCCAACACAGATGCGTATGATTCTCTTATCAGAGTATACTGACGCTGTACATATCTTTGTTGGAATTGTCATGTGATACTTTGGGACGTGGAAGGTTCGGGCTGGTTGGTTGTTGTTGAAGATGATGGTCTAATGACTACAGCATTTATTGATGCCTTAGATTTGGAATTAGAAGAATAAGGTTTAGAGGAAGGGTCATGGGACTTGGTGTTGGGGTTCTTACTCTGTAATGTGACTTTGTTCTCCTCGACGGCATGTAGTTCAGGCTTCCTAGCCATCGTGAAGGCTTTGTCAAAGGTGCAGAATGTTAGGACCCACAAGGTAGAGGAAATATGTTTGGCACATGCTTGGGAAAAGAGTTTGATGAGCTCAAGTTGAGATAAAGAAAAGGAGAGTTGGTTGATTAAGCCTCTCCAATGGGCAACAAAATTGGCTATGGATTCGTCGTCAAACTGTCTGATAGAGTAGAGGTCTATGATGGAGACCTTTTTGGTGATATTGATCGAGAAGTGGTCAAGCAAAAGTTGGGCCAGCTGGGTGAATGTGAAAAGAGAGTGTTTGGTGAGAGAGTTGTACCAGTCGAGGGTAGCACCAAAAAGTGACATAGGGAATGTGCATAGTAGTAATGCATCATCATGTGCAATCAAGTAACAAGCATGTCTGAATGCTCACAGATGCTACTGTGGGTCTTCCTTACTCTAGAATCAAGTAAACTTAGGAAGTTCCCAATAACTAGGATATAGCCGGATTGGGATGGAGGGATGAATGGGTTCATTACAAATTTGATCATATGAACGGATGTTTCTTGAGCCCAAAATAGAGGTCTCAAGATTTGACATTTTGTCCATCAGCATTTTGATTAGATCAGCTGATGGATTTGTGGGTGGGGCACCCCCTAGGTTTTGAGGCACTTGGAAGGTGCTAGAAGGGGCATATGACATAGCCAATTATGCTTGTATGGGCACAACGTACTGATAACTAGCCATAGGGATAGAATTGGAGACCAAGGGTGGTTGTGTCGTGAAGGTAGAAGGCATGACTAGGCTTGATGTAGCTAGAGGTGGTTGGATTGTGGCAACACTAGCCAATGGATGTGTAGCCACCCTGGTGTTGATGGGGGCATGAGTAGGCTAGATGGAGACAACTAGATTTTGGAAAGGGGTAGAGGTTTATTGAATAGTCTTTGGTGTATGGGGGGCTGAAATCCCAATGGAAGTGGGCCCAGAGATAGAAGGAGAAGCCACACTTAGAAGATTAGTCATGGTCTAGTTATTAGTCGAGGCAATAGCCTGGGTGTCTATGGGTTGAATGATAGAGGTGATTGATATAGTTGTTGTCTCAAGCAAGGTAGTTGGCATCCTATAAATTGGGTTGCCTAAAGAGTCTTGCATTCGACTGCATGTGAGATAGTGTTGAAGGGCCTTGACATTGAGGTTAAGGAACCTTTCAAAGTTTTGGTCCCCTTCAGGGACAATAGGGGGCTGAGCTGGGGTTGGTTGGGTAGGAGTTCATTTGGTCTCTGAATGATACTCCATTAGAGGACTAGTTATGGAAGGTGAAGGCGGAAGTGGTTGTTGCCTTGTGTGGTCAACAAGAGTCTTGGTTTGACTACGTGTCAAAACCATTCAAGGCAAAAAGGGTCAAGTTCTAGAAACTATGTTTTCCCAATTTCAGAAACTCAGAATGTGGTTTTGGTAGAAAAAGGGTCAGGTTTTAAGGCTATTTTGGAAAAAAGTTGTTGACAGTGACCGACGTCGGTAGAAAAACCGATGCCGATAAAAAAAAAGTTGCTGACATCGGTGGAAAGACTGATGTCGGTGACTGTGTATTTCCAAAAACTCAAAAATTGAAAGTTTTTGGAAGAAATAAGGTCTGAGTTGTTTTTAGATCTTGAAATATGACCTCACCAACTCAAAAAATCAGATATAGACAAAAAAATGGATGAAGACAAGTAGACCCTAAACATTAATTCCTAGGAATAAATTTTAGAGTCTTGTTTGGCTTATGCCTTAGAAGAGTGTGTTTGGAAAGTTGGCTTGTAGAACAGGTCCTAGAAGAAGCAGTCTAAGGTTGGTTTCAGGTTAGTTTCAGTGCTCAAGAGTCTGTGTTAGGTTTTGTACGTGGCCTGGTGCTAAGGAGCAAGCTCCCCTCACTTCATGAGCCCAGAGATAAGCTGGGTCGCTTAGCTAGTATATACTTCCCCTAGATTTTATACTCTTCCAGAGAATAGAATGGGCTTTCCCCTTGGTAGTGAAGTCCAAGTAAGATTGCCAGGAAGGGTAAGGTATCCGCTAGGTGAAGAAATCCTAGTCAGACCTTGTCTCAGGTATGTTTTGATGTTTATTTTTTGAAAGTGGTCAGGTTGTGTAACATAAGTGTGCTATAATTAATTCATAATGTGGTTTTAAGTTACTAGGTGAGCTAAAAATGCATGCAAGAAGAAATGAAATGTAAAAGATTTTTAAGCCCAAATTGAAATATGTGTTCGGATGCAGACAAGTGGAGAAAAGGTTGAAAGATATGAATTGACTAGTCTAAGATGCAAGAGGAAAGGTGAAAAGAAGAAGAAGAAAGATTCTTTTTAACTTTGCTTATGATGTCTTTACGGAAGAGATAGTAGAAAAGAGTGCAAGAAGAGACCTAATGCACCTATATGAAAAGTTTGCTTTCTTAGAAGAAAAAGAATGATGAACCCAAGGAAAATTTCAACGGTCCCACACGGCATGCCAGAATGTTTCTACAAGTTTTTGCTTTTCCACATTCAAAAGAAGTAAGAAACTAAGATAAAATGGTCAGGGGTTTGTACATACCCAGATGAAGTTTGCGCACTATTATCCAGACATTGTAGTGACTCCTCTTTGGCTGTGGAGGATGACACCTACAGAAGAAAGAGACTTAAACAAGAATTCTGTTAGATAGATAGGTGGTAGACTGCCAAGCAAAGCTTGATCCTAGAAGTGCAAAGACTTCCTGAAGGGGTGACAGTCTACTGATTGATAAAAAGCAAAATGTTGCTGGAATAAGAGATGATAAAAGATTGAACCAAAGAAATAAAAATAAATGCATACCTGTATGTGGTAGTCTATCTTCCACAGTCATCGGTGTCGATTAGTCTACCGACGTCAGTTGGTTAAGGTCGCCAGCGTCAATTATCTATCGATGTTGGTAGGGGCAATGGGTCTAGTGGCCGATGTCAGTTGGGGTAGTGGGGCTTTAGCCGAGCTTTAGGTCTGTCTGAAGTCAGTCAGAATGGTCTGGGAGGTTTGTGGAGGTTTGATGGCTTGTGTTGGGTTTTGCAAAGCAAAGAGTATGACTGAAAAGGGACCAAATAGAGGATAGGGGTAAAAGGGAGGTAAGGATGAGAGAAGGCTTTTCAGCCTCTTTGGGAAGAATAGGTTGGGATGTGCAATAGTGCTTGGAAATGGACAATAGGTTGATTACCAAATGGATTTAGAACAATACTAAAATATAAAGCAATAGGAATACTTAGCTGTGGGTGGAGAGGTAGAAGTGCAAGAGGTTTGTTTCCATTGTGGCTGATGCGGGAGATGTCATGCAATCTTCAATCTAGTTTGGAATGACTGGTGCAGAACCTCTGAGCCTGGAGAGTGCTATTGAAATGTTGATGCCTAGAAGAAGTTGAGGAGTGAGAGAACTTGAATCTTGGAGCAAGAGAATTCACTTTTGTGGGGGGAAAAATAGTGGTCGGATTATAGTTTTAAAGAAATTGGCATCAGCGATACCGCTAGCATCAGCTGATACTAACCGACATTAGCGGCTGAAGAATGGGAAAAGAGGCTAAAATTAGCCTTTTACCCATTCTTCCAACTGCCAGGTCTAATTGCCATTTGGAAAATGGTCGACTGGTGGATTAAATAAGTGTGAGAGGGTTGAAATACCTCATAAATTGGTCATAGGGTGATGGGAGGCATCCAAGGAGAGGTATCTAAGGTGGCGTGAGGTGTCATGGGTGATGTGGCAAGGGGGTTATTAATTTAAAATAGTTGATTTTTATTTTAAATTAATAATTGTGTGGGTTAGGAATGTTTGGAAGTGAACCAAGGGGACCAAGGGGGAGTCGACCAATGGGTAGACACTTTTTCGGTGTCTACACTCTCTCTTGATTGTGATACCCTACCTATCTAATTCATGTAGATGAACATGGGGACCTAAAGCACAGTAGATGAGAATCTCTAAGTGATCTTTAAGTCATTATTATTTTTGTAGACCATATAAAACCATTTAAGTATTAAACATGTCTTGTATTTTCAACCTAATGGGAAGAGGTCTGTTTGGGCTCAGACCTATAGGTACTCACTGCCTACACTTAGAGCATAAATAAACAACTTTGGGATGTCTAATAACCATCCTACCTTTGTAATATATACTATATATCTTGAAAATTTATATACCTATGTATGGGATTTAAAAAAAACATAATAGGATTCATCAAAATAATTGGAAACCTTTTTATCAAGCTTTGGCAAAATGCTTTGGGCCTTTATTTTGCACTTTTGGGGAGAAGGGGCCTGAATCTTAATCACCATCCTTTGAAAGTGGTTTTTAATTTTTTTGAGATATATATCACTTCAAACATGCATTTTATGATCCATTTAACCTGTTATGTCTTTAATATGATCTCCATTATGTGTCTCAACACTTTAAATGACACCTAAGCCCTCAAAAGTGTCACCTATAGGTGACTATTTTCCTGTACAACCAACAAGTATGGAGTTACAAATAATGTGCATGTTTTATGAACCCCATGAGTTATAGGCTTATATTAATATATTAAAATGCAATATTTACATCTAAAAGAGTGTTAAACCACTATTTGAAGCTCTTATTCTTACATTACATCATCATGGAATGCATGTATGTGCATCTTGATTGCTATGTAAATAATAGTTACAAGTGTGAATAGTGTATTGAATTTAGCCTTTAATGAGTTTTAATCCTATTAATATACTTCCAAATGTATTTTCAAAACCTATAAATGGATTAAAAAATCTATTTTCCTAATTTCCACATGGTTTTCTTCTTCTAAACACCTATAAATGAACATTTCCATGACAGACTATGTGCATAGGCAGTGGATAGTGATATAGGAATTATATAAGAGATATAAGGTTGATATTCATTATAAATATTTTAAAAATGGAAAAATACACTATTTTCATTCCAAAGTATTTGAAACACTTATCAGACCTCCCCTCATATCATGACATCCTTCTAAGAACTTGTATATTCAAAGAGCCACCTACATATGCATAGTGTATTGGCTGCACCCATGGAACATTTCTTGGAGAATAAGATTGGAAGGTGAATATATTTATAAATTTTAAAATTATAATGAAACTATCACAACCTTCTGGAACCATTGTTAAAACTTGAAGATCTTGAAAATGGTGAAAAACTACTTGTAACATAAAATGGTGTAACCTCTTACAACATGAGATAATTTGAGGAGGGTGTCAAAATCATCTATAAGTAACATCAGTAATTAGTTTGTATGAACTTTCCCAAAATAGAGCAAAACCTAAAGGGTACACAGATTAATAGGCATAAAATTACAATCAAATTCATGAGGATGGTTCATAAATCACAAGAAACCATTATTCAAAATCCTATTATATAAATTAATATATATGAGTTTACTTTCAACTCCCAAAGGCTTTTGACCTAGAAGTTCTCTTGTTGATTCTACCAAGTACAAACTTGTTGATCACTCTTGCATGTTTAGAAGGGGAAGAAAGGAGTAGAATGGTTTTATGAAAATTTTATAAATTTCAAATAATTTTAATCACTTATATGAGTGTGAATAATATTAATAGTCATATTACGATCTTCTTCCATGTGGCGCACTTCCCCATGAGTTGTACAAGTGCCAAACTCTTCTCATTTTCTAAAAAAATAGCCCTTTATTCTAAAGAACTTACCACTTTTTAGTTATGTTAGTTGATTAAGACCTATTAGGACACATGGGATGTGACATCACCTCTTGAAACCTTCAAATTTCCTAATGAGCCCATATAATCTATTAAATGCTCTATTTATGAACCCCAAATTGACTCAAAATGATATAAGGACTAAAACACTAATTACCAAGGCTAAGATGACATTAAATGACATAAAATAACTTATAATATACCCCATGAAAAGATATTATGCTCCCTAAAACATATAAAAGTTAATTTTTCACCTATAGGGGCCCCAATTTAACCTATAGGGTAAAATTTGGTCAACAAATTAGTGACTCATAGGAGTGGTATGCCTATTATACTAACTAGACTAGTAGCATTATCAGTTCATTGGGCTTAGGGAGTCATCTTAAGTATAATATATAACAATAGGCCTTTGAAAACAATATTTTATCAAGACAATAATAATGACTACCTCAACCACACAAAACAAAAGACACACACACAAAGAAAAAATTAAACACACATGTGCTTCATGAGCACTTATGGAACACACAAACCAAACTAAACAAACTAAAATAAAACACTAAATAACTTGAGATGAAAAATCCACCTTTAATCAAAGGATAATTTTAAAATTTCCTTGCTTCATGACATGAAGGATCTAGTGAGGCATGTAGCCTTTTGACCTTAAGCATTGACGCCTCCATTTTCTTCATGGTGTTTGCCAACTTAATTGGCATAATGTTCAATGAGAACCAGGTAGCTCTAAATAGTTTGGAGATGGAAATTAAATCTTCTTGCATCCAAACAACCTAAAACTTATCATATGTATCCTTAATTATAATCTCCAATGGAGGTTCAACAAGGCATACCTTCTTGATTTCTATAGTGCTCTCAAAAAGATTGGGTTTCTTCTTAGTTGCAAGTTATTCTATCTCATCAAATATATTTGAATATTCTACCCAATCTTGGTCATTATCCTCCATGGAAGTTTATTTCTTCACCTTTGTATATACTTGGCCCTCAAATTGGCAAAACTCTTCAAGCTCTTGAAATAACTTCATTTACAGTTGTCAATCATCTTTGTCCTCTTTATCATGTATAACCACAACCTCTTCAATATTCTCTTCTTGATGTATGAGGTCATCAATCTAGTTTTATTCAATCTCCAATGTATTTTATGGTGATTCAAAATTAGGCTAAGGTATTGGGTCATCTTCAAGAACAAAATCTTGCACCTTGATCTCAAGAGATATTTCTAAGACTAAAACCTCTTTGGGGATGATTTGAAATTTTTCTCCATCCTTAATAGCACATTCATATTCAAAATTTAGGGCCACTTAAGGACTCTCAAGATTTATCTTAGCTACCATAACTTGATTTTGCTTCTCAAGCACTGTAAGATCTTCCATCTCCTTCTCCTTCATGGTGATGCCAAGACTAGGCATCTTGAGATCATGTGACCTAGCCCAATGAGGGTACCAAGGAGTCATATCTTCTTTAAGAAATAATTCTAAAATTTTATCAACCAAATACTCCTCTTGAGGTTCCCATACCATAGGTCCATCGAGGCAAAGGGTGATGGGATGAGGACAAGATGAACTAGTTGGTGGAGGTGGCACATAGAACTCAAAATCATATTGAGAGTGAGGTGTAGGGGATTCTTTTATAAGCTCTTGAGGAAGGGGAAGAAAACCCTAGACTAAAATGGCATAGTTTTCTTCCTTACATTTAACAATCACTTCATTTACATTTGATTGGGCTTGAGCATTCTCTTGAAGAAGGGTGAATGGGGTGTGTTTATGCATTGGATCTTCTTTTGGGTCTAAACCTTCCATCACACATTGGCTTAGCAATTTAATCTTTGACTCTAACACTTCAATTTGATTGACTAGGTTCTCTTGGAAAATTCTTTCTTGAATTTCATGAATCTTCATGAGGATGAGGAGTACAAAAGGGTTGACATGGAACACAATAAGCTTCTTGGGGAAGGGTGGGATGGACTTGCATATAATTAAGCTCTTTCTCAACTTCACACTCCTTATCAAGGATTTTGTCCTCTTTCTTTCCCCATGATTCCACTACCTTATTCTAGCTTATAATGTTAGGATTAGGAGTTTATTTTTGAGGTAGTGGTGAAACTTGAGGAGTTGATGAAGATTTTAAGAAGCTTCGGATCTCTTTAGGCTTGAATTCTCCACCTTGTCTCCAACTTATAATTTCATAACTAAATGTCACTTATTGAGTTAAGTGTAATTGGATATGTCAATGAGGTATTATATTCCACTTATTTTTTTTATGACATAGAATGCTACATATGTATATCATCCAACTCAATATGCCTATCAAGATTTGCTTCAAAAACAAGGTTTCTCTTTTCAAATCTCTCATCCAACTAATTGGGAAAAGGTTGACTCTGATTAGATTGATTTGTCTCATGAGTAGGTATCAAATAGGACTAATAGAAATCTTGGGGAAGTGGATATGAAGGCTGATAGATTTGATGAGGCTAAATTTTATGAATTATTAGCCTATCCGCTAAGGAAGAAACCAAGCCACTCACATCTAGCATCTCACTTATGAGCCTTTGCCAATTGGCTCTCTTAATAAGTACCCACTCTCTTTTGAATATCTCTAATGCATATCTCACCTTATTAATAATATTAATAATAACATCTTGACCACATCCCCTTAGATTATCAATATCCAACATGTACCTCTCATATCTAAAAAGATCTTGCTTAAAAGTGGAAATGCATTGATTAGATAAGTGACTAGGTTGACTAGGAGCAAGATATTGAGAAGCCTGATTATAGGGATGATACACTTCATGAATGGGATGATACACTTCATTAATAGGCTGATAATGTTCATATTTGATCTGGTAATAATCATAACAAGGCTGATATGGAATGCCATAGGTTGGATATACCTCACCAACTTGTGTAAAACAAAACTCAATGCTAAGGTTAGCCATGAAACTTCATTAGGAATCAAGAACACAATGAATGATCATCAAAAATATTTAAAATGAATACCTAGGTTGATTGACTAGTTGATGTAGCTTTCAAGTCACCATTGATGCTTTGATAGATACCTCTAAAGGTTGATTGTTGAAATACAACACCAAAAATCTTTCAACCTCTTAGACTAAGAGTCCCACTAGGCATGCCAAAAAATATTGTCACTTGGATTTTCACCCTTTTAGGAGATGTATAAGCTCTCCTCATATAAGTGGCATAATTGAAACACCTATAGGCTTGTGGGTAGCCTAATGAATAGGTGAATCTCTAGGTAGGGATAGCTCCCTTGATGTACCACTTTGGATCAAAACTACACCTAAACTTTAGTGGGGGCAGAGGGAGAGATAAAACTAAAACAAAACTATAATAAGGGAGGAGATACACCAAATAATTTGATGACTCCTAACTAGATGCATGTTACACATGAAACTAAGAGACTAACCAAACATAAACTTCTCTAATCTGCATCTTCTCACATCAATGTTACATTATGAGGTTATGGATGAATGTTTAGGCTAATAGGATAAGACAAGAGGCCTTAAATGGCACTAGTGAGTAGATTGACTCACTTAACCTTGACACTTACTATAAAAATTTGCATGCCCTACAAGAAGGTACTTTCCAATTGCAAATAGGTGAGAGAATGAAACAATATACTAAGGAAACAAGAGTCATCACTTAAGAAAAATCAAACATTCAAGTGAGCACACTATGAACATTCATGAAAGAGGTAAATAATTAGTAGTCTTATTTATCAAATGGTATGTAAATGAGTAGGGATTCACCATACTTAGATGAAGCATAAGTTATAATGGCCAAAATTACTAGTTCTTATAGAAATCGATAGAGAGAGGAGAAGAGAGAATTCCAAGGGTCATAAGGAAACTTATAAATCTAAGTAATAAGTTAAATGTGCATGATAAGAGTCTGTTGGATGAACCGTGCAAGGTTAGGAAGTACAATTGTCTATATAAGGCATGAAAGTCTTGTAAAGTGGCATGAAAGTTCTCACTCTGGCTTAGAAAATTGCCTTCATGATTTAGACTTGTTTGAACATAAAAAAACCAATTAGGGATAGGTATTATGATTGTAATGAATTGTAAGGATTTCATAAATTCCTCTATATTCATTGGTTATGGTTCTAGTCATCTTGAATCATCTACAAGTGAACCATCATCATCTGCACTCCAAATAACTTTTATTTCATGTACCCTACACAATCAAACTCAAAATTAGCTTCATTTTTACATTAAAATCCATGTTAGATAGTGTATGATAAGTTTAAAGACCCTATATGGCCTTATAAGCATTAGGAACACCTTAAAATCACCTCACTAAGTTTTCCACCATTCTCGCTAGCTTGGTCACTATGTCAGTTTTAACTAGTTGAGATGAGAGCTCTAGTTAAAGAACTTAAGAGTTTTTTTATGAATAAAATGAATATTTGGGGTTATCCCAAGTATTAATATTCACCCCAAACTTTATTTCATCTCTTGAATTTTCTTATAACCTATAAAACACATAATATAGTCAAAAGTACCATGTTTTGTACCATGTCCATATAGTTTCTTACAACTCAAAAGTATGGGAAGGATATTTAAAGAGTATTATTCAAGGTAAAATAAATTTTATGATCAATCTAGGCCATTATATCATATTTACAACTTCATCTTATCAAACTAGTTACTAGCAAGGGTTTTAGAGGGTTTAGGCCTATTTCACCTTCTTAAGGTTTGTTCTTAAATGTGGGACATTGAATATGAAAAAAAAATTTACACTATAACATATTTAAATACCTTTATAAACTTCACCTAACTCATTATATCCCCATGTACAACCTCAAAAAAGATGTGAGTATCTAAACTTCTCCTATCAAGCTTACTTCTCCATTTACATAGGCTTACTTCTCTATCACCTCTATATTTCCCCCACAAACATTCCCAAATTAATTTTAGTGATCACATAAGGCTATACATGAATTTGACCCCACTTTTGGATTATTATCCTAGTCATGTTTAGTAGGACTGTCTACACTTTTGAAGGTCTAAACCCTTTTGTTTGTATCCCTACTTATATGGGATATATTTCAAGTTACCATATATGTGTATAAATACCATACACATTCATCTAATTTCCAATCAACCTCTTTTCCATCCTTCTCACCCATATTCACAAGATTGAAGGTTTATACACAAAGGGAAGTGCCCTCTATCTAAGATAAAATATAGGGCACTTCCCCTATTTCCCCAGATTAAATGAATTAATGATGGGATTATATAGATTTTATATGTTATATATACTAATATTTAACCCTTGAATATGTCATTTTGACCTTCAAAAATCCTCGAGTTCCAAGATAGACTTATTGGAGAAAAGATTGTGTGCAATGTCTAAGGAATGGATTGTGTTAATTGAGCCATTTTCTCTATTTATGTGCATCATGATGGTGTCATTAGGTTTTTATAATTGTGATTAATATTACCTAACCTTAATTCATACCTGTAACCTCTCACAAACCCCTCATACACTTTGATTCAGTGAAGACTGAGTGCAACCTTGTTAGTTGTATCCCTTTTTTTGAGGTCACCTGTAGATGTGTGTGTATAGATTAGGCTTAAGAATAGGGTATACAGACCCTCATTTATTAATTTAGGGTCATTTTAATAATTTTATGTTTAATTTATTCATATTCATGCTTTACAACACCTAAACATACTCCTTTATGCTCACCGCCTGTAAAAATCAATGCTTGGTTATAGGTGCATATAGGGCCTTAAGATGTCTATATAAGCTTGTTTCACACATTCCAAATATTATTGAGGTCATCATGGCTCTAATTAAGGTGATTATATGGTTTTTTAATCATTCAAACTTTCTGTATACCTTTTACCTGCACCTTAAGCTCACAAACTGAAAACTCTCTCTTTATTGTGATACCCTACATGTCTAATTCATGTAGGTGAACATGGGGACCTAGAGCATAGTAGATGAGCCTCTAAGTGATCCTTAGGTAATAATTACTATATTATACCATATAAAACCATTTAATTATTAAATATGTATTTTATTTTCAACCTAAAGGGAAGAGGTCTATTTGGGCTCAAACCTGCAGGTAACCACTACCTGCACTCAGAGCATAAACAAGCAAGTTTGAGTTGTCTAAAAACCATCCTCCCTTTGTCATCTATCTTATATATATTTAAAATTTATATACCTATGCATGGGATTTAAAAAAAACATAATAGGATGTATCAAAACAATTATAAACCTTGTTATTAAGCTTTGGCAAAATGCTTTGGGCCTCTATTTTGCACTTTTGGGGAAAAGGGGCATGAATCTCAGTCATCATCCTTTGAAAGTGGTTTTTAACTTTTTTGAGCCATATATAACATTAATCATGCATATTAGGATCCCTTTAAGATATTATTTATTTAATATGAGCTCCATTATGTGTCTCAACACTTCAAATGAAACCTAAGCCCTCTGAAGTGTCACCTATAGGTGACCATTTTCATGTACAGGCAGCAAGTGTGGAGTTGTAAACAATGTACATATTTTCTGACCCCCATGAGTTCTAGGATTATCTTAATATCTTGAAATGAAATATTAACATTTAAAAAAAAATTAAACCACTATTTAATCTCTCCTTCTTACATGACATAATTATTGAATGCCTATATGTGCATTTCAACTAATATGCAAGTAATAGTTACAAGTGTGAATAGTGTATTGCATTTAGCCTTCAATGAGTTCCAAACCTATTCCAATAATTCCAAATTGATGTTCAAAACTTATAAATGGATTCAAAAATCTATGTTCTTAATTTCCACATGGTTTTCTTCTTCCAACACTTGTAGATGAACATTTCCATGGTAGACTGTGTGCATAGGCAGTGGATAGTGATATAAGAAGTATATAAGAGATATATTCTTGAGATTCATTATAAATATTCACAAAATGGAAAAATACACTCTTTCCACTCCAAAACATTTGAAACACTTATTAGAGTTCCCATTCTATCATGGCATCCTTCTGAGAACTTGTATATTCAAAGAGTTGCCTGCATATGCATAGTGTATTGACTACACCCATGGAAAACTACTTGGAGAATGAGATTATAAGGTTAAATGATTGAGATGAAATTTAAAACATGATAATTAAACTATCATAACCCTCTAGAACCATGGTTAAAACTTGAAGATCTTTAAAATGGTGAAAAATTGCCTATAATAGAATGGTGTATCATCTTACAAAATGAGATGATTTGCATATCCAAACACCTTAAAACACTAAAAAAATAATGGAAATAATTTTAATAGTGAGTAAAAATAATATATAATCAATATCAACAACTAGTTTTTATGAATTTTCCCAAAATGGAGTAAAATTGATAGGGTGCATAGATTAGCAAGCAAAAAAACTAGTCAACTTCATGGGGATGGTTCATAAATAAGAACACACCATTATTAAAAATATTATTATTAAAATTAAGCTATATAATTTTAATTTCACCTCCAAAAGGTGTTTGACCTAGAATTCCTCTTGTTGATTGTACCAACTACAAACCTGTTGATCACTCATGCATGTCTAAAAGGGGAAGAAAGGAGAAGAATGGTTTTAGGCCTTTTTAGCACTTAAAAATAATTTAAATAATTGATATTAGTGTGAATATTATTAAAATTCATATTAAAACCTTCTCCCATGTGTCACACTTCCCCATGAGCCATATAAGTGACAAACTCTTCTCCTTTCCCAAGAAAATTGCCCTTTCTTCTGAAGAACCTACCACTTTTCAATTATATCAATTGATTAAGGCCTATTAGGACACATGGGATGTGAAATAACATATTTTAACCTTCAAATTTACCAAAGAGGCTGTAAAACCTATTAAATGCTATATTTATGACCCCAAAATGACTCAAAATGATATAAGGACTAAAAAACTAATGACCAAGGCTAAGATGACATTAAATGACATAAAATAAATTATAATATACCCCATGACAAGATATTATACCCCATAAAACATCTAAAATTAAATTTTCAGCTATAGGGTCCCTATTTTGACCTGGAGGGTCAAATTTTTCTAACAACACCATGACCTTCCTAGAAGTGCCAGGTTGTTTTCCTGCTCTACTAACTTTATTAATTCAAAGTCAGCCTAGAATTTAGTGCCTATGATATTTATAATTTTTCTCTTGAAAATTCTAATAGGATATTCCTTAATATTATTATCCATGAGGAGCACATGAGGGAAAGGTCACAAATCTGGGATACCCATTTTCTCCCAAGCAATTTTGGTCAAGATGTTGACCTCAATGCCTATGTCTACAAAAACCTTATAGACAAACCATCCATTAATATTGGCATTCACTAGGATTTATTGGTCATATTTATCATTCTGAGTATGTCAAAATTATTTTGTCCTTTCCATGCATGGTGAGATGAGCTCATCTTGCTTTTGACTTGCATGTTCTAAGAGTAAATTCTTTAATAAGGACAACATACCCTTGGTTTGCAAGAGGCATAAGATCCTAGTTAATTCTTTTACTTCAGCCTCTCAATTATCCTAATTATTTCAAGTGGTGGTATCCTACACTTATAGGTACCATGTTAATTAGAACTCCCCTTAAAAGTTTTGGATCTCGTAGCCTATTGTAGTACATGCTTCTAACAGGTTGGGTTTGGATAAGGCAAAACTTTTGGTTCAAGCCACATTATGCATTCATTTTGAACCTTATCCCCAAATTTGAGGTGCAAATTGGGAATTGGTATAGCTAGTGTCTGAGTGGTGAATCCATTGCAACTAGTTTCTTGTACCTTGACTTTCATTATATGTGTAATTTGTGCATTTGAGGTCCATTTTTTGTCTTTTGCTTATACCTAATCATCTATATGCCCTGGTCTACACTAGGTCTACCTTGGGTTAACTTTTTATCAAAGTCAAGGCATTTTTCAACCTTATGGGGCCTTGACAATACCCACATGTGAGATGTGTAGGGCAATCATGCTAATAATGCTTTGTTGAGCCACACTTATAACATGAGCATAGTAGGAACCTTCCACCACCATATCCTCTACACTATCCTCTAGTGCCTTATTGCATCTCTAATCCTATATTATGTTGGATATAGCCAACATTCCCTTGGTTAACTTGCCCTCTGATTACTATTATAGCCTATTGTATTCAACTTTTCATATTTTCTCACATTTTACCAATCACCCAAAAATTAGTAGTGGTATGGGTATAAGCATCGTACAAACAACAATAGATGGTTGTGTTAAATTAGTTGGCATGTTAAAAAAAGGATAGTTTCACACACCATGTACTTCTTGATAGACTTTATATCTTATAAGTAGAGCATGTACATTCATCTATGGGTAGTTAGTTTTATTATAACCTTCTACTTTTTAGTCAATGCACCATAATTCACTTCAAGCATCATATTCAGGGTTGGTGGTAAGATTTTGGAGCTGAGATGCCATAGATGCAATATAAACCTCCATAAATTGGTTGATCTTGATATCTACACTTTTAACTACCTCGATTCTAAGTGTGGATTCAAGTACTTCTCAAGGGTTTATAAAAGTCTTCATGGAAAGCGCTCTTTAGAATGGCATGACAAACCCCCCAGTGAACCACTATTCATGTTATGAAGTGTGAATATCATATGGGAGATTTGATAGGAGATTTTTGAATCATCCATCATATAATTTCACACTCTTTGAGAGTCCTTGGGTAATTATTTTTAGCACATTGATGTTTTATTGTTCAAACCTCAAGATGTTAAACTCCTTTAGGAATGCATTCTTTAAGGTATCATAGTCAACCATGGCCTGGTGGGGATCAAAATTTCTATACCAAGTGTGGGAACATTTAATTAAAGTGGTTACAAACTGAGTAGCCTTTCACTCCAACTAGGTTTTACCTCATGCACACCATTAAAATTCACACTTCAACAAATGTTCTATAATAATGTCCACACCTTGATACTCTGGAAGGTGCATAACCATTTTTTAGTAGATATATATGGGGGGCAAATTGTATTGGTGGTGTTTATCCCCTCAACACCTATCTTGGTATTGGTCCTCTCATGCATCCAATCTCAGAGATAGATATTGGTCCCATCATTCCTACTGGCATAGGTATTGTCATAAGTGTCATGCCACTCATTTATTTATTGGACAAGTTCTTACAGGCTATAGCCCACCTTGTGTTGCTAACATTAACTATGTTGGTATGCTCACATTCAAGTTCTATTGTGGTGAGCTAGCACTCAATGGTCTTGAGGTAGTTGTACTCACCTCCTTATATGTAATAATCTACTCAATAACGATGTTACACTCTAAATTTTAAAAACATCTAAGATTTAAGGTATTGGTAGGGTCAACAATCACTTTTATATTATCTTAAAGTGGGTGATCTAGCACATGAGCATGTACTATAGGTTCAAAAGGGGTAGGTACATCAAGTATATTTATAATTACCAAATTCTATAAGAACTTAGTGATTTCCACACTTATTAAGTGTCGAGCTTGGTCCATCGCTTCATTATACCTCTTATCTTTGCATTGATATTTTTCAAGATATCCTTCCCCATACCCTTTCAATTCTCTATGGGTCCTCTTGGCACTTCCAAGTTTTAGATCCTCCATTAATCAGTGCCATCTCTTATTATAGGCTTAGCTTCTGAGCTCTTAGGTGTCAATTGGCTCATCCCCCTCCATTATGCCTCACCTACACATCCCCCTCTTCCCCTTTACATAACTCATACACAAAAATATTTTAGCCTTCCATCACCAAATTTTCAAAACTTTAGTCAACCATTAGCTTCTTGAGCTCTGTGCCAAACTCTTTCATGAACATGCATCTAGGGGCACACAAGAACTAGTACTCCACTTCCTCAGGGCATGAATAAATTGTAATTATGAACTCAAGTACATAGCTATTTAGATCTCTTTACCACCATTTATCCACTTCTCTAGTCAAAGTAAAATACAATGTCCCAAAACTCTATAGGCACTCCTTTGTCCACTCATAGTGTCATCCATGGCTTCTTATTTTATGGGTTGAATATGTAACCAACCACTTATACACGTGATCAAGTAACTCACAAAAAATACCTCATACAAAGCATCATTAAAGTTGTCATGAACCCATTTTATTGGCTTTTGTCCTTTGCAAATTGGATGCTTTTATGCAAAACTTTTTTCCACTTGGTGTATCTAGTGTTAATGTTTTCAAGAGAAATATGGTACATCATTTTATTGCACCATAACAACAATAAAATTCAACATAGGTTTTGACAACAGAACTAAAATGTTGTGAAAGTTTAAGGGTGGTTTACTGCAACCAAGTAAAAACATGGGATAAATCCCTTTATGTTTAACATTTAAACACTTGGATGCACTAAAATCAATGTACATAAGTAACATGCCTTATGCACTCACCCAAATTGTAGCTGAGAAGGAATTAGGACCTACATTAGGATAGGTGTGTCATGATGTGAGGCTTCACCAGGGGTACTTAATCAATGCACTAAAAACTTACCTCTAGGGCAGACCCATAGGTGTAGGCCTATGCTCAAAGTAATCCTGAGGTCATATAAGCCTTAATGGGTCATCAGACTACTTTTATTTAACTTACTCTCCATATTAAATAGATGTAAATTAAACAGGGGTTGTGTTCACTAGCATAGACCTATACTCATTTTCTATGTAAAATGGTGATGACATCATGAAAATTATAGAGACTCCATTAAAATATCAAAACCAATAAAAAACAAGAACTTTGATTCACATAATTGATCAAAAGTGTGACATCATAAAAACATTTACATCCCATAACAATACTACAAGACATGTGAACCAGACAAACTCACGTATAATTTAAGGCAACACCATTTGTCATTTTTTAAAGTCCATAGCAAGAGTTTATATTCAAAATCATAATACTAACAACCCAAAGGCTCATAGATGAGTTTGGGCACATATAATTGGGGCTAGAATGGCCTCCAGTTTGTATCTAAGCTATAATGGTCACTAGAGTAAAGTTTATAGAGCATGGTTATGAATTCATCCCACTAGAGATTCATTGTAGTTTTCCATATTTTTTCATTCTCTAGTTTGAGCTCCTTATATAAGCCTCCAAAAACATATTTACCAAGGTGAAAGCTGCATGTTGAGTGTTGAGCTAGAGTTTCATCATCATAACCATTGGCTCCATGACCCTGTGATTCCTGCACTCCACTTGCCATATTCTTTAGATCTTAGTATATACCCTGAATATCTAAGAGATGTTTAGACATCAACCAACTAGCACAATATTTGTGATGCATCCTCTAGCTAGCTACCAAAATTGTTAGGCTAACCACTTGCCTAAAATATTTAAATGCACCAAGGTGGATATCAAGTTAGAGTTAAAACTTCACTAAACAAGTTAGGGTCCCAATATACCTAATTTGTTACATTTATTTTACTATATATATCCTTTCACACATAAACAAAAAAATAACACAACAATAAAAATAGCTTAGACTGCACACAGAAATAAAAACACAATAAAAAAACATGTCTTTAAAAGTCAAAAAATAGTTCAAACTGCACACAACAAAAAATTATACATGTCTTTCAAAGTGTGTATGCAGTTTCAACATTTTAATCTTTTAATTTTGTGTTTTCCCTCCAAATTTGATTTGGGTATAGGCTCGGGGAGGTATGAACCTAGCCTAAAAACAGCCATGGAGGAGCCCACTTGGTTTTTAAGAAATTTAGGAGTCTTTTTCATTTATGTCTGCACATCTAATCAGGAAAATTTTATTATTTAATACACACACACACACACACACACATATACATATATGTGTGTGTGTATATGTATGTGTATATACATACATACATACATACATACTTACATACATACACACACACACATGTGTGTGTGTGTGTGTGTGTGTGTGTGTGTGTGTGTGTGTGTGTGTGTGTGTGTGTGTGTGTGTGTGTGTGTGTGTGTGTGTGTGTGTTGTGTGTGTGTGTATAGATATAGGGGAAAGCATAGTTTTTGAATATATTATGTTTTTAGTGTTAAACTATTTTTTATAATTATTTCTTATTTGATACACAACATACCTCATTATGGATTATATATATATATATATATATATATATTGTTATGAATACTTTTACAAAAATTTGTCAGCAATCAAAAATTTATAAAATTTATACTTGACTGATTTATGCATCATTGGCTATGATTTGAAAAAAATGATTGTCATGAATTTAATGTCAAAAAGTTATGTTCATACACTTACAGATCCAATTTTCTAGTTATCTTGACCTATAAAATTATTTAAAATTTATATATTAATAAAAAAGTAAAAAATATAACTTGATCAATCTTTGACATTTCAACTATGTATATATGAAATTTCATTTATCAATTCATTCATTTACTCTAAAAAAGTGTGTCTGTACACATGCAATATCCTTATCTTTTCACAAAAAAGGGTCAAGTCATTGTCATAAATACATCTATTTTACACACTTTTATCATTTGGATATTTAAAGACATTATATATCTAGAAATTACATTCAGAATGACACAATTCATATTCTTATGTCATTATCAAATTATTTTTCCAAGTATCTCTAACATTCTCTCCAAGTTCAATAACTATATTTTTTTTTCTAATGCGTCACCTTATACACACACCCCCCCCACTTTTTGTCCTCCATTATCCTTAATCTACCCTAAAATATACAAAAATTGAATCATTGCAAAACTTCAAGAAACATTAAGATATTGTCAAGTGATGGTTTCACAAAAGATCCAAGATCAAGGCCTTCAATATTTCAAACTTAGTGATTCTATAGGATAAAGCACATGAAAATAAGGGACAACATGATAATTTCACTCCTTTATAGATTATACCTTATAATATATCAAAAATCTTAGGTAAGAATGCCTTTTGGCTTAAAGATCTTCAAGGTAATGACTTTGGTTTTCTACTCAATGGATAATTTTTGAAGCACTACGTCATGGTTGCTCCAACTAAAGATGCATCAAAGTAAAATTTAAGTGGAGATTTAGACTAGAAATAGATTATATTTCTTTCTTTCTATATTAGATTTACTACTTTCTAGATTAGATTTACTGCTTTCTATAATAGTTTCTCTACTTTCTACATTTTTGTTCTAGTAGATCAGTTGTTATGCTTTCTAGGTTAGTTTCTTAAAATTACAGAAAAGAGAAGTCAATTTCCTATAATAAAGTTACCAAAAACTGTCCAAAAATAAGGGATGATAAATAAGGATGTACAATTGGTCCTCACAAGGATTTATTCCAAGTAGTACCAAATTGTTTAGGATGGAGGTACATGTTGTGATTAAATTAGATTTTTCTTAGGTTGAATAAGTTTATAAAACTTATGGGATTTTTCTATGATATGCTCATGAAAATTTTAGAAAGGATTTGTCTCCAAAGGTTTATTACATGATTTCATGTTATAACTTGGATGATAGATAATAAAAATAGAACTAGATACTAGATACACACTGATAGGGAGATATTGACAAAGCAAGTTTTTTTATTCATACACCCAGCCAATTGTTACTCTCTCTCTCTCTCTCTCTCTATATATATATATATATATATATATATATATATATATATATATATATATCTGTGTGTGTGTATGTATGTATTAAAATCATACAAACTAATAGAATATGGGTAATTCAAGTAGTATATACCATAGCTATGGATCTCTGGTTGGTAGTAGATCAAGGCTTTGAATATATATATATATATATATATATATATATATATATATATATATATATATATATATATGTGTGTGTGTGTGTGTGTGTGTGTGTGTGTGTGTGTGTGTATGTATGTATTAAAATCATACAAACTAATAGAATATGGGTAATTCAAGTAGTATATACCATAGCTATGGATCTCTGGTTGGTAGTAGATCAAGGCTTTGAGTGGAACCAAAGGTATCTATGTTAGGGCTATGGATGTTTGGATAGAAGCAGGGCAATGTCTAGGTTTTCCCTATTATTTGATGTCAAAATTTGAAGTCAAAATGAAATCTACAGTGTATATCTAAGGCTTTGTTAAAACTTTCATAACCAAGGGGGAATTGATTTCACTAGAAAACACACACAAATCTAAGGAATGGAAAGGGTTAGTATGTTGTATGAGGAAGTAGGAGTTTATTATAGAGTTTGGTTAGCTTATTATTTATTTACAAGAGTTGAAGTTTTCTCATAATGCATTGCTGAAATTATGGGTTCTTAAATTACTCAAAATTATTTTTCCCTATGAGTCACCATTTATTGTGTCCTAACACACACACACACACCATTTTAAATTTTTCAAATAGGGTCCCAATACTGATTGAATATTATTTTAAGGTCCTTTGAAGTAGACCCACAATTTTAGACTTTTGAAAATCATGAATCAAAAGAGTTTATATAATGCTTGGGAGATTCATTTGATTATCTAGGTTAATGGTTGTTTACTTAACACAATTTGTAGGTTTCATCTCATGTTTTAGGATGTTTTCAAGACTCAAAGGGATCTAAGCTATGTTTAATCCATACTATATGCTATAATATCTTCCTTTGATATTTTTAAGTGCTTATATACCTAGTCTTATTTACAATTTATATGATTAACTGCACTAACATATTTCATTTCCAATGGGTTTGATGTCTAAGTTATGTGTTAAACATAATTATCCCACACTTAGGCATATCTTCAAACCATCCTAAAGTTCATCCTAATCATATGGTATCATTCCACTCTTTTAGAGCTATGAATGAAAGGTACAAGTCATTGAAAATTTAATTCCATGTACAATAGCTTGCTCTCCTATAAAGGACCCTACAAATTCCCTAGAAAGGAGTTATAAGAAATGCTATAATTTTTCAAAATAAGTGATCCATACAACTCTGTTGAAGATATCCCAGCTGGTTGGGTCTCATTGAAGTTACCTATGATTTTCGAGTTCCATCTCACAACTGACCCTCTCATTCTAGCTAGGTTTAGCTTTCTGACGACCCTTTCAATCGATAATTATCAACACATTCAGATTGGCTTATAGAATTTTTCCTATA
The DNA here is from genome assembly GCA_037957365.1 of Torreya grandis. Lineage (NCBI taxonomy): Eukaryota > Viridiplantae > Streptophyta > Pinopsida > Cupressales > Taxaceae > Torreya > Torreya grandis. Next base: position 668,039 of record JARHVA010000258.1, read on the forward strand.
TAAAATCAAGGTTTTTTCAAATAATGGAAGTTTGTTGTTACAGGTTGCAAATTATAAGTAATGTCATGCTTTAGCTTTGTTTGAATGGGTTGTACTCCCAAGTGAAAATAATAAAAGTGATTATTTTTTTTATTGATTGTATGGTGTCATCATGGACATTTAATCCACACATATAGAATATCCCAGAGTGCATGGAATTGATTTCGTGAAGCATTTTTCCCCTATCATGAGAGGTGTCACTTGTCTCTAAGTGATGTGGAATGAGTAAGATCAAAAGAGAGAGGACAAGGTCATGATGAATGTATGAGTGTGAGTGGAGACAAGATTTAATGAATGAATTTTTAATGGTTAAATATATTTTTGAATATAATACATGTTATATTAAAAATTTAAAAAATGCTTTTCTATGATCAAAATATATGACGTACCTTTTTAATAGTTTGCATAGGGTTATACAAAGGATTTATATGTGAGTGTTTTCATGTGAGTGGTTACTAGAATGCAATGATTTATTGGTAGTTATAACTTGACTCAAGTGGTCCCTTGAGTAATTATGAGATCATAGGATGTTAGCCTCTTATGATGCCCTCAACAACCTACATGTAATCATGACAGCCTGCATAGAACTATAGTTGGGGTCTTGTAACTAGATGAGAGATTATTGTCTTCCTACCCATAAAGTGGTCACTATGGATCTTTGTGTTATTTGAGTTAGGTGTTGCATGAACATAGAAGAGGGTAGTTGAGCATGATGTTGTTAAGTGATCTTCCTCTGCATGAACCTACTAATGATTTATCTCTATGTTGTGTTACTCCATATGGATTTTATGCCTAGTGAATTTTTTCTTTAGTAACTGATAGGGTTTTCAAACTTGGGACCTGTGCTCCCAAAAATCCTAGATCTTACTATGTGATAGAGTGAAATCATCTCCATGAAATGACCAGAAGTTGAAAGTGGTTCATGTGTGTCCCTATAGCCATAAATTTTGGTCTATAACACTTCAAATGGAGATTATAAGTATATGCCTTTGTTATGGCTCTTACCTTGTTATTTAGGGGTATGTCTGAGCAATGTTTTAACTTTTTTTCTAATTCTCCTTCATTCTTCCTATAGCTTATCTAGTGTATTCTATGAATTACTCAAAAGCCCATAGCCAAGGCCATAGCTTAGAGTTTGTGAAGAACTAACCTACATTCACTTAGAGAGGTCTTAGGATGTACCTATAATAATCATAGGTGGTACCCATAGTAACTGTAAAGTTATGCCTAGCTATGGGGAAGGTGCTCATAGTACCTATAGAATAGCCTGTGGTAACTGGAGTTTTGCTCAAAATGATTGTTTAGTTTTCATTTTGACTTTTACCCTTAAATAACTAGTAAGCTAATTTTCTATTTAGGCTTATTTTTCAATTTTGGGCACCCAGTAGGCTATTTTTTAACCTAGAAACTACCAACAATGCCCAAAAAGGAGTTTTTATTATTGGTTTTTGTTTTTAATTATTGCTTGTAATAGAATTTTTATTCTGGGTCCTTATCAAGCCATCTATGAGGGTGACTAGTTAAGGACCAAGTAAAGGTATCAGTCTTCATGGTAGAGGAGGGCTAGAATGGCCTCTTCTCCTTCTTCATCTATGTGTTAGTTGGTTATCATTTTATCTAGTGAGACATCATGCTAATATATTACATCGTTATATCCATTTTGTAATTATGTGCATATGTGTTTGGTAAACTCCTCTTGCGTGAGTGTCTTTTTTTACAACTTTAGTTTGTAGCCATTGACCAATAGATAGAATATTATTGTATCAATGGTTTGGAGTTGAACTATTCCATTATCATAAACATGCTCAATCTCAAATGGATCAAACCATCTATTCTATAGTTTGCCCTTATGATCCTTGTATTTTGAATCAAAAAGAAAGGCCCAACTCCTACACTGAATTGCCTAGTCTTAATGTACATGTCATGCCATCCAATCCACTATTATTATACAAGTTCTATGTTATGTAATGACTACTATCTATATTCATCTAAGGAATTAAACTTCATAAGCATTTATTTCTCTAATTTAGATATATCCATCCCAAGTTCTAGTGATATATGTAAGGTTTTATGCTCAAATTCAATTAGCAAGGCAGGTTTCTTCTCATAGACCAACTCATATGGGGTGAAGCCTATAGTGGTCTTCCACATAATTTTTAAAGCCCAAATAGCTTCAAGAAGTAAAGCCTCCCAATCCTTATGAGACATACTAACAATCTTGGTCAAAATATTTTTTAACTCCTTATTAGTGACTTATACCTATCCATTGGACTATGGATGATATAGAGTTGATTTTTTATGCCTAATCTCATATTGTTAGACCAAGGCAGTAATTAAACTAGTAGTGAATTGAGGTCCTTGATCAGTGACTATTTATCGTGGTACACCATATCTTGTGAATATTTTTTCATAAAGAAAATTTACCACCTTCGCATCCTTGGCATGTGTAAGAGCCTTTAATTCTACCCATTTAGTGACATAGTCAGTACATACAAGGATGTATTCTTTATTGTTGGATTCTAGATCAAAATGTCCAACAAAGTATAGGCCCCATTATTCCAATGATTCAAGCACCATTTGAGGCTGCAAATTCATCTATTCTAAACATGTGGGTCTCCCCATATGCTGACATCTATCACAAGGATCATTATACCTTATTGCATCTTTATGGAGTGAGGGTAAATAATATCTTGCATTCAAGACTTTTACAATTTTTTAATTGGTTGTAAAGTGTCCTCCATAGGGTTCATCATGATAGGATTTTAGGATATCTATAACTTTATCTTATCTGAGACATGTTTTGATGGAGTCAGGCCAAACATAGAAAAGGAATCTAGACAACTATGAATGCATGCAACTTTTCTAAATCAAAGCCCTTTTTTGCTTTGGGAGGAAGTGTTGTGAAAGTAACCCTATTACAAGGTAGTTAACAATATTAGCATACTAAGGTGTGGTAATAGTAAGGGAGAAAAAGGGCTCATCTATAAATGAGTCATCCACTATGGTATCTTTTTTAGAGGATTGTAGTCGTGATAAGAAGTCAACCATGACATTGTCCTTACCAGTCTTATCTACAATAGTCATATCAAATTATTGTAATAAGAACAACCATTTTATCACTTTACCAAGGACAACTAATTTATTCATAAGGTACTTAATGGTTATATGGTATGTATGAAAAATACTTGATACCTTATTATGTAGTGATATAACTTGTTGATAGTATAGAGTACTACCAAGAACTCATTTTTAGTGACCATGAAATTTAATTTTGCTACCTGTAGGTTCTTGCTCTAAAAATATATAGAATAATTGAGTTATTCCTATTTTTGGCTTAACATAGCTCCTAGTGTAGACACCAAAATTGTGCCTAACCCTTGTCGTCCTCCCCTTAACCCCCATTTTATTCTCCCATGCCTATTTAATCCCTGTCAACCATTTTCCCACGAGCCTTGATCCTGACAGCATGTAAAAATGAGCAGAAAGCTAAAGTTAGCCTCTATCCCCATTTTGCATCTACCAACGTCGGTCACTACTCGACCGACATCACAGACGTCGATCACTACTCGGCTGACGTCGGTAGTCTTGCTGGCGTCAGTTATCCTTAACACTGCGTTCTTGACCTGAACGCAGGATCCATTATCCATTATCCGTTATTCGTCATTTGGTTGCCAATCAATTTCTTGATCGGTTATCGGACCTTCTTTCAAAACATTCTTTCATTCAACCTTCAGAACAATCAACAAACTTTTCATTCAAACAATCAGCAAACTTTTTCATTCAGACAATCAGCAAACTTTTCATTCAAATGATCAGCCAACTTTTGCATTCAATCAATCTACAATCCAACCTCTTATATTCTCTCTCTGGTATAGGTATTCTGCTTCAGTCATCTTGCTGGAGGTTTGCTACATCAAACTTCTGCAACACACCGGCAACATCAATCATGTCTCCTACTCTATCTTCAGGATGTAATAGGTAAGCATTTGTTCTGTGCTTTTATTTTGTTCTCTATTTATTGTTTTTAATTGCTATCACAACCTCGATCTAGATTTCAAACTATAGCCCCGGCTTGACTTCCTCCCGTATCACCTCTATCCACCCTTTCCAAAATATACAGTCTGTAACTCTGCCTAGATTTATGCACAAACCCCTAAACAATTCCTTTGACTCCCAAACCGGCTTCCTAACCCTCAGACAAAACTTTAGACTATTCTGAAATCCTAAAACCCTGTCCAAACCCGACCAGACCCCGTCCAAAAATTTTTGTCCCGATCAACGCCGGTCATTACCCCTACCGATGTTGGCACTTTAACTGATGTCAGCTCCCTTCCCTGACTGACGCCGGCACAGAGACCAACGCCGACGACTGTGCAGAGTAATTTGCTGCATATCAGGTACACATTTTGCTTTTTGTCTTTTATTTCTTTCATTCTGTCTTTCACTATTTCTATTTCTGTCAAATATTCTATTTTTAATCAGTGGGTTGATATCCCTTAAGGAAGTCTTCATACTTCAGGGATCAAGTTTTTGCTTAACAGCCCACCATCTCTTTGTCTAACATTTTTCATGTTTTAGTCTCTTTTTCTTTACAGGTGTCATTCCTCCACAGCCAAAGAGGAGTACCTTCCAACATCTGATTTCGGTGCGCATGACTTCATCCAGGTATCTTCTAACCCTATACCATCTCTTAGTTTCTCATTTCTCTCTTTGAATGTGAAAGTGAAATATAGCGTAGAAACATTCTGGCATGCCCGGTGGGACCCTAGGGCCTTCCTTGGGTTCTTTTTTTCTTTCATTCATATAGGTGCATTAGAATCCTTCCTTTTCACCTCTTTCATCTCTTCTAAACGACACCATCAGCAGGACTAAAAAGAAATTTTCTTTTCTTTCTTGCACTTCTAGACTAGCCAAAATTCATACTCTTTGACCCTTTCTCCATTCATATTCATACGAACAAACATTTTGACTTGGGCTTAAAACACGTTGCATTGCATTTCTAATTGCTTGCATTTCTTAGACCACACTTAGTAATTAATAAACACATATTGAATTAATCTAGTCCACTTTATGTTACACGACCAAACCACTTGTACAAAACAAACATCTTAACTTACCTGAGACAAGGCCTGACTGGGATTTCATCCCCCAGCAGATACCTTACCCATCCCTGACGATCTTACTTGGATTTCATCACCAAGGGGAAAGCCCACTCTGTTCTCTCACAGAGTCTAATCTCTAGGGGAAGTATATTTTGGCTAAGCGGGCCCAGCTTATCACTAGACTCGTGAAGTGAGGGGAGCTTGCTCCTTAGCACTAGGCCAAGTACAGAACCTAACACAGACTTCTTGAGCACCATAACTAACTCAAAACCATCCATAGACTACTTCTTCTAGGACCTGACTCAAAAGCCAATCTTCCTCACACATTCTAATGCATAAGTCACTATAATCCTAATAATTTACTCCTAGGGTTTTTTTTTAGGATCTGCTTGTGTTCTTCATCTTTTCTATTCTTATCTACTTGTTTTGAGCTTGTGAGGACGTTCTTTCTTGCCTTGAATGGTTCTAACTCATATTCAAGCCAAGACTCTAGTCGATCACACGAGGCATCACCCGCTTCTGTCTACCCTGTCTATAACCAGTCCTATAATGGAGTTCCACTCAGAGACTGAAAGAACTCCTACTAGACCATCCCCGACCCAGACTCCTATTGTCCCATAAGGGGACCAAGATTTTGCATGATTCTTGGACCTCAACGTCAAAGCCTTGCAGCACTATCTTGCGAATAGCCAAACACGAGACTCCTTGGGTAATCCAATTTACGAAATGCCAACCTCTCTTCTCGAGACTATGGCCATATCAACAACATCTATAGTTCAACCTTTAGACACCCAAGCTATTACCTCGACCAATGACCAGCCTTTAACCAACCATCCAAGCGTGGCCTCTCCCTCCGTCTTTGGGCCCACTTCCACCAGGGTTTCGGCCCCCTATCAACCTCAGCCCACTCAACCACTCTCTACCCCCTTTCAGAATCTGGTCGTCTCTATTCCACCTACCCTTGCTCTTATCAACACTAGGGTGGCTACCTATCCATTGGCCCATGTTACCACTAACCAACCTCCCATGGCAACATCGAGCCTAGCCATTCCTTCTACCCAACCATCCTTAGTCTCCTCTTCTATCCCTACGACTAGTCATCCATATGTTGCGCCCATACTGGTACAACTAACTACATCATATACCCCTTCTAGCCTCTTTCAAGTGCCTTACAATCTAGGGGGCACTCCACCCACCAATCCATCAGTAGATATCATCAAAATGCTGATGGACAAGATGTCTAGCCTAGAGACCTCCATTTTCGACTCACGCAACACTCTCTCATACGAACAAATTTGCAATGAGCCCATTCATCCTTCTGTCTTGATCAGGCCATATCCCACCCAGTGGGAACTTCCTAAGTTTTCTCATTTTCAAAGTAAGGAAGACCCACAATAGCACTTACAGGCATTCAGACATGCCTGTTACCTTATCGCCCACGACGATGCGTTGCTTTTATGCACATTTCCTATGTCTCTCTCAAGTGCTGCACTTGACTGGTATAGCTCCCTTGCCAGCCATTCCCTCTTCAAGTTCACTCAACTGGCCCAGCTCTTCCTTGATCATTTCTCTATTAACATCACCAAGAAAGTCTCAATCACAGACCTCTATTCTATTTGCCAATTCAAGGATAAATCCATTGCTGATTTTGTTGCTCGATGGAGGGGCCTCATCAATCAACTCTCCTTTTCTTTACCCCAACCTGAACTTATTGAACTTTTCTCCCAAGCCTATGCCAAACATATTTCTTCCACCTTAAGGGTTCAGACCTTTTGCACTTTTGATGAAGCCTTCATGATGGCCCACAAACTTGAGTTACGTGCCATCAAGGAGAATAAAGTCAAGTTACGGAGCAAGAATCCCAACTCCAAGACCAATGACCCCTCTTCTAAGCCTTCCTCATCCAATCCTAAATCTAAAGCTTCAGCAAATGTTGTGGTCGTTAGATCTTCCTCTTCTTCCCCTTTAACTAATCAGCCTGAGTCATCCACGTCCCAAAGTGCCACCTGCCAATTCCAACAGAGATACATACAATGACAATATACTCCACTCAGAGAATCATATGCGTCTATGCTGAAAAAACTCGTTAAATAGGGGGTCCTCAATCTCCCCCAGATCTGACCACCCCCACAATTTGATCCCTCACACGCCATCCCTACGTGGTATAGGGAAAATGACTTCTGCAACTACCACCGTGTTAAGGGACATGACACGGGCAACTGTAAGACCCTTAAAAACATCATCCAAGACATGATGGAAAAGGGTGACCTTGTCCTTGATAATCCCAATGCGCCACCTAATCAGGGCATTGACATCTTCAATCAACCATTCCCCAATCATCCTCCAACCCAAAATAATGTCCAGACCATGACTGACAACATTCACAAACATAATATACAAATAGTCAATACAGTCTTGCCCTTCATCCCCGACCAGACTCTTTCACAAACTCAAGAAGTCAGTCCACCCCTCAGTCCATCGCATGTGGATGAACCTCTTTCTCTGGTTAGTTCTCTGTCAACCTCTCTCATCTTGGAGGATGCCTCAACCTTACCAGCACTGCCAGTTTCACCATCCTCCTTCTTGCTGCCCATGGAGGACCCAACCCTTCCTACTCCTCGATCGCAAGTGGAGGGCACAATCATCCTTGCTTTTTACCCGCTTGAGGAGCCTCATTCTCCGGTTTCTTCTCCACCCAGGGAAGACCTGCCTCTCCTTCGTCTCCAACCATAGACGAACCTGTCACAAATCCATCATGCCTTGGGTCTGAGACTGCTACACCAATCTCATCTTCAACCCCACAACCGTCCACATCTTCTCAAAGACCCAAACCTCATCCAACATCTTCTCAACCATTTTCTCGATTAGTGGAGAAACTCAAACTTCTCCCTTCAAGAAAAGTGGAGCATCAGGGATTGTGGGAATGTCTCACAGCTCTTCAACATGCCCGTGACCTCTCATCTCATGCTGCTAATAATCCCATGGCAAAATCTCCTAAGACTCTCAACAAAAACTAGACTTCCACTTCTAGATCGTCTACACCTCAACCAACCCCATCAAAACCAAAACCCTCATCTACCCTATCTAAACCTATCAAGTCACTTGGCATTCACCCTGTCTCTAACCTCACTCATCTGCAAGTGAAGGTGGACCTAGACCAGACCTCGACCAATAGTAGTCTTCAACCCAAGTCACAGAAGATTGCTAAACCACAGAGGTGAATGCCTCCTCTTTCGTCACCATTGCCCTCCATTTTGGGCCCCCATCCTTCGACCCTGACCAGAGTCCTTCCCACTCTAACCTTTCATCAAAACCAGTTGCCTCCTCTACTTCCTTTGCCTACCGCTAGTCTACCCTCTCTCAAAAAGGTGGTACCTCCCATAAATAAAGTATCATCTCTACCTGCCACTGCACCATCAACCCAAAAGATGGTACGAAAGCCTCCTCTGACTCTGCCCAAGCAAAAGTCACCAATATCACACACATCGACGAGCACGGACCCTTTAGTGGGCTCATACTCTTTGATCTTGCACCGACTTTTGCAAACTTCTAGCATAGCCCTTCCACCCATCAGGCCTTTCTAACCCCTCAGGTCTAAGCCCTCCTAGTTTGACGACACAAAGATTTGCTTATATCATCGTATGTTAGGACATGATACCGAGACTTGTTATGCCCTCAAGGCCGTCATTCGCCACTATCTAGAGAAAGAAACTCTTCTCTTTGAGGACACTCTCAATTGACCCCTAACTCCCTCTCATAACACTCCAACCTCTTCAAACCCATCAACATCTCATCAGCAGACCACGACCCCTTTATCTCCTTCACCCCCTATCTTCGAAATCAATGCCATTCACATAACCACCAGGTCACAAAAGGACAAGGTGAAGGAAAAAGCCGCCATTCCTTGGACCTACCCTTTCATCAATCCACCTCAACCACCCAAGCCTAAAATTTCTATCCTTGGCACGTCTCAACCCTCCTCATCTTCTTCTTCTTTCGGACCAATCCATGACTCCATGTTGAAATAGCTTCATCAGATGCCCATGAAGATGTCCCTTTATGACCTCATCCAAACCTCACCCTAGCATTGTCAAGCCCTCATCAGAGCCCTGTAGGCAGCAGAGGTCCACCCCAAGGACCCCCAGCCACTTGTTGCCCTTGTCCACTCTTTAGCCCCTGTTGCCTCCATCACATTCAACGATTCTGAGATTCCCACATCCAACACGAAAGATCAGGACGTTGCCCTCTTCATCACTACCTATGTTGATCAGAAACACATTAAACACATTATGATCGATGGAGGTGCCAGCATCAACATTATCTCCACCCATACCTTTGAACAGTTGGCTCTTCCCAAGAATTGTGTCTCCAACATTGACGCAATCTTACGCTCCTTTAATGACACCACTGCCATGACCATTGGCGCAGTCATCCTTCACATCCACATTGGTCCACGCACAGTCGAAGCTCTTCTATATCATCGAAGGAGAGTTTCAATACAACATGTTGTTGGGCTGACCCTAGATCCGTGCCATGGCCTGTGTCCCCTCCACCCTGCATCGTTGTGTGAAATTCGAGCACGATGGGCAAGTCCATACCATTCCTGTTGACCCTTCACCCTTCAAAAATTGTAACACCACCTACCATCTAAATGATGTCCTCATTCCTATTAAGCCATCAATCTCGACACTGCCTCCATTTGTGGAAGCTTCGACCAATTCATAACAGGCAGTTGCCCTCACACCTCCCCTTCAAGTGACGACCACAGACCCCATAGAAGACATCTTCCAAAGACTTTCATTGGGGGAGTATCACTTGCTGGCCTTAGACATGTCCCAAACTCCACAAGAGTATGGACGCCTTCATCACAGCCCTAGTTATGACCATCAGATTAGGATGATCGTGCCTTATGGTCCTCCTCACCTCCAAACCAATCTTGTCTATGGGGGGCTTGATCAAGCTCCTATTGATGGCAATCCTCTTTCTTCACCTCAACCTTTCACATCAAACTTCTCATTTCTTGGCAAGCCTGCCTTTACACACACTTACCTTTATAGGTGTGCATGGAAGGGTTTTGGCTTCAGATGCTATGAGCAAGGCTCCCATCAGCCCATCAAACCGCTCAACGATGATGATGCCAAGAAACGGTATGGCCTGGGATATCACGACCCCACTTAGGCCCCTACAAACCTTTGTCCTGAGCCAACCATTGACCAATCTCCTCCAGGCTCACCCATCCCTCCTCCTTCACCTACAGAGTCAGTGGTTTCCATCCCTCCTAGTTTTTTTCCCATAAACACCATCTACCTAGAACCCTTGACTTATCAGCTCAATGGGGTGTCTAGGTCTCTTCCTCTAATTTTTCCCAGCATGATAGAAGTTGAGTCAGCGACCATTCACACTGTCCACTGTGTTGATGACGATGCCATTCTTTCCTACATGGGCATCGATGACTCTTTCATCCAGTGCTCTCTCCCTTCTGAGACCCAGGTTATATTAAATGAATCAACCATTGACATCAACCTCCCTTCTTCTGATGTTCCCCATGTCTTAAAGATTGGTCAATCTTTAGATGCTCAGGAGCAGCTTGACTATACCCAATTCCTCTCAGACCATAGCAAGGCCTTTGCCTAGACCTACCGTGACATGCCTGGCATCGACCCCACCATCGCTACCCATAACATTGTCACCAAATTAGAGGCTAAGCTTATCAGGGAAAAGCTTCAAAAGATGCATCCTCGCGTTGCACTCCTTGTCAAAGAGGAGCTTTATCACCTCCTTTCTGTCTCCTTCATCTAGCCCATTGATTATCCGCAGTGGGTCTCTAACATCATCTTAGTCACCAAGGTGACTGGGGGGATTCAGATCTGCACAGACTATTGCAACCTTAACTTAGCCTATCCTAAAGATGACTTTCCTCTTCCTAACATTGACCACCTTGTTGATCTCACGGCCGGCCATGAGATGCTATCTCTCATGGACGGGTTTTCAAGATACAATCAAATCCTGATTGCTCTAGAAGATCAGCACAAGACCACTTTCATTACCCCATGGGGGACTTTTTGTTATCGAGTCATGCCTTTCAGCTTGAAGAATGTAGGTGCCACTTATCAGTGTGCCATGACTTACATTTTCCATGATCTCCTCCACAAAATCATGGAGGACTATGTGGATGACCTGCTCGGTAAGTCTAAGCTTCACCGTGACCATTTAACCATTCTCAAAATCATCTTCTCTCACCTTCTTCAATATAATGTCGGCCTTAACCCCAAGAAATGTGTCTTTGGGGTCCTCTCCGACAAGCTCAAAGGCTTTATCATTTCTTTCCATAGCATCGAGATAGATCCCACCAAGATCCATGCTATCCTCGAAATGCTGCCCCCAACCAATCTCAAGTAGCTTCGTAGTCTACAAGGGAAGCTCCAGTCCATTCGCCATTTCATCTCATAGCTTTCTGACCACTGCCAACCTTTTCATCATCTCCTTAAGAAGGATGTCTCCTTTACATGGGATAAGGACTATCAAGAGGCTTTTGAAGCCCTCAAATGCTATCTGGTCTCTCGACCAGTCCTCATTCCACCTAAAGATGATCAACCCTTCTAACTTTACATCTTTGTCACCAACCATTCGTTAGGTGCCATGATCGCGCACCGAGACAAGAATCATCGTGAGCAAGCGGTCTACTATATCAGTCAAACACTGGTCGACTATGAAACTCAATATACTCATATCGAGAAACTCTGTTTGGCATTAGTCTTTGCCGCTACCAAGCTCTACCACTATCTTCTTAATCAGAAAACCTTTGTCATCACTCACACCGACCCTCTTAAGTTTATGCACTCCAAGCCATATCAACATCAATGTATGGCTCGATGGCTCATGCTACTTGCTGAGTTCGATCTCAAATTCATCCAGTAGAAATCTATCAAGGGGCAAACCATCGCTAATCAACTGGCAGATGCCCCTCTTCCCAACAATCAACCTTCGCAGTGTAAGTTTCCTGATGAGTCTATCGCCGTGCTTTCCACCGATGACACTGTCTACCAAATGACCATGTTCTTTGATGGCTCCAAATGTCAACTTGGTGGGGGTGTGGGAGTCATTCTCATCCCACTCGATGGTGAGCCCATGCCTCTGTCTTTCAAGATCAACTTTAATTGTACCAATAATATGGCTGAATATGAGGCCTTAATTTTGGGACTTCAGACTGCCCTTTCTCTTAGCATCAAGTCCATCAACATCTTCGGTGATTCACAGCTCATTGTCAATCAAGTCAGCGGTTCATACCTCTATAAAAATGAAATTTTGCAAAGGTACAAAAATCGTGTTGACATCCTCCTTACCTCTTTCGACCATTACCTCCTGCAGACTGTTCCTCAATCTGTGAATAAGTTTGCTGACACCATGGCTTCTCTCGCTTCGTATATCCCATCTTCCTCATCTGCATCTAGACTTTTTGTCACGGTGCATCGTGTGCCATTGCCGTCCTATATCTCTCCTAACATTAATCATGTCAACACTATATACTCTAGCCCACGAGATGATTGGTATAAGAAACTTGTGGACTTCTTATTTTTTTCTATCATTCCTCCCAACCTCTCTAACAATGCGCGATGAGCTTTTATCAAGCGTACCGCTCGCTATACCATGCTAGGGGGTCTTCTCTATAAGCGAGGCTTCAAAGGCCTCCTTCTTCGCTGTCTCACCTCCACTAAAGCATCTCAGGCCATTAAGCAAGTCCATGATGGGATTTGTGGTAGACATTTCAGTGGGAATTCGGTTGCCAAGCGCATCCTTTGTTTGGGCTATTATTGGCCCACCCTTCATCAAGACTGTAGCGACTATGTTTGGCATTGCATCAAGTGTCAGCAGCACTCTAACTTGCTTCATCTTCTTAGTCACGCCTTACAATTCGCTCAAGATTTTTGGCCTTTTTCTCAATGGGGCTTAGATCTCATCGGTGAGATTAACCCTCATTCGTCTCTTTGTCATCAATCCATCATCACCGCCACCGAGTATTTCACCAAGTGGGTGGAAGCCATTCCTCTCATCTCCACAAAAGCCGACAAGATCGTCAACTTCATCAGCATCCACATCATCTGTCATTTCGGTGTCCCTCATAAGATCATCACCGACAATGGCAAGTCCTTCAAAAACAAGACCGTCCAAAAACTTTGTGACTCATTTGGCATCAAACTCAGTTTTTCTTCGCCTTACTACCCACAAGTAAATGGGCAGGCCGAGGCTTCTAACAAAATTCTCACTAAAATTCTCATGAAGGTGGTTAGCGACACTGGAAGGGATTGGCATATTCACATTCCCTTCACTTTGTGGGCCTACCGCACTAGCATTCAAACCTCCACGGGTGCTAACCCTTTCTCTTTAGTGTATGGAATAGAGGTTGTCCTACCTCTCAAAGTACAAATCTCATCTCTCTGCATCTTTCTGCATGACATTCTTTCTAACGATGACTTTCGTTAAGATTGCTTAGCTCAACTTGAGTTACTTGAGGAGCACCACCTTGCTGCCCTCAACCATCTCCGTGTCTATCAACATCACATCAAGCGAGCTTATGACAAAAATCTATGAGAATGAGATTTCAATATCAGAGACCTCGTCCTCAAAGAGAATCAGCACGTGACCAATATGGAGTGAAGTAAATGAGGCAAGTTTGCCCCTAATTAGCTTAGACCTTTCATTATCATGCACAAGTATGGATCAGGGACTTATCGTCTATCCTCTCTCGATGGACGGCTAGAACTTGAGCCTCTTAATGCGTTGCATCTATGACCATTCTACTATTAGTCGAGTATTCATCCACCTGACATTTACCTTGAGCTCATCCCTTGAGCAATGTTTGTCCTCTTAGTCCTCATTCCCTTCAACCCTACTCCCCTTAACAAATCCTCTATACCCCTTTTATATAGTAGGGATGCTTTGTCCTAATAAAAGGGAGTCCTTGACCTTCTATAATCTTGTCCATGACTCACATTTCTATCAAAACAAATCGAGATGTCAAAATATCCAAGGTCACCAAATTAGAATCAAAAGGCAGACTACTCCCTCGAAAGACAGTTGTACTATCATTGTTGTAGCTAATAGACTGCTCCCTCAAAGGATAGCTATTAAAAGCCCTTATATATAAAGCAAAATATAGACCACTCCCTCGAAGGATGGCTATGACTAACTCTTACTACAAACAGCAATCTTTCTTAGAAGCTTCCCGCATTGATCAGCTTCACAAATGACCACCAAGCAAATGACATCTCTATGCAGACTTCTCGCATTGATTAGTCTGCACCAAAAAAAAAAAAATCATGGACTTGGCTTGTAGTTGTCTCAGGGTCTCCTATAAAAAGGGGCAAAGTTATCTCTGCTCTAAAATGGTTTACCCTATCCTCCTCCTATCACTTTCTCAAGGGACTTCGAGCTCACTATAATATCAAAGTGATTTGATTACCTCTCTAACACAACATATGGTCAATGATGTCATGCATGAATGGGGCTCTTGGTTCTAATAACCCCTATCTATGCTGTCATTCTGGTCCTTGTCAATGAAAGAGCAATATGCCTTTCACTTCTTCTACACTTTGGTCACATTCAACTTCATCACTTGTCAAACTTAATCAACTCAACTCAACTCTCTTTTCAGGCCACTCCCATAGCCTATTCACACTAGTTTCTATGGACACCAATACACATGGAAACTATCAACCAATCACAATTTATGTTAAGCATAAACCAATACTTGCTGAAGCATAAATAGACCTCAATTCATCTTTAGCATACATCCATCATGAATATGGAAAATTATTAGGGATGAAAGACCCCTCAACTAATGTTGCAGAATACACCATTTGGAAAAGGCTATAACATCTTTTTCTCCTCATCATTTCGACACATGACCAAACCAATCATCGACTAATCTTCTCAACTAGTTCGAACTACATTGGTCTGAGGCCCTAAGACCAGGGCTATGTAGGCAGCACTCAGATGACATGACATCTTCTGGGGTTAGCTTGACCATCCTCATTTTTTCATCTCTCTGATGGACAAACCTTCTCTCCTCCTTTTGACCATGACCTTGCCCTCGACCAGGACCAATTCCATCCCTTTGACCCTTCCTCCCTTTTAGGGAGAACTACATTGGCCTGAGGCCCTTCACACAAGGGCTATGTAGGCAGTACTCAGATCACATAACGTCTTCTGAGGTTAGCTCGACCACATCCTTTCATCCATCCATCCACCTCGACCAATGACCATTGGAGATCATGCCTATCTTCTCCAACTTTGACCACTTCCAAGACAATGTTGCCTTGGTTGTTTTTTGCCTGTATGCTACCTCATGACTGGTTAGCAAAATTGTGCACAAACTATATTTTGGACCCTCACAAGTATAGGATCACAAGCCGGTTGATCCACACTACTTGTGACTTTTTCATGTTTTTAGGAGCACTTCTTGAGCCTGGGATACCTAGAACATGATGACCCATTGGAGCTACAGCTTCGATTGAATAACTCAATTAGCTACGACCACATGTTGGGGCCCGATTACTTCAATTTTGGCACTCCTCAACCCTTGACCTATGACAATTTGACCTGACCATCTCGTGAAGTGGTATGCACACAATCATGACTTTTACAGCGTTCACCCTCACCCCTTTTTCATCCACTCTTTGTCAAATTAGCACCCGATTCCCGGTTCCCTTCTATCGACTCTTGCTTTGAGGGGGAATACCTCATCTATAATTGGGGAAATCCACCTCCTATTTTTGTCTTGCAATTCATTCGAACAACCAACAAGACGAAATCAACCTTATCCCACACCTGGGGCAACCAACTCCTATTTTTGTCTTGTAGATCATCTAAAACAATCAACAAGACAAAAAGGGGCAAATGTAGACACCGAAATTGTGTCTGACCCTTGTCATCCTCCACTTAACCCCCATTTTATTCTCCCACACCTATTTAACCCATGTCAACCATT